>CM037842.1:23967605-24661105 GCA_021234535.1 Stichopus chloronotus | reverse complement strand
GAAAATTGAAAATTTCCAAACTGCAAAGCAATTTCATAATGTCCCATCATTTTTTGAACGAATATCATGTCAAATTGGAGAAATTGTCTTCCTTCCAAAGAAAAAAAAAATAGTGCAATAGCGAAAATTGGTTTTGCCTCCATCCTGACAATGATCTTAAGACCTGATCACAATTTTCCCGGTTTTGATGAAAAATCCTGAAAAAAATAAAAATGATGATAATACTGGCATATGTTTGTCGTGGCAATGTAATATCCAAACGTGGGACTTATCCTGGTAGTTTATGATTACATAGCAATGACAAATAGTACAATGCTCAGAATGACGTTTACATCACGTTTCTTTCTAGTATTTTTTTCCAACAGTTTCGGTAATCTCTAAAATATAATTCTTTATAAATGCATTTGCGTTGGTGTAGTTATGTGTTTCTCATATAAATTTGAGCTGAAGTGAGCTGAACGGTACAGCAAATTCCCTGCACCCCCCAATCCCAGAAACCACCACACTAGATGAACCAACCTCTGTTTATAAATGTTATATTCTAGACGTCGTATGGCAACTGAATGATAAACATGCTTCAGAATTTTCACCTTCACGGGACTACTATCTGATGATGGTGGTGATGATGATAAAATGATGATGGTGAAGATAATGATAATACTGATGACGATGGAGATGATGATGAGGAGGAGGACGAAGACGATGCTGATGATGGCGATGATGATGATGGTGGTGAGGATGGTGGGGATGATGATGATGATGATGATGATGATGATGATGATGATGATGATGATGATGATGATAAAGTGGTGATGATGATGATAAAGTGGTGATGATAACGATGACGGTGACAATGGTTATAATAATGATGGGGATGAGAATGATGCCGATAGTGATGATGATGGTTGTGATGATGGTAAGGATGATGATAATAATGATGATGAGCACAAACGCGATGATGATGATGATGATGATGATGATGATGAAGATGATGATTATGATGATGATGGTGGTGGTGAGGATGATGATGATGACGACGACGATAATAAAATGGTGATGATGACGATAATGGTGACGATGGTAACATCAGTGATGCATGGGAATGATGCTGATAATGTTGATGAGATAATAAAGATGGTAACAGTAATAATGATGGCGATAATTACAATGATAATGGTGATGATGGTGATAAAAAAGTGAATATTGTGACCGTAATGATGATGATTGTGAAGGCTGATGATGACAATGATAATGATTATGGTGGATAATGACGACGAAATAAAACATAATTTTGGGAATGGTGATTCTCTTCTGGAAAATTCCAACCATAAAGCTTCGAAGTGTTACACAGCAATCAAAAACATAAGAAAAGGGAAAAAAAACACTATTGGGAGAGCAAATCTAGGAGTTCATTTAGGAGTTTATTTCAAGAGTTCACTTTAGGAGTTCCTGTGGCAAGAACGTTGGGAACCGGCATTTTTTATTTTGCTTCTGACATAATTGGCTGACTGGTTTCTATGACTACGCAAAATCCACGCGACTCTAGTCGGTTGTTTACCTCGGTATGTACTTTTTTTTAATCTGAAAAGAAACAACGAAATTAATCTCAAATAAGATTATTTATTCAAGGTAAACGAACACTAGGTCTGCAAGTAATGTGCCGTCAAAGGGAGGGGGGGGGGTTGAACGAAAGGATAGTGTGATTTGTGTATGTAAACAAACAAAAAAAAACAAATAAAGAACAGAAGAAACATGTGACTATGCAGACATAAGTAAAATAACTAGAATGGTGGTTTAGGTATTTTTATTGGTCTCTCCTAGTTATTGAGCGATTATTTAATGTAAGAATGGAGAGTCAAAACGTGTATGTGATTTTGAGGATTCTCTGTCATAAACGGCGCTCCACACCGGTAAACAACAGACACCAACTACAAAATTATATACTCTGGCTCTCTGTTTTGTTTTGCTGTTTTGCCAACCTTGGTATGACTGTATCGTTCGTAATGGGGTAATTGTGGTAAATACTAATTTCGACTACCATATTTTGATCTGAGATACAACCTAGACCTACTAAAAAAATTCTAGCTTTAGCTAAAAACTTAGGATTTCTCTGGACCTACTTGAACTGGCGTCACGAAATATGCGACTAGTACACTGTATATGTCTAAGCTAGGAGAGTATAGATCGACTGGCATAGGCACGAGTTAAATTTAGTTAGAGGGCCCTTCCCTGTATCACTGTGACGTCACATGCAAGGCCTGGATCGTTTGGTAGAATGTAACTTGGTATGTAGGCTATATTTTGTTCAGAAGTATATCATAATATAGCAGTAGTATAGCAGTAAGACCCCCTGAACTGAAATTCATTAAGAACCTGAAACAAATCCCGCATTTTTCCTCCTTTTTTTTCCAATGGCAAATCATCGAACTCAAAACAACCAACTTCTATAGTCTTTTTGGCGCCGTTTGTGATAATTGAAGAGAAATCGTTGCAGTCAGAGACCTGCAAGATTATTAATATTCCCATATTTGTACCCAGTGACCTAACAGCTCAAAAAGTGGGATGTGCTGTTACTCCTGCTTTTTCGAAAGTTTGAAGCAAAAGACTGACTATACTTCTTGAAAAAAATAAGAATAGTAGAAGGAGGAGCAAAGCAAAAACTAAAACTACCATTAACTTCGTCTTTTTGTCCGAAATAAAATGAAAAATCGCCAAATTCACAGAAGACAATCTTTTACGGTTTTCGCTTCACGATTGATGGGGATCGTTCTGTTTCTGATCATCTCATTAAATCTTATGTGACGTCAGTGAAATCTCCCCAAACTTTTCTAGTTTACGGTGCACTCTTTGAACTTTTCCTCGTGTACAGAGAACAATATGATTAAGACACCAAACCGGTATCTACACACTCGCGTTAACAATGTTTCACATGCGAGTAAAGAGTGACCTTAAAGCCCGGGTCACACTAGCCCGATTCAATACGCAATTCAGCTTTCAACTAAATTAGTGCAAATTGAGTTGATCATAAAAGATATTCAAAATAAAAAAGTCATAATTTCTCTTAATTCTGGATTTCTTGCAAGAGAAGAATCGATTTCGTAGTTCTTATGTTGTGTTCATTAATGCAAACGGCAATTCAAGTTGTACAAATTTAGTTGAACACTGAATCGGGTGTTGAATCACGCTAGTGTGACTCGGGCTTAAAACTAGTCACGTTTGCGTAGAGTCTCCTATCGGAGACTGACGTCATAATGAAATACCTATAGGACGACCTATCCCCTTTGACGTTACACTCTAATAGCCTATAATTCTCCTTCAAGTGGGACGACTTATGATGTGAAAGATTGACGGGGACGTTAAATCGTAATAAAAGCAACGAAAGGCAAGTTACAATTTTGATTTCACTCATTAATGTTTGGTTTAAGTCCATTTATTTGGAGTATGTCACGAAATGTTAAATATGTAATCGTCTTTTCTTGGAGTACCCCCTCAATTTGGTCTTCTTCTATCACTAGTTTTTTTTTTCCCAAAAGTGAGATGGACACAACGGTGGTTTTGAATCGTACGATTTTCTCCAACCCACCGCGGTTCTCGTCTTCCGTAACTTTAAACATTCAATCAACCAATGACCAGAAAATAAACAGACCATCTGGTGGGCGCAGCATGTTTGCATTCTGTAAACAGCCGTCCCTTCTTCCTGACCTGTTCTAGTTCCACCATGGATCTGTTATTTAGGGTTAGGATAAATTAAACTTTCGGTTGCCTCTTCTTCTAAAAAAAAACCGCTCCCTGGTTTTACTGCATTCGGACGAAGGAAGGAAGGTCAGTTGAGACCAGTGTAGAGGGAGCCAAACTGATTGCAGTTTTGACACCAGTCCAGTCCTTATATAAGGAAGGTACGTTCTGTGTTATCGAGCAACACTAGCCTTCCATTCTATCGAGAAATATTCATCGAGAGATTTTATCTCAGATCATAACTGTCCTGCGTATTCACCCTCAGAAGATGAAATTCATTTTGGTAAGTTAATGTTTTTTTTCTCTGAAGTGGCTTAAACTAAAACTCTTTTTCAAATCGTTGCTTACCAAATTGCTTCCCATTGCAAGCTAGTGGCCAGTCAGCAATCTTGGTACCAGCGTTCGTGTTCCGGTCCATTATGTCTCAATGTTGTGCAGTATCAACTTTATGTTATTAAAAAAAAAAAAAACACAGAAAGGCATACGTTTCAAAGTGACAAAACTGCTGCGTAATGCTATGTTTCACCTGCCACGATAAAGCAATATTTGGAATACATAGACGGAAAGTCACAACAAACATTTTGCATAAGTGACATCATCAACAAAACCATTACACGACTTTTACGTCATCGTGACGTGTTATGAATTTTTCACGATTGTCTCTCTCACTTCCTTTGCTATAAAATGAGTTACAATTTGATATTTGTGGGGACGAAGGGTGTTGCTTTGACGGGAAAATGCCCTTTTTTGATCGTTGTTGAATATTTTCAGTTTGGAACAGGAGTCTCTTATCATAGTTTGTACTATTCTTTTAATTACAATATTTGAACCGTAAACGTAACACATCGGCAGTTAAAACGACTGGCACATTTATCAAGTATACCGAGTCATTATCCATCATTCACATTATTTCACATCTCATTATAAATTTCAACTCATTTCCAATCCACCCGATAGGTCCCTCTATGCATACCATACCATTCATGTAATTAAGCCTTCAACATTAAACCACAAAAAAATGCATTTACAATTAAGATCAATTTAGGAATATCAACTTTATTTTGGCCACGAGAAAGTAGGTGTTCAGTTGTCTGGGCAAGGGAGTACCTACGCATAACGACGCACGCGTATATAATGAACGATACGAGTAGGACTAAACTCATGTTCATGATTATCTACAAACATGCAGTTAAAAACGTTTTTTTTTCCGTGATCTTTCTGTAGGTCCTCATCATGTTAACAGCGTTGGGGCTGACTTTGGTCCAAGGTGAGTCACGTCTTATCACCAATCTGCTAAGAGTGGATGTTTCCAAATTATTTGATACACTTTAACAATTTTTTAAGTGCTAACCGACATGTGTTTATCAAACATTTTGCTTCCATTTTGGTGGATTAAGGTTTGTAAGTATCTGTCAGTAACTTTCTGTGAGCATAATGTGTGGGTATTAATATGTAACGACAACTAAGAATAGTTACTGTTGCGTGGACGTTGTCCAAGATTTCGTGTAATTGTAATAGGTCACAAAGTTGGTCAACCTCCGTAGTAGCTAGTATAAACCAATTAGACAATTAATTTCCTCCATTGAATTGTCCACTAAAACAATGATCACTTCAGATGATCTCTTATGTTTAACAATGATGGGGCAGAATCTCTCTTTCAACTAAAATAGGCATTTAATGTATTTTTTTTCCATTTTCTCCTTGATGAATGTTAAAATCTAATTCTTAAATTATCTGTCATACCGTATGATAGCTAACGGCCTGCCTAGCTTAAAAATGTAAATCATGAACTAAAAGAGGGGTGACTTGATAGTGGTGGAACCGTCTTTTCGAGAAAATAATCTTAAACGCATATTTTACTGACAAATAATTTCTGACATTAAGTTTTATATAAATAATTTTTCACTGGCATTCAAAACCCCCATACCAATATTTTGTCCCTAATTCAGTATTTTGCTGTTTGAAGAAATATTTCTCTGGTCGAGAAAGAATTCCAATTGCCTCAAGGTTACCAAAATGTCACGTAACAGTATGGCAAGAAGACTGTTTTTCACTGAAATTGAAACTCTCAGTTAACCTTGAATTTGAAACTAGTAAAAGTGTAGACTGGATATGTTGTAAACTTACCATAAAATATTGTGGAAATTAAAGTCACATCTAGTATTGTAGAGTTTCTTTTTAAAAGGGAAATAACGGCGTTCGTTTGACAGAAAACAACCATATTTTTAAAACCAATGTTAGTGGACATAGAATGATAATTTATTCACAATACGAATGGACAGTACATAGCCTTGTTTTCAAGAAATAAGTTTCTCACAGATAGAAATTCAGTTATTTGTTGCTCAACAGTAATTTTTTTCACCCAAACATTTCAAAATTCAAATGATGCACCTTCCGTTACTCATCAAATGCATAATGTTGTGAGGACAGGAAGCTTTCGCAGATGTTTTTTTCTTATGAGATTGAATGGTTTAACAATGATTAAAGCCCTAATTTCGTTGTAGTGCCATGTTGATATATTCTAAACGCCCTATTTCCCTTTATTAGACAATAAAGGTTATTAATAAACACAAAGTTCAGGGCCAGCAGAAAATTCGAGCCACAAAAATTACACTTTAGCCTGCGGACTGACTCTATTTTCATTAGCCCGAGATCTAATTTAAAAATTTCAGGTTTCGTTTATTGTTTTATCGCTTTCATAGGCCTACGTGGATATAGCAAGAATGGGGAAAAATAAGCTATAGGCTATATACACAAAAATGACTGTAGGTATATAAGGAGATATGAAGTACACAGAAAACCCCAAGAGGTTTGGCAAGGTGGACACCCTGTAAAAGAAAAGAAAGACAACCCACCCCAACGACATCCCAACCCCATTCACCTTCTAAATTTCGACACTAGATCATTAGATCAAAGTCAATAGCAATTGTGCGTAGAAACTTGTGGAATGATTAAAAGCGGTAACAAAAGAACTTACTCTAGTAGCCTTCAATATAACAACATAAGGTGCTTCCCCCAGGATTGAACGCTTTGTTCAGGCCTACTGGTTTTTGAAGATGAAGGGGGGGGGGGGGGAGAGGATTCCACAGCCTGATGGAACGCTTACCGAGTGGGTTGTGTTTAAAAGAACTTTGAATACAAAGAGGTGTCTTAATGTGTGGATATAGAGTGTTGAGTGTTGTGGTCATGAACTGAAGAGTTGTGAGCAAAATAGTTGGAAAGTGGAATGGGTAACACTGAGGTTTAGTAATAGTCGATAAATGAATGTTGCAATGTTGATATTAAATGTGTCAGTCAGTCAGAAGGTTAAGTGATGTGAACACCGAGCTGGTATGGTCACGTGGTTTGAAGCAAGTAATGTGTCGTACAGCTCTTTCTTGTAATATATATAACTTATTGAAAAGGGAACGACTAGTGCTAGACCAAGGAATTGAACAATAGTTAAGATGAGGATAGATTACGGCGAGGTAGATTGAGCGGGGAGCATTTCTGGTTACAACGTGCTTAAGCCTTCCTAATATACCGACCACTTTAGCAATCTGGGATGAAACATTACATACATGATAGCTTGGAATCAATGTGAATATTAGGGACAACTGAGGCTTAATACCTCACTGGTACCAGGTACAGTACAGTAAAACATTCAGGTTATTGTAAAGTATTTTTTTTGGTGGGGGGGGGGGGAGGTTGGGGGGCAGCGAATTACAGTTACATCGGCATGCTGTAGTCCATATGGACGGACTGAGTCTTAATGAGAGAGTAACTCTATCGTATCTCTATCTCATGTATCGCTCAGGGAACAATGAACATAAATCACTAGTCGCTAGTGACGGACAATGTATAACCTTCGACTTCAGCAAAAGAAAAAACAAACACTTCACTACAGCGACTATCTACTGACAATGGCAAACCTATACACTCCATGTTTGAAGTTCCGTACGACTGTGAATTTAAGCCTATAGTCTAGTCATTTTAACTTCTTCTGCAGATTACATCCGTGTATGGAACAGTGCGTAGAGTGATCATAGGGTTAGGCTATGGCTGAACTGATATCGATACACACCGTCCACTCATGTCGGGTCTTTAAACAGTATTATGTTACCACTGTCCGGTATAGGCTATTTCCCTATCCTAGTTAGTAGCCGTAATCTAGTTGAAGACGTTCGCAGTGACAGTATTTCAATTGATACGCCCAATCGTATGTACAGTACTACTCCCAGAAAGATAAATCAGTATTACAGTATCACGAACTTCTTTGAACGAGTAAGTAGGCCTAAAACACTATCCCTGAATTCTTGCTCTAAAGTAAGATACGGAAAGCGAGGTGAAGAGATAGTAAACTCATTCAGATCAGTACAATTTGGGTTGCGGTTAGTTCACGGTCTTCACCGCTGGTTTAGCGTAGGCCTATATGTCCAGTGCAGTATCGTGTAGCGTGGACACAATGCCTTTAATGTATACACGGCTGAACTGTACGAAGTTTGACTTACTGAAGTCGTTTTATTTGTAAAACAATAAAATAAATAATTGCCATGAAAAAAAAAAACCTGTTCATTTTTCAGTCAAATCCCAACCAAAATTGACAATCAAGTCTCGTTCCCGTCTACATGATTCACTCGACACAATGAGATCAATTGTGATGTAAACCTCTCAGACTGAATCAAGAAATATTGAATGAAAGAACTGTCTCCCGAAATGAGAAACGTGTCTAGGTACTGTCCATGTCGCCATAGATAGTGCAACAAAGCAGAATAAAAGCTAATTAGACTTCCAGAGTGGAAAAAGGTATTAAAATAAATTTGGTGATGCGAAAGGTGAAATTTTTCGAATTCTTTACAGAGAATTTGGCGTAATTGTCTCGAAATAATGTAATAAAGTGATTCTCCATTGTCTGAGTTAAATTGTATACAGTATCTTTTTCGGTTTATTCTCTTCTCACCAACCTATACACGGATCCACCTATTTGTGTCTCTCTCTTTTTTCATCTGTAACCGTCTAGCTGAGGAATCATGTTTCTTCAACTGCGGGAAGCAGCTCGACTCCTGCAGTTGTAAGTATGGATGTTACAGCGAGCAAGGCACCAAAAGCTGCTGTAGTAGCTACGAGAACGCCTGCGTTGGTTAACGATATCGTTACCCAGACCTCACCATTAAACAAGGTAAAATAAATCTCTGCGTGCTACTTATGTACACAATACACTAAACCCGCAAAAATGGCAGTGTGTTCACATCTATCACAAAGTTTGTGTATAGGCCTAATTACAGTTTGCCATTATTTTTTTACCCCTCATATTCATAATCACTTGATATCCTGTCTAAATGCCTGACTGCCTGTCTGTCTATTTGTACTAAAACCGAAAAAAGTACAAATAACCAACACGTTGCAACAAACCGAAATAAAAGTAGTTTAGAATACAAACTTTATCCAACCTATCTATTAAATGTTCGGTTTGACGGGGCCATTCCTCTCATTACAGACAGAAGACACTGAAACAAGAACTTCAGTATCTCTGCCAAGTTATTCAGTTTTACGGAAAGTAAAAATGAAATCATTTCGACAGTAATGTAATGAACTCCTTGGAACACATTTGTCAAAAACATTGAAACAAAGTTCATATTAAAAGATATCTGTAGTTGCTGTCATATGTTGGTTTCGTTTTGGTAAAGTTTTGCTTTGCTTCGCTTTTTCATCTTTTATTTTCGCTAAGTGGATCAATCACGTGACTGAATCCTAGAGCAGGAGTGGCAGCTTCAGGCTCCTCTGAGCTCAGACTTAGGATAAAGGACAGAGGGGCCGGGAGATAGTTGCTTTATGTATTAGGTATTACTCTATAAACCTCCCGTGCATATGGCAGGATGCTTTTGGTTATTTTTCACTGGATGACAAAGAAAGGGTTATGAATTATGCATTTACATAGCTCATGAATAATCGTTAACAATGTTCTGCGCATGTCTCTTCATTGGACAGATTTCGCAGGAAATTCAAATGATGTGATAGAAACCATTCCCATCTAAATGTTTGCATTAGGCCCGTCCTCATAGAAAAATCCATTGTAAAAAAATATTCCTCGGTAGATAAAATCCTGAAAGTTTGCGCGAAGTTGTAACCTTAGCATGAGGTTGATGAGTTAAAGCTGGGGAAAAATCATGAAAAAAAATCAGTGACTCACTGCGACAAGATGAAAAATAGGAATAATCATTACCTTTCCTGTATAGTATAATCAAGCATGGTTCGGGGGCATATACACTGGAATATGTATGGTTAACTTGGAGAAGACGCAAAACCCTATGGTTGTACAGTGACTCTATAGCGACTGTAATATTCATACATCCTCTGTGAAATTACGATAAGCATATCTACCTTTACCTCGAATTTTAAATTATTTTCAGGCTCGTAATGAAAGCCCATCTTTTAAGGGGTTACCGTATTTCACATCTAAGGAAGCTTCCACTGGCAAAATCGTTAAGTTTTACTGGAAGAACGGTTAATAAATCTCATACCGGTACATTATGTTAAGTTTTCTCGAGTTGGTGGAGAATAGTGGCACCAAATTTGCCCATTCTAAACTAGTGTACTCGTTTAGATCTCATTCAATTAAGATGTTAAATCCTCTCCAAGGTTCACGTACTTCTAACACTCATTCTGCTTGATCTGCTGATATGCGTATTACTTCATTTCCTTCATTTCGTTGTCAACTTGTCTTTTTTTTCCCTTTTTTGTTTTGCACATCAAGATAGGGACCGAATTCGTAAAGTTTTAGTTTTGGTTGCGCCTTTTCTATTCCGATTTGTTACATTCGCTGTTCATTATATTCTTCTCAAACGAAATGAAATTTGTTCATCTTATACGTCCAAATAAGTTTGAAATGGAATAAAGAAAATATAAGACAAATTTTAAACCTTATCTGTGTTCTCACGTTCATCCATTATTAATATCTAGTTCATCCTTTTGTGTTCATTTATATCTTTTGCAGGCTTTTGGCATCACTTGCAAGGGATTGTCCATAGTATAGCTGACCTTTCATTTATCTGGAGCATGTTCAAGTTGGTGGCGGTATACTGTTGTTGTTGTTGTTATAATGCAAATTGAATTAAAGTGATGCTTTAGTGAATGCTACTTCTTACAATAACGAGATTGTGTTTGTCTTTTATTTTAATCATCTTTTATCATTACCTTATTACCCAATTGTGGGCAAATACTTATGACCTAGTCTGGAGAATAATGTCTTCATTTGATAAAAAAAAAATGTTACAAGGTAATACTTCGGTGTTGAAGTCTGAGGCGTCCAGTACAAAGAGAGAAAAGAAAAGGAAAAGAAGATATGAAGTATGTAGTAAGTTTACTTTTACTCACATTTTGAGTATTGTTATGGCAAAAAGATGGAAGGTTTGATTATCTTCCGAAATAAGCATATTGATAACCCAGATTCATGCTCTGGTTCCGTGGTATCCTGGCAATTATCGTCAACAAGAGGAAGAAAGAAATCATCGCAAAAAGATGAAAAAAAATGGTAGGGGAGGAACTAACAAGAGATTAAAATTAAATTAAAACTAATAGGCATGCAACATATGATTAGTTTGAGTCGTTGACCAATGACCAGGTGTTTAATCTTGAGCCAGTTTTTCTCTTAAACAATTTGTCTGTACATAGCTGTTACCAGTAGCACCCTAAATCAAATCGAGGTGCGTGCGGGGGTGGGGGGGGGGGGGTGGACGACTACAGTTAGAGAGTCTTTTTTAGTGCACTTGTGAATCACCAACAACAGTGAGTGTGCAAGTTATTACAGCGTTCGGAAACAGCAATGCCTGGCAAGCCTGTCTCGAATTAATCTTGTTATTGGTACATTACTTGAACCCGAGTCCAGCGACTGCGTCATTTTCTCCAGACTATTTGAGACAATCTGAGTATTTTTTTTTTGGGGGGGGGGGTGAATCACAGGGAAATTAAGGTGGGGATCTCGGTTAGGACAAAATGGATTCTGACAGTTAACTGCATGTCGCGAATAGGTGGGCTACCGCAAATAGGTAGACTACTTATGTATGTTTTCCAGATCTAATACCAGGGTTTTCTCGTGGGTGATGTTAACAGTGGATTTTATATGTGTGGCGTAGTATGGGCGTTTTCTTGATTGAAGGGGGGACTGCTATTCAACCTTCCCAGAAGATTTTAACATATACCGTTTTTTTTTTAACGTGTATACAGAAACACTCGCAAACAATTGCAGTCTCATTTAGGAACCGAGGTCTCTTTCTTTCTCCGCCTTTGGTGATTGGCTTAAAAAAGCATGAATATTTATATCTTATGGAAAAGAAATATAGAGTGTTACTGAGTGTAATTGATTACCGTTGGAATACATGAATTTTAGTAGCTCACAACCTGTACGCAGACTGAAACCGGAATCGAAGCAATAGCTCTCAGACGATTAAAGTCACAGCTGGTGCCTTAGATAATGCACTTGTGTTGTCAAGTACGGACTGCTGTTTAAGGAAAGCTGAATGGGGGATAACCAAGGTTGAAAATGACAAACTGTTTAATTGTACATGTTTGCGGCTTTTGCCGAGATAGTGGGATTTTGTAAAGTGACCGGGGTAAGGAATACTTTTTCAATTTAGAAACCATTGTCCTGCTAAACTTATTTCTATGTTATTTTACTTCCTATTTTTTTATGCATTGCATTGTTCTTAACTGTTCCTTTTGTGAGTGTTTATTTTGGGGTTTTAATTCTCTTTTCTACGGCACTTGGTTTGTTTGAATTTTAGCTTTTGTTAAGTGCTTTTTATCTTTTAATTGGACAAGGCGCTTTATAAGTTTGTTTATTTTGTTATTTATTTGAGTTCTGCTTTCAAATTTTCTTCATAACCGATACTAAAATAACCTTTATATCTTTTTCCAGTGTACCGTACAGATCATTTCTTTCTGATACTCCCACAAGGAGAATGAATCCAATGACAAATTTCTTCAATTTCTAATGGAATGAGTTGGACAATTTGCGAGTGCTCTGGGTTATAAATTATGAATCAGGCGTAATAATAGTATCAGTATTTCACTAAATTACTTTAGAAACACAGATAATAATAAGCATTTTTATGTAAAACCAAAAAACGAAACTTAGTGGGATATTTTTGTTGTAATGATTTCACTATCAATGAAGTGAAGTTTTGTAGTAATTTTAGGAATTTACGCATTCTGATTTCAGCATTCTGTTCCTGTAGTAAACACCTGGGCCCAACGGCTTTGTGAATCCATTGAGAGTTCATAATATTAGACTTAATACGTTATATAATTCAAAACACCCCTTGTAATCTGCCTGTGAACAGTGTCAGTATTTTATCAAATTACTTTGTTAACAGGTATAGTCATTTTGATGTGAAAACAAATCAGATTTTGTTAAATGACTTGACTTCTCCATATAGATCATGAAAGAAATGTTTGTTGATTTCTTTAAAAAAAAGTTAGGATCATGCCAGTACACTTTTACGTTAGCACCAGTAGCTCCATATAGATTAAGTGTCTGCAAGGCAGGGTGTATATATAAATATAAAGGCAACCATCTGCCATGAAGATACGATTCAAATAAGAACCACAAGGATGGGTTGAAGTGACGAAATAAACTTGTTTGTCAAAACAAGTTTTTTTTTAGGAAGTAAGTTGTTTCCCAAAATAAGTTTAAATTTCTCCAAAATACTTAAAGCTTTTATCTGCTAATTTAAAACATCTGCAAAGATTACGTTGCCAACGTAAGCGTTTCCTAACAAGAACTTTTTACCAAACTACTTTAAATTTTAATAACGATATGTTTATAAGGTTGTTAACCCGTGAAATAACTTTTTTGGCCCCTCTCATGCACGTTTGCGGCGATAGGGGCAAAAAAAGGAGACACACTCTAAACATTAGTATCAGCTTCACAAGAAGAGTTCATGGGTACTGAAATTGCGCCCTCTAAACTACCCGCCGTGCCTCATCCAAGTAGGTGGGTGTTCCCTGATCCAAGCAGGGGGGAACACTACCCTCATTTAAAACCGCAGTACGTCATGGGGAAAAAGTACCCACCATTTTGTGAGGAAAGACAGCGCAGATATGCGTAACAAGACAAGTACAACAAGAACTGCATTCGCCTGCAAACACACAGAATTGTAATGGGTGGTAGACAAGTCCTTGTCGTAGTCCAAGTCAGTCTTCGTGGATCTACCTCTCATAGCACTAGCGTTTTTTTTTTTGGGGGGGGGGAGGACGAGAAGTGCCGTTTCCTGCTGGCCTCTTTGCAAAGCCAATGCTTTGATATCACACTGGACTAAAGAAAAATTCAATTGAATATCTCTCAAAACGTTGTAAAACTGCTGACGCTTATCGTTACGCTGTACTCACTAAAAAGCAGTGAAGCAATACACGATTCTGTGATACCATATTACACACAATAGCGCCGTATTGTACACCAATTTGGAAACAGCAATTGATATTCCAGGTTTATCATCTCAATGGAAAACTAGTCCGAACCACATTTCATTGCGTTTTGGGGAATTTATCCCCAAGGCTCTCTCATCGCTTTAACTTCTCAAATCATTCTTGTAATTGTGGCATTTGCTTTTTCTCAGTAGATTTTGGTTTGGAGAGGGCCATAGCTCGCACTTGCTCCTATTGTCGAAAGGTCGAGCGTGCATATTTGTATGAACTAAGTTACGTTACAGATAGGCGTTACGAGCCCTACAAGGCTCAACAAAAGAATTTGGCATTCGACCGATAATGACAAGAATGTACTGCGGCGCATTACAAGATTACGTTAACCCTGAAAAAGTAATAAATGGATAAATAATGGCTATGATTATCTTGATTCATTCTGCAGACTAGGGGGGGGGGGCAGAATAGGTTTGCTTATGCAGGGGTCTACAGGCTGGTTTGAGCCTGGGGGAGGGGTGGGAGCTCTAGTGAAATTGATCACTGAGGATGGTCGGGAGTAGGGGTCTGAGGAGAGGAGTACATTCCCTCTAGGGGCGTTCCCTCCGCTTTGGAAAAAATTGGCTCAAAGGTGTATCGCTGGATACAAAATGATCCTACATTTGTTCAAAATATGTTTAACATTTTATTACACAGTGATAATTATTATTTTTAAGTCTTCCTTAGCAATTTTTCTTACTTTGAGAGGACTTTCATCTTGGTGTGTGTATGTAGGGGGTGTAGGGGAGGGGGTGAGTCTGGCTCCCCAACTCTCCCTTTCACTTGTTCTTGATTTGTGAGTCAATACAGCTAGCTTTCAGCACAGGTCAGTGGAATGGATTTCTCAGTGCATTGCATTACATTGAATACCGCTGTAGGATGTCACCATGACCTGCAGGGGGCTCTTGATTCTTGTGTTTGTCCTCCTAAGCACCGAGAGTAGGATATACACCCCTGAACCGAATTGCTAATCTGTGGGTCGGTTCGGGTCATACCGCGTATTGTATAGCTAAAACAAAATCAGATCAGCTGTCACACATGTGAGGGCCCCAGGATCATAGGGCAACTCAGGGCGGGGGGCTGGATTACACTAGCAGAACACAACAGAGGGCGCAATAACACTTAGAATAAGAGAGACAAATATAGAGAGAGTTTGGCAAAACTGGTAATCGGTTTGGATTGGTCGAGAGGGGACAAGGCCCTCTTCAGACCTAAATTATGATTAGTCTGTGGTTGATCTTCATTACAGATTACACGCACACGTTATATGTATGGAACGTGGTATACAAACGACCGTGACGACGTTAGCAAACCCCAGTAGAACAAAAAAAAAAAAAAAAAACACGCAGAAGACGCACATACATGTGTGATTTCACAGATAATTTGCTGTACCGTTGATCATACAGACAACGGCTCATTTTTGTTTGAAAAAAATGCGCATGATGGTCTATAAATGAGATTTTTGGAAGCAAGTCTTCAAAGAACCGGCAGTATTATTTGGCATTACTGTTAGACAAAGTTAGGCTAGCTTAACATTAGGCTAGGCTTATTACATTAATGTAACGGTGGCCTGCAGCTGACTCTGACTCGTCTAGGCTTACGTCAAACGAAACAATACTGACGCAATGTAATATCACGTCTAAATTTAAAAATCCTTATTTTATGCAAGTTAATTTATCTGTTTCAAAATATGCTGCATATGATTTATCCATTACAGTGCAGTAAGCCTATTTGACAATAACTTGGCTTTCTTGTCACTTGTATCATGTTAGTGTTGTCACTAGGCCCACAGGTCAAGGGTTATGACCTGATCGATCAAATTATGATAGTAGTAACCGATAACCTACCACTGTTCATGCAGGGCCAAGTTGCCTATGCTATAAACAGGGGCTATGTTATCATGAGACTGGGCTTATGTTGGACTAATTGCACGCGATTGCTTGGTTCAGAACATTTCCAAAGACAAGAGACCATGATTTATTTTAAATGTTTAGAACTAGGGTTATTTCTAAGTTGGATTCAAACTTGTTCGAGACACCTAGCAGTTACTACTTCAACGTTGTTTGGCTATACCGAGGTAGGAATTGTGCTCTTTGTCCCCCTAACTCAAAACTGAGGGTCAAAATCTGTCAGTTCCAGTCATGAAAACGGTTGAATATGGAACTTGCATTTGAGTCTATGCAACTATGCACCCCATCACCACGGGTGTAGTTGAATCCAACTAACCTCACTTATATACAACTTCAGAAATGAAAGTATGAAAACTATGTTTTACTTAATACAATGGTGTGTCTCTGATTTTCAAGAGGGTACACAGTTGAAATTGGTCAAGACATAATATTTCCTTTCATCATGGAAGTGACAAAAAAGAAACATGTATGCTGGTATCATATGAACACAACTCCTGATGCCAAACTGAGTATGAGAACATATCTGGGAAACTAATGATGTTTGGTTTATACCATCACCATACCAAGGTAGCGCATGTATGTCAGAGTCCTTCCAATCAACTGAGCTAAAGGCCTAAAGACAAAAGTAGGTAAACACTATTAAAAAAAAAAATCACGTACTTGGACTTAGTGAAATACACTGGAGTTAAGTAAGTGTGACATACTGTAGCCTACTTTTAATTCAAGCAACATGATAGTACTGATTTTAATGGCAGTGGCTGTCCCTTCAATTAAGGATCACTTAACAGAAAGACTTAAAATGAAGAATTTGGTCTTCTTTGTAGTGCACCCAGTTTTCATGTTAGTTAAATGGTAACCTTTGAAACAATGTAGAGTAACTCGACATCAGACTGTTTTCCGCACTAATGATGTTTTGTTGTGCAAAGAAATTGAAAGTTGGAATTTTCTACCATGAATAGTAATGACTTCAGTTAACCTTCTGCTGCACCCACCCTGTTTTAACCTGTTTTATTAACACAGTTATGTTTCTGACTGTGAAATGAACACACAGTGGAACAACGCCAAATGGCGGTGGCGGAGGGGTAAAGACATGAAAAGTTTCTTTGTATTATGGACGGTGAAAAAAAAAAAAGTTTCTGGTATCATCTGGACAATCTGGGTGTTGGCAGGGTGATGTGAAATAATACCAAGTGTAAAACATAAGACAGTACAGAAGTGGGAAGAACATTTGGAATCTTGCCAGGTAGCGTATTTCCAGGTCAATAAATCTAACCTGGGGGATTTATGTACATGATAGGTGCTTCACATGATGCGCTAACCTAAGCTAATAAAGCTTAGGCCTATGTGAGTACAGTGAAGATGACTATAGGCTAGCTACCTACAACTCTTACTAACGCTATGTCGTTCATGTATAAGTGGCAGAACCTAGGTTTAGCCCACATATAATTCCGAATACAAGACAGTTACTAGTTAATGCAAATGCCATATTTATTTTCACATTGAAATCTATGAAACTGAGTTCTGGGGGGGGGGGGGGTTTCCTTTTGCTATTCAGCAATTGTAAGTATCACAGAAACATATGCCTAGATTGTGCACAAGTATACTGTTAACGTTCCCTCACTCTGCACGCTGTGTATGCACGATCGTTCGTACTTGTGACGTCACAAAATGCCAGTTGGCCAAACTCTCTCTATATGTGGCTTTGTAGGATAAATTTCTCTCATGAGAATTGACTATTGTGTGGGGGCAAATGCAACTTTATATCAATTAAAATAGCTGTTAAGAGTCAGAGATATTGTATGCTGTCATTCCTCACACTAGACCATTGTTTCGTTTCTCAGAAAAATAAAATGTAAACTAGTGTGTGTTTTCTGGATCAGCATGAACTGAACTAATAAGCCGTTAAAGGTCTTTGTACCTTTTGAATTAAAATTGTCTTTCATATTCTGTAGTAGGAGTTGTGGTTGATTTACCGACAAACTGTAAACATCAATTACATCAATTTATTCAATCAATCACATCACTATCTACGAATTGCAGAACAATTCGCTTCTATTATGGCAATGTGTTCCCGAAAGAATTGCTGTATTTTCTTCTCTTTCTTTTTTTACTTTGATCCAACGTAATCACGTCGCAAAGCGACATTTTAAATAAGTTCACTCTATCTGTTGCTTTTCTGTTACAATGAAGAGCATAGAAGAACTTGTTCTCTTTCCAAGTTGAAGTAATATACTAGGCTAAGTAAAACGAACAGAAAACTTGCTTTTTTGCTGAATGATCTCTACTAGGATTTGACACTAGAACGCATCCAATTTAATGAGAATCACTAAAACGTCTCGGCCCTGTACCGTACGTTCGAAAAATTTGTGGTACGGAACCCTGGAAGTACCATGAATGGTCAACCTGTCCATATCCTCGGTTCACCGATTTTAAGTTATTTCTTTTACACCAGCATTGTGTATGTACCATAGCTGGTTTTCGTCGGTGGTATAACCGTTGGACGGTAGAATTGAAAGTACTGTTTGCCATTTTGTGCCCCCTGCAGTCAATCGTCTGATAGAGTAATGCATCTGTAATAGTTTTAGAAATGAATCTCTAACATTTTTAAGGGATACATCTGTAATAGTTTTAGAGATGCATCTGTAATAGTTTTACAGATGCATGTGTCATAGTTTTATAGATGCATATGTGATAGTTTTAGAAATGAATCTGTAATATGTTTAAGGGACGCATCTGTAATAGTTTTATTGATGCATCTGTAATAGTTTTAGAAATGAATATGTAATATGTTTAAGGGATGCACCTGTAATAGTTTTATAGATGCATCTGTTGTAGTTTTAGAAATGCATCTATAATAGTTTAAGAAATGAATCTGTTATATGTTTAAGGGATGCACCTGTAATAGTTTTACAGATGCATCTGTAGTAGTTGTAGAAATGCATCTATAATAGTTTTAGCAATGAATCTGTTACATGTTTAAGGGATGCATCTCTAATAGTTTCAGAGATGCATCTGTTATAGTTTCACCTCTCAATCGTTCATATGGTTGCCAACTATCTCTGTCTATGGACTGGGATTGTTCATGTCGACCCGGCAGCCCCGACAACAGACTCACAACAGATAACGATACAGTCATGTTCACAAATACCGGTCGAAGTCTTTACTTAACTGCAATAGCTTAAAGCTGGAATATGAATTGACAATTTGTCAGTAAAGTCAAATTCAGTGGAATGTGTCATACCAACTACAATTTTTTTGGTTCCATAGACCATAGTTCTGTTTTGTCTCAAGTAACAGTGATTGACTGCCATGCTTTCTTGAAGAGACTGAACTTTGGTAGGGCCAACAAAATTGTCCAGACAATTTTCATATTCAAGCATGAGCTGGAAGATGAGTGCTTATTTCAATTTAAGATTTTATGACAGGTGGTCTTTACCAGTACTTTCTCTTCACTGAAACACTGACAAAGAACAAAAGGTAGATGATCAATCGATTGCCAGTAGAACTCATATTCCAGGCTTAATAAATATCGGTTACCGTCTGTACTTGATAACAATTGCCTAGTAGCTATAATGTGGTTTAATTCTTGTACAATTGAAACTTGCACAACATTAAATTGTTTGTGCTTGCATTGCCATTGTTAAATACATCTTACATACCTTTTTGCACTTTGTTTCTCCAAGTCGAGTATAAGCGTTGTATTTAACAGAGGTTTGGTAAAAATGATCTGCCACTTTAAAAATTTTGTAGACAGTGCCCCAGTAGAGAGAAAAAGACCGTTACTTCCTTTAATTTTTGCTTATGTTGTGACCCGCAAGATAATATTCATGAGTGCATGTTTTATGCCTTTCCCTTACTTTGCAGGAGGGATGTTGTTGATTGAAAGCCATCAATGTCTACTTGCAGCGTACAGGTAAACATTAATAACCTGCAACCGAACATCATTCCATGTTCAAGCTAGCGGGGAGGCAAAAAGGAGATATACTCATGAATATTACCTTGCGGACCTCAACATAAGAAAACAGAATAAAAATAACGTGTTTTCTCTGTACTGTGGCACTTTCTAAAAGAATTCGTCCTTGGAATATCATTTTTTACCACAAATCTGTCAAATACATATGCTTCTACCCCAGTTGGAGAAAAAAAGTGGAAATGTTATACAAGAGGTATTTCACAACTACCTATGCTCCTTTAAGTGAAATGGGGAACTTCCGTTCTTTCCTTTCTTTGACTTCAGTGCGTGTTTGTATTTTAACGGGACTCAATGAGGTGATGTAGATACAGTTGTGAGGATTTGGAATTAGGGAACAAAATATGGCAATGCTTCTCATTCATAAGTTATGAAAACCGGCATTTAAAAAAAAAAAACGAAATTCCATGATTTGCACTGGCTGTTTGTATGTAAATGTGGACGAATGAGAAAAGTGTCTGGTCACCAATTTTCGTAAACCAAACTGAGTAATTGTTAATTAATAACTCACTATAATGCTTTTTTGTATGTGACACATGAGGATATTGTTAAATTGACCATTTGGCATATTATGTGGAAGAAAATAGGCACTGGTTCAGGAAAATTTTGTGAATTTCGTTAAACAAGCAAACGTGCCTCTTCAAACCGTAAGTGAATAAATTTCAACACAAAAAACCACGATTTTAAAAATATTGTATTTGTAACAATAGACTGTCTAATCTAAATCTTGAGAGGACAGGAGAAATCTATTGGATTTTCTACAGAGAACCTCAAATCTATGGTTCGGTCCTCGATCTCACCCGAAAACAAGGACACACGCACGCACACACACACATACATAAATAACACAGATTAGCAAAGATTATTACGACAATAACTGGAATGAAAAGTAAACTAACCATCTGTCTATTTTTCAAGTATGAATATCTTTTCTAATATGATAGTTTGTCAAGTATGAATATCTTTTCTAATATGATAGTTTGTCAAGTTTGAATATCTTTTTTAATATGATAGTTTGTCAAGTATGAATATCTTTTCTAATATGATAGTTCGAACAACCTTGTCCACTCATCTTCCCTCTGTCCCAGTGGCTAAGCCATTCCTTATTGTCTCTGTCTTCTGTTTCTACGTTTCTTGACAAAACTCTGCACGCAAAGTGCATGGACTTCGTTCTTATATTCTTTTATCAATCCCACCATGGGATGTATTAACTACTTTGACATTACTTGAGGTTTCTACGTCATATGCGTTTTCCTTTAGGCTGGATCACTTAGTCGGTGGCTAATATTCCTCTCTGTGAAAACTGGATTGTCTGTACATATCTTATGATAAATATTCCTTTGATCTTGATATCATTTATATCCACCCTTGCAGCATAATATACATCGAATGAAAACCTAATAATGTTACCGATCATAAATTGATAACGCATATCTGACATAGACAGACAACAAGACATATTTTGGACAACAATTGCAACAAATTAATCTTTTCACTTATGATTTATTCTAAACTCTTTTTTCAGTTGATTGAACCGGCTCCTGACGAAATAGTAGAGATCATACTCCAACGCTAGTTTTTCCCTTAATATTGACAACGTTTCATTGGATGGCGGTATCTTGTGTAACGTTGAATAACCCTGTCTTTTATCTGCGAGTTGGAAGAAATATTGAAATATTTAAGAACTATACTCCTGTGATCTGACATCTGCTTACTTTGCAGAGATATGAAAACTATTGTAACATCGAGTGTGTTTCGGGGAGTCAGGGGTATGACCAAGTCAATCAAATAAAATGTTCTGCTTGTGAGCATAACAATCAGTTTCATATACGGGAAATCTAGGTTTTGTCATAATAATTCCATTTACTCGGATGTCGATACTGTGGTTTGTGTTCTGACAGTCACTTGTATATCAATTAAGAGCATCATACAGGTGTAGAGAGTAACAAGCGTTTAAAAATCTCAAGCGTTGTAAACTCTCTTGAAACGAAAGATTAAAATGAGGGACGAATCGACTATTTCGATTGAAACATTCAGTCTAATATACTGATAGTAAATCTTATTGGATTCAATTGTTCAATCGAAATTTGGATTGGTCCCTTATCCCGATCCATTACATTGAAATGTTTTAAGAGAGAACGTACCTTTCCTTAGCCGCCTATATTTCTTATGGATATCAGGAAGTAGCCTTGGAAGTAGCTTGTCCAGTAGTTTCATCGTATTAAGGAAATCTTCGGTGATACCCACAAGTGTATAATATTGCTCAATGTTTCGTTTACATTGTTGTAGCCGGTCCTCCGGTCTTAACCTCCTGAACGATTTTAAATGAAGAGAATGAATATTTAAGTTCAATATTGAATTCATCTAACCATAAACATAAATCGTCAATTAAAATAACTTTGAATGACATATAAATCAGCCAACTAGAACAGGCTTTAATCTTTGGTGCATCGACAAGATACAAACAGCCAGCACTTAAGTGTTTTTTTTTTTCTCAATCTAGGGTCTCATTGAAAGGTGCATCGGTAGATCGCGGTGCAACGGTATTGGCAAACGAACTGCTTCAAAAAGTACGGTCCCGTGTGATGGCGCAATATGAATTTCATTTAACACTAAGAAACAGCGATTTTGTAAGAGCCGTATACTTCTGGAAGATAAAACGCAAAAAAAAAAAAAAAAAAAATAGCGAAATCGTTTTCCACTCTGTTGAAAACAGACGTAAATTTGCTACATTGAGAACACCGACTATTAAGTTGACACATAAATATTGAAATTAAGATCAAGGTTAGATACAGCAAGCTACCTATGCATGGAGAGTCATTTGAAACCATATATCGAGAAAAGTCTTTCAAACTGAGAGAGCAATGGAAGAGATTCAGGGTTTTTATTGATTTGCCTCGTTATTATTTTAGCTCAATTACCTGTTTTCCACTGTATCTTCCATGAAGTGATAAAACATAGGCGAGGATATACGTCCTCCGTTCTTCACATATTCGTCAATGGTTTGATTCTAAGAAAAAAAGTAATTCAGACACGGCTCTAAACATCATGACACATGTGACAGAATTATAGAAAAGAATAGAAATGGCATACGAGCATGCATCAAAATTGAAACCATGAAATATTCACCGCAAAACTACATGAACCCCAACATCTCGGGTCGTTGACGACACCGTCCACGATCTTACTTACCTGACGTCAGGGTTACCTGAAATGTTCTCAAGCTGAAAATGGAAACTGTAAGTTGTCAGTTTATTTTCTCTCTCATTCACATTTGAGAATTGTTAATGTAAATGAAAAGTGAATGTTGAAAGAATTAACGCAACTAATGTTAGCCCATTAATGGGAGATACTAAAAGTCTAGTTGGTAGTGAAAGTTGTAGTGCTTGAACACTCTTAAAGATATCTGTTAATTTACAGAAAATAAAACAAAGAAATAAATTAGAAATACAAACATTTTAGGGCAAATATTTGCCAGAACTTTTCTGTATTCCTTTTACATTTGTTTTGTTTTATTTGTGTAAATTTACAAACATTTTTTACAGTGAAGGAATGGCAGTGTTTTACTGTTCATTACCTTCCTTTGTCCATGACCAGATATGACACCTTTCGCGTCCCCGTTGATCCCGAAGTAATACGCAGACACGAAACGATCAGCTGGATCACGGATCAAATTGATGTAAACAAGATCTGAGCTGCGAGTGTAGAAGAAAAAAAAACAAATCGAAAACACTCAATTGATGAAAACTATAGCTCTTCACTGACAAGAAAGTATTTAGGATAGTTCTTCTTAAAATTAAGTTTTCACAAGAAAAAAGAAAGAGAAACGTTTTACACTCAACTGAACATTTCAGCGATTGCATGCTTTCAGTATTCGTGGCTTTCGTCTGATATATTGATGTTTGATATTGTCACCGTCCCAAGTGACCTTGAAACAAACCAATTTCTTGTTTTGTTTTGCTTTTCTTTACAGTTAATTTTTGCGTTAATTTTTTTTATGCTAGAAAACAAATTTATTCCTAGAAAGGCGATCCTATCACCTGAATAAGTGACTTAAATATTCAACAGTAGCAAACGGTGAATTTGGTCTACAATTTACGTACGAAACAAAGACTGTTATTTATATTAATTACGTATTATTTATATTATAGATATTTATTTATTAATATGTTTGTATATGTCAATTATACTCGTTGCGTATCCATTACATAACTCTGATTTTGTGAACTTTTGACGAAAAAAAATAAAATAAATAAAATTACCTATTACTTATTAGTAGTGGTAGAAGGCATTGGATGTCAGTAGGTCACGTCAGAGAATATACGGTACATATGCAATGAATGTGTAGGCTACAGGACACAGGATCTACTACCACGAACAAAGTGATGTTTGGTTTTCCTTTCTATCTTGTTAAAAGTACTTACCGATTTAACCGTACGAACGGCATGTGTCCTGAAATATAGAGTGGGGATTTTGCAGTTTCCAAAGCCGCCTTCAAAAACGTCGAATTGCGTTTGTCGTGCTGTGAGAGGAATAAAAATATCCCCCATCATCATAATCATCATCATCATCATCATTATTATCATCATCATCATCGCCATCATCATCATTATCATCATCATCATCACCATCATCATCACCATCATCATCATCATCATCATCATCATCATCAGTAGGACGTTGTTGGCCATAGGCAGCAGAAAATAAGTACGCTATAATGGTACGCACCAAGGATTCATCCAAAGTGCTGGGTTGAGAATCAATAAGGAAACTCCTTAGTGCCTGCATTTTTCAAGAGCATGGACAGGGTATCCCACGGTCTTTCTACTCATAATTCCACAAAAGATATAACCTTTGCGTTCAAAGAGGTCCGAGCTAGATCTGCATCATCCATGTCCTGCAAACAAGTATTCCAATCAATATCGAGGAACTTTGACATGACCTTATAGTCGCTCCTGTCGTGAACGTACTTAAAAAATCTTGACTCAACGGTAGCGACGTAAGTAGTGCAAAAGATCACAACATTTTGCTCACTGCTATCCAAACCAGGATCCAAACCTGATCAATATCCTTCACAGCATCCCGGCGAAAAGACCAAATCGAATCAAGAAGACTAATGATTTCTCCTATGTCCAGTCGGACCAAGGAAGATGACAATTGCATCTCCCTGGTCGGACGTAAATGATGTTGAATCAGAAAATTGTCATTAACAGAGTTCAGACACTTTCAACATGATGCGAAGCAGTGCAGTGACGTCCCCAGACCTTTTATTTCCAGTGGTGGGGGGGGGGGGTGGGTGTGGATGATGGGGCAGAGATAGACTCAATTAAAGCATGGAGCTAATACAAATGGAGTAAAGCCAGTGTCTAGCCCTTTGAAGGTATGATCTGTTCCGATATTCCAAAGCGCAAAACCCCCATAAGCTGGTTCAAAGGGCTATAGTCCAGTATACGTGCCCGATAAGCAAACCGATAAGCAACAGCTGTAGGCAAATACTTCGCCAACTATAAATCCATAGTACAGTCACACTGTTGGTTTTGTTGTAAATTTTAAGTAATATTAGAAGAGACTTCCGAGAATGTTCACTTTTGAGCACATAATGTCGTCAACTTAATTTTCCAAAAGGTTGCAAGGTTGCGGATTTAACTTCCAAGCAAGTGGTGGTGGAAGAAATACGTTAACAATTTTTTTATAAACTTTAAATATTTTTGCTCTGATAAAATCTATACTGAACAACTTAAAATTTGGAATTACAATTTAGTTCGTGGTGTACTAACCTCAAGATCAATCCTATTCTTCTTGCCGGACGAATCCTTGAGTAATTCTTTGATCGTACTAGCCAATGATCTACTTCCACATTTCGGTACATTGTTGTAAATTAAAAGATATTTCTGTTCGAAAATGGAAAAAAGAAATCTCCACTAACTTCGTGATGAAAAAAACCCGACATATTTGTTTTACTCAATGGCAGTATTAACTATTTTTTCGCATGGATTAACATATGGTAATGTAGGTGAAGTAGTATCATTAAGCTAAGTCTCAGGATATATATATATATATATATATATATATATATATATATATATATATATATATATATATATATATATGTGAAAATCCACGTATGCTCCATTTGATATAAATATAAATATGTTAACAAATATGACAATCATGAAGCACAAAAAATTTTACAAGAAAAGGTGTATATTTCGGACACGCCTGTGTCCTTCTTCAGCACAAACTAATATTGAAAATAATTTTCAAAAACAACAGACTGCACACGCCCATGTGCAGCGCGGGCTCTAACAACGCAACAATATACAATCAGTGTGTTACGCGCCCCAATTCAGTGTGTGTTACTTATCATTATCACCCCGCCCCACCCCAAACAGAGGGAAAATCACTCAACAATCCAAGGTCTTATATATTATATATATATATATATATATAATATATATATATATATAGATAGATATATAGTTATATATATATATATATATATATATATATATATATATATATATGTATATATATATATATATATATATATGTATATATAGTATATATGTATATATGTATATATGTATATATGTATATATATATATATATATATATATATATATATATATATATATAATAAAACTGAAAATAGCGATGAGTTTGAAATTCATGATGAATAAAATATATTACGCCAATATTTCGTAAAAATACACCTTACTAATGGACCCTGTCCCCTGCACTGTGGACGAGAATAAAGTCTTATCTAAATTCTATCTAAAGTTACCATACTGTGGTAATATATCTAATCAAATTGCTAGATCTATCTCTAAGTCTTTCAAACGTTGCTCTAATGCAGAACTACAGATCTCTTTCAGATGTTCTAAAATTGGTTCATTTTTCAAGGTTAAAGACAAAATTCCTTATCTTAAAAGCAGTGGTTGTATTTATCATATTCCTTGTGGAGACAAAACTTGTAAAGATAATTATATTGGGGAGTCCAAACTCAGGCTTTGTGATAGATTTAAAAAACATGTAAATGCTGACTACTTCAAAGAATTCAGTTCCATACACGATCACTGTGAAACGGCGTCCCATAAACTTCCAAACCCAGGTGATATTAAAGTTCTCCATGTAGAGAATGCCTGGTACAGACGCAAGATCATGGAGTCTCTTTTCATTAAGGACTTACAACCTACCCTGAATAGAAACGTCCGGAGTTTAAATCTTCAGTTATTTTGAGCTGGTATTACTCACTTACTTCTGTTACAGCTGTTTTTGTAATGTACTGACTTGTATTATCAGTTTGCTATTTCGCCTTGACGATGTAAGGTGTATTCTTACGAAATATTGGCGTAATATATTTTATTCATCCTGAATTTCAAACTCATCGCTATTTTCAGTTTTATTATTAGTATATGGACCTCTCCAATTTTTGTCTATACATACATATACATATACATTTACATATACATATATATATATATATATATATATATATATATATATATATATATATATTTAGGAATAAATTCAATTATTTAGACGACTCATATTGGTTTACAACGTTGTTTCGTGCAGGTAGTACTGCACTCATCAGAACGTATATGGCGAGTGACTGTATATAGACTAGGAAGGAAAAGAAAACAGAAAAAATGGCACAGTAGCATTGCAGGTGCAGTCAAGCTTGGCTATACTGGTGATAATGGCATTGTGGTGATAGGCTAAGGCGGTTTAACGTTGCTTAGCAGAAATTTCTTGCAGTGTCTGCAAGCAGATAAGAGCTCATTCCTCTTGTTAAGGGTGGCCATGTGCGGTCTACAGACAATGAAAAACTTTTCCCAATTGCAAAGATCACATCTGTTAGATACTGGGTTGTAGGATTTGGCTTTTTTCAGGATTTTCCAGGATACGCTATAATTTACATTGTTTTCTTTAAGGTTCCAAATGTGTTCGCTTAGTTTGGTGCTGTGCTTCTTTGACTTGGAATTAAACGATGATTTGTGATTATTATATCTAAGTTTGAAAGTCCCTTCTGTGTGTCCGATGTATGTTTGAGGGGGGTTGCCGTCGTCGCTCGACACTGTGGCCTGGTAAATAACGGATTCTGTTTTGCAGTTTCCCGGTAGGGGGCAGTAGTTCGGCTCTCTGCAATTGCAGCCGCTGGAGAGTTGTTCTTGGTAGGGCCGGCGAGTTTGGATTTGTTGTGTGCGCTCACGATTTGTTGGAGGTTGGGCATACATCCGTAGCTGACTTTGCCGGTATTTCAAACCCTCAAACATACATCGGACACACAGAAGGGACTTTCAAACTTAGATATAATAATCACAAATCATCGTTTAATTCCAAGTCAAAGAAGCACAGCACCAAACTAAGTGAACACATTTGGAACCTTAAAGAAAACAATGTAAATTATAGCGTATCCTGGAAAATCCTGAAAAAAGCCAAATCCTACAACCCAGTATCTAACAGATGTGATCTTTGCAATTGGGAAAAGTTTTTCATTGTCTGTAGACCGCACATGGCCACCCTTAACAAGAGGAATGAGCTCTTATCTGCTTGCAGACACTGCAAGAAATTTCTGCTAAGCAACGTTAAACCGCCTTAGCCTATCACCACAATGCCATTATCACCAGTATAGCCAAGCTTGACTGCACCTGCAATGCTACTGTGCCATTTGTTCTGTTTTCTTTTCCTTCCTAGTCTATATACAGTCACTCGCCATATACGTTCTGATGAGTGCAGTACTACCTGCACGAAACAACGTTGTAAACGAATATGAGTCGCCTAAATAATTGAATTTATTCCTAAATATTATTAGCTCTGGGCCTCACACCTATCGAGCACTCTTGGAATATGCAACCTGGACTTATCGTCTTTTGGATAGTTATAGTATATATATATATACCATTCAGACAATCTGGAAAAATAAATAGGTTTCAGTTGATTAATTCTGCCACATGATTTCAAATTCTTCCAACATAACGACAAAAAGTGTAGAATACGATAATGTAGTGGTTGGCAGTTTTCATTCTGATCAACGGTGTGCTTTTTAAACAAGCCAATGGGAAGGATACTAGTGTTGAATATTCAGTTAGTCAAAACAACTCAGGATCACTGAGTCGCGATGTTGTGACCTGCTCGTAGGCTATTCGTAAATACAGTGCTCCTTTCACCAAATACTACAATTCCCGATACCGACCAAGGAGAGACGACTTGAGTAGTATGTTTTTGATACACTAGTGAGACCTGTACTGTTGTATATTTATTATGTAGCCACTTATAGTAAGAACCGTTAATTTTCAAATATGATTTCTGTTTTTTACTGTTTTCATGCCAACCCCGTTGCTTTTCAAAGAAGTTACTGTCATTTTCCTTCATTGAAAGACGCAGTCCGTCCATGTACAGCCTCACGTGTACATTTGAGTATAAAGAAAAAGTTAAGATCAAACATAATCTTATCCTTATGGATTTTCAGTACACACGCAATCCCTCTAAGGAAGCTACAAAAGTATAGAGTGCCTCTGCTGTGCATGACCTTTCTCCATATGTTTTATTTCTCCAGATATTTCTTAATGTTACGCTTCAGTTGTTGGCATGTCATTAACAGAGTATGAAACAGAGTATGAGTCTTGTTTTTTCAGTAAAGTTATTTCTTGTTAGAAGATACCTTGTCATGGTATGGCTACTATTCTCTTAATCCCTTAACTTCCATTGAAAATTTTGAGAATAAATCAATTGACAATGATTTTTGATAAATAACTATCCTTTGTTGATACACCAGGTTATCTCCCTTAAAGGTTGTGTTACATGAAAATGACATTTTCGAGGGTCGGGTGCATTGAGCATTAAAAATGTTAAAAATATTAACAACTTTAATAAAAATCCGTCAAAGACTGACACATTTACAGGAAAATTAGTGTCTCACAGCTGTATCATGAATAAACATTGGCTAAGTATGCAACTTTGCGACATCAAGAGATGTACTCCAATGCTATGTCTTATGTTAATCCTTTGTTTGTGTAATCTTTATTTCAATGATATTTGAGAAATTAATATGCCCAGAGGGTTTTTTTTTAAAGCATGTATTTCTCCAAAAATATCGATATCACTTACCAATGTGACACTCAGTAATTAAGTAATTGACAGACAAAATATATAGGCTTAACAAAAGAAATACTGAAACTGTAACACTCCATGTCATCTGTTTTGATTCTTCCCAAACTTTGAAAAGTCATATCTCAAAAACGGTAAAGGATATAAACAAAATTGCAACGGATTTTCACTCAGGGAGTTCATTTGCAACCTGTGAATAATGAAGGGTGCTTTTTTTTTTTTTTTTCTAGAAGCATGTCACACAACCTTTAAGTTCGTTGTTTGACTGTAGCAACAGACTGTGTATTAACATGGAATTAATTCAGTGGCACCACCCCGGTGAGAAAGAAAGAAGGAGACGTGTCAAAACCACATTTTAACCCCCAAAAACAAATTCACTTGAAGATGAGTTTAAGCTATTAGGTGATTTATAAGGGTTTGGAGTGTGGCGTAAGATACTACAGAGAGAAATGGATTTCAAAATGTCAATCCGGTAATCTTTGTGGTGTTGTCGTCCACAGATTTTCTGGTGAGCCCTGTGGCAACTGATGGTGAAGCTCAGCTCAGACAGTGGATGCAGGCCACCGTAAGACTTTTTTTCTCAGGCCGATCTTTTATTTTTTTGATGGTTAACTCTCTGCCTCTCAACCAGTGAAACGCAATGTAATAAGTTTGATACGTTCTTGATAACAACATTTCAACTTGTTATCACGTTTCCATAGACTGATGTTTTATTCTGTAATTGCAGTCAAGAGATACTTATTTCAAGGCTAGCTACATGGAGCTTAGGACAACCCATCAAGTGACGTCTCCGGCCATTGGTGGAGTGGTGGTGGTGGTGGTGAGGTGGGGGGGGGGGGTAAAGCCAAAAGTTTTCTTTAGACACCGCACCAACTGACGACGGCGCTTCACTTAGATAATATATGCAGGCGAAATTAAGTTTACTTGCTTCCGTCGATCTTAAAATTGTGTTAAAGGTGAACGCATGGCCACCGTACGAGAGAATAGCAATATTATTGAAGATAAGAATAAGAGACATCCAAGTTATTATCACTATTAATGCGCTGATGTTTTTTTTCCCATCAATTGAGAATTCGAATTGAAACTGAGACATGGAAATCCGCTTGGTCAGTTTCCTGACGTCGTGGGAGTTTGTAAGTCGAACATTTTCTAGTACGCGAAGCTTCAACCGATGGTAGTTCTCCGCTTGGATTGTCCAACCCCCTTGCTAAAAATCCCGGGCACGTCCCATTAGTATCTACTCGGTGGGATTATTTATGACAGTCAAGTCATTGGACCTTTCTGTTTATTGTTTTTGTACATCAATGCGGGGAAGAAAACTTCAGTAAAATTGTAAAAATGCTGAGAAAATGGACTACATAAAATTGACGATCTACTTAAAGTTAATGCATAGAAACTGTCCAGGAAACATGTAAATCTCACCTTCCCTTCCTTTGGTTTACCAAAAGCTCCGTCAGAGGTCATATTCCAGGCTGATGAAAATGGAATGAATATGATGTGATCGGCATAATTAAGGCTATGTTGTTTAGTTCTGATAAAGACGCTAGACATTCTTTATTATTATGCGTAATGTTTTCAGAGATTCACTTATATTATAAATAAGGAACACGTATATAACAATGAACTCTGTGACTGTATAATTTAGATATGAAACAGGTCCTTTTAGCTAAGAAATTGATACTTTTAAATTTTAGGTTAAGTTTCACCTCCTAGATATTTTCCTAAAATATAAAATCTAAAATGATAATAAAACTATTTTATGAACACTATTGGCCTGTACAAAGAAGGACGTGTTATAATTGCTAACATGCGTTGGTTAGCTCTCTCATTACTGCATCATATGTGGTTCAATTTGTAATATAATTGTTAAGGGGTCTCTTTAAATGCATTACCAGACTTGACAGTATTGACGTCGTGTGGTATAGTATAATGATAGGTGTTTGTCTAAAATTCTAGTGATCTTTTACTTGCATGTAACTGAAACAATAAGCACACAATATCCCTAAGAATCTAAAAATCCCTGTTTTTCATACCTCACTAAGAGGTGTTACAAGCACATCACCTAAAATCATTTTGGCAGCTAACGGTGACTATACTTCACTCAGGCATAGAAAATAATAATAATTAGTCATGAAATGCCTAGGTTCTCTTCAGCTGTATTGTATATATGATAACAGAATATCTTAGTTATCATGATCAGAGGCAAAAACTTGTAATTGAAAAGGTACGAAGTCTTTCTGACTATTTGGCGAAAACCGTCATATTTAGCCACTTTTTCATTATGTGCTGCGGCCAACGAACATAATGTCTTTCCGAGCAATAGTGGTATTTCTCCTATTCCGTAAACTAAAGGAGATATAATGTTAGTGATACTTGTTACCCTAGAACGTAAAGAGTGCAGAGTGGTTAGTTTTAAAAATATATTTATAAGAGTTACAGTCTGCAATGTTTTACTTTGGTTTCTAAAACCATATATGGCCTTACCTTAGGCTTTTTTGAGTAGTATTTACATACTACCTAACCGAGTTGATTTGAAGAGCGCAGTATACTCAGGGTAAAAAAAAAATGTAGGCGATGAATAGCTCACATGTCATTAAACTTTGGGTACCGTACTATCTGCACTAACACAATAACTAAACTGAGAGTAAATATAGATCTGTATTGATAATGTTACATTTCATTGAAGATGTCCCTATTACGGGTACTCTACTGCCATAAATTTAATTTACTCTACTCAGAGTAATATAGGCCTGCACTGGTTACGCTGCGTTGCATTGAAGATCTGCGTAAACCATACTAGTTACTATAAATTACTTATAGTGTAAAAAAATGGTATATACTGGTAAGGTTACACTCACAAAAATGTAAAGTAAAATAAGAACTCCATAACTTTTTGGTAAAATTTCACACACAGTTAATGCAAGTCTTACATTATGATATAACAATTTGACTAAAATGTAGTAAAATTTACCAAAATTATGTAAAATTCACAAATACTGCTTACATTAATTTTACATAAAATTTATGGAGTTCTTATTTTACATAATTTAAGTAAATAATTCTGTGAGTGTACATATGATTTCATCAGAATTAATGCCTTGCGTAAAGTAATACATGCCTTCCTTATCGTGGCTAATTCCAATGGTGTGTTGGGACGACTGCTGGCCTGTTGGTAGCGCGTCAGTTTGTTTATCACTAACGGCATAATGCCAATGCTTTTTCCATGTAGCATAAGGAGACCGGCCGTTGACGTCCGCTCTGTCATAAACGAAGAACACACAAATGACAGCTGAGAACCCCGCTAGGAAAATAAAGCGCAAGAAATATCGTTGATATGAGTTGTCCTTCCTCTTCCGTTGTACATTCATCTTTCCTCTCTCAACGGACGAGATACACAAATGGAATATCTCGTGTCCCCAAAGAAGACCTGACACGCATAGTTACATGGTTGAACACACCCATAGTATTGACTGTACGGAATAGAGTACACTAATGGTAGGTACTTTGCCTGTAACTGAATATCGAACAGTTGTTAGAATTTCAAAGAATTGTTTAACTTTGACTGCAATTAAACAAAGAAATCGTTCACTGCGTCATGGCATTTTGAGGGTCAGTGATTAGGTATGCTAGGCCTACTTACCAGTTAAAGAAAAAAAAAGATACGACTGGGCACATGCAAAGAAAAATGGTAGCCTGGTTCCACTGGCGTATTATTATTATGGTTCACAGTAATTTCGTTGAGTTTTGCTAAATATGATATCGTCATTTTTTAAAAGGTGTGTTTTTGCATTTGAAAAATGATTGTCTATGATTAAACTAAAGCCTGTTGTCTCTCTTCACGCCGAAGATAAGCCTATTTGAGCCTCCAATACTTAAATGGTGGTTAAGATATTGCCTCAGTCAGACAGGAAGGACAAGGAGACTGGGGATATGAAGAAGAACTTGAATGATAAAGCCCAGATCCTCCTAATAGAACCAACAATGATTGTGGCTGAGACTCACAACTGTAAGTGCTGTAAGAAAATATTTTTCTGTGGTGGAATTCTTGTGTCAGACAAGGACACAAAATCTTTTTCTTTTCACCAAATAATAACTCGATGACACTAGTTTATACCTGAATGTATGGCACATACCGTGATGGGTAAATGAATGAGCCTGGACAATTACTCGTGTCAAGTTACGTGCTCACCGTATGTACCTTATGTGCACGATTTTATTTTACTCACTTATAGGCGTATAACGATAAAAAGGGATAGCTTGGAAGATTATGCTTTGACATTTTTCTGTTGGCAAAAAAAAAAAAAAAAAAAAAGCTGATGTTTATAAGACTATTTACTTTGTAAAAGTAAATTGAAAAAGTGATATTGTGGAAATACCTTGGACGGTAATTTTCTTTGTTATCAAATGTTAAGGTGAATACTTTAAACTGTTTATAATGACAAAAAGAACCATTCATTATTCTCTAGGCATGCAAAATGTCTACTAAATGATATTTTCTGACAATCTTACTTTCATAAAACTGCACAAATGGTAAAACACTCGTGGTGAAAAAAAGTCATCATCTTATCCCTGTTAGGTGTGTAACAAATAAAAATATTATATATTAGAAGAATAGGCATGGAAGAGACAAATACTACATTTTTTCAATACATAAAACAGAAGCTGTTATGTGTAGGACCATTTACTTTTCAACACTGAACAGACAATGCTGAGATGCTCATAATATTCTGGATGGCAATTTTCTGTACTATTACCCTGTGAAAGTGTAAAGCTAAATAAAAAAAAAAAAAAAAAACTGTTAATAACCACAAAAGGATCCCTTTCATTTTTCTGGAGTCATGAAAAATGTCCCTTAGATGATACTTTTTGGCAATCTCAAAAGGGTTAAAGAAGAACAAATAAAATATCTGACCCAGTAAAGGAAGACAGGTTCCCACATGGACATCAAGAAATTTTCAAATGGTAATTACATACAGCACAGTCATGACTTTCATAAAAACTACTCAAAAGATTAAAAGGTCATCGAAAAAGTCAATTTCTCATCGTAAACATTAAAGAAATGGTATGGAATTTAACAGGTTTTATTTTTTCGATGCATCAAACAAAAGCTGTTGGGTAAACTCTTTACTTTACAACCGTGAATAGACAAATACTGGTATCGATCGAAATAGTTTGGAAAGCAATTTTCTTTGTTGGTAAATTTGTTAAGTTGAATACTGTACAAGGAACTGATAATGACTACAAAAAGAGCCCTTGATAATTCCAAAATCATGCAAAATGTCCTCCAGATGCTATAGCACTTTCTGAAAATGTATTTAAAAAAGAGTTAAATGATAGTCAGTGTTAAACTGACTTGCAAAAAAAAAAAAAAAAATTATGTTAAAATATCCTGATTGGAGAGAGGAAAAACAATTCATTAAGAAATCCTCACTAGTTATCACAACACTGTTAGTAAGTTTCCAAAAATTACAAACATAGCTAAAACTGTAGGTTGTAACAAAAGGTTATGATATCATACTGTGATTGAATCACTGAATGAAAGATAACAATTCAAAGAAAAGGAAAACACCTGTTGAAGGGTGAAACATGAGTAGGTAGTGTACTCTAAGATACTCCTTTCACTTTTTGTGAAAAGGAGCGTTTTGTATGACATTGAACATGGCATGTGGAACATGTCACTGAAAGTTAAGGGGACCGTGCACACTTTGAGTCTAACAGTCTTACACTGTGCTGTCTGTGCATGATCTGCCCAAGAGCAGTGCCGTCACAATTAGGTAGACCGAAAATACCATTTAGTTACACAGTCGTTTCCTTTTTCTAGCCCCTGCTGAAGAAACGCACAATGTGCCCATGCATTCTTATTGACTCTGGTAGGTGGCAAGGTAGAATATGCATAAAAGGTGTAACGTTTTTAGTTTGATAAAGAGAGCTTAACAATTTGACCCAGTTCTTGCATTCACTTTCAAATTTGTCAACTTCAGTGGGATCCATATCTTTACCAGGACAGTTAAGAATCAGTGAAATGTTACTCAACAGAAGTTTCAGTCCCACTTATCGTGGATGCATTGGGATAAAATTTTCTGAATTTATTGTCGTTATGATTAACTTATTTTCTGATTCACTGAAAGTATCATACCGTAGTTTGCCATCTTTAACAAAAAAAGCTACTATTAGAAATTCCTGAAATGAAATTTCGGAATCTTTAGCAGAAACTCTGCAGTAAGTTTGATGTGATTGTCTAAGTCCTGCGAATACTTTATTATGTGGTACACAAGCTGATCCGAAATCTTCAAAAATAAATGTAGAGAGTCGGGTACAAATTTAACCAAATTTGACTGGAAAAGTGGTTTAGCTACACAATTGAAATTGTTTTTCTTCTTTCTCGCTAGTGCAAAAATTTCCTCCACAGTCCTAGCCCAATGATTTTGACTGTTCATATACCACACCTTTGTCATGTCAAATCTTTTCTTTTTAGAGCACTTGCTCCATAGACATGAATATTTGCTAGCAAACCCTCTAATACCCATAACTTGATTGACAAATTTAAGCTCCCTACCGAAACCTTCTAAACACCAGCTGTGCGATCACCAACAATAACGTTCTCTAAATTATTGGACTCCTCACCTAAACCTCCTAAAGATGCCTTTAAACATTCATTATTTTCTGGGCATTTCACAATGGCTAACAAATAGTTTCCTTGTTCTGACATACAAGTGTCGTCATCAATAAGCGTAAAGGAAAAAAATAAGTACCTGCTTTCTTCTCACAAAATGTTCATTCAAAATACGAAAGTTCCATCCAGACCCCCCCCCCCAAAATCATCTAAATTTTGAATGTTATTAAGTCTGTAATACCCTCTCTTTTCTTTCTTACCTATGACTATACGCCTTTGAAAATGTCTTTTGGTATCTGGAGTCGTATATCAACCAGGCTATCAACCTTCCTTTGACAACGTAAAGCCTCTTTCAGGGTTATCTTCAAATTAGTAAAAAAAAAGATGTCTTCCTTCGTCGGATTTTAGATATTCTTCAGGAATTTCTAAAATCGCCCTGGTACACACATGATAAAGAACTTCTCCCAGAGGCAAAGGTCACAACGTTTTTGTTAGATTACTGTAGGGTTTTGCTTTCTTTAGAAATTTCCATGTGATGGTGAATGGTACATTTTTCTCTTTCAGTGACCAGATGTGCTTACCAAGGACAGTGCTGTGTTTGTATTTGATATTATTAAATGAGGTGATGTGATTTCTCCATCTGATTTTGAACGGGGTTTCAGTTAGGCCTACATAAGTTTCTGTTGTGGATAAACAAAGCTTCTATTCACCGTAGGAACAAACTACTGTCCTACAAGCCCAAAGTAAAAAACTGTCGAATTCCTCTTGTCTTTGATTATTCATCTAAAACCGAGGGTCTACATCAATGTATTCGTTCGGATTTCAGTATCCTTCAATCAGATAACTCAATCTCAGATCTTTTTAATGATCCTCCGTTAACTGCTAGACGACAGCCACCTAACCTCAAGTCCCTTCTTACATCCTCCATTCTTCCCACCACTAGAAACACAGGTAACAAAAAGTGTGGCAAACCCAAATGTCAAGTTTGTCGTTTCATTGTCACTGATGAAACTTTCACCCGTCCTGGCACTACATATAACATTCGGCCCCCTCCCCTTGATTGTGATACTCCTAATGTAGTCTACTTATTATGCTGCAACACATGTAATAAAGGTAACGATGTTGGCCAGACAGGCAATAAATTTAGACTAAGATTTAATAATCACAAAAAACAATACAGGATGGGTCTTTGGGCTACCCTGTACCCAAGCATTACAGCGGGGAACATAATCATTCACTTTCCAACTTGACATGCATTTTACTAGGTAACGGCTACTGTTCGGTGACAAAAAGGTTAAGAGCGGAGAGTAAGTGGATAATTAAATTATCCACTCATTCCAATGGTATAAATAAAGACCTTGGATTGTTGAGTGATTTTCCCTCTGTTTGGGGTGGGGCGGGGTGATAATGATAAGTAACACACACTGAATTGGGGCGCGTAACACACTGATTGTATATTGTTGCGTTGTTAGAGCGCGCGTTGCACATGGGCGTGTGCAGTCTGTTGTTTTTGAAAATTATTTTCAATATTAGTTTGTGCTGAAGAAGGACACAGGCGTGTCCGAAATATACACCTTTTCTTGTAAAAATTTTTGTGCTTCAAAATTGTCATATTTGCTAACATATTTATATATATATATATATATATATATATATATATATATATATATATATATATATATATATATATATATATATATATATATATATATATATATATATATATATATATATATATATATATATATATATATATATATATCTATATATCTATATATATATATATATATATATTGATGAGTCGAACTAGAAATACATCTAAAACACTACAAATTTGTTTCGTGCAGACCTATGTGGTGCACTCTTCAGGTGTTGTGTAGCGACTGGTCGGTGTTTGAGTTACTTGTATTTGTTGAGAAGGAATTTGCTGGCATGTCGGCATGTGGATATGAATTCGGTTTTTTTTTGTTTAAGGTGCACTGTTGTGGGTTGAATATAAGGAAAAACTTTTCAAAAAGACAGAGACTGCATTTCTTCGTTTTGTTGTTGTATGGTTGAGTTCGTTTGAGAATTTTCCATTTGATTTGGAATTCAATGTCCTTTTTCTGTAGCGACCAAAACTCAACCAGTCTGCAGACACGATATCTCTTAATTTATTGAAGATAAAAACTGTTGACTGTACGCATGTGAGTGCATTATATTAATGGTTACGAAAAGGGGGGGGGGGCTGTAAACAATGACGTGTTTTCTTCAGTTCCTTTCACAATTATTTTCAGACATTAAGTGTAATTGAAGAAGGAAACACCTCTAGCAAGTTTTAGTTTTTTTAACCTGGTGAGAATATTCTATCCCGTCATTACATTTCATTTGGCACTTTAAGAGCTGTTTCAACTTTACTCAATGGATGTGTCTCTTGAAGTTCATGCTAATGTTTGATTTGCATTACAAACATCGGCGGGGTGGTACTTTTCCAATGTCGTTTGGTACAACCATTCAGGTAAAAAGTCCTTTTACCTGCATGGTAGCACAGCTCCATGAAAAGAGTATTGCTCATGCAAAGATAATTGTGATAAGATAAATGTGAACCATGTTATATCAAATTAAAGATTTAACTGTTTGGTAGGTTTAGTGGTCACCTGCGGTAACTGTTAAAAGATTTCTTTTACAGAGGTAAGTAACATATCATGGTGAGAAATGCAGCTTTTGTTGCTAAAAAGTAGTTGTTCACCCAAACCTCTGTACATTTAAATGTTCAAGTTGGTTTAAATCTTCTCTTGTAATGAAGACTGTAAAGCTGTACTTGAAGTTTCATTATAATCTTGAATTAATCTTTAATTACACTTATTTATTACTGGAAACACTGGGAAACTTTGGGCCAAGAAATCATGTAAACGTAGAGTATCCCAATGCATTTTATGACGATAGCTGTTGTGAGTGTTTTCTACGGAGTGAAGGGTATTTTGGGTCACTACAATTTGCACAATTTTAAGCTGTCTGGTGGTAATATTGTTTTCCTTTTCTTCTGTTGACATCCTTTTGTGGATACTGGTAAAATTGTTTCGAGCCTTTTGGTGGATACTTTAAACAAGTATGTAATGTCACCAGCAGGCAATGACCAGCAATATTTTCAATTGTTATAGAAATGAACTATTGTCAGTGAGAACTTTAAAGCTAATGCTATATAGATATTTTACTCTTTGCGATTTGATGGCAATGATTGCATTTTCAAGAGACATTTTGTTTCGCTTAATGATTTTTTCAATTTTTTTTCATGTGCTAGATTACACCCATTTTGATGTGAAAATGAATTAAGCAGTTCACTCACTGAAAAGTTTCATCAGTAAATAGCAGTTTAATTGTAAATATTGTAAAAACATTTTGCAAGTAGAAAATGATGTCACAATTCTATATTCCCTAAGCTGTACATTTTTCACATAGCTACCGTAGCTCCAAATTTTTTTTTTTATAGGTTCAATTGTAAAAACGAGATAGACGAAAATAAATGAATAAATTTTGAAAAGGCCTGAAAAGTCCTTCGACAGAGTTTATCTTTAGATGTCTTAAATTCTGTATTTCATTGATGATTTTATTTAATGGGTTAGTACCGTTCATACCAATGCTTCGGCTTGTGTGTGTAATAATGGATATTCTTTTGCTTTCTTCTCGATATCTCCCTGGGAGGGGGACGACAGGGTGGTCCTCTTATCTGTTTATTTTTTGTGTTGAGATACGTGTGATCAATATTGCTAAATCTCTACTTATCCATGGCATCTCTGTTATGGATCATCAGTTAAGAATCCTACAGTGTGCTGACGATACGATTATTTTTGTTGATGGCACCGCAGAAAGTTTAAATGCAATTACGGAGATTTTCTATTCCTTTAAGGTTTTCTCGGGGCTAAAAATTAATTACGACAAAACAAATATTTTTCCTCTAGGAACCATTGCTTCCTCTAAACCTTTTTTTCTATCTAACTTAACTAGACCCTTGGTCTGGTCACTGTGCCTAGCATCACTTTTGATAACAATTGGGACAGTCTTTTTATGCTTAATTATATTCCCAAACTGTCCGGCCTTAAGAATCTATTAAATTTATGGTTAGCTGGAGATTTAACATTGATTGGAGGAACCGAGATTGTTTACAACTTTACCGGACCTACTATTTTCTTTCCAAAGGAACTTTGAAACCCTTATATTAAAGTTAATTCGGGCTGCTAAACATGCTGTGAACTCCCTACCTATTTCTGCCATGTGCCGAAATATAGCATTAAAGGAACAAGCCGAACACACCTTTACGGGTTACAAAGTTGGGAATGATAGCATTACATTATACATGTATGTCGACGATGTCACAATCGTCTTATATAATAGTGACGAGTCATTAATAAAGTGGTTGAGATTTTAAACATCTACTTTAAACACGTTTGAAACTAAGAAATCAAAGTTAACCTTGAAAAAAGCAAGATTTTCGCTTGGGCAACGTTACAAATAAGGGCCATGGTCGAAATATTTATAATATTCATCTAATTATGGCCCTATCATTGTATTAGGCATTACAATTTCGTGTGACGATGATAGGCTCTTCCCATTGAACTTTTAACCCCAAATTATGCCGCCGTACATGTATCCTAAACTTGTCGTCTGCCAGAGATCTTTGTTTTTTATGGCAGGATTGTTATCCAGTAAAGAGTCTAGCGCTTTCACAAATTGTCTTTTTGGGCAGTCTTTTTGCTCTTTTTGGTCGTGATACCAAGCCCACCAAGTGGGTTTCTCAAAGAACCGAACAGTGTTCTATTTAAATCTATTTGTTAAGAGAAGGGCTAGAGAATCAAAAGGAAAACATCAATGCAACCCTACACTGTTGGTGGGCCAAAGATGATCAATGTTAAGGAGTTTAAGAAGCGCTCAAAAATTTCCTGCCTAATGCCAAAAAGGTACACAGATCACACTACTGATCAGTGAAAAGATCGTTTTGATTATTTCTTGAGTGCGGTCGGTAATAGTTTCCTGTTCAGTTGTAATTTTATAGGTAAAGATATTGCACAAAATGCAAAGAACGATTTTATTGTGGAGTGTTGTAGGGTTTTTAAATTATGGTGACCAGATTGTATGGAATAACATCCTTATTAAGATTAATAACGATATCGTTTGGAGCAAAAAATTTTGCAATGCAAATGTACTTTGTGTCAGCGACTTCTAAGATTTTCAGGCCAACCACTGCGGTACGTCACTTTTATCGCCAGGTACGATTTCTAAATTTCCATTTTACAAATCTGAATGGAATTCTGCATGCCGTCCCGCTCACATGTTACCGTCTGGTCAACAGATTATGTCAGGGTGTCTCTTCTGATCCTTAAAGGTCTGCCGTCTCTCCTACAATCTAATCTTACGAATAAGTGTATTGAAAAATCTCGTTCTTGTCTCATTAGGGAGAATGTGTTTGAAGACAGTGAATTAGAATGGAATGGAATTTTTAACTCGTGTTACATGATCAGGGATAGTAAGCTTAGAAATTTTTAGTACAAATTTATTCATCATATCAAACTGCTTTCTTCACAAAAATGAATTAGTTGATAGCTCTAGCTGCACTTTTTGTAGTGAGTCAGATGAAACCACCGACCACCTATTTTGGGACTGCAACAGAGTGTAAGATGTCTAGGATAAAATCTATTCAGAAATTTTTAAGTCCAAGGTTACAACTGAGTACGAACATTTGTTTTTGTTAAGCTTTTGATAAAAGTATCACGTGATTTAATTATACATTTTGTTTCATGCAAAACATCATATCTACACTTGTAGAATGAAAGAGAACGTTCCATGTCACACTACATTAAAACACAAACTTACCATTCTTCTAAAGGTGGAAACATAGGTATTGAAGAAAGGTAAACAGTTTCATGAGATTAGCCTACTTGAGAAATGCACTGTTAATTTACTGTATGGAGGCTTCCTACCTCGTTTGGAGACCCTCTGAAGCATTTACATATACACTAATATTGTGATATTTTCTAAGTTTACTTGGAGAGTATCTTCCCTTGTTTTAGTGCTGTGCCCGTATCCAAGACTAAGACAAGATGAATTCTTTCTTTTCTGCGGTTCTAATGACTGTATACAAATTAATTCTGAGTATAAAGTCGTGGAAGTGTTTTTGTTTTGTTTCCTTTTTTCTTGTAAATTATCCATGATTTTTGTTGAAGTTTGTGAAAACTGCGAGATGAAGCAATTGAACATCACTTCGAGATAGCCTCAAATTTTATTTCAGATTTTGAACGATGCGTTTTGTTTGAAAACGGCACTTTGTTTGCAAAATCAGTGAGAGTTACTGCCACCAGTTACAGTTTTGTCATGTGTCTTTGGATTTTTTTTTATACGAGAGACTCCCCTGCAGTATAAGTGATACATATACTCTGTCTGTAAGACTAAATCAGACACGAGCAAATTACACTGTCAGTACTGAACAAACGAAAGTCAGATCTAATAGCACATCTTCATAATGACAGAAAATTATCAATATTTCTAAACTCTCAACTAAGTCTCTGCAAAAGAACAAGATCTGTTACCATGGTTGTATGGATCCCCCATATCTGACACGATTCGAAGGGAAGGGAACCTTTTGAAGAGAGGGACAGACTTTTCACCCCACAAAACCACATAAGCTCTACCCAAAATTTGTGGGTTGAACTAATAAAAGTTGTTGTTACATCATCGAATTCATTCTGTATCATCTGAATTACGGTACTGAAGACCAGCGATATCAGAATGTTGGGGAAATACCTATTGAAATACCCATAGCGATATCGCGTGTCACTGCCCGGTCTCTTCATACACACTTTTAAGTTTCCACTACTTCCAAGTTCTTCTGAACGGATACCTCAACCACAATGATATTCCCATACTTCCAATGATATTCTCATACTTCCATGTGGAAACTCAATCACTTAAAATCTAGATCCTTCACTTAGATCTATTGTAAGTAATCGCATGTCTGCAAATTTCTCAGGTAACCAGAGAAAAAGTACATGTTTGAAAAGGGAAATACATATCAGATGAGTTAAGATGATACAAGAATCATGATAAGTTATTCATCCTCTTCAATTTATTCCTGGAGCACTTGGAACGTATTGGAAGAGGTGGGGTTGGGTGCACTTTCCTTTAGTATCCACTGTTTTGAAAAGGTACAGTGGGGAGTGGCGGGGATTGTGTGCAGGGATCAAGGGACTCTTCTCCTGTTTCCCCAAAGGCGTAGTTACATTTTTTCAGGCTATCTGGACCTGGGTCAGGGATGACAGGGCATCAACGAGTGTGATACAGTGTGATAGGGAAATACTGTACAGTAAGCTTCCAGCAGCCAGAATTTTGTTGAAGGTTGGAAAAAGAATTGTGGGAGAACTATCTGAGAGTATCGGTTGGAGCGGAGCGAATCAGAAAAAAACCAAATACATAAAAATACTCCTAGATCGCAGGAACTCGCCATTCTCGGGTTCAAGTAAGTTCCAGGAAATGGTACTGTCAATATTGTTTTGATATAAAATCTATCCATCTATAGTAAAGGAAGTTTTCGTTGTTGAATTCTGATAAAATTTATACATTTGATGATGAATACTGCACTGGCTTGATTTTTGAAGGATCAATATGGGAAACATCATCATCATTTACTGAAGTACTCAAGGCTACACTTTCTTTACCCTTTCAATTTTTCTCATTCTTATGTCTTTCTATCTTTTTACTTTATTTTTTCCTTTGTCGTGGAAAACTGAAACGGAGCCATTAATCCATTTGAGTTAGTCGGGGTAAGGGGATCACCCTTCCTTCCTAGCAAATACCACGGAGTGCCATTGATTTCCCCTAGTGTATGATGTTTCTTCTGCCGGTTTTCATTCTTACCTTGTTCATTTATTAAATAATTCACAGAATATTTTATCGAAATATCCATCTTACATTAATCTTGAGGCATTTCTTTAACAACCTCCCAATTCGATGGACATTTTATGGAAGCACTTACAGGATAACAGATAATCAGGTGCTGACATGATATGGCGTTTGAAATTTTGGAAGACATGTCTAAAAACAGTCAGATATGTCCCAGCATAGCTATATACTAATTTAAAAGCAAACATCATTACAAACATACTCGACTTGAACAAGGCAAGTTAGCTTTGAGTCAACTTTGATAGCTAGAAGTATTCCCAGCTGAGAATTTCCATGTCTACTTCCACTGATGACAATCTTGAAATACATTATCAGGTGAATTATTTTCGATACGCCTTGTGCATGTAAGCATTGCATTTCTTATCACAGTTCGTTGCCCTGTTGTAATCAGTGCTCGAACTATTTTATATCTTCGAGTCGATATAATCAGTTTAGTGGAAAGTTCCTCAACGTTGGAAGCATACGTTAGAACCATGCAAAACATACAGAAGCAACAGAGCATTAAAAGTAAAACACTCACATATACTACTGATCCCTGGCTTACACAATTTACATGTAAAAATACACACCTTGGTTGTCAACCAGAAACATTAAAGTTATTCAGAAACACGAAAGTCAGCACGTTACTGGTGTTTCCGGCAGAAAGGGGATTACAGGAGGACCACTAAGACTCCTGTTGAGTCTGCTTCAAATCATATAAATGTTGCACATAAAGCTATTGTTTTTTGCTTTAAAAACTGCCTCCTTTTAGTTTAGTAATTATGGTCTCATATCCTACAGCAGTTGTGTCTATTTTACCGACAAACTACAATCGTACTAATCTAAGGCAAATTGCATCAATATTTAAGAATTTCAGAATAATTCATCTATAACTTGGCAATGTGTTCCTAGAGACAATATTTTTGTATGTTCTTCTGGATCTTTTTTATTTTGATTCAGCATAAACAGGTTTGCAGCTGAGCATTATTTAAGTGAGTTCACCCCAGACTGTCTCTCCTTTTACGTCACAATGTAGACACAGTAGGACCTCATCTCTTTTCTTTCAAGTTTAAGTAACGTTCGAAGCTAAACGACCACAAAGCAGGAGGATGGATCTCCGTAATGATTTGAAGCTCAAGCACATCAAATTTAAGGTGAGTCAAACAAAAGTTCCAAACCGTGTAGTTTACATTCGAACCGTCTGTGGTAAGGAAACTTTCAGTTACCTTGAATAGCTGTCCATATCGATACCCGGTTAACCAATCTTGAGCTGCATGATTTATTTGCCATTGCTTGCTTGTCATAAACCGCTGCATGTAATCGTCTGATGGAGAAATGCATCTGTAATACTTTTAGAAATGCATCTGTTATAGTTTACCAGCCAATATTTGCCAGAATTTTCCACCACGAAGCTATATTACTTAGTATGTACATAATATTTCTCTCTGTAGAAACTCAATTGCTTGTTCAGATCTGATGACACTTAAGCTACAATATGCTGACATTGATATTGAATGTTTAAATCCTTGAGGCATTGCATACGGCGGAATAGCTACCTGTAAGTTGGTGTTACTGATTAATAGGTGATACCGCATATCTCACTCAGGAAGTAAGACATATTTGTGATAGCAATGAATTTCCTTTACGTATGATTTATTCTTAACTTCTTTTTCAGCTGATTGAACCGGCTTCTGGCATAGACACCGTACTCAAACTTCATTTTTTTCCTTAATATCGACAACGTTTCGTTGGATGATGGTATCTTGTGTAACGTTGGGTAACCCTGCCTTTTATCTGTGAGTTGGAATAAAAAAGTCAAAAAACTACGTTGTGCACTCGTTGTGTACTCATGTCATCTGACATCTACTTACTTTGCAGTGAGATGAAAACTGACGTCAAATTTGTTTCAACCCGTTATTAGTTTCCCAAGATATTACATTAAACCGTTCAGGTGGTAAGCTTGTCAGCTCCCCTAGATTTTGGAATTCTCACAATTGAGACATTAGATTCCAACGTAGCATTTTATCTTTTAACATAGCCCTTAAAAATCTATAACCATAACATCATGATTAATATGAAAACCTTTTTTTCTTTGCTACTGCCATTTCATCATGATTACCATTTTTGTAGCTGTGGGTGGGGTTGATGGGAAAGGGGGGGGGGTCGTTGGGATGCTTTGTCTTATTATTCTTGCGTATTTTTTCTTCCTTCTTTTTTCTTTGGGTGGCCTGGCTGAAAGTATTTTAGTGTGTCATGACCTTCACAGGAGTGACAATCTGACTTCTGAGTGCCGAATCTTAGGTTGTTTCTTTGCAATTAATGTGGCATTTGCCATTTGCAGTGGTTAGCCACCATATGTGAACAGGGCAACTTTCCATCGTCACATAAAACCAAATTCACAGCAAATTGCAGTATGGTCCTAGTGTACACTATTGAATGTATTGTTACTTTGTATGTGTATTAAAACTTCCATAATGATCATGGTGAAGAAAAATATCGATTGCAGATATCCTCGACGTAATGATGCAAATTCATAAATCCACCTTGTCTTCTTGTTCGTCCTGGCCAAGTAATTCACTTTTCCACCTTCGCCATTCATCCAAAGAGTTCCTTTTGTCCTCCATCCCATCCTTTTAATTATCATTTTCATTAGTATCATTTTTTTCCCCTGGAGGAGGATTTTCTTTCATTTTAAGGCAACTGAAATGGGAGTTTATTTTTCTTTGTTGGTTTATGGGTTAGGTCTTAGTTTTGGGCTTGTAAATCAGAGTCGGCCAGTGTAGAGCGTGACCAGTGTGGAAATGGAAGATCCAAATCCATTTAAGGGACAAATATAGAAAATAAGCCAATGTAAAAATAGACTCATCCAACTCAGTTCAGAATCTTAAGATGTCTTAAGATACTTAAGATTCTTGAGATGTCTCGACATGAACAACCCACATGTTTAATGTGTAGCACTTAAATAACTTGCAAATTAAGTACCAACCAAACTATACAACCATCACGTCATCCTGTACACACTGCAAATTAATGTTTATAAAACTCTTACAATTGTGTTACAACATGCAGACCGACTTTAGTAGATATGATTTTGAAAAAAAAAAATCACGAGATCCTTATTAAATGGTTTAATACGTAGGTTTATGCTGACATTTCAAGATTAGGATAAGGATTAAAACTCGACATGACTGATTAACTAAAGTAAACAAATACATTCATCGCTTTCTTAAGAAAGAGATCACATGCAGATATACTGATGATGAAAAAGTCAAATTGTTAAACAAGTTTCCTTTTAGGAATTTTCTGAAATAGCCAGGTCTACATTTTTTGTGTGTGCCCCATCCTAAGTATTTTATTGTCATACGGTACGCGTTGTGGAGCGTCGAAAAGACAAATAATTATTATTTCCCAACAACTGGAAAATGCTTGGCAAACGACAAGTACCGTAAGTTCTTAGTTTTTTAATATTGTGTAAGCCCCACTGAAATGTCAAGAATGACACTAAAGATACATTACTGCGTGACCTTGGCGGCAGACAAACCTTACTTCAAAGCGTTGTATATCTCCTCAGTAGCAACTCCCTGTATATAGCCTTTTGCGTGAGGATGTCGTGTAGTGCTCGATACAGTATATGGCACTGTAGGCTTCGGCTGTTTTAAATTCTAATATTTATTAATTATTAAAGGTTTGCTGTTTTCCTATTTGCAGATCGCACCTATTTAACAGGAGCAGGTAGCACTCAAAGGGGGTTATAAGAAGACTTCGACCTGGACTGAAAATATACTCACACCTCTTCTGTTGTGACCCTCAGGCTTTTTGACTGTCATCTACTGTCACAGGCGACTATGCTATCAAGTCACACATTTATAAAATGGAAAAGGTAACCACAAGAGTCATACTGTCAGCCCACACAGCATTACAGGAAGGTAAGATGGCATCAAGGTTTGAAAGAAGAGTCTGCTGTCGTGGTTACTTGTAAAGCGGAGGTGCCCCTTGCGTTACATTTTTTAAGCATACTGTAAGCAGGTCCAGTCGGTACAGCAGGCCAGCAATTCATCGCATATAGGTGTTCCCTGTACTGTAATCTTTCACAGTTTAGTCTACATATAACGTCTATCGAGAGAATTTACGACTACGACAGCTCTCTTTGTATAGAAATCGTTTGCGGCTCAAGCATCCCTTACAGTTTTTCGCAACCCCGCAGAAAACATCCGTTAGCACACGTTAGCACATCCGTCTGTCGCACACTGTTAATTCTTTTCGAACAGTTCACAGTATGTGTCAATATATACTGCATTTCTGCAGAATTAATCCCAATTCTTGGGTGAGTGTGTTGCATTGAAACAGACGTTTATTGAAAAAAAAAGGATGTACAGTGTAGATGTAGAATCATGTACACGTTTGTTAGCCTGATATGTACGTACTATACTCAATATCAAATAGTGTGGATCTGTTCGTTTCGGAAATATTTACTTTATATTGTACTGTGCACAATACATTGCATCGTTGTGGTGTGAGGCAAAATAAAGAGATCAAACAGCCACCTATCTCTAAGAAAAAAAAGAGGGCAATCCACGGAGTTGCATATCTCATCGCCAAATGCACATTGATTTCAACACAGGGCCTGCACATCGAAATTTGTAATAGTTTATTGCTCAGTACTTACAAAACTTTAAATTAATTGGTTTAATAGTTCTTAAGATACGCTGGAAATACAAATTTTGGGGCAAAATTGGCTTTTTCTCTCAAAAATCAGCAATTTTCACTCTCTTAACTACAAAAGTGATATACCTTGAAAGTTTTCATTCTCAGGTGAGTTTTTGCGAAATTTCGCATTAAATGCTCAAGTACTTCTCAAGATATGCTGAAAATAGCAATTTTGGGGAAAAATAGGCTTTTTTCTAAAAAATCAGCAAATTTGACTCGATTTACCATACAACTAATACATCTTGCAGGTATTGGCATCATGCACATCCTTACCAAGTTTCAACTTAATCGCTCATACGCTTTTTATACTATTCTGGAAAAACCACAATTTTCAATTTGTGTGTGCGTCCGGACAGGTTCGGACGCACACACACCCACACACACATACACCCACAAACACGAACCCACGCACACATTGACACGGACACGTTTTCATTTATACCACGCAACAGGACCCTCCTGTACCCATGGTCACTCTACCATGGGGTACCCCTGGGGTGTCGCTATTCATCCACTCCAAGCGTTTCCATGGCAACCATTCTCCCATGGGTGCACAGTACAATATATAGCTCCACTAGCCAAGTGGCTGCAATATCTCTTCAAGCCCCTATAGGGCGATGAGATAACAAAACATTGTTTACACTTTTCACCAAATGTGTGATATGAAATACCAGTATTGGTCTTGACACACAAAGTCAGCTGCAGCATATTGCATTTTTATGGAAACTGACTTTAGATTTATGAGAAGGCTCATCTCACAATCGGTAGGGCTACACCAGAAGATTTATGGGAAAACTATGGATCTGATGAATGCAGTCCTCCATCTTGCATGATATCTGTTATTCTCAACTTACCTCGTATTGCAGAAAATTCTTATGGTACACCTGTGCATTCTTTTTTCATTTCGAAACTGTATACCTTACTGTATGACTATTAAAGCAATATGTTCTTGGTACTATTTTGATGAAATTCATGTGGAGATGTTGATTTGATGACACTGTTGATTACACAGCATATGCTGTTTTTTCTGTTTTCCACTGTGCAGTACTTGGGCAGAAATCTAATGGAGATGGACATCATGACTGTAGCCAATGAAAACTAAACTTGGGTACATATGCACTGTAGTAACTGTACTTTAATTTTTGTCGTTCACTTCTGCTTCATGGACAGTCCTCTTTACACTGTATTAACCTGAGACGAATTCAGATATTCGTCTGTTGGGAATGATCTTGAAGACAGCTCGCACAATTTTCTGCACTGCAGTAAGATTGAGATAGTTGATTGACTGAAGGGAATCAACAAGGCTTAACTGAAACATTGGCGGAGACTTGGCCAGGTATTTACAGTACCGACCGTCGAGGTTAACCAGTTTGTTGAGTTTGCATACACAGCCGAATACTAAGTAAGACAGCCGATCGTCGATTTCGTTAGTATTATACACGGCACAGTGGTCAAACGTAAGGTGTAGGCTTTGTCACTGCAATTTCGAAATGTCTGGAACAGTTGAAGTCCATGCTATTGACCTCCTGTAAATATTGTGTATCTCTCTCAGTATGCACGGGCAATCAACACACTACTGTGCAACAAAGAATCGTCGGTGTTTCGAGTACATCGACAATCTCTTCATCGTTTGGAAAAAATGTGATCGATATATCAATCGCATCAGTAGGTGCCCTGTAGTGAGGATTACCGAAGTTGGTTTTAGGAATTTCCATGATTTGAACATAAGAGTAAGAGGGTCGAAGATAGTCGGTGACCATAGTGCAGGGACCGTGAACTTCCACTCAATGACTTGAATCTCCACGATTCGTACTCTAGACGTTATTATTGTAATTGTATTTTTTCATTAATATTCTTGTTTAAGCAATAATGTCTACCCTGTGACTAAATCTGATGTGTGGGTATAAATGTTACACTCAGCTAGTCCAAGAAATGATGGAAACATGTTCCTTAAAAATGAGATTGATAAGAGAGCTACCCCCTCATATTCAGCACAAACCTGGATAAAACCAAACACCAGTCATGTAATTGCTACCAAACGTAAAGAAAGCACTCCCGTCCACTGATTAAGTTAGTACTAAGGGGTCACTCACCGTAGAGAAAATCTCTGAATCTGTTAAATAGATTACAAAAGGCTTTTCTTACATTCCAGCGGGTAGTAGAAGTGCTTCCATTATGCTGTGAAGCTGCAGCGCAGTGTCAGTAGCCTTGAAAGGTGTCAAAATACAACAATACAACGAGGTGTTATACATCTGTGTGAGTGGGAGCAGGGACTTCTTCCAGATGAGTGTGATCTTTCTTTCACTTTTCAATTGCCATAGTAACGATGAAGATTAACTTTTATAAGAAGGTAACAATGCAAGTAGGGCAATCCATCAATCTTTTTTATCTCGTTAACATATATAACCATATCCTCTGCAGTCAAGTTGGCGTGCGTAGAGTATTGTGGTTGTGTTGTTCAGCAGGCATTCCTCAAATGACGGCGTGCGAGTGCTGGCTTGCCAATTGAGACACTTGTGACCTAACGCTGGAGCTCAACTTCAAAGTTACACCTGAAGATAGTTACAGTTCATCAAAGTAAAGTCATCCTCTTCTATCTTAGATATCTTCATTCACGCCCAAGGCTTATTAAAAAGTGGCTTTTGAATCTAAGAAGAAAAATCTGAGCCCCTTCCAAGATGGCTGTATTTGTTCAGAATGTAGCGATCCTGTGAGATCCTCGATCTCGAGGAATAATTAGGCCCTGCTATGATGACATCGATGCGTGCTAGCATGAGAATTGAATTGAGACAAAAGGATCAGAAATAAAATGTTCATTTTCGTAACCACAAACGACGTGTAGTCATCAACTTAGCAAAATTCGTCCAGGAATATTAATTCTACAAAATATAAAACTTGGGTTATTTATTTTAAGACGCACAGTTAATTCTCTTCATATTTGAAGCACGTATACACAATGGTGCTCACTAACCAAAGCTGACACCGTAATTTATACAGCCAATATTCGTGATTCCGTTAACACAGAATCAAGTGCATGGATGTCATCATAGTGGGGTCTAAGGTAGCATACCAGTATTAATTGCCCCATTGACTTACACACTAAATCGTAATATGGTTTTTAAAGCCTAGTAGAAGTTTTCAATAGATAAAAGCTGCCACTCTTTGGAAAACTGACACATTGGCCATTCATGGCTTCTTCAATTTTTTGTACCTTACGTGGTTAGATTTTCTGCCAGAGGCCGTCGACGTTAGCACATCTTGTCACTGGGACCAAATCACACATCGCCTCCAGCGATGATGCTCCGCCACCTAAGATTCCATAACTTTTCTATAATTGCTTCAATTTCCCCCATTTTCACAACATGTATAATTTAACTCGCCTACTTCAATATTCATTCCACAAAAGGACCCATCTTAAAGGATAAAATACCAAAAAAAGTTGCCCAAATGTCCCTAAAAGGGACTTTCACCGACGGCGAACAAAATGCGGAGGGATCTCCAACTTCTATATAGGGTATGCTACCTTAAGGAAGCAGTGATTTGTTTTCTGATTTTATGAAAATCCAAGTTTTGAGTACCTGATGTACTTTGCAAGCCCCCCAAAGCAGCCAATTTATAATTCTGTTGCATATAAAGGCTATCTGGGGGGTATCATTTTGGGGTCACTTTGGTGGTTGTACAGACAATCTGCATGCTACAAATGCTATTGCATGCATTGAGAGCACTACAATTAAATTGGATTTTCAGTGTCATATGATCCTCTCCCTACAACTGGTTAGCATCTGGAGCATGACAGAGTTGTTGCACGTTCAAATCTGGAACAGGTGGTTGGGTCCAGATTTTTTTTGGCCTTTGACATTATGTAAGTGGTTGGGTCCCTTTCTTTAAACAGCTTAAGTCTTGCCAGCAACCTTCAGATGTCATCTTTTCTCAACCTCTGCCCCTGCAAGGAAGGAGAGAATGTGGCCATCTGTTAGCTTTAGCATGTAAGAAGTATTGTCTTTCGAATTTGAGTCCAAAATTTCCTGGACAGCTATGAAAAAGGCCCTGAACAATAAATAGAGGGCGCCCTTCAAATAGCTTTGTAAGCCAACATTTTGGTCCCAATTTCAGAGTGTGCTGCATTGTCAGTGGTGTTTCATGCTGTGATAGATCATTGTTGACACAAGTAACACAAAATTGTTCTTTTTGAAGATTATAAGGATCTAGCGTAAAGTTTTTGCATAGATTTTAAAGCAGAATATGGGTAGAAGGAAGGGAATGTATGCCATGCGTGCAGCAGGCTTCAAGAAAGAAAACTATCTTGGTAGGATACACAAGGTGGAGGTTGTTGGGTCCTGTGGCTCACTAGAACAGACCAGTGAGGAACCTACTCAACCATCTCCCAAACCTGACTACAAAAGGCTTAGCTTTGAAGCATATGACAGGGTGATGAAATCTCACATAAAGAGTGAAGGAGCATTCTCACCTTCATCCCAAAATGCTATGTTTCTTAGACCTAAGCAGCACTGTAATGATAAACGTGAAGTGTTGGCAAATAAGGATTGTGAAGCTTATGAGTCAACAGGGAACAGAGTTGTAGATTTGCCTACAATGGTTAGAGCTTACCACAGTGTATGATGGCCCACCTGAAGGAAAATAAGTCTTGTTTGGGCCTACTGGTTTCACTTTCCAAGCTGGAGGCTACAGTAGGGCTTGGTACTAAAGTAGCATTTGGTTGTATGCTATGCAACTTCAAAAGTAAGCTTTCGCCTCTGTATAGAGTATTAGATAAGAGAAACTCACCAGGAAGGGATCCTTGTGAACTAAATGTTGCTCTGCAGTTAGGCTTGCATCAGACATCAATCAGCACTACTGGGGTACGCAGGCTATTCAGTTGCCTCTCTCTGCCTTGTCCTTCTGTCAGTACACTGCAAAGGACAGCAAACAGCTTTGGACCTAAAATGGAGAGGATAAATGAAAATGACTTGGCCCAAAAAAGAAGCATAATTAAAGAAACAATGGCATTGCGTGGCCTTCCTGCAAACTCTCCAATATGTGCAGAATATGATCGGCAATATAACAATCCTTTGCTAAATGCAAGGAGCAAGACCCCATTTGTGCCAGCCACTCAATGCAGGGATGTTGTCGTGGAGAATGTAACCACAGACAAGTTTGTAATTGGTTATCATCATGGTAATAAGTTGTGCCTAGTGGGTCATGCAAGGAGAAGAAAGGGTGAGGATGTCAATTATCCAGGTCATGTGGGCTGCACAGCAAATTTGACAGAAACTGCCAACATTGAGATGAGAAGCAAGGTGGAGAACAGTGTGCTTCAGACCTACTGTCAGGCAAAAGTCCACTTAAGGTTAAAATCCTGACAACTGATGCTGATGGCAAGGCATGCAAGGGGTTGAGCAGTGTTATGGCAGAACTTGGCGGAGTGGATACTGAGAATCTGTTGGACCAAGTGCATCTGAACAGATCATTACGCAAGGCCCTCACTAATGCTTCGTTTTCCCCAGATATGTTTCCAGCCAAGAGCAGAGCAGAGAAAAAGCTTATACAGAAGCGTTTTGCTGAGGATTTAAACTATCGAGTGCAGGCTGAGATCACCGCATGCAGAAACACTGTAAGAAATGATCATGCACTTTTGGTAAAACGTATCTCACAGTGCATGGACTATCTAAAAAATTGCTACAGCGGAGACTACTCTCTTTGCTACAAATTGTCACTCATTTGTAAAAGGGGCATGCACTATCGGTTTCCATTCATGCCAGAGAGAGCTAAAGGTAATTTGGCTATGTCAAAAGCAGACAGTTTAAATCTACAAACCATATTAGAGAGTCGAATCTGCCAGAAAATACTATGGGCCACCCGTCTGGAGACTTCCACTCAGAAAGCTGAAGCAGTCAACAGTGCATTCAAAGCTACAGATCCTAAGCATAGTGCTACCTTCTCCCGAAACAGCAAGTACAGAGACCATAGTGCCATACACCTCACAAATAATGGGCCTGGGGCGTCCATGGCAATGAAAATGGAGGCTCTGGGCTTACAGCTGACATCCAATAGTCCATGTGTGTTGCTCTGAAACTAATGCAAAGGAAGAGAAAGTGTGATCAGCTCCGAAGGAGATGGGAAGTTTACCGCATTAGAAGAGCGAGGCTTAGAAAGAGAAAGTACAAGCTACATAGCCAAGTGGCGTGTTCCTTTCAATCTAGTGAGTACAGAAAGGACCAGCTGCTTAACACTGATCATAACTATTGCAGGAGGAGTGTATGCAGCTCCTGGTAAAGAAAATTCATACCCAGCAGTAGCTAATGCATGTGATTCATCTGTAAAGTTTACCTACCACACTAAATCAGTGCAACTCATATAGTGTCATGTAATCAGGCAGTCTGGGAAATTACCATGGCCTTGACATTCCCCTAACATTCTGCATGTGGCCCCTGTGTTGTTGACTGACCTAGATTCTGCTGAAAGATGGGTCACCGCTATGCAAAGACTTTGGTGGCAAATATGTGGCATATCGAATGACTTGTTTTGCAGTAGTCCGTTCCTGTGAGTTATGTTAGCTACTACATAGGCCAGGATGTGTGCGCGCAGTGCTTTTCTGTTGTCAGTCATAGGAGCCTTGGTGCGGATGATGCCATAGTGTGGAGCCCCTGGCCTACTTTGTGTCCATGCCCCTGTCCACACCATACATCCCTTTCGATCCAATGACTGCTGGACAGAGCGGCCGCTCAGTTTGGCTCTGATTTTGTCCGCCCATTTAAGCCATGATTGATGCTCTGCACTGTCTGCGGACATAGTTGCTTCATTCTACGTAAGCTTAGGGCTATAATAGGCCTGTTTTTGTATCAGTTACAATAATTATATTCGTTTACACATAAGAAGTTGCCTGCTAGTCTCACAATGATAAAAGTAAAACTCACCAACCATCATGGCGGTAACGGAAGCCGGAGATATGAAACACCACAAGAAATCCTAATTTTCGTGGATCTGTACCAGCGTCTAAGGATAGCACTATTGGTGTCGATCACATGGATTCCAGTGCTTGGCAGGATGCAACTACACAAAGCAAATAAATAATATGGTAGCCTTTACTGCACAAGCAAAACCATGGGACAAATCAATGATCATATTAATAGTAAGTTAAGCTGTCTTCAGCAGGATTTTACATTTTTTCACAACATCCTGCTCAAAATTAGGCTCATTTTCAATATTTTACTATAAAATCCACAATATGGCAATATGACCCCTTCATCAAAAGTAAAACGTCACAATACCTGTTGACATGCAGTGCACGCACATGCTTTACAAAGGCCTCAAGCCTAGTTTCGGACAAATTCGTAGTGATTTTGCAAATTTCAGTATTTTGACTTAAGGTAGCATACCAGTATTAATTGCCCCATTGACTTACACACTAAATCGCAAAAGTAATATGGTTTTTAAAGCCTGGTAGAAGTTTTCAATAGATATAAGCTGCCACTCTTTGGAAAGCTGACACATTGGCCATTCATGGCTTCTTCAATTTTCTGTACCTTACGTGGCTAGATTTTCTGCCAGAGGCCGTCGACGTTAGCACATCTTGTCACTGGGACCAAATCACGCATCGCCTCCAACGATGATGCTCCACCACCTAAGATTCCATAACTTTTCTATAATTGCTTCAATTTCCCCCATTTTCACAACATGTATAATTTAACTCGCCTACTTCAATATTCAATCCACAAAAGGACCCATCTTAAAGGATAAAATACCAAAAAAGTTGCCCAAATGTCCCTAAAAGGGACTTTCACCGACGGCGAAAAAAATGCGGAGGGATCTCCAACTTCTATATAGGGTATGCTACCCTAAGTATTTCTGATCTGGCCGAGGAAATAAATAGAAGCTAGCGAACAATAACAGTGAAAAATAACAGCAAGGTTAACCATTTCATTATTACGGAAGTGCGTAATTGTCATTCTATTAGTTAATTGCAGAAAACTGCTAATGTATAAAAAGAGATTTTGGCGACATGCAGGAATTTCAACACCAGGTTTGGCTAACAAATCTACATTGTAACGCAATATAATGAGGTACTGGTTGTAGGGGGCACCACCCACTATCATCCCACAGGCTGTAACCTTGGGGAAAATTGTCGAGGAAAACTATATTGAAACTCGGACTATAATGCAACATTTCTGACTTTCGACCCACTTTTTGGCCAACAAATCAACATGGTAACGCAATATAAAAGTGGTACTGATTCTAGGGAACCATTCGCTATCATCCCACAACACCGGTAACCTTGGGGGAAATTGTCGAAGAAACAAATGTTTAACCTCAAACGCAGAACATAACGCAACATTTCTGACTTTCAAAACAACTTTTGGCTAACAAATCAACATTGTAACTCAATAGAACAGGAGTGCTGGTTGAAGGGGGCTCACCCATTACCACCAAAAGGCGGAAACCTTGGGGGAAGTTGTCGCGGATAAAGATATTTAACCCAAACTCAGAACATAAAGCGACATATTTGATTTTCAACACAACTTTTGGCTAACAAATTAACAATGTAACGCAATACAATGGGGTGCTAATTGTAGAAGGCATCACCCACTCGAACTCCTCTCTAGAATTACTACTAGGACTATATAATTGCATAAGTCTATATTAAAATCCCCGGCTATGAGCCCCCATTTCCTCTCACGAGTTAAGGTCAGGGGCGGCACAAAGGGGGAGGGGCATGGGGCAAATGCCCCCCAGTCAGAGCCTTTGTCCCCCAGTTGCCCCCCCCCCCCCCACTCAGCTCCTGAGGTATAGTGTCCTTTCAGGGGTTTTCAAGGCAAAATAATTCACAAATAATTTTCCTCCCTGTTTGAATCATTCCCAAACTTTTCAAATTAATTAATTCTTGCTGTAGTTGTGAACACATCCCTCTGATACATTATGTACTACCTGGTATGCTCGATATATAAACTTAAAATGTAACAGATACATATGTATATATCTATTCCCTGTTAATATACTGTATAGCATTCACCTTTCTGTTTTAAGAAAAGTGTAAAAAGTGCCAAGAGATTGCTAATAAGTAGCTTTTAAACATATTCTCGCTTTCCAACTTTTCATGTTGTCAGCTAAGAAGAGTAATATCCAAATAAGCCTAGCATGCATTAAAATCATTTGGAATCTTTGCTTTGGATGATGCATTATGGACCAACATACCCCTATCCTGAGACTTAATTTTTTACCAAGAGATTTGCTAACACCTCAGAGCTTCCGGGGCTTCTCACCCTGGACCCCCACCGGGGCTTTGCCCCTGGACGCCACCATGGGTCCTAAGGCGGACTCCTGGACCACACCCGGTAAGTCTCACGTTTCGCGCTCAATTTCACGCTGCACGTGAAAAAATTTTTGCCCCCAACATTTTCTTTTGCCCTCCATTTGTCCCCCCTTTAAAAATCCTGGTGCCGTCACTGGTTAAGGTGTCTAAAGTTACTAGGAGTTCATCATTATAATGATGAACATTTCCGCTTGGAGGACGGTAAGCAACGTGAATGATAATATTTCTACGATTTGGGCATAGTACTTCTACAAACAAGGGATTTATAGTGGTGTGTGTCACCAAGATCATGTCGTATCGAGTAATCTTGTTTTTCATTGAGACACAATCCTATCCCACCCCCTCGTTTGGCATCTCTTCCTTTACAGACAAAGTTGTAACCTGGTATTTTATACATGGAAGAGGAGTCAGTTTCTGAAATCCAAGTTTCAGTGATTGCAATAAAAGTAACAGGGTAATTATTGATGCTAGATAAGAAGTTACAAATGTGATCAAAGTTTTTGGGTAAACTTCTAGAGTTTATACGGAGTAAAGAAAGATTCTCTATATCATCAAGTGAAAAGACATGGAAGTTGTCACAGTTTACATAATTACAACTTACTGCGGATGAAAAATATGATATTTGATCTTCTTGTAAGTTCCCTGTCATCATTAAAACAATAAACAACATTAGTAACAACAATAACAACAATAATACTAAAGAAAAAAACTAGAACAGCTACACAGAGGAAATAGTTACCCTTAACATACCGAAGATAACAAAGGGGTGCAGCAAACGATGACCCATATCAAGAATACATTAAATATGATATTTATATTTATATATAAGCAACGAAAACAGCCAATTATCCAAGTCAATTAAGAAAATTGGGCCTGTAAATGTGCTCACCATATGGTGAAGAAGATGCTGTTGACGAACATATTTTACAAATGATCTAAGTCAATTAAAGAAGAAAACCGCTGTTTTGATTCTGTTCCGTTGCTGTCTGTAACGATACCGTAGATTGTGCCATCGATGGTCCACACAGTAGCAACTTTGTCGTGCTGACTTACTTTATTTAACACTAGTCCAAGTTGGCCGATGTAAGGTCTTCCTTGACAACAATGCCCCGTTGACTTCAACTTTCTTCTCGACTTACGTTCCTCGGAACGCACGGCGTAGCTGGTAAACTTCACAATAATCGCCGTAGGAACACCTTGTCTGGGTCTGGTTACCCGGTGGCTTCTGTCGATATCTTGACTGTTTACTGCCATTCCCAGTTTTTCTTCTGCCAGCTTCTGCTGGATTTTGTCAATACCTTCTCCCTGTCGTTCGGGTATGCCTGTCATACGCAGGCAGTTTCTTCTGCCAGTGGAATACTGCTCCAGGGAGTTGAGCTTGAGACAAAAACTGTCCATTTTACTTTGCATTTTTTTAAATTTTCCTCCTGCGTTTCTTGGAGGCGTTTGGTACTTTCCTCAAGTTGGGTCTCCAGTTGGTGGATTCTGCCTTCAAGGATATCAAATGCCTTAGTCAGTTTATCCAAGTTTGACTTGGGGGAAATCGTCGAAGAAAAAGATATTCAACCCCAAACTCAGTACATAATGCAACGTATGATTTTCAACTTTTAGTTAACAAATCAAGATTGCAACGTTATGGGGGTACTGACTGTAGGGGCAACACCCACTATCATCTCACAGACGGAAACCTTAGGGGAAATTGTCTAAGAAAATGATATTCAATCTCAAACCCAGAACATAAAGCAAGAAAACATTTTCAGCGCAACTTTTGGCAAACAAATCAACAACGTAACGCTTTATAATAGGGATGATGTTTGTAGGGGGCATCACCCACTATCACCCATCAGGCGGTAACCTTGGTGGAAATTGTGGAGGAAAAAGATATTCAACCCCAAGGTCAGAACATAATGCAACATATTTGATTTTTAACACAACTTTTAGCTAACAAATCAGCATTGTAACACAATATAACGGGGATGCTGACTCCAGGGGGATCCTGTCACTATCATCCTACAGGCTGTAACTTGAGGGGAAAATGTCGAGGAAAAAGCGGCTCGCCAAATGGTTTCAATAAATAAAACCCTAGAACAAAGCTTCCGATTTCATTGGCTGAAATAAGTACGACGTCATAAAAAGTAAACAACGCCATCGAAAAAGACAACAAACTCCAAAGTAGACAACTGCATGAAAGGAAACAACGGCATGAAAGAAAGCAACGGCACGGAAGTACACAACGGCATTAAAGGAAACGTCAACATCAAATGAAACAACAACTTTAAAATAGACATTAAAGTAAACAACATCAGAGGAGACAACAACATTAAACGAGACAGCAGCATAAAAGGAAACAACATCAAAGTAAACAACAGAATGTATTTCCCTTTCGGCGTTCAATATAATCAGCGGTGCAGCATATATTTTCACAGTCCCAATGGGCTTCGATGTACTTGCCTGCAAGTTCAATTCTTCAAGTTCATCTCTGTAATAGATAGATTCTGCTAGATATACTTGTAACCCTTTTAATAGCCAATCATTTTGCGAGGTATTTTCTGCCAGAGTTTAAGCTGACCGTTTTACAATACCATCAAATGGCTAAATGTGTTCTGCTAGATTTCGTAGACAAACCAATTATTTTCCTGGATATTTTCTGCTAGATTTTATGGTAACCACTTTACAATGCAATAAATTAGCTAGCTAGATTCTGCTAGAAATACATGTGACCATTTCATTAGTCAATTATTTTGCTGGATTTTTTTTGCTAAATTTTAGTGTGACCTTGTTACAATATTATTAAGTGACTAAGTGTATTCTGCTATATTTTGTAGTGACCATTTCACAAGCCAATTATTTTGCTAGATATTCCCTGCTTAATTTTAGTGTGACCATTTAACACTTAATACAATAAATTGAGTTGAAGTTTTTTGCTCGATTTCATAGAAGCCATTCTACAAGTCAAAATATCTGTAAATATTTTAGTTACATGTACTTTGTTTAATTTCATGAATAAACTATTCTCATGATAATTAATTTACCAGATTTAAGTGTTAAGTATTTGGTGTGCTTTACAGAAGATTTCTGGCTAAATGATATTTCTAGACATCTGTGTATAGGGATATACGTGCTGATTGTCGTGAACATGCAAGATATTGCATTTAATAGCTTCTAAAATTTGCAGAATCACAGCTGAAAGTTTTAACCGATAATGAAAAGGATGATGTATGCATACAAAGACAGAGTTCTAGGCATACGACTTGATAAGACAATTTGCTAGACGGGGTAAATGCATGATATCAGCACTCACCAAAATATCTACAGCACTATATGTGATGTAGTTAAAATGTTTTTTATCTACCACAGTACAAAGAATATAGAAGTTACGAACTTAAACATCTGCAATAGTTGACTCACTTGCATGCGGCATGGTGAATCCTGGTTAAATATTTCATCCATAAATATGTGGTAATAAGTAACCTATGTCCAATTAAATAAAAGTTCAATCCCTGACATTACACGGTAGAATTCACCAAGTAATCAATCAAAAGCTGACAAACCGTTTCTCCTCACCAGAAAAAAAAAATGTTTATTTCCACGTGCAGTTTCTTTCTATCAATTAGTTCGAAAGAATGTCAAGATTTTAAACTCCTCTCCTATAAATACTGAATCACTAATCTCTCTTTATTCGTCACATATCTCTGTAATTCTTTATGAATCTTTGAAAGTCGCTGCCAACAGTAGCGTAGTAAATGGAACGATAAGCCTTAGCAAGGCTGTCTGCCCAACAAGCGTAGCATACCATATACTGTACCAGCTGAGATGTTCGAGTCAAATGCGGTATTAAACTAGTTGCCAGAAGTTTGAACAACTGCCTTTTCAGGTCCTAGAATTCCCACCGTCTTAAAAAGTATGGATATATGTTTACCCCGAAAGCACTGCCGCATATCTCTCATTAAGGATGAAGCTTTCTTTTCCTGAGAGTAGATTTAGATCATTGGCGTTAATAATTAAACTTTCTCCCGTTTTCCTTGATGAAATAGTCGGGCTGTTAAACTTCCCGCCTTATTGTATCTTGATATAAGCGGCAAAGTTCAGTGTCTCATTCATCAGCACTTTGTTTGCTGGAGTTCCGTGTTCTGCGAGCAGTTAGTACTAAATATGATATATATGTTTCCACTAAATACGATCTGCTTAATAGATCAAATACTTTACCTATCATTTTACGCTGGATTTTCGTGGTACCAGTTCACAGTATTATAAACTGGATTGAAAAATTGAATAGAAACTGTCTGCTAAATTTCACACTAAACACTCCAGATGTCAAACAGTTAGCTAGAATTTCCTGCTGGACTTTAGAGTAACCATTTTACAAGTCAAACCTTTGGTATATTCTTTCGGCTAGAGTTTAGTACAACCATTTCTGGATACATTAAAATGGTTAGACACAGGGTGCTAGATTTTATAGTCCCTATTTCACAAGCCAATTATTTTGCTAGGTATTTTCTGCTGGGTTTTATTGTTACAATTAACAATGCAATAATTTAGCTAGATACATTCTGCTAGAAATACTTCTAACCGTTTTATAAGTCAACTATTTTGCTAGATATTTTTTGCTAGATTTTTTTAATCTGACTATTTTACAGTACTATGTATCAGTTAAATGTGTTCTGCTAGATTTTGTTGTAACCATTTCTTAAGCCACTTATTTTTCTAGATATTTTCTGCTAGATTTTAATGTAAGTTATTAACAAAAAATAAATTAGTTAGATATATTCTACTAGAAATACTTGTAAGCATTTGAGTAATCAATTATTCTGCTAGTTATTTGATGCTAAAATTTTAGTGTGACCTTTGTATAACACCATGTAATGGCTATGTGTTCTGCTATAATTTGTAGTGACCATTTTACCAGCCAACTTTTTGCTAAATTTTTGTCCTATAATTTCACACCGAATACAATAAATTGGGTAGGCGTTTTTTTTTTCTCGATTTCATAGGAGCCATTTTACAAGTCAAAATATCGGTAAATATATTGGCGACATGTACTTTGCTAAATTTGATGATTCATGGATATGGAAATATACATCCAATTTGTGAAGAAGCAAAACTATTTAATAGATTTGGTAAGAATGTGGTAAGAATGTTCTGTCAATGGTAAATTCAATTGGAAAGTGCCCCAGTAGAGAGCAAAAAGCTGTTAACTTTTGATTTTTTTTTTTCTGATGTTGACGTGAGCAAGATAATATTCATGAGTATGACTTTTACACCTCCCGCCTAGCTTGAACACAAAATGTTGATTGGTGGAGGGTTATCGATGTTTTGTTTTTTTTTAGTAGAAGTGGGAACAAGGACAACGCCAATAGTACAGCTGGCCAAATATCTGGTTGATTGCGTGGCCTCTCTGGCTGCCGCCCAGAAGATTTTCATAACGAGTAGCTGAACGAAAGCGCTCTTCCACTACGCTTGGAGAAAATCCGGAGTAGACGACGATGATGAAGGCGGTTGCATGAAAGTTCTAGTTTCGCCAGTTTTGAATCCCCATTCTTGGCAATGCGGATTCTCAATCATCCTCGTCAACATGAAATGATGGATGGAAACCCTAATGTTTCTTAAAATATTGTAACGGACATGTTTTGCAGAGCCATGTTGCATTTGTAACCGTGTAACTGCATTACGTCACGTTGGCACAGTGAGGGGGTTGTTATTTCTGTACAAGAAATCATTTCAGGACTGATGTGTAGGTAGCAACAAAGCCCTCAGTCAAGGTTGCACACATAGAACATTGGCTAGCAATTATTTGATGGAAAGGAGGGGAAGGTGTTGGGTAATTTCAATCTACAAAGACTCATTTGAGTCATATTCCGTTACATTGGTTTTGCCTTTTTTTCATACAGCTCTCCCTTTTTTATTGTTCTACTTGGTCATGTTTTGAATAACTGATAGCATAAGTTAAGTCGTAAAGACATTACTATCACACTTAAACGTTAGACTCGACAGAGTCCTTGATATTAATTTCACTAACCAGTCCACAGGTGGAAGCAGCCCACTCATTATGACTATGCTCAATAATTTTACACTAAGTTACCGCCTGTGGGGTGATAGTGGGTGGTGACAGCTACAACCACCACACCATTATATTGCGTTCTAATGTTTTGTTAGTCAAAAGTTGTGTTGAAAATCAGATTTGTCCTATTATGTACTGAGTTTGAGGTTGAATACCTTTCTCCTCGACAATTTCCCCCAAGATTATCGCCTGTGTGGTCATTGTGGTTGATGACCCCTTCATATAGCACCCCATTATTTTGCGTTACAATGTTGATTTGTTAGCTAAAAGTTGGGTTAAAAATCCAAAATGTCGCGTTATATACTTGACGTACAATGTTGATTTGATTCAACCAGTATCTTAATATTATTCAGTTACATCGCTGATTCGTCAGCTAAAACTGGCGTTCAATCGCCCTTGCTTGCCATATAGTGACATTTGTGCTGAGTTTTGGATCCGACAATTCTATCCCGATATTGATTTACAACATTGATTTGTTAATCAAAATCACTTTGAAATTCAGGTTACCTGAAGAATATCCTTGACACTCGGCCAGCATAAATTCGATCATCACGTTACTCTTCATATGGAACCATTAGAAAATAATAAGCCATAATATCGGTGTTGCATTTCCTCAAAAGCATGTAACAGTCATTATAGGGTTCCTTAGTAGGATATGTATTTATTCGTTCGTGTCATTGATGGCCTTATTGTTGGCCACCGTTATTCGCTCTTATTGTTCGCTAGCTTCAGCCCGATAATAGATAGATTAGTGTACAGCAAAGAACTTTATCTAGTTCTTCATATTTGAAAAGCAAATACACGCGCTCACTAACCAAAGCCGACACCGTAATTTGTACAGCCAAAATTCGCGCTTCCTTTAACACAGTGCTTGCACGCATAGGATGTCATCATAATGGGATCTAAGTATTTTTGGTGATCTCTGTGTGGTTTCTGAAGAGCGCCATACATTCGCTTTATCACTGATCTAAGGTAGCATACCCCTATTAATTTTCCCATTGACTTACACACTAAACGCAAAAGTAACGTGGTCTCTAAAGCCTTGTAGAAGTTTTCAACAGATATAAGCTACCACTCGTTACAAAGCTGACATATTGGCCATTCATGGCTTTTCCAATTTTCCGCTGGTTAGATTTTCTGCTAGAGGCCGTCGCCGTTAGCACACCTTGTCACTGGGACCAAATCACACATCGCCTCCAGCGATGATGCTCCGCCACCTAAGATTCCATAACTTTTCTATAATTGTTTCAATTTCCTCCATTTTCACAGCATGTATACTTTAACTCGCCTTCTTCAATATTCAATCCACAAAAGGACCCATCTTAAAGGGTAAAATACCAACAAAAAAAGTTGCCCAAATGTCCCTAAAAGGGACTTTCACCGACGGCGAACAAAATGCGGAGGGAATCTCCAACTTCTATATAGGGTATGCTGCCCTAACTAGTAGCATATTTTACGATTTGCCGAATATTGAATTGTTCTGAATCTTTACGATCGGCGCTTGGAACTGAAATAAAGGAGGACCGGTAAGATATTTGAGCCTTACATTATGAGACTGTAGTTGCCTTATCTTGCAAGCCAGTACGATTTGTTACTTTGGAGAGCATTTGACCATAGAAACATGTTTGCCGTGTTAACGTTTCTAATCCTACCCTTATGAAGTAGTTGCTGGTAATCGTCACGGAGTTTTCGATGTTCTCATTGTTTGCAGCGTACTAAAATGCGAACATTACCATTTTGACTGGATATCATTAGTTTGTGATTTCATATTGTAGATTATGCTTCATTTGTGTCCAGTGGCTAGGTGGGGGGGGGGGGGGAATGAGGGGGCATTTCCTCCCAGATTGTTTCCTTCCCCAGTTGCCCCCCCCCCCCCCGTTGCTCTCACCCTTCCCAATCAGATCTTGTAGTCATCCAAAAGTAATTTAATCACAAAACTATGTATTGGCATTGGAATGAATAAGAACAGCTTCCTGGGAACCATGATTGATAAATGCCTAATTTATGTTACACAGGCTGACAGTTTTCATTTCATGCCTGTAGGCACTCCAACAGTAGGTCAGCCTGGCCAGACCAATTTTCTCTGGAATGTTTACCGTCCAGCATAAGGGAAGGGCGGCTAGGTGGTTGTTTTCCTAAATATAGGAATGGAATGGAAGTGTATGTAGCCTATGTGGGTGTGTGTGTGTGGGTGTGTATGTGTGTGTGTACTCGGTGGCACCACGTAAATGTGAAATAGTCCCCCCAAAGAAAAAAGGTGGGAACCTTGGAGTAGGGTCAACCGAAAAAATGTATAATATAAAAATAAATAATATACCTCTCTTGGGACTTAATTTTCCACCCAGAGATACGCTAAAACCTAAGAGCTTCCGTGGGCTTCGCCCCCTGGACCCCAACTGGGGCGTTGCCCCTGGACCCCACCAGGGGTCCTAAGGCGGGCCCCTGGACCCCACCCGCAAAGTCTCGCGCTTCAGCGCTCCGTTTCGCGATGCGCGCGAAAATATTTGCCCCCCAACATTTTCCTATGCCCTAAGTTTGCCCCCCCCCCCAAGTCTGACATTCTGGCGCGGCCACTGTTTGTGTCGTAGATCAGTTGTAGCATTTCCGTACTTACCGTGAAATTGTCACGTTGTAATCACAGTGCAGTAGTTTAAGAACAAGTACTGCACATGTGTGGTGATGACCGTAAGCCTATAATAAAGTGTCATATCTATGTAGACTCCAGTTCCAATTTTAAAACTGTGGGGGCGCTATGCTAGAATCACATTTAACCAGCGAGAAAGATATACTACATTGACCGTTGAGTTTCTGTTTGTTCTTTAAAGCAATTTTATGGCACGGCATGATGAAAAGAAGAAATAAAGACAAGATATTATGTCAGCCAGTGCAATTTTCTTCTGAGTTTCCTTTTCAACTGTGAATGGTCACAGTAACACAAACCACTGCGAGGAATCCAATTATATATATATATATATATATATATATATATATATATATATATATATATATATATATATATATATATATATATATATATATATATATATATATATATATATATATATATAAAACATGGCTGCAGAAAAAGGTACGGTGAAGCCAACAGCAGTACCAACCAGGTTTTCATTCCCTCCTGTATTTTGGCCTTAAAAGTGTGTGTATTGAATTCTCATTTATAAAGGTATTGTTGCTATCCGTGTTCCTTACTTACGTTACTTGCATTACTGTTCTCAGAGGGTAACAGAATAAAATGTGAACGGATAAACTATTTTAGATATATCTTCTGAAGAATCGTGATGTATTTCATGTAAGCATGCCATGAAACATTATCATGTTCTTACTTCTTCTATCGGTTTTATTCAACCAAAGGGCTGTATAGTCTTTTAAATGAACGGTAGGCACTTAGTTGGGTAGGTACAACGGTAGTTGAAAAAATTCTAATTTTCATAAATCTGATTGTCTCTCTGACATAATTTTTTTTGGATAAAATATTGTGCTGTTTATTACTAAAGATACATGTATTACCATTACAGCATTATTGTTCTTGTTTCATTCTTTTTGTGCTTAGAGTCATTTTGTCATGTTGGGTACAAACTCAACACTAGAAATTGCTCCTTTGTTTCATTCTAAGCATGTTTTTGCTATGTTGTAAACTGCAGCTGGACTAATTTTTATCATATCTTGAATGGTTATCGATTAAATGGCAAATTTTTCCATCCTTTGAAGTTGTAATGGAGTGATAATTTATTTTCCATTATGCCATGAAGTATGCGCATATGATTCATTAACCAGTATTAGACACAATTACAAGGAAAAGGTTCTTCAGCTACAAAATCTCTGAACGACTTCCCTATGATAAATCATTGTTGCTAATGTCGTTGTACCTAATTGGTACACCACCCTCCTTGCAGAGAGATACAGATGGAATTGCAGGTCTTTACAATTTATATCATGTGAAATATCAGGTGATGCCCACTGAAACTATGGTGGTTAATGAAAGCATACTGCTCATTTCACACCGTGGTGTCTTACTGGTGTTAATGCAGTATGGAATAAAATGGAAACGGGATCGTGTACTTACTATTCACAAGTCATGACACAGTAACCGATATCATATCAAATATTGATATAAAATATCATATCAGTATTACAGTATGTCTTTTGGGGGTTTATCATGGATATTGCATATTGTAAGAATTTACCTTCTGAATTAGTTACAGCATGGATTAAGTGCAAACAAATTGTTCAGCCTACATTTATGGTGCATCTTAAATTTTTATGCACCAATAATTCCTTAAATGGGTCACATCGAATACAGTCGCAGTATTTTATAATGTTAGTGGATTTTTCAACACTTCATTTGTTGGGTTCAACGTATTAAAAGTAGTGCATTCATCGGAGTATGTGCCAGTTAATCTTTCATAGCAGTACAGAAATTTCATATCGTTTCACTTTCTGTTGCAGAATTAAAACAGTCTGTTCTCATGTTTCACGGAAATTCATAAACGCTCTCTGCAGGCTTCATTCACTGATTCATCACTCCCTGAGTTTAGGGTAAGCAACCACTGATAATGTATTGAGGTGAATTCCAGCCTCTTACTTTTCCTGTAGAAGTTACACATTACAATGTATGCAAAGAGAATCTCAACCTGAAAACCCAAAAGCAGGCAAAGGTAAAATATTGATTGTTTGAAGGCACTGAAACTCAAACGACTTAAAACATTCATTTTGCATAAACTTTCCAAAAAGAAAACGTTAAAAAGTACGGTTAACTTACTTACCATGTGTATTTTTTTTTTCTTCCAAAATGCATAAAGGTGCTGCACCAAATTTTAGGCAGACATTGAATTTTGGGAATCGCAGGTGTAGTGAAAATCACAACAGATCTTATTTTGCAGTATGTATGCCTAAAGTCGTACTTGTGAGTTACTTGCGGTGAAGTGCAGGTAATTGCCCTTCGTGTTCACAGTACACTGTAGCAATGAGACGCTCATATCGCAAAATTCAAAGAGTGGCAAAATATGATAACTGTAAAATTTGAGTTGGAAATTCCCTATTGCTATACGTTTGTCTCTTTTACATCTTTACAGAAAACAAAATACTGTTTGTATCTCTTCTTCACCAGCCCAACATAGAAAAGCACCAATAAGGCTTCTTAACAGCACACTAGTCACTGTAGTTCCTAAGCAACCATACGGGCAGTGTCACTCATCTAACAGAAAGTTGGAGGAATCTGCAACATACCACTCTATGAGGAATGTCATTTGCAATATTACAACATGATCATTATTATACATTCAAGCAAAGCCCTTACACTTCGAAAACAAAGCTGTACACATGCAAAAATTAAACTTGTGGCCTTAAAGAGATCCTTAAAGTATTCTAAGGAAAAGGCAAATCCTTTGCATTGACTCTGCAGTTCTATTCAGTTTGTCTGTGAAACATTTAATATAGCCTTACAACATACTAGGGTAACCTCTAAATGGTACAGTGTCATGGCTGGTATGCCATTTATTGATGAGACTTCTCAGCATTAGAAGCAAAGGCACAAGAGGCAAGGGTACAACCAGACAACAAGGAGTAATTTGTTCCCTTATGTTTTACGAAATGACCATGAAAAGGTAATTGCTATTGGTATTGTTGTCATTGGGATTGATATTGGAAAAGGGCTCAGTGACGACAACACCGCAGTTGCAACTGACCCTTTGGTGCTGATGGTAGACAGTGTTGTGCTTACAATGCTTACGGTGCTTACATTAAAGGGAAATAGGGCGTTTAGAATACACCGACATGATATGCAAAAGAAAATAGCAGTAATCATTGTTAAACCATTCAGTGTCATCCATTAACATCTGTCAAACCTTCATCCCCTCAAAACATTATTCATGTGATGAGTAACGGAAGATGCATCATTTGAATTTTGAAAAGTTTGGGTGAACAAATTACTGTTGAGTAACAATTAACTGAATTTCTATCTGTGAGGAGCTTATTTCTTGAAGACAAGGCTACTGTCCTTGCTTATTTTGAATAATCTATCATACTACGTCCACAATTATTGGTTTAAAAAATATGGATGTTTTCTCTAAAACAAACGCCCTATTTCCATTTAACTGGAAAGTTTCCGTCGGTTACTTCATTGTAAGGCCAGGTTTTCCTTGTGTGAGGGGCAAAACCCAATCATAGTCCCTGTTTTACCGTCGTCATGCGGAAGGGGTATAATAGGAGGGGCGTTGCCCTATCAAGGCTCATATTAGGATTTCAAATCATTCAGTTCACAGATAGCAGTACAAGGCATTAGGAGAGACCCAAGGGGATGGGGCACCCCTCCCCTTTGCCTAAAAGGGATCATGTTGTCCCTTCTTAGTTTTCCAATCATTGTGCAAAATTGACTTTCTTGTGCACCTGCACTAAATTCATGAACTTAATGAACTTATGCACTGTGGCATATTTTGGAAGAATGCAATAGTGTATATATTGACTATATAATCACGCAAGGATACGTCCTCTCAGCTCACTTGTCCTCCTCACTTTTGGATTTATGTCCACTGTCTGGTCTACCCGAGCGAGCAGTTTCTTTCAAAGGATATCATACGGTTAGTAAGTGTGTATCGTACATGCATTTTCTGTCAACTTACTGTCATGAATTCATACAAGAATAGGAATGGGGAGGGGTCGATGAGACCCTGTTAAAGTTACTATTAACGTATTGTACCTAAGCTGTCTCAATAAACATTGGTCAATGAGAATCAGGCAGAGGCCCTTTGAGATGAGGAAGTTGATGGGGAACATGTAGGTCTAGATGCCTCAAGCATTTAATGATTTAGGCTAACCTAGGATAACCGTATATCTGACTCAAACAGCCATACCGTGGTAATTTTTTGTAGGAACCACCGATAAGCCAGTGGATTACAAGAAGCTATCAAGAGTTCCTCAGAGCACAACTGGTTGCTACTCCATTGGGATCCTATTTTTCTATATCTCTATCTAATAACCTTTCACAATTTCCCCTTTTCACGTTTTCTCTCTCTTTCTTTTTCTCCTTAAACCCTTCTGGAATACGGTACCAAAATACACTATTATTTTGTGTAGTCCCTTTTCATAGGCCCCGGAAAAGCTCTCCGCTGGCCCATGCTGAAATCCGGTAATGACTGTGCTTATATATACTTAGGATAATCTTAATACATGGATCTCTCTGACCTACAAGCTGAATATGAGTTTCCTGCACAAGTATCTGAACGATAATCTATACTAGTTTTCGAACCAAATCGAACTGTCGTAACTAGTCCAGAGGGTTATTGCCATTGCTACTCTACACAACAAACTTCCAATCACTAACCATTCACATATATGTTGAAAAACATTCACAAACTACTTATTCAATCTTTAAAAGGTAAAAACAAGAGAATAAGGTGAAGATCAAACCCCCGTCCCCTCTACATCAAGTTAAAGAATATGTCAATAAATGGAAGCGCCAAAGCAGTGTACCATCAGTGTGTCTTGTTACTTCGTTAATACTTTCATGACAAACATGTCATACACATTGGTATTAACTTTTATTATGTTTTTAACGCTCCGCAAAGGTCTTTTTCATCCGTGTTGATCAACAAATCTCTTAGGACCCTCATTGCTGCTTCATTTCCATTGTTACCTTTCCATGTGATGAACTTGTGATAAACTGCCTCTTCCTGTCACTGTTTGTATAATCTTCATAATGGTCAAGCCCAAGACACAAATTCACTTTAAAAATGAAAAAAAATGTGGTTATACGACAATGTATTCATTTAAAATGTTTCTAAAAGGGCAGTATCTATTTTATTTTCTGTTATGACTCTTCAACTTGAGACGATAGTAGTAAAGATTGTCTGACAAAAAAAGTATTTCTAGGATTATAGTATAATAAAAAGTCAGCGAAATTAAAAGATAAAAATCTCTCATGAACAGGAACTGAAATTGAATGTGAGCCCCTCTTCTCCATGTGTCTCCCATCTTGTTGTGGAAGCTCAGCATTTCACACAAATACACGCGAACTTTATACATTAAATTACCATTGTATTACTTAGTGTGTTCACGTTATGAAAGTACGCCTTATTCTGAATACTTTAAGAGAGGATAGATTGTCATGGTTACTATCCACGCGGGTAATGCGTTACACCACAATGATACTCAATATTGTTTTAACAATTTAGTTATTGATAAAACAGAGTTGTCAGTATGTATTATGTTGTTCTACAGTTATCGATATATCATGCATACCTGGGAAGGATCCTCAACATATACTGGTCCATTTCAGTGCATTATTCTTCTCATAAACACGGTCGATTAAAAAGTAAATCACCGACGTAGGAATCCAATAAAAAGGTATATCGACAGGGTTTTGTCGTCTGCTATCTTAAACAAAACAATGGTCAGTACTTTGTCTATCGCGCACAAACATTGTTGACATGTGAATCTTGTGCAATTTTTGTTCTAAGTTCGTTTCCAATAAAACTGTGATTAACCACAAACCCAAAATTTCTTTCGTTTTGGTTTTATTTTAATCAAAATCTGGATGCACGCGGGCTGCGTCATCTTGCACCTCTTTGGTTTAACCCCGATCGTGCATTATCCGACAAGTTAATGCACAAGCCCAGTGTTGATGAACCTTTAACTATTGCACATTAACTTGTCGTTTTCATAGACTTTAAGACCCTTGTGTCACAATTCACCAGAAGACCGAGAGAAGATCAACGATGCTCGTGCTGCAGTTTACTTCTTTTTCATCAGTTTTGTGCACTTTATTCCAGACTCTTTGGACGACTCGATTACATACATAATGTAGTCAAGCAACATAGAAGATCATGACAAGAAGACATCAGGAGTAATTTCTGAAAATTCTACGGGCTTACAATAGTGATAGCCCAAAAATATTAGAAAAAAAATAAGAGATACACTGATAAGAGCAAAGAGTAAAAAAAGTACTAAACCATAAGAAAACCATACACGTAATAATGCACAAGAGAAGGAAAGGAAACTTTAATGTCCCTTTCGCAGAAAAATGATATGATATTTTAGCTTGCAGTTACAGGTGTTGATGTACCTTCACTGTCTGATACTATTGGTAAGTAGGTCCATACATTAACAACTATTATTTTTGAGAAAATGCTGGAAAGTCTAAACAAGAAATATAAACATTCTTCAAGTAGCGAGTATGATAGAAAAAAAATTCATTGTGAGGGCACGTAATGCGTAAAACGAAACTGCATGGTAATGATTGCAATGATATAGCAATGATAGAGCAGGTTTTAAGGTTTGCAAACACCGGAATTGCATGAAGTAGACGAGTTTTGTTAGAAATCAAATGCGTGTATATTTTCTGAACCATAAAAATTGGCTAGAACCTAGTTAGTAAAGCACTGCCCAAGAAAACATTACAATCAGCTAAATAAGGAATCAAGAATTAACAAAGAAATAAGAATTATTGTATTGTAAGACATGATAAGAGTATTATTAGCTAGAAATTTTCGTAAACGACTGCCATGGCAATAAACTTGGAACCTTCGCTGCTAATGTGATGGATATTATCTTTTTAGGTAAGATGTTAATCATATAAACGCATGAGAACTAAGTTTAATATGGTCAATATTTTTGCGATTTACAGGGTAATCAAAAAAAGCTCAGTGAAGTCTTAACTAGGACTACGTGATATTTTGGTTAGGCAAAAGCAGTTGCATTTTTTTAAAATTCATTTTAAACGGTTTCTTACAACGTACTCGAGTGTAAACGTGAAAAGACATATATGAAAGGAATGATATGAATGACGAATGAAGGAATTTATCTGAGATATGTTACGAGCTTTATAACACATACACACATCCACACACAGGCAAATCAGTAGCACAGAAACTTGCACTCTAGCAAAGACAATTATTATCCCATAAAAGACACAAATTACGACTGTTTCAAGTACGATTATAATTCCCAGTGCGATGTTCCATTTTCACATATACCTTAGGATCCTGCTGTGTCCACGGCTTAGTCAATTATTGTTTATGATCCAGGGGCGGCCATGATATAGTGATTGCGGACACATACTGTCATACGACTATGTTAAAACATATCAGGCGCGCGTCCATTACTTTCACCAGATGGGAAGTGTCTTGCCTTATTGCATTAAGTTCATTTCCGGGTACCTCGTGGTGAAGACTATCGGAACGGAGGGCCACATCAGTTGGCCGGAGAGTAGAAGCAATTTTGAGTTTTACATTCCAAATGGTGATAATTTGGATGGATTTTGTCTACAATATTTTCAAATATTACATCGTATTCGCCTATTTCTGCTGTTTCGCGTGAACCTTCAAAGGTATCTCGCTTAGTATGTTAATATTTTTCTATGTAGAAAGTGAACTACCTATTAAGGTCCAATGGCCCTTAGTGTAAAAGTATACTTTTCACTTAATATGTGCTTACATCAGTGAAATATTCCATACAATGGCCAAGTTACCTAGTGTTACTGATTAAAAATTCATACCGTGTATCTGTTACAGGCAGCAAGACATACTTGTGACAGCAATTGCAATAAATTAATCGTCTTCACTTATGGTTTATTCTAAACTTCTTTTTCAGTTGATTGAACCGGCTCCTGACGAAGTAATAGAGATCATACTCCAACGCTAATTTTTCCCGTAATATCGACAACGTTTCATTGGATGGCGGTATCTTGTGTAACGTTGAATAACCCTGTCTTTTATCTGCGAGTTGGAAGAAATATTTGACTATTTAAGAACTATACTCCTGTGATCCAACTGTGCCTCAAGGAATTAGTGGGTTACAAATACAATCAAATAAACTGTCACCTTGTAAGTAATAGCTGAACCAGATTTACATAACGGAAATAGAGGTTTGTCAAAAGAATGCCATGCACTGGAATATGCCAATAAAACAAGAACTCTGGACTATGGTGAAGATTAGCATTGAAAAATATTAAATCATTAACAAAGAAACTAGGTTCATAAAAGTTCTAACTTAATATTACTCGATACGATTGGCTTCTCAAAGACATTTTAAAAATCGATTGAATAATTTAAGATTTATAATTAACAATTCACGTTTGACAAGCAGTCGATGATGATAGGGGGTGGGGGATGTGACCCACGTAACTAGATTTGGATGTCGATCAAGTTTCCTTATCGAAAAAAAAGTTGTTACTCCATGCATAATCCATTTTATTTATTCTTTAACTGCAGTCAGGATTATTTGATTGATTCGGCCATCAAAATACTGTCTCCTTTCCTTTCTTCCTTAGTTTAAGAGGGGAAGAAAGTGGGGAGGGGTTCACAAGCGGCATTTACATTTGGCAATCAATCGTATAGTCCAAGTCACGTGTGTATAAAAAAAAGAGCATTATGGAAGTTGTAAGGTTGGGTTCTCATAAAATGACAGTCACAACGACCTTATAGTCTAAAGTCTATAGTTTAAACCTACCTTTGATCTGCTGCTTATATTGTTTATGAATAGACGGAAGAAGACCTGGAAGTAATTTTTCCAAAAGTTTCATCGTGTTGAAGAAGCTGTTCAGGTGATACCAACAAGTGTATAATGTCGCTCGATATTTCTTTCACATTGTTGAAGAACTTCCTCCGGTCTTAAATTCCTAGACGTTTTTTGGAAAGAAAAGCAATGTCTCAACTTTATCGGTGAATTCATGTAAACAAACATACACAGAGTATAAATTTAAACGGTAGTTACTTTATCCAAGTTGAACAGGTTTTGATTGCATTTGAAGATACTAGTCCATAAATTTCAAATTGATTTAGACGTGAAGAAGATAGAGACAATGTTAGGTGTATATTTAAATACTGCAAGTTCCAATCATTCACAAGATATGTTAAACTAGTTAAACAGGCATTCAAACACACAGCTCTGACAGACATCAGACTGAAAAAGACCCTAAAATGCTTGATGAAAAAAACTGACTGCAAAACGTTCAATAATTTAGGAGAGGACATAAATTAACATTTACAACAAGGTTCTACAACTTAACCAATAATGAGTCATTTCTTTAAAGGTCTGGTGACATGAAAATGAAATTTTGAGGTATTGGGTGCATTAGGCATTCAAAATGTTGAAAATAGCCTCAAATTGCGTCAAAATCCGTCAAAAATTAACAAATTTACAGGCAAATTAGTGTCTCACAGCTGTGTCATGAATAAACATTGGCTAAATATGCAAATTTGTGACGTCACGGGAGGGACTCCTAAGATTTGTGTTATGTTAATCCTTTGTTTATGTAACCTTTATTTCAAGGTCATTTGATAATTTTATATGCCCAGAGGGCTTTATTTTGGAAACATGTATTTTCTCCTTCAAAAATATCGATATCACTTACCAATGTGAAACTCAGTAATTAAGAGGCAAAATATGTAGGGTTAACAAAAGAAAAACTGACACTGTGCAACACCCCACGTCATCTGTTTTGCATTTTCTTCAAACTTTGAAAAGTCATATCTCAAAAACGGTAATAGATACAAACAAAATTCCAACGGATTTTCACTGAGGGTTTTACTTTGTAACGCTTGCATGAAGGGAGCTCTTTTCTAGAAGCATGTCACCCGACTTTCAAGAGGTATTCCTTTGCGTGGTTGACTGCTGCCAGGAGCATATTAAGCCAATTACCTATTTTCCATCGTATCTTCCATGAAGTAAAAGAATGTATCCATGTTTATATGTCCTCCGTTCTTCACGTATTCATCAATAGTTTGATTCTAAGAAAACGAATTCAGAATCAGTACTATATAGAGATGGTACAGGTACATGTGTTAAAGACAGGAAAAGTATCCTGGCGTATTTTTTAAAAGAAATGAAATTATCACTGCAAGTTTAAATAAATAATTAGACGGCAACTATACTTGTCAAATGCCAATGTATGGGACGTCAGCTATTGAAATACTTTCAGACAGTACATCGAAAACTTAAATTTCTTCAGTTTCTTCAAAAGTTTCTTCCTCATAGGTGTTTAAGAATGATGGAAAATTGATGAAATGACAGGTATTAAATATTAACATCGAATTGACTAAGTATGCTGCTCTAAAGAATACATAATAGTGAGCAGTAGTCTGGTTGGTGATGATAGCAGTCAAACCAATTTGCTTTTGGATTTGCTTTTGTAACTTCAGTTGTGTGTTATACTACCTTAACATAAGTACTAGTTGGAGGTCTGACTCCTTTCTCGTCCCCGTTAATCTCAAAGTAATATGAAGACACGAAACGATCTACTGGATCACGGATCATATTAATGTAAATATAATCTGAACTGCGTAAAAAAAAGAAAAGAAAAGAGGATAGTCTGAACACACTTCACTGATGAAACTAAAACCGGAACGTAGTTATAATAGTTCAGAAAAGTTAAGAAAATCAAGTTTTTTTTAAAAGCAAGGGAATGATAACACTAACTGAAAATTGCGTTGGACGTGCCCACTCGATTTTTAATTTTTGCTTTTGAGTTGTTAATACGCGTGAAGTTGTCACGGTCTAAAGTGAACTCAGTCAAGCAAACATTGTTTACAATTTCATATGCAATTTTGCATTTTTTCAGATCTGTTTTCGTTAAGCTTTTCTTTTCACATAAACAGATCACTTATAATTTATCACCAGGATCCTCACCCTAACTACTCCAAGACGCGATATGACAAATTTGGTTTATGAACTAAGACTACGAAACAAAGAAACACGAACACTTCATGTAAATTAATTTGCATCCTTTACATCACCATTTTGGGTCTTGATGACCGAATCAGGTACAAAAAGGCTATTATCTCAGATTTGGATTTAATTTAATTTTGATACAACGCACTGAAATTGCGTCAGTTCGATAACTCAAGAGGACTTTTCAGGTCAACGGTATTTATAAAATGAGGTAGTAATGTGTACCTACCACCAGACAGACAAACAAAACAGACATACTCACTAGCAGACTAGCTTGAATGCAAAACATACATTATGACAATAATGGTTTAAGTCATTAAAGGTACATACAGATCTCATCATGCGTAAAAGAGAAGATATGAACGTTATGGTACAATACATACACGTATACATCAAAACATATAATGTCACTAACGTCTTTGGTGATAACTTTTCGTATACCGTGTGTCAGTGCTTACCGATGTAACCGTACGAACGGCACTTGTGCTGACATATAAGCTGGAGATATTGCACTCTCCAAAGCCTCCTTCAAAATTGTAGAATTTAATTTATCCTTTTTCTGTGAATTGAATGAAGAAGATTCCTCTGGTTAAAGTTGATTTCTCAAGAATTCCAGTTTCTACGTCTGCTGGTGACAACCGTATTTTAGAGGAAGAACTGATTGCTATAGTTGTCATTACGGTAACATTATAATAAACTGTTGCATGTACAGGTACTATTGCAATTTATTAAGAAAAAATTTATGTTTATTAGCTACTCATTAACTATTTGTTAATTTATTAATTTTATGTTTATTAATTGTTATTGTTGTACAAAAATGTTAACAATAACAATTTTCGAAGTAAGTCCTCCCGTCTGCTTAAAATATAGAAGATGATTGATAAATCTTTGAAAATATCAGTCTTAAATCCGACAGTTTTACAGTAGTGTATATACAACTGTAGCAAAACGCACGCATAACAACTGTGAAATGGTGTATGCAAATTTCTTTGTTCATTGAACTTTTATTGTATTTGATATTTGTCATTGATTTTCATTGACGTTTCTCATTTCTGAACGTGTTCTAATTCAGCTCATCAGTAGATAATATAGAATCAAAGCAGTATTTTTGAAAGTTAATACGTATGTTTATCTGTTGTGCACCTATTATAGATTAAGTACATGTTAGACACATGTCGAAGAACTACAACGAGAATTACTAACAGTTTATGAGTGATTGGATATGTTAACATTCTGAGAAAAACTTCAATTTTTCCAAATAAAAAAAAAATAAAGAAAAAGACTCCCGCATCTATATGATCTTAATTGAGCTAACAGTCATATAAGTGGTGTTGAAAAGTTCGACGGTACTTTCTCCTCAGAGATAAAAAAAAAAGTAAACAAAGTGAAAGATTAAAGACATTTGCGACTTTTGGGGACGAAGGTAGTGGCATATAATAATGGCGCTTTTTTCAGGATACCCATATTTGTTGACAAAAAGCATTTGCAATGATTATAATCGTAGTGGTACATTTTGTTTGTGATGATTCTGATTAGTGACTTTAAAACTGGAAGTAAGCGAAATTCAGTTCGTGATGTTGCCATGTGCGGGAGTACTTACCTCAACATAAACCCCATTCATCCTGCCGGGACTATTCTTGAATAGAGCTTTGATTGTACTTGCCAATGATCTACTGGCGCATTTTGGTACATTGTTGTAAATTAATAGATATTTCTGTGCATAAATGAAAAAGAAAAATGTCCAATGATTATTCTTTCAACGTTATCTTACAGGACTGATGACGGTCTGTAGTGATTATTTTCAAAAGACAGTATCACGATGCCAAGTGTTCGAAAAAGCATGTGTAAACAGAAAATGTTCTTAAACTTTTCAAACAAATCAAGATCTATATACCAGTTAACGGTGACCATCAGCATTCATTAGAAAGGCAATGCACACCAAAATTAAAGATAAAATTTAAGCAGGTCACACAGCCAAAACTATGTCGACAAGTTTTGGTTAAAAATATGAATCTAGAAATACCATGCCGTTAGAATGATGTTTCATTTTAATATTCATTAATTGTTTAACAGTCGAAGTGCATTGTATGTGGGTATTAATCTTTTGCTTTTCTTATTTTAATAGCCTTTACTGGGACGCTGTTATAGAAAAATACATTAGTTCAATCGTGCATAACTATGCTCCATATCGTGTATATGTGTATCATTTGATCAGACATCTGTCAAGGAAATGAGAAAAAGTTGTCGATCATTTGCATTTCATTAAGCTGTATCTAATGATAACATTATCAATACTGAAGGAATATTGCATACATGAGGCTTCACATCATGTATATAGAATTACTATTTAGCCATTATTAATGAACAGTTACTAATTAGCCATGCACATATGTACATTACCAAAGCATGTGTTGTCGAAATGGATTATTTCTGACATTTGAGTCACTGAATTTTGCCGTTTGCTTTTATTTGATATCATGAAGAAATACCTTACAATTTTGACAATGTGAGTACAATAGATTACTTTCTTTCAATATGTCAAATACTTTCAACTTTTGTACGTTACAGTTTTACTCCACCATCGGTCTCACCTTCCCTTCCTTTGGCTTGCCAAGAGCTTTACTACAAATCGGGGCAGACCTATTCCTGGCTGATAAAAAAAAAAAAAATGAAGGCTGCGATAATGTCATACCTAACACTCATCTCTGTAATTGATAAAGATTTAAAGTAACAAGCATACCTCAGGTGTTCAGAAAATCCTTGATAAAACCTCAGAAATTTAGTAAATGTCATAGCACATTTCTGAATGCCGTCCTTTTGTATGGTTTGAATAAAAAAAAAATTTCCTCGACTCAGAAACATGGCACTTCTCTTTATTTTAATGTAAACCTCCTTAAAGAGGTAATGGATAATCCGGAAAAAAAAGTGTAATCTTTGTACCGCTTGTCATGAAATGTAAGAGAGCACCATCAGACTTAGAATATGTCTACATCACTTATTTAGTCAATACCCTTATTGTTTGTATCCAATATTGGCTTAACCTTATTGGCAAGAGTCACGACGATTTCACCTCATACACCTCAAAACTGTAAAGCTATAATCTTGGACAAAATACCTTGGGACACGCTGCTTCCCCGTTCAATGTTGGCTATAGGGTTACTGTTCAAAGTGTGCATTCAATCTTATAGCGCTACTTTGGAAAGGGGCGCGGGATTTCATGTTATCCTCTTACCTAAAATTGAGTATTATATTTGCAACGTATGACTTAGTGTCCCAACAATTTTGTCCAAGATTGTAGGTAAGGTACTTATGTTCGTAAGCCATATCTACCTTTAGCTAACCGACTTGATCTAAGGTCCGTACTAAAAATGCCCATAAAATATTCTACTTAACGTAAATATGTTTTAGACACTGAATGGCATACACTTCATTGAGGATTTGGGTGATATCAGTATTAGTAGGCCTACCATAAATGTATTAAAAAAACAAAATGTAGGTATATACTGGTGAACTTACATTTCACAGCTAGAAGCCTCTCGTTATAACACTGAGTACGTTAGTACTATAACCTATTCAAAGTTGATAGAGGTCTGCATTGGTAAGGTTAGATTTCATTAAAGAACTGCATACATCGGTCTATACTGTTAAATTATCTGTAGTTAACTACATTTGCGTTATCAATGCTTCTACAATAATTTTGTATATCCAAACTAATGTATAGCGTATGGTATAATACATGCCTTCCTCACGGTTATCACTGTAATCACTGTAATTTCCAAGCGTGTGTTCGGAACACTGCTGTTCTGTTGGTAACACGTCCATTGCCTTGTAACTGACAGAATTGTAAAAATGTTTCTTCCATGAAAAGTATGGCCACTCGGAGTCAACTACCAGTGCATTATCACAGACAAAGTACATACAAACAACAGCTGAGATCCCCGCTAAGAATAAAATACGCAAGAAGTATCGTTGAAATGAATCCATTCTATTCGGTGTTACGTTTATCTTCTTTCTGAAGTAATTGTCATCATAAATAATAAGTAATTCGTATCAGGACATAAAACTGATACTCGTGGTTGCATGGTTCCATTTTCAAGACAAATGCGGAATAGTAATCACAGATTTGCTTGTAACCGCCATGACTGTTACGCTGTTTTTGTTGCTATACCGTTCAAACAAATTGTTCAACCGTGACCATGCAGAGAAAGTTTCTTCTTTGCCATGTCAACTAATGGGCAATGGGCCATTGGTTATGAACACAGAGATAAGTAAACTTGACCGGGAATGTCGAAAGAACAATGGCGAACACAACGTGGGGTAAGTATAAATTACCACCTACAATACAGTTGAACATTGCCAAATGTGATGGCTTCTTGAAAACCAAGGCCGTAGCTATGCCACCAAAGGGATCCGTTTTTTAAAGCAACCTAAAGGCACGGAAGGAAGGAAAACTGTCAATACATACATATATATATATATTTATTATATAATTTTGACCTTTACTCCCCTACACTTGTCTGTAGGATCTGAACCAAAACAGGGGTAAAGTTTGTCTGATCTTTGTCCAGTACCAATTTAGTCGTATTCTCTTCTTTGAGATAATGTTTTGTGAAGTAGTGCATCTTTTTAGTGTGTTTGTGCAGTAAAACATCGATTCAGTCGTTTAGACGGCATGTCTCAGACAAAACTCTGTCTACATAAGCAGAGACTTCAATAGGCCTACTAGGTTTCAGAAACACAAGAAGAAACAAGACAAGAATAATGTATTGGCGAAATTCGTGTCATCATGTTCATTCATATTGCGCTCTTTTACGTTATGAAGTGTCACAGGTCCTCTGTGTATCAACAAAATGGGTCACAGTGGTGAAGAACATATTTCTAACAGGTAGACTATCTCACGAATACATCTTCTAGAACTAAACAAATACCAAAACCCATTAATATCTGGTGGAATGCTGCACTTTGTAATCCCATATATATCGCAGTGGATTGAAAGGCATCTTCCGCTTAGTTCGAAAGATTGGAATTACATAAAATGCGATTACGCATTTGTAATGTTTAATGGTAAACTTAGCCAGAGGGTCTTACGGGAATGTGGATATGTCTCAGTTTCTTGAAAAGGAAACAGGTCAGTCCTTGTGTGCGGTAACATTTCTGTATAATCTTTGTTGAAGCAAATTTCGTCCTGTTGCCACTGATATCAACACGCTGATCTATTACAGGAAGTGTTAAACATGGTGTCATGGAAAATTAAGATGAATCTATGTTTAATATTTGCTGTTGAGTTTGAATGGATGAAAGTTACTGCTTCGTTTGCCATGTTAGTGCATTTTCAGCCCAGTATCTCTCTCGAAAACTATTTAATGCAGCTGAATATGACCTAACAAATCCTTACTTGTTTGATTCTTATCTTTAAGGGTGCTGGTCATGTGACACGTTTTGACCGGTCGGGATCTGCGATTTCAATCATTTTCTGAACTCGTTTTGACATGACCGTAGCATAATTTATACCTTTGTGAAATGTTGACATTTTTATTTTAGATGTTTATAGAATCTGATTTCAGGATTCACTCAACTTTAATCTTTCAATCCCAGCAGGGTTTGGTTTCTACCGGTTAAAACCTGTTTTACCAAAACAGTGCTAAACATTGGTTGAAGCCACTAGGAACTGATAATTACCGGTAAAAGAAAAGCAGACATAGACCTATATACATACATACTTAGCTTCAAATGCAGGCGCACCACAGTATTTGTACTACGAAGTTGCTAGCTCAAAAATGACGGGCACGTTTGTCAGGTTCTTGACGCGATCACTGCACCCGGAAGATTTGTAGTGTTCATGCCTTCATTGGTTTTCCATAGTTTCGTCGTTTCGCTGACGTCATTGAACTAATGTGATTGGTGCGCTCTAGCACAGCAAAACTTTTCAGTGAAAAAAAGTTCAGTACCGCTCAGCTACATTTAGGAATTTTCGTCTGATTTGACAATCTACTCGTATTTTCAGTCCATCTTTCGTTATTATGTCCGTTACCAGCTTTTGGAACTGTATTGCATCGTGTTACGTATATTCAAGGTTTACCAAACAGTGCAACTTCCGCAACTCAGTTTCCAGCGGATCAACTTTACGCTAGTCTACACAGCATTCCTGAACTTGAGCATTACAACCTTAGGAGCTATCTGTATTAGAATGAGTATCTAGAGCCTGTGATCGATACAACTTCTACGTTTCAAGTGCCCCACAAGTAATACTAACGTGTGGATTGTATTGTAGTTTTACATTATCCATACGTAGTTCGGAGGTATTCCAAACTGAACTTAGTTATTTATTCAGTGCTGGCCTAGCCGCACCTGGTTAGCCCACACAGTATTTCAGTCATTCCTGGCACTTTCACTAGGTGTACTGTAGACAGTGTTTCCACAGCCCAATTTTAGATTTCCTGGAACTGAATACAAAATTTCCTAAAATTTAGTAGCATTTCCTGGAATTTTCAAATTGGTAGTTCACGAGCTAATTTTGCTGTAACATGCCCTACACTTTCACAGATGGGGTCTTTGAACTAATGCACAGTTAAGGCGGGTGTGTGTAGAGTACTATTTCAATGGTATGCAGTACTGTATTATACACTGCAGTATACACTAAACTGCAGTGTACTGTGTACTCTTGCATGACCAGTAAAGAGTTTGAAACCTTAGAAATAAAAAAAAAGGAATTCTTCTGGTATAATTACCTTAGATTTTAATATTATTTTTTTACACAACAATTTCTTGATTTCCTGGAATTTCCTGCAATTTTTCCATTTCCCGGAAATTACCTGGAAGAGGGCCAGATTTCCCGAAATTCGGGAAATTTCCTTCGAAGTGGAAACACTGACTGTAGACCCACCTGTTGACATCGCTAGTTGAGAAATTTCCAAACGGTGCATAATTTTGTATGCGATCGGCGAATAAACGCCACATTCTCGTGGAACTGTAAGTTTGTGTACCGTTGGCAAATAAGGGCCACGGGTTCGTCCTTGATTGGAGGCATCTGAACACAGCGTGGGGTAAGTTATTTTGTTTTTTTACTTATCCTCAGTATAAGTAACTGATTTCTAAGATTTACTAAAGATTAAGTCAGGCTAGCACTACAAAGACTAAAACTGTAATTCCCCGATGTAAAGACCACCCCGTGATACAGTGTAAATTTACTGTACGTGGTATCGTGAATTTCAGTAGCAATATTCACAACAGAAAGGTTCCCAACGTTTTGGACTCACTGAAACCCTAATTGTAAACACTCAATCTTTGAGCCCCCCTCCTTCCCATAATTGGGTAATACACTGTCTTTTTTGACGTGTCTCAAGCCCTTCCACGCTATTCGAATGGACGCAATGCAACTCCTTGCGATAAAATTATGCAGATGGTTGCAAAGTGTGGACGGCTTTTACAACTAGTTGGAAGCAGTCACGTAACTCAGACTGAAACGTGAGACAGGTTACCATGGTGGACTTTTGCAATGAACCTCGTGAAGGTTAGTTAATCCGCATGTATGTGGCAAACGTATCCTTGGACCTTGTCCCGTCAACATTTTAAGGAGTATATATAACCCTAATATTTATCATCACATGATAAGTTCATCCTCCTTTGAATGAATATATTCCTCGACAACCGTTCGGCAAGTGCACAAAGTATATCTACATTGTATGGTAGACCTCCTTTACAGGATAATTACAGTGCGGCCTAGGATAAACTGCACGACAAAGACTTGTGTACTTGTCTAATTTAACTGTGCTCCTTACCTTCCCAGCATGTATTGGTACATAGGTCTATTTATCGTAGGCCTACCCACCTATATATGAGTAATACACGTCTGTTGTGAGGGTTACTGTGCTACACGTCAGATGGTGAACATATCTACGACGATGTTTCTGTAAGCTGTACAGTGTGTGAATACTAAATGATCACAGAGTGGCAAAGACGTTCATCAAAGGCTACTTCCTCAATCAGGGACTACTGTAATTCCATATAGTTAGGACATCTTATGACGTAGTCTGCGACGATCAGCTCTGATTCAGTTCTGACGTCCAACCTGATTGTCGTAAGTAATTAGTAGATGGCAGATTGCCTTGCCTCTGGCAAGGTTTACCTCGTATTTAGTGCAGATCACGTTTTCCTCTCTTCGAGATGTCGTCCACACCGCCTTACGCTGCCTAATGTGGCCTTTTAACTAGAAATTCCTCTCGATTTTATCTTGTGGTAACATTGAACACACAGCGTGTTTAATTACTAATGATGTAGATTAATATTGTTGGTTTTCGTGACACAGAGCTGGTCGTTGACTACGTCACAAGTCACATAGACCACGGTCGAGAAAACATAGTAACCACTGCACCCTTCGTATCTGTGTATAGTGGTACAAACTTTGTTGGAGGGGGGGGGGGTTAAACATATCGTGTTGCCCATGAGTTTATTTCAAAACGTCAAAAATGTTAATTAAATGGTTTCAAATGGCTTAAATAAGTCAGAAGACGTGTTCCTTGAATGGAATTCCCCTTTAAGTTCAGTACAACGGTGAAGGTAGCGGATATACAATGAAACATTCAAATCAACATTCCCAAAACAAATACTTGCCTGATTTTTCTTAGTGTCGTGAATTATTTGGTAACGCCAATGCATTATCTTCATGCACACTCATGAAACTGTTGCACCACAGTCCCATTGGTTGACGTGATCATGTGACTACCGCGCGCCGCGGTATCCGCGCGCCTCGTGGCTTCAGTCTCTACGCGTCAGTCGTAATTAGATGGTTGGAGTACCAACATCTCGTTCTCTCTAGTAATACGAGGTGATTTTAACTTGATTTCTTTAATCAACCTCTGTATAATTTCTATCTGCAATGCTCAATCATCCGTCATCTATCGACCCTCGAGTCGAATCACTCAATAAATAGATCAATAGTAAATGATCAAAGTAATTAATAATCAAAGCCTAATCAACTAGATCAAGGCAATGTGAATTTCACGTTGACGTCTCTCTCTCTCTCGATCTGTGAATTCTCTAAGCACGTTGCTCTGTCGATGTTGGGCAACGACGATTTCCAAGCTGAAAAATTGGTTAACATAATAGAGTGGTTAATTGAAAAAAAAATCATCATGCGAAAGCAATATCTCACTGCAAGTGAATTATTGTAATCTTTAACAATTGAATGTAGTATTGAAATATTGATTTGCTTATTACAAAAAAAGAGAAAGAAATAGTTTTTGTTTGTTAGTTGCATTGCCGCAGATCAAATGAACCTTAGAACGTGCTAATACTGAGTTATTACACTGTTAACAATGACTAGGGATTAAAACACCTAAAACGATGTATAATGAAAGTTTTTTTATGACGTCAAAATGTATTTCAATTAGTTAAACTGTTACCAAGTCTTCCAAATGGACTCTCGGCTTGGAAACATTTTGCAATTCATCCTTAATGAAATACTACACTTTTAACAAATATCAGGGACACAATTACATAAAATGATATATAATGAAAGCTTTTGTAATGTCAAAATGGGTTTCAAGGAGTAAGTGGGCTGACAAGTCTGGCAAATAATTTCTCAGCTTGGAAACAGAACTTTCTTATTCAACTTTGTAATTATGTGTAATTAGAATTTCAACGATGCTCATGCATTGGACACAACAGGAAGAGATAGCAATCCCAAACTACTGAGTCTATAAAGCTATTACGTAATATCTAAATTGTTCACCATACTCTTCATCTATTCAACAACTTGTGTTCATTGCAACATGCCAGAACAATCCGATATCCAAAGGTGTAGCCCAATACTGTCACAACTCTAAAATATCTAACAAATGATAATACTTGTGGGTAAAATAAATACATTATGAAACATCAACCACGATCTAACTTCAAATTACGTTAGCTTTGTACGTCCGTGGACCATATGATCTTACATTCGAAGTATAGGCAAACCTCTATTTCTAGTCAAATACCAAAACTCAGTCACATAACAGGAACCAGGTTTTCAGCCAAAAATAGCTGTTTTTCGAAATTCTGTGATGCACTCGGATTACGTGCTAATAGTAATAATAATAATAATAACACTTAGCGATGGTTCATCGACGATTATAGTCAAAACTTGACTATCAGCAAAGACACTATAGTGTCATTAAAAGTAATTTGATAAAAGTGGGTTTGCTTTTTGATACTTTTGGATTTTTTTTTTTTTTGGTTTTTTTTGAAAGTCCATTTAATATTTATCCATCTAATATTTATGCTTGACAAATTCAAGTTTAGCATATGGACGATTATCCCCTTACATCGTCACGGAACGGTCGTACGTATTCGAGTAAAGTTCTTTGATATTTCAGAACTAGTCTACCTTTCTGTCTCTACTAAAAGTTCAATAATTGACCTACCCATGGTTCATGATGATACTGTCATGATTTTCATGGTGTATGTGTGTGCGTGTGTATGCGGTGGATGGGTGGGGAATTCCTGAGGAGATTGGTTCGTAATAAGCGTCGTTTACATTTAGCCAGTCATAAGGTAAGGCACAGGGCGCTTGTAAAGTCACCTGTCAAAGCACGATGTGCTGTTTGAAGAAAAGTTGAGGTTTTATCGTTAATTTGCCTGCATTCTATTACATTTAATACCAATCTCACAACAAAAAAAAAAAAATCTGCAACACGTTTCTTTCAGGAAGAGTCTTCATTATTCTGCTGTTACTCACAGTAGACAAAAGAAAGTAGAAAAAAAAGAGTGATTTAGTTTTTCGACTAAAATGTTAGCCGAACCAGTCCTTGCAGTAAAAATGCCACTTTGGTGCCAATAGTTCTCCATCGAAGTCCCTATGTAAACGCATTTTTGTTTTAAAATTAGGTTTTATGTGGATAAGTAGAACAAAGTACGGCAGTTGTTATAGCTTTTCACAACTGTAAGAAGTATAGCTCGTCAATTTGGTGTATTTTTGAAAACAAAGGAATAACAGCACATCGCGCTTTAAAAATTGAAGTGATGTTGGAAACCTCATAGTATCTTATAAAGTTGGATCCACACGTTTTAAGCTTGACTTTGTTTTACTTCTTATATTTTTTCATGAATGGCGGGAAATGGCTACTTCAGGAAGTAGTTTTTCCAGTAGTTTTATTGCCGTATTAAGGAGCTGTTCGGTGATATCAACAAGTGTGTATTATTGTTCGATGTTTCGTATACTTGGTTTTAGATGGTCCTTGGGTCTTAAATTTCTGGACGTTAGTAAATACCACAAAAGTATTTTACGTTTGATTGGGATTTGGTATACCAACACTGAGGGTAGAAATAAATTCAACCTGCTGACGATGTTAGATAATATTCACTCAACGTCTAAAATAACAGTTATGTGATCCTCCTTTGTCCTTTCTATAAAACGTTATAAAGATGCTTAATGCGGATATTTTAAGTAGGTAGCCAATCAGGGCTGTAGTGATTTACATTGTTAGTACCTTAATTCATTTACCTATTTTCCTCTGCACCTTTTATGAAGTGACAGAATATACGTGTGCCTATATATCCTCCGTTCTTCACGTATTCGTCAATGGTTTGATTCTAGAAGAAAGAAAAAAAAAAGAATCAAGGTTGTCTTCTCAATAATAGCCCATTAATATAGCACAGTTAAGGACAGAAATGAGAGGGTCTCTTAATTTGAGACAATGACCAAATATCTACTGCAAATAGATATCGAACCTTCAAAATAGTTGATTAAACTGGAAAAAAAAGTAACTTATCTGACGTCACACACTAAAATGACAAATATACATTCTTTCAAAACCGGCAAAATTAACAACGTCATTCAACCCTTCAATATAAACTGACACTAATTATATTATTGACTAATATAGCAAAAATTGCTATTTATTTTGTCCTGAAATCTAAGTAATGTTTTCTATTACCTTGCTTATGTCCATTTCCACGCCTGCTCCATTCCCTTCGCCGTTAATCGTAAAATAATACAAAGACACCAAACGATCCACTGGATTACGGATCAAATAATGTAAATATAACCTAAACTGTGAATAAAAACAGATGCAAAGTAATTCAAATGTAAACTTTTCTTTAATTAACAACTTCCTCAAATCTGATTACTTTCAACTCATTTATGCAAAATGATAGCACCCTTCTCTGAATTTCAAATGTGTAAAACTTGGAAAGGATATAGTACGTAAATAAAATATTGGGAAGATGTTTTTTAAACACTCCTGCTTCATATTTCAAAAAGCTATTCTCATTGTGTCTTTCGCCTTGTACATAACCATGGTAGGATCATAATCGAAACAAACTCAACGCTCTAAGGTCTCTTTCTTTCCTTCCATATCTTCCCTTTTGTGTAGTATTTTGTTTGCATTCTGTTCACTCATCCACTTCTTTTCCATTGTTCTCTATTATTGTTTCTATTGTTTTCCTCTTCTGCTCTTAAGTACTTGTACACGCTACTGACTGTGTTGATGTTGTATGCAAACTGTTAGTTGTACTCTGATTATGGCTGAGGAGACACCGAACATTGAATAGAACGAAGAAAGTAAATATTTTCATTGCAATTGTTTACTTCCTGAATATCAGTCCTATCAGAGTCGGAATGTCTACAACCCAATAGAAACAAAAACCTATCAATTTACTTTAACTGTCAATAGAATGCATAAATTGTGTGTGGCATATCCACTGGAAACAACCCATGCTCTATTCATTTGAAGAATTTGAAAATATGAATAAAATGCATGCATCATACATAGCGGAAAGACACAGGACAGTTGCAGCTCTTACCGCGAATAGTAACACCATAACGTACGTATATGTCAACTAACAGCTTGGTGTTTAATGTTCGTTTCCATCCTCTTATCAGTGCTCACCGATTTAATCGTACGAAAAGCATGTGTCTTGAAATGTAAGCTGAAGATACTGCAGTTTCCATTGCCCCCTTCAAAACAAACTCATATGAAGTGCGTTTCTTTTTCTAAGAGAAAAATGAAAAAAAAAAAAAGTCATATTGATGCAATACGACTTTTGATATGTTTTAATATCATGCAGTTATAAATGCATGATACTGTTTTACAAATCAAAATGTCAATTGAAAGACAAAAGTTTTAGTACAATTAACATTGTGTTGTTGGTATCTCAGTGATGGAATACCAACCTCAATATGAACACTGTTCATCCTGCGATAATTGAAGGAACTTTCAAACGTATTGACCACTAATCCCCCACGCGATCTCACACTTTACAAAGTAATTGTTTGGCACACACTGGAGAAATATACCAATTAATGGAAAATACAATTTATAATTATTTACACGTTGGTACATTTAAAATGAGGGTCGTTTAATACCTCACAAATCAGTTAGAATAAAAACCTCTATACAGTATGAATTCAATTGTTCAGAGGTAAAAATGAAAGTTGCGTTGAATTAACACTGTGGTGATGGTACCTCCGTGCTTGAATACTAACCTCAACATGAACACCGTTCATTTTGCAATACTTGAATGGATTTTTAATCGTATTAATCAACGATCTACTTCCACACTTTGGTACATTGTTGTTACTTGAAAGATATTTCTGTAGGAAAATACGAAACAGAAACCTCTGTTAAGTTTGGAAGAAAAAATGAGCAATATCCGCCTAGCTGCACGATTAACTAACAGTTTTTCAAATCATCGAATGAATTGAAACAAGTAAGAAGCATTATAGTGGTTATAATTCTAGGTCTCAGAAGAAGCCTAAGTGTAAACCCAAACAGGAAACGTTATAAATATGCATGTATGCGAAATAAGGTAACTCAATTACTGGTGAAAGTCTGCATCCCCCCAAAATGCAATCGATACCAAATTAAAACCGCAATTTTACTATTAGTTTACAAACTTTGTGAATGTTTTGCCCAAGCTATTTTAACCTACATGAACGTAAATTACCTTACAGCTTCTTAACATGTGATGAAACATGGTAACTGAAAGAAGTATCAATATGAAAAACCGTTGATATTGTGCATGAAATTACTAGGAGGCTGTCAATTCCTATTGATATTAAATCAAAGGAAAAGGGTAATTTGCAGAATTTAACAAGATGGCGCCAAGGGCCCACCTTGAGCTTAGGAAGTACCGTAATATTTCTGAACACTTTCATGACGGCACGAGTACATGCCATTTCGTCCATCATCGACATTGTAAAAGAGAATCCGAGGAATAGAAGCATTTGACAGAATAAAATAAAATGAGCCACAGGGATCACATAGGACCTTAGGAAAAAGCTTCAGGAATACCCTGAATGTACAACTTACAACGTATACTTGTGACAAATCATGTGTATGACAAATATGTAAGAGGAAAAGCATTTTGGGGATTCAGAAAAAAAGTCTAAACACCCCAAATGCTCTTTTACCCAAGAGACATTTGGTAGAAATTTCAAACAATTCGATGAAAGCATGTGTGAGTGAAAGATTGGATAATTATGGAAAGATAGCTTATGCATGAATCTGCTCCTAACATCATGACGTCATAAGCTGACTTTTTAAAAAAGAAAAACTCAAAGGGGGCCTTTCACAACAATGCATCTTGAAAATTAGCTTGTATAACATTAACATACGTCACAGGGACACCAAGTGCACTATTGTATAACAATTTGCCCAAATATTAAAAACAAAAAGATAGTTAGTCTACATGTCATATGTAAATGCCTTATGACTTCCTTAAGTCTTTTTTTGTATTACGGCAGGCATACCTATGGCTTTGTGGGTCTTCTGTTATAAAGGTCAGTAACTCTGATTAAGCGTCACCAGTGGCCAAAAATGACCTGGATGTCGCTGTCAATGTGTGAGCATAATGCAGATGACATCCACCAAAATCAAACACCAGTTAGAATTTAAATTGCAACTACGCTTCTTACACGTTTGGCTTTGGCTTGAGGGCGATCGACCTATTTACCAAAAGTAAAGTAAAATTTGAAAGAGGGTATTTCGATGCAAGTGTTGATGTAGGCTTCTTTTTGGGTTACAGCAAATATCAAAAGCTGTGATCAGTCGGCCAATGTCTTCTCTAGATTTCAACAGTTTCAGTCAAAAAGTCGTATTGTATGCCACGACCAAGTGGAGGAAGATTCACACGATGAAATGTCCATTATTAACAAAGTGTCGCCGTGGGGGTCGGACATACTATTGGGTTCCATCTGGTGTCCGAATGTCGACTAGACCAATCCCAACCCCACCTCTTACAGGCTGTGTCACCAGGGAAAAAAATCCATCACTATAGAGAAATTGTTTCACTGAAGTGTAATTTTTTTTAGGGGTTGGTATCGACAGACTTCATTGTATTGACATGAGAGTGTCACTAATATATTTTGTTATGTTTTTTTTTCTTTGCTGCATTTACATCCTTCAAGTAGAGACATAAGTGTACTAGAATTCACGGTGTATATCACAGCGTATATCACGGCGTGTATATATCACAGTGTATTTCACAGCGTACATCTCAGTGTATGTTACAGTGTATTTCACAGTGTGTATTACAGTGTATGTTACAGTATATTTCACAATGTATATCACAGTGTATGTTACAGTGTATTTCACAGTGTGTATTACAGTGTATGTTACAGTGTATTCCACAATGTATATCACAGGGTATGTTACAGTGTATTTCACAGTGTGTAATCGTATAGACTGCAGTATCGATAAGAACCTATGCTTTTGTTTTGTTCGTGTGTTTTCTCATCTTTTTTTTTTAAGCTCAACACCTCACTGTTTGCTAGCATAGTTGGGTGTGAACGTATATACTGTATGCTGGAGGGTACATGCAGAGTGTGCCATTTTTTGGCGGAATTTCACCATTCAGTCCCATTCTTTCCTTAAAATTTAAATTAAGATAGGATTTTACTTGATTGCTAAATGGACAAGTGCGTTCAAGTCAGTTGGATAAAATATTACTCAAGCCAAATATCTTTAAAACAGCAAATAACTGATTCAAATAGTACGGACATTCATCAACCCCAAATCGTCTGAAACCTGTCATTTTTTCATAAATGCTGGAGTTATTTTAGTTCAGATTTTCCCCCAATTGTTTCCAAACCTTACCTACAGTGTAACCGTGACAGTTTTTGCTATTTTGAAAGTAAGAAGGCCTAATAATGCCATGTCGGGAAACATTTTTATGTCATTCTTTCCACTTTCAATTTACATAATAACTCATAGTGGCGACATATATGTTGCAAGAACTGCAGCAATCACAGAATAAGTCGACAAAACGAGAACGACAAATTTGTGGGGACTGAATAACCAGTCGTGGGAACGATTTAATAGGTCACAGCAACTACATAATAACTCGTGGGAACCACATAGTAACTCGTAAAAATGATATAATAATTCGTAGGAAAGACTCAGTATTAGCAACTACATCATAGCTAGTAAGAACGACGATAGTAGGAAGGACAAAATAATTCGTAGGAAGGACATAATAACTTAGTTTATTTTTTTTTTTTCCAATTGAATTACATACATAAAGTTTATGATTTTAGATGAAGTTTTAGATGAAGTGTACATAAAGAAAATAACGCATGTATTTAAGAAAAAACAAAACCGAACCAGATAAAGCTGAGAGCTTTTCTAGTCTGGTCCAATCCAGAAGTTAACGTTAAATATTACAAGACATTATGGAATAATGTACGCATATATACGCAAAAATGAATCGTAAGGGATTTTAGGCTCAAAATACACAAGAAACAGATTAAGAAAGGTATAAAGAAAGTAGATGTTTTTTGAAGTAATGCTTAAACAAATTAATGTTTTTGAGGAATTACATAAATTTGTGTCAAGGGAATTCCAGAGGTGTACAGAATAGCTTCTCACCTGAGAGTGGGCAAACATTGTTCGTGTGAAACGCTCTACCAGATTATCTCTTCCCCTTATAGGATGGTTATGATGAGTACTGTGTGCGCTACGATTGTGGCAATAGACAGTAGTGTCATCAGCAAAGAGTACAAACTTGGGTAAACTAGAAGATCGATACATATCATTAATATATAGTATACATAGTAAAGGTCCCAAAATACAGCCTTGTGGAACACCGACAGAAATTCCTTAATGTAAGAATCTTTACCTTTGTACCGGACAAAATTGTTTTTTATTTTCGAGATAACTTCTAAACCAATTAAGTGCCACACCCCCGTACCGTACTCCCCGTACAATTTATTGAGTAAAATACTATGATTAATAGTATCAAATGCCTTTGATAGATCAATAAACAAGGCTACAGTAGAGGCCCTATTATCCAAACTACATACAATGTCGTCCACAAATTTTAAGGCGACCATAGATGTAGAGTGATTTTCCCTAAAACCATACTGTCCGGTATATAAAGATTATGCTTATTTATAAAATTAAACAGTCTGTTGTAAACGAGTCTTTCAAAGATCTTATAAATAGCTGGTAACACTGACACAGGGCGATAATTTGATGCAATATCCGAATCACCAGACTTATACACAGGTAATACGTTAGCAATCTTTAACTCATTCGGAAAAATTCCCTCTCTGAAAGAGAAGTTCAAAATATGAGTAAGTGGATCTACAATATATTCATACACATGTTTTAATACTTCATTGGTTATATCATCATAGACTGGTGATTTTGCGTTTTGTAATTTCCGAATAGTAGATATAACTTCCTGTTGGCTTACAGAATATAAGGCGCAGGTATTACACACATTCACTCCATTTAAATATGACTCGAAACTGACACTGCTGTCACCTATCTCATTGGTTAGGTTTTCACCAACAGTTGAAAAAAAAAGTCATTAAATTTCACAGCATAGTCCATTAAACTTGAGTGTCTTGTAGAAATAATACTTGGACTTGAACAATGAAAGCTAGGCTCCCCTCTATTTAATAATCTATTTATACCAGTCCATATCTTCTTGCTATCTCCTTTATTCTCAGTGAAAAAAAATAGTATAATGGGACTGGTTAGCGTTACGGACTACAGTGGTTAATCTATTTTTGTAATTCCTGTACCTGAGAAAATTATATTCAGTGGGGCTTCTTTTGCACTTACAATACAGGATATTCTTTGGAATAGACTGAAGAATGCCTGTGGTAACCCAGGGTGATTTCTGTAAATTCTTCTTAGATTTGGAGTTTCTTAAAGGGCAATTTCTATTATACATTTCAAAAAATTTACCATAAAAGGTTCTAAATGAGGACTGTGTATTATTATCCAACAACACAGTCACATCAACTAAGCTCAATTTTCATACTTAAAATATTGCAATTGCGTGTATCACGTCTTAGATAACTACTTTTATGAGTGTGTCTTCTAGGGGGGCTTAAATCATCACAAATAATAGCAATAGGATAATGGTTTAATATATCAGTTTTTATGACCTAGTCTTGATATCGGTATTCGTAAAAATATTGTCAATAAGGGATGGCGAGATACTGGTTACTCTAGTTGGTCTATCAATGACAGGATATAAGGAAAAAGATGGTAAAGTATTCACAAATACATCTGCAGTCTGTTCAGAAAGAAGATTAATATTAAAGTCACCAACAAGAAAACACACGTCATGTTCAGCATTTAATCTATTACATACTTCGACTACGTCATCTATAAACCCACCAACGATTTCATCTGGCTGACGGTAAAACTCCAACAGTGTTTTTTAAATTAACATTATTAATTTTCAGAAACAAAGACTCAAAATACATAGAATTTAACAAGTTGTTCATGACAGTGAATTGCAGCTCACTCCTAATGTATAATGCTACCCCCCCCCCCCCCACGCTTGTCTGAACGACTCTTACACGCTAAAGTGTAGCCCGGAAGATGATACAGTGCAGTATAATCACTATCATGTAGCCATGTCTCTGCGAAAGCAATTACAGAAAATGGGTAATTATCAACACAGCAAATAAAACTTACTATTGAATCAAAGTTATGAGGTAGTGATCTAGCATTAATATGTAGAATAGAAAACTTTGCATGACTTCCATTGACAAATTAATTAACATCATTTAAATCTGAATAGCAACAATTGATTTGAGCCTGTAAAAACCACGAATCAACATCGGAATTCTCCATAATATGAGTCAAAAAGAAAAAGAAAAGTGCGTTAAAAAGAAAAAGAAAAGGAAATGGAAAACCACACAATAATTATGATAAGAATCTAATGAGAAAAAATCACTTCCGAAATTGGGAAGCCAGTGTTAGCCAACAGATAATCCATTGCAATTGCCATTTCTAATTCACTTGATCTGACAGCATCTTGGTCAATGTGGTGTGCATGTACCTTACAATCTGCAACAATCCAAGAACTGTAACAATTGGCTCGCCAGAGGCTAAAGTTAATAGATAGGAATTTTGGTAGTGTCCTTGTTCAGTTCTTCGGGCTGCAGAAAAGCTTAATCCTGCCATAGAAAGTAGACTTCTTTATATCATCCATAGACAACGTATGTAGTAGCTATAGGGCTGTACACTGAGATTGCTTCACACAGGGTATTAAGTACACTGATGCAACGAGAAATGTACTGAGAAACAAAATGATGACGTCCCAGCGAAGTTACAAGTAGCCTATAGAGATTGTAGATCTTCTGCTTGTTTTACCTGGTATTTCCTTTCGTCCTTTGTGAGGGCATATATGCCGCCATCCAGTGTCCAGTGTCTTGCAATATTAGGATGTTTTCTTACCTTTGCATATAAGGATTGTTTCGAAGTAGTTAAGTCCTCATTAATGAAGATCCGGATGCCCTTCAACGACTTTCATACTCTGTCCATTACTTTGTATGAAGTCAGTTGTACAATTATGGGACTCGGCTTGTTTTGATCAGTGGCAGTACAGCTAGGAATTCTGAGAGCGGTCGATGTCATCTTTCCTGATCTCTACATCCAATTTCTCTCTTGCCATTTTTATAATAGTTCCGTCAGTAGATTCCCCTTCTGCCTCAGGAACACCAAAACTTGTAGAAACTACGATAATAAGTAGTACGAACGACTAAACAAGCCAGCCACATAATAACTGGCAGGAACGACATTATAAGTGGTAGGAACTACTTAATCAGTCGTAACAACCATTTAAAACTCTTAGAAACGACAGAATAACTCATAGGAACGACATATTAAGTCGCAGAAAACAACATAATACATATATGAAAGACATCATAAGGAGTAGAAACGACTTAATAAGTCTTAGCAACCACTTAATAGCTCGTATGAACGATATAATAAGCCGTGGCAACCACATAATACCTCATAGGAACGAAATCGTATGAACGACATAATAAGTCGTCATAATAAATATCCTATTATTAGTTACTCATAATTATATGCGTTACCTATATAACTTGTTGTTGCTGTCACTGACAGTTGAATCGACTGATACACCTGAAAATTCAACGAGATACAATTTTGCGCTTTGAAGTAATTTTTTTTATTTCTTCCCTTCCATTTTCCTTGTGTTTCGTGACGTTACATGAGAATTAAGGTAAAGCAATACCATCAAACAATTCTCGGATTCCTTTATTGCTCCCTCACTTCAATCTTTACCACATGTATTATTATGGTCTAAACATTTAAGGTATATGCGATTGGCGATATTTATATCAACGGTTGTACAATGAAATTTTTCGGAATACATACATTTAGTAATGCATCCCTTTGCTTCTGTCACTGCTAATTCCATCCGAGTAATTGGAAGACTGTTGATCTGTTTGAAGCACGGCCATTACCTTATCAGTTACAATGTCTGCAAATGTCTGCAAATATGTCTTTCCGAGAAATATATTATCACTAGGAGTCGGCTTCCAGTGAATCAAGAGGTTCGTAAAACCAACAGTCTAAATGAAATCATCCTTTTTCGCCAGTCGATAAGCTTCATTGTCTCTAATGTTTACTCGTTTATCCTCTTGGCCATAGAGCAGGTAGAAAGTGTTTATGCAGTTCCGCAACTACATCAAATATCTGCAGTAATTTTTTCTGATCACACAGTTCATGTGATTTTCATCATAGTTGAGGTAGAACCTAGGTTGTTTAATTGCAAATGAATTTACTGATAATATTTGGATTTGTAACCACGTTGAACAGCGGCGGTTTTTCAAGATGCTTACGTTTGCCATAAATATTACATGCAAAGTATGACATATACCTGGTCGATTACTAACTATTCTGTTGTGTGTTGAGCGTTTGCCCATGTTGCTAATGCGACTTAAATATAACAATGCCTACTTTCCGATTATGTGAATACCTGCATCATAGTAGGATTAAAAGTTCCTTTGCAGTTCAATAATTGTTGACAGAGACAAAAAAAAATGCTTGTTCCAAAAGGACGTTGGTTCGTCCACGAAAGATTTTCAAGTATACATATCTCCCTTTACATACAATTTATCGATTGAACCGTCTCTCGTAACTTGTGAATCTCTGGTGACACCGTTAAGTGATTATTCGTTAAGGATACATTTGAAACAATTTCCACCGATTGGGTTAGAGGTTTCCACAATGAGATGGTCTTATACATAATACAATGATCTTGTAAAAAAGTCAGCAAAGCTTTTTTCTTTCATTCTCAATCACACAATCATTTGTTGTCAGCAGGTTTTTTTTTTCTACAGTTGGTAACCCATCTCACATGCCATGATACGAAATACAGCTGAAGACATTTAAGACATTAAAGGTCTGATTAACCCTTGTTTTTTTCCTACTGAAATGGCCACGTCTTTCTTTCAGGCCATACGCAGATAGAAATTAGTCCACTAATATTCTGTAATAGCGCCACCTTAATCGCAGACAGATCCTGATATATGATCTCGCAAAATTGTTTTCTACAGGCCCTTGAGGTGGCATACCCTGTAACGAATTTGGAGAGTCCTGCGCCTTTTGTTCACCAGTGAAAGTCTCTTATCAGGGAAATTTGGACAATATTTTTGGTACTTTATCCTTTGAGATGGGTTCTTTTGTGGATTGAATATTGAGTAAGCGAGTTGAGGTATACAGGGTGAGAAAAGGTGCCATTTGAAGCAATTATGGAAAAGTTATGGACTTTCAGTTGGCGGAGCAGTATCATTCGAGGCGATGTGTAATTTGCCTCAGTGACAAGGTATGATAACTTCGACGGGCTCTAGCAGAAAATCTAACCACCTAAGGTACGGAAGATTAAAAAAAAAAAAAAAACATGAATGGCCAATGTGTCAGCTTTCTAAATAGTGGTAGCTTATATCTTTTGAAAACTTCTACAAGGCTTTGAGACTGTTACTTTTGCGATTAAGGGTGTAAGTCAATGGAGAAATAAATAGGGGTGTGCTACGTTAGAATTGTTGTTTTCTGTAACAACTATGAAATAGGCAATCCACGGAGTTGCAAATCTCATCCCTATTTTTTGCATTGTTTATGCTATCAGGTTTACTTAAAGCGACATCTTTAACATACCCATTACCCAGATGTACGCTGAGCTGTATATCTCATCGGTGATTCAGATTGCAACTAGTTTCGTAACGGCAATTGCCGTAGTAATAGAGAGGCTTGATTTGGGAGTATCTGTTTTCACTCTGCACTCAGAGTTTCACTAAGATCGTGAAAATGAAAGTTCTGCAATCAATCATAATAATAATGATGAAAAATGAGGTAGATGCTATCGGGGAACGGTGAGTGGCTTTTTCTAGATCAGACAATGAGCTCGGCACTCGAAGTTGACCATCTAAATCCCTGAGTATTAGATGCAGCTATTACGCTACCCAGTTGTGTGACCCATGACACCAAACTCTTTAGTTCGCTTCGAAGCGATCAAAGCAGCTGCAGCACTACTAGTCGTTAACCAAAGTATATCAACCAAGCAGATGTATAGATAAGTATCTGTTGGGATTCCTAACGTTGTTTAGCAGTATTTCGCGTTGTGCTTGAAACGTCAACGTCACAACTTTCGCGTCTCTAAGTCTGAGCTGTGCAGTTCTAAAACTTCTTATTCCTTATATTTTGGATGGAACGGTGGGGGAGACTTCCTAATTCTTCCCCTTATTTGGTATGTATGTTGAAACTAAAATATGAAAAAAATAGGAAAGCAGGGCTATGACAGCACGTAAAACGCAATAAAAAATATGAGGTCATATTTTAAGGGTTTTTTTTTAATGTTGAGGTAGTATTTTCAAGGTTTTGGTGTATGTAAAAACTGTTGACCACCCCAGTTTTCCTACAAATTCATCATGTATAGGTGTGAAAGGGGACACTTCTGAGCAGTGTGGATCCTCGAATTTTTATATGTGGAATTACAAGATCTTTCCAAGACAACTGTCCCATAAAAGAGCTAGAGACAATTTCAATTTCGTAACAAAACAGAGTAGCTTCTAAAATATAAAGATGTCATCGAGCAAAAGCAAGCAAAATTCAGCGAAAATAAAAGATTTAGGGTAAAGGATAATAAAGTATACACATACAGTGTTAGGTAAAGGATCTATTTTTATCCCTAGACAAAGGTTCTTGAAGACGTTACCACAACAACCTATCTTTAGATATAACTAGTACGTTTGAACTATTGTAAGAACTTGTATCCGACTTTGTGTTTCAGTGTAGGTTTCCTTTGAAGGTAAAGAACATGAATTTACATTTGATTTATTTAAATTGAAGAACTATTTTCATTTTTCGGACAAAGATATGTAAACTTCTTTTTCTATTGTGCTATTGAATCGTAGTATCAGTCAGTTATGCAATGCAATGCTAATTCATTTATTTTTTTTTGTGACTTTTATAATGTACGGTAGTGTTAATCAGTTGTAGACTGGACACAACGTACTGTAAGTTTAAATTTCTGTACTTTTTTTTTCTTGCTTTGTTTGTATTTTTCTTTAAAGGTCGATTGACGTGGAATTACATTTTGGAGCATTGGGTAGATTAAGCAATGAAAGTATTACAAATGGCCACAGATTCCATCAAAATCCGTCAAAGATTGGCCAATTCACAGAAAAATTAGTGTCTCACAGCTATATCATGAATAAACATGGCTAAGCATTGGCATGTAAATTTGTGACTTCAAGAGATGGACCCCCTTCCCTCTAAATTGGTCAACTATGCACCGACCCAAAATATGGTAAACTTGGTCAACGTAAGTTACGTGTAACAATTTGACCATATTTTGGGTCGGTACATAGTTGACCAATCTATGGTCAATTTTGACCATAGTAAATTTAGAGAGTTTGATATGTTTCATGTTAATACTTTGTTATGTAACAGTTATTTCAATTGCATTTGCAAATGTTTTATGGGTTCTATTTTTGAAGCGTGTATTTTTTCTCCAAAAATATCACTGATCAATGTGTAGCTCAGTAATTAAATAATTAAGAGGCAAAATATATAGGCTTAACAAAAGAAATACCGACATTGTGCAACACTCCACATCATCTGCTTTGGATTTTTCGAACAAAGATATGTAAACTTCTTTTTCCATTGTGCTATTGAATCGTATTATCCGTCAGTTATGTAAAATCCTCTGTATTTTTCAGAGGTTATATCAATCATTTCGTCTCTGCAACGCGGTTCTTTTTTTCTCACAGAAAACAACAAGTTTAAGTGAAGCATGAAGAGGCGGTTTCGAGATGGAAAGCTTGAAAGAAAGAAAATAAAAAAAAAATATAGGAAAAAGAAAAGAGAAAAAATGCTTTAATCTTAAACAAACGGTCACGTCGTATTCTCCTATCTGTAAAAGGTGAAGGGGGCTTGGGTAGGATGGCTTGACTGCATATCTAAAATTAAATATGATTCTAAGATACGTCTACCCACATACGTATGGTGAATGAAGACTGTACAATTATTTAAACCTAAATTATTTTTTATTGCAGTCAACTTTTTGAATTTCATTATTTTTTATTTTACATTTGTTTGATATGAATTGAATTTTGTAAAGCAGTGTTTACCTTTTGTAGATTGGAAAATTTCTTTACAGTGAAATCACCGTTACCTTGTATCCTTTATCATTACCCTGTATTTAATTTTGTATTTTCGTAAATATAAAGCTTTAACGTAGTCATTACTGTACATGTATCTTTATTGGTTTGGGAAGCAACACAGAATCTACAGTGTGTTATATGATATACAATTTCGGATAACCTCTTGCTAATTCATTTATTGCAGTTCATAAGGCAGTCTTAAACGTTTGTACATTGGATATTATTACAAGTAAATATAAATGCTTGTATTTTTTTTTTGCCCTTGTTATTTTTGCACGGTCTTAACTAAATCATAACTTCATGTTACACGTATATAAATTGCTTAAGAAAGTCTCACAGAATATTTTGTGGTATATGGTATACAATCTTGGATGCCATATAACCAGGTAACTGCAATGCTAATTCATTTATTATTTTTTGTGACTTTTATAATGTATGGCAGTGTTAATCAGTTGTAGACTGGACACAAGTTACAGTAAGTTTAAATTTCTGTACTTCTTTTTTCCTTGCTTTGTTTGTATTTTTCTTTAAAGGTCGTATGACGTGGAATGACATTAAAGTATTGGGTACATTAAGCAATGAAAATGTTACAAATAGCCATTCATTCCATCAAAATCCGTCAAAGATTGACCATTTCACAGGAAAATTAACGTCTTACAGCTGTAGCATAAATAAGCATTGGTGTGTAAATTTGTGACGTCCTTTAATGTGTCTTATGTTTTTACTTTGTTAGGTAACAGCTATTTCAAATGCATTTGAAAATGTTATATGTCCGGAGGGTTTTATTTTTGAAGCATGCGTTTTCTTCAAAAATATCGGTATCACTTACCAATGTGTATCTCAGTAATTAAGTAATTAAGAGGCAAAATATATAAGTTGAACAAAAGAAATACCGACATTGTGAAACACTCCACTGACATCATCTTCTTTGCATTTTTCTCAAACTTTGAAAAGTCATATCTCAAAAATGGTAAAAGATATGAACGAAATTTCAACGGATTTTCAACCAGGGTTTTACTTTGCATCTTCTGACTGACGGGCGTTCTTTTCTAGGACCATGTCACACAACCTTTAACTTAACCACTACATCATGTATCTTCACTGGCCCAACAAATTTTTTTGTGGTGTATAATACACACCTGTTAATGTTATCTAACCACATGGGTAATTTGTTTATTTTGTATGGATCGCACGGTGTTAAAGCCGTGTTAAACTTTTGTACACTACCTATTTTGTATCTATTTTTTCATAAACTTGATTATTCCTTCATTTACTTTGTAAAACAACTAAAACTAAAACAACTATTGTTTTAGTTTTATTATGAGAAGTTAAATGTGCCCTAAAAACTGCTCATATTGCATTGTACTTTAAGGAAACCAAGGGATATCAAGCCATGCAATCATCACTTGGAATATAAAGTACTCAGTATAGCCAGTTTCCTTTCTTTTCCTATTTTCTTCTCTCTGTGTAAAACAAATTATTCTTCTTAAGTTGGTTAGGTAATACCACATCAGAATGGTTTAATTTTTTTCTTTTGTCCTACTTACAAACCAAAGCCTGAAATTCTCTGGTATGCTCCGGTATACTCTCTGAGATGTTGTGCCTGTATGATGCAGAGCATACCAGCAAGTTTTTAAATTTGCAAGCCCCCTTGGTAGACGAAGGGTCACTTTCCGGTTGCCCTAAAGTGCATGTACCCAACATTGAAGGAGGCATCTCATGTCTTCAATTTTTCAATAAATGAGAAAACATTAACCTATAGATAGTTAGAAATGCTTTTATCTACGATATTTCCCGCTATTAAATTACCGCCACGTGTTCATCTTAAAAAGAACATCTTGTCCTGCAAGAGGAGTGAGACCATCCGGTTAGCGCGGAGCACGTGGGAAAATTATTAGAGGTAGAACGTCAAAAAGTATTGGGAAAATTGGGAAAATATTAGAACAGGTCCCACGTCAATTGAAGTTCCATTTCCGAGACGACATTACTGTTTTAATGTAAATATTGTATTTTGACCAAACAATGAAAATCTTCCATCCGTCCTAATTGCTTGATTTGTATAAAAGATGGCTTCTCACAACAGCAATAGACCAACTCTTACTTTCCGTCCGTTTCATCAGTCATCATAGAGTGAATATTTTCTCCAAAGGAGTGGGGATGTCTCTCCTCAAGGAGTCATTGTTACTCCTATAGAGTGAATAGTCTCTCTAAAGGAGAAGAAGGAATGGCTCTCCCCAAAGAGTCACTCTTACTCCTGTAGTGTGACTATTCTCTCTACAGGAGAGAGAATGGCTCTCCGCTAAGGGTACGTCTTTCTCCTTTAGAGTGAATATTCACAAAGAAATGAGAATGACTCTGGGGAGAGTCAGTTTTACTCCTGTAGAGTAAGCGAGTATTCACTCCTGATTTTGGAGCAATTCCTAATCTCGCTTCGAAGGATTTAGAAAGTAATAAATTTCTAAATTGAGGGCAATATACTAAGGCAATAAAATAAAAACAGCAACGTCGCTCGGCTAACGTTACAAAATAAACAAGATTTAGTCACAAAGGTACAATTACTACAAAGATATTACAGCTGAATGGAACGATTTCTCTTACATTCTTTTCTTAGCTGTCAACTATAACATATGTTACCTGAACAAATAAGCTTAATGACAGAGATTATACTGAACTTAAAAAAATAACTTTTCTCAATTATTATGTCGTAAACGATTCTTTGGAATATATTGAATCATTGAAAGTACTGTGGCACATCATTGGCATCATACACGTTGCAGGCGAACTGTAAAAAAAAAAAAAGGCTTCTACATGAGGCACTTCAGCAGGTTCCCGTAACATTAAATCCAAATAGTGGAAGTTAAGAGTTATAAAAAGTGATCTAATACTGCCAATGATCCGCAATTTAAAATTAAGCAAAAATGTCTCGCAGTTATTTGTTACATTTGACGATTTCCTTAAAATCGACGTTACAGTCTAAGTAATCACCAACTCTGCATCCAGATACCTGGAATTAATACTCCCAGTAAATATTAGTAACTGCAATGGGAGTTTCATTTTATGAAATTACAACAAATTTCATAAGAGTACGAAAAAACAAAAATAAACCTTTCAGTTGAAAAGAGGGTAATTTAACTGTGGAATTAAATCATGGCATTTTCTTCTTAAAAAATGTTTGGGGAAATCATCACAGGAAGCTTCAGTTTGTCATTATTCTTAGAATTGCTATTGACTACACAAATCTATTGGTTATTCATGATAAAAATCGGTACAAAAAACACATTAAAATGTTTGCCATTACTTCTAAACAGATTCTCAAAAGGCGATAAGATTATGTAGTGTGGAGAATTGCACTAGAAGTTGATAACATAAAGTCACTTAAAGTAAGCTGGTCCTTATTTGGGTTTGACGTGTCACAACCACATGTACCTAGTGATAGACCATAATTGTGACATAGAGTTATTAATCTAAAGGAAACTAAACATTTAATTTAAAGACGATCACATGAATGATATGTTATGTTCCCTTGTTCAGTGACGTCGCAATGAAATGCAGAGAATGGATGTGGATAAGCTCAAGCAAGAATCAGAAAACATATTTTAACCTAAAAAAAAAAAAACCTTGAAAAAGTATTTTAGCTACATTATTCGTAAGGGTGGGTAAGACATAGATGAAACGAGAAAATGAATTTGGTTATCACATCTCTGCTTATCTGGGAGTCGGCCAACCGAATGTGGCTCTTTGCTTAGGTATTCATGTCAGGAGGGTACGTCAAATAGACTCTACCATCAAACCAGACCCCATTAATTGCTGAAAATCATGCTAATCCTGCTGATGTCCTGTAATACATATCTGGCAATATGTGTCCCAATCATTTCTGGCGACGCCCTTGCCTTTGTTATGTTCGAATCGGACACGTTGGCTTTAATGAATTTTTATTTTTTCTGGGCCACTGGTAAGAACCTAATCCTCTGTAAAACGTAGAGTTACAATATATTTCACAGTCTATCTAAGGCAGAACAGTCTTGTTGTCGGTAGTTTCAACAGAGCAGGGATCTCCGAACATTTTTCCTGATGTCCTCAACTTTTCTACTCTTTCTTTGCCTTCAGATTGACTTGTCGGTGGGAGGAGTTTGATTTGACTTGGTTATGTTAATAGAACAAATACTATTTTCGCGGAAATGCTACATTTTCACTTTCAGTCCACTTTGTGCAGAAACATAGAAGACTCTCTTTGAAAACTCCTCCCGAATCCTTCTCACCATCCTTCGAAAACTGTTTGCCGGCCCAAAAAGGACCCGAAATACTCAATGGTCGGGAGTTCTAGTTTGCCGACTCCAGGGATTAAAGTATCAGCTGCACGTACACGCCGCCATTAGTTGCCTCTCTTTTGTCGAGTATGTCATTAGACAGGACAATGTTTATACCACAGGTGACGGATTCTGATCAAAATTTATTACCACTGTCAGGTGGAAACTGATAACAACAGCGCCATCTAGTTCCATTCTGTTTGGTATTGATTCCGGTTGACGTGGATTACTCTGAGCTAGTTCTTCCAGGAGCTGTTCCAAATGTACAGCGATGTGAGCCGCCCCAGCTGTTTCACGCAGGGATGTAACGAAAACATCAAACGCACGATCTCCTCTTTGCTGTAACATATTGATGAATTTTCTAACTTTGCGATATCTATCGACTTCTGCTTCTAATTGTTCGGCATCTGCATGAGTGAATAATTCATTTGCAATGAGAGCTGTGATACAGGGCTCTACTTGGAGGTCCTTCACAAAGAGGTCCATGGATTGGTCTAGGGCTGACCGTCTTGGACATGACATGGTCATCTTGCTAAACAAAGTGAAACATACGAGAGAAATAAATAATATTTTTTGTTCATGTCGCGTACCTTGTAATTAAAATATGGTATGGTTCATCAGAAATTCACCATATTACAAACCTCTTCTAGGTATAGCAAAGAAGAAATGGCAACAGAGAGAAACGTTTTTGTCCTGATTGATCAAAGCCACATCATATTTTATCATAAATCATCACTTATCAAATCATTTTGATCATTATGATGAAGTAAGTAGTGTTCTGTAATAAAAGCTGCATAACATTGATAAGGTTTGGCATCAAGAAACTTGAAAATTTGAACTCGAAAAAAAATTCGAAAATTTTGCAATTACACATTTGCAACAACGCTTAGTTTAGGAAAATGAATTTCTAGTGAAACTGTGAAACTTCCATTGCAAAATTCAAACTTCCCATCACATCATAATCAATTGGCTCTGCAGAGACACTTGAGCAAATTATTTTACGGTGGAACAAAACTTTTTTAATTTTGTAATATTTCCTAATTAACCAATTTTTGGTTTCAAGTCACCTCAGACTGTCATAGTAAATTGATTACTCAAATTGATTGGAAATGTCCAAAAGAAGTTAGACGTACATCTTAAGTCTCCGCCTGAATGTTAAGCGTTTGTGAGATAATTCACAACTAATTGTTCCACTTTCTTGTGCCCTTCCATAATGTGCTGTAAGTTACATCCCCCCCCCCCCCTCCTCTCGTCATTCGGTTTGGCAGTTCCCATATTGCGTTAAACCGATGAAATGAACGCAAATTTTTAGTGAAATATATTACAGGATATATTACATCCTCCTTCCTGAGATTTTCTTCTGATTTTAATCATAAGAGTACTAGTTTTTAAGTTATTACTACAGGAGATGTTCATCGTTGCAAACGTTTTTTCTGGAAATTAATTATGTAAGAAAGGTTGGAATCAGCAATCGCAATCTTTTATTTTCAATATTATTATCATTTGCTGCTAATGTAATGATCGAATGGTGTCAGCAGGTAGAATATAACGATGAAGCTCTATTGTGCAATTTTGTAGTCTTACATGCTATGTAATTTTGCTACAAGCTGAAGTTTTATTGTTCAAATTTTATTTTTCATGTTAATGAAAGTCTCATATGTTCCCTGTTTAGTTTAATTAATACAGCTGCACAAACTTCATTGCACCATGTAGTTAACCAAGAGAGGATCATTTACTTCCTTCATTAACAGACCTCAGTCAATCCTGAACAGCCTACCTTACAGCAGCTTCAGATACTGTGAACCAGTCATCAAATGAGGATTTCTGTTCAGGAGCTGTTCACTTCCGTTACTTCGATGTCTGTCGATAAGTGCACGGGGGACATGTGCGCCACCAGTTAAATTAATCAAAGCATCGTTTCCACGAACTGTGAACAGAAGCAAATCATTGGGCGTTTTGCGACGGTTGTATAGTTAAGTAGTATGCGGTGAACAAGTGAGATAATAACATAACGCACAAAAGTAATCAAACATGATAAGAAGAAAAAAGTGGTAAGTTTAATTGTAACACAAGGATTCAGTCAGTAACATTATTATCGACAGTTCAACCACTTTGTATATGCTAAGTAAATACACACTTTTTATTTGCATAATTGGAGTGAACTAACTTGTGAGACTTAAGAGGCTCTGCAGTTTACGACATCAAATGTTCCTTTCACTGAAGTAGCATTAATTGTTTAACTATACACAATAGTCAATACACAGTGATCAGCAACCAGCTAAAAAGTGCCTAAGAAATTGAGACACACAATGTTAAACGTTCATTCAGATTCTGCTACAAATAGACAAATTTGGATCGAAAAGTGAGAGTTTGAAAGGGGGGGGGGGGGGAACATATGTCCAATCAAAAAGGGAAGTCGAGTGCAAATGTGTCCACCCTTCAAAATGCCCGTTCCTTTGTTTTGCGATTGGTCAAAAGCCCTTTCAATGTGGGGTGTTGGTTATGGGGTCCGGGTCCGTTTAGCTACAAATATTTTAGACAACACATCCACTCTTTTGCTAAAAATCGCATCCCAGATTCCGTAGGTGCTTTTTCACTTTACTATGCTCCTTTACTATGCTGGGTTGGTAACTTTCGATCCCCAGCCCTGTCACCACTGTCTGTATGTGTTCTAGGATGGAATGCCCCTTGACGTTCTGGCTTAATGTTTTTTTTTCTTGTGTGTGAGGCCTTGAGTTCGACTTTTGGGGGACACGTCTCAAATAGAAAAAAAAGGCCCTGTAACAAAACTGGTCTTACAGTATTTTTTCTTTAATATCCAGAATCGGCCAAATATAGACACTATAAAAAGGCATTATTTCTCTCTCACAGGAAAGACACCCAAATAGGACACTTCAGACTATTGAATATCAATAGTCACTGAACATGCCAGTGTGGGTCTATTTATAACCTTAATTACCTTTTTATGTCTTTGAAATGTGATGGAAACTTTAACACGTGGAGTTGTTACACAGCTCTCTGGTTTACACGTTTCATGAGCTGGTTTTCCAAAAGAGTGTACGTCAAATGCAGGTCCACTGGCGGCCGAACGTTACACAACACAAACTTCATAGAAAGATCATAGTAGAAAGTGGATTGTTCATAACCGGAAATCAATGAAAAAGGAAAATAAAATAAACATTATCGGGAACGTTGAATATTCATTGTCCTGTCTAAATTTTTAGAGGTACAAAAAACTATTTTTGGTTACCGAAACGAAAAAGGAAGCAATCATGTTAGTACAGAACTGTTATGAACGACCGCGCGACAGCTTGCGACGCTTTGCGGCACGTGGTTGTGATATACAGCCATCGTTGCGCAATGTGCAGATACCACACCATGTTAAATACTATTAAATTGCCATTCCACTGGGACTGAATCTTTGAAAACTTGAAAATTGAATGGAAAGGATCATAGATAGGTGGTCGCCAAGCACAGTATAGTTATCTACACTGGAGAGATATAATCGGCAGGCCTACAGACATGCATGGCTGTAGCTCAAACTGATCTCTTCTTTCACTTCTTTTAAGATCATCTCTTTCTTTGTTCTCGTAGTAGTATCTGTTTCTCTGCTGTACAACGCATCTGCAGTGTACCTCCAAATTCCAGAACATATCCCCCCCCCCCCCATCACCAAGTGCTACGTCTGACGTATGGCACCGCCACTGTCAGCATACTTATACGCTGTGACGGAATCATTCCGTTTGGTGCAAAATTTCCTCCAGCAGAAGCCAAAGTATCAATTTTTTTTTTCTGAGTCAACGACCTTTGCAAAAAGCCTAAGTTGAAAAATTAGGCTTAAAATTACCCAACTTTGTAGCCCTGCCAGTGGTAGCGTCAAAAGACTGCAAAGTTTGGTACAGAATGATTGAAAAGACATGTCGTAAGCCGAATAAGAAGCAGTACTTCACAAGTCAGAGGCGATTTTTGGTTGAATGTCGACGGGGAATCCGTGTTGTGCTATACCCATTTACCTCTTCTGTGTACACCCCACATGGTGAAACTGGCTGCAATTGAATCTATGCCTGTTCAGGCCCAATGGTATATGCAATCCCGTCTTACAGCCTAAGACCTCATTCCTTCAACGTGGGAAAACCGTGCGTTGACCATGTGCTACTTGATGATCTCAAAAGGCAAATCTCCAATTTTTTTTTTTTATATTTCAGAGCCAAGGTGGGAAGTTACTACCTCTCCCCTTCCTCCTCCCTCTTCCTCCCAATTTAGCTACGGCACTGCATTAAAATCGCTGATTACAATTATACTTCAATTCACCACCACTAAGATTGTGAAAGCATGTAAAGCAAGGATATTCCTCACCATTGCACAAATATGGGTGGAAAACCCAAAACCTTCACAAATGAAGGTTTACGTTTTTCTGGAAAATTTCTCCCTGGATAATTTGTACAGTGTTCAAAGCAATGTTAATGACGTTATTAGCTCGATATAATTTCCAATGTTCAAAAATAGCAAAAAGATATGTATTTAATGTGGTGCAGATTAAAAAATAAAGTTGTAACTCACCGAGTTATCCTATAACGATATTTTGATAAAAATCATTCCCATGACATGACTCGCACGGTGTAATCTAACACTAAGCCCGATATGCTATGTGATCGTTCTTTTTATGAATAAACGAATTCCATAACGTATCGACTTGTGGCGAGCGTCCATCGCAAACTGTCGCAAACAGGTCCTGACGTCCAATAACGTGGAGACCTTATCAGTGTGTAAACAGTTCGGTTATGTCAGAAATCTTCGAGCATGAATTTGTTCACTGTACGTTTCCGTCCCTCAAGAAACTCCACAAACGACAAAGGTATATATCGAACTGACTAGATGCGCATGACTAGACACTGCTACCTTAAGGCTATTGGGCGTTTAAGAACGTGACATGTGATTTTGTTAGACTTAGTGTAAGAATGTACAAACCTGGCAAAGTGGTGGAATAAATTGGAAAATGAAGTTGGTGTATGCTATAAATCAATCGTCAAAAATTCATCAGTTTATTGTTGTACGTTATTGTATGGCTAACCTAATTCATCATTTGAAAAGTTGCAAAGGGTGCAAAATGTTGCTGCAAAACTGATATTCAATAGGAGAAGGTTAGATAGTACTACTGGGTGTTTAAAAGAATTTCACTGGCTCCCCGTTAGGTACAGAATACTTTTCAGACTCTTATGTTTGTCATACAAATGTATCAATGCCATGGCTCCCGATTACATGGAAAAATATTTTATTCAGAAGGAAAGTGGGTACTCTCTTAGGACTTCAGTTAATTACGTTGTAAAGAGAACTCAGTAGGACGAATGCATTCGGTGATAGGGCGTTTTCTGAGGCAGGCCCGAGGGAATGGAATAACTTACCTACAGACAGAACTTTAGTCGTGTGGTTCTTTCACTAGTTTTAGGAGTAAGCTTAAGACATACCTGTTCGGGATGACCACCCACTAATTTTTCCTTTTTTAAGTAGATGTTTGTAAAGCGCCACCGCATATAGTTTCGGTAGAAGTGTGCGCTATATAAATGCAATTATTGTTATTAGTAGTAGTAGTAATAGTATCATTATTATCATTACTATTACTATTATTGTTATTATTATTATTGTTATTATTATATTTCTCTTTGTTAATGTAACTCTGAAATTTACTAAGATGTCTATGTCCTCCACGTCACTAATTCGTTACCATGTGTTGAATGTGACACAGTAACTGAAGTAATTTGCTTGTAAACTAAATTCACATTGAAACGGATTTGTCAAGACTCAGTCACAATTTGGTTACAAATTAAAAATCGTCACTGTGATTAAATTCTTTTATTGTAAGTGTACTTTGGACGGCTATGTCCCTTTTCATTTCTGAACGAATGAACGCAATACAAAAATTAACGTTAGTACATTAGAAACTGATACATCAATGTGACTCGTTGGGAAAGAAAGGCGAGCGGCATTAAAACTTTGAATATATTTTATCCATGTCATCCTCTTTGGACATTGATTTTATTGCAGTTGATAGCCATCATGCGATTTGCTTAAGACGTGTATGTTTTCATGTCCAGTATTTTATTTTTAAATCAGAGGTAAATAGAGAACACCCCAAACCATTTTATGTCTAGTCTGTTGCCTAGAAGTCTAGTTGTCCAAAAGATGCGATAGACTCAATGCAGTAACTGACTGAAGGACGAGCATGGAAGTAAATCAGATAACAACTAATACGTTTTAATTATCACAATGAATTCTGCAGTAATATCTGACTGCGATCATTATTACGATGATTACGGTAGATAGAGCTGGACTGATTGATATACGAAACAATGGTAACGATTAGACGTAATAATAGCACTGAGGGAGCTGTTGTTTTATGTTACACTTACAGAAGTTTCACGAAATCTCGACATGAAGAAATGTCGAACAAATTTCCACTTCTTTAAAGGAAAGCACCCACCCAGCGACAGCTATTGCCCTTGTTTATGAGAATTAAACCGGGGTAAAGGACAGCTCCATCGACTATAGCAACATGCGATGGTTTGCGACGGTAAACAATCCCCCCCCCCTCCCCCCCCCCCACATTGAGGTCATGAGCGAAAACGGTACTGAATAAAAAAAAAATCCACCACTGAGGGTTAGGGTAGGAACATTACAAATTCTAAGATAACCCAAACAGGAGATAACGATGTGTCGAAGGTAAAATAAGGATAAGTATTTCATTGAGAAGTAATGTTAGTAATATTCGGAGGAATATATTATGGAAGGATCACTGGAAATTTATTTGCACGCAACTTGGATTTACGATTGTATTACATTCCGAGTCACCGGTAGGCATTGTGTGGTTTTGTCTTTCGAACGGATTGATTTCATTCAAGTTACACATGCGAAATCTGACAAGTAAGTTAATAAGGCTGAAAAGTGAAAGAAAAGTATCATATTCCACCCAAATATATTTTTAAGGTCCAATTATCACGATTCGAAGATTGTTGGAATTTCTTGTTTTGAGTTGGAGAAATGAAACGCCCATAATGATAACTTTCAAGTTAATATGATAACTTTCAGATAAATTTCAAGTTGATGTGACCTTGGAATTATTTATCCTGTATTAACTTGATATTGATTGATTGATGAACTCGCGTAAAAATGATCTCAAATAAATTTCAGTTTCACTAATAAAAGTCATGTAAAGCAATATAAGACGTGTATTGATTCAAGTGACTGCTCGAATATTTTCCAATGTTTTCAACGTACTAAGGTAAAATGGTTTCATTTAGGTTTTGCAAATTGCGTTGATCTTGTTTCGTACTAGACCGTAGAACAACGTTTACTGACTGCAACAGTAATTGACCGTAATTTGAGGTGAATAAATGAATCAAGCTATCAAGACTGAAACGTAAACCATCCACATAGTCGAGAAAGACGCCTGTTCAGTTATCCTCTATTTGTAGCTATTTAATGCCACGTATGCAGTTTTAGGTAGATTGGTAACCTATAATGATTGGTGGACATAAACTGGTCACAAGTCATGTTCTAAAGCAAAGTTTATGCACACAGTTTTGAACGGCTGTTACGGAGATATATTGGAGCAAGTCAGTTTCCTGAACACAGGTATGTTTTAAAGATTTGAATAACTTTGATAATGTACTAGCAGTGTCAAAATGAAAAAAAGCACCTACCTCTTAGCGACTACAGACACCCTGAACGTGTCATGAAAAGGGAAGACCCTTTGAAGGAGTGTTGGACATTTACTTCAAATGATCAGGCATTTTGCACATTTTGTTGCATGGAAGGACCACTGCTATTTAGTAGGCTATTCATAAAGAATCTAAATGAGAGAATCCACACAGAACACTACCGTGATAGTGAACTACACACAGTAAAACCAGAATGAAAAACACACGTCAATTCCTATCAATTTCCACGCAGTTTTTGAATGCTTCAAAATCGCCTAACGTAATACAAGTGTATCGGTTTGCGATGGTTTGCCACGGAGGTGTTAAAGTTAAGGAAACAGGAAGCGTGCAGTGCCTGGAACATTATCAATTAGAAAACGTGAGTAAGGCCGACGACTTTAGCAAGTCAATGAGCCAGCCGTACACCAACATGGGATGATGTATGATATTTCGTTCACAATTTTTTTTCTCATAATCTTTAAGTACATGTAATGGGCAGTTGAGAGCTAACCCCCCGCACACACACACACAACACAACACACACACATACATACAATCCTGCCTGCAATCAGAAATCAGAACACAAAATCAAATTTCGAACTCAAACAGTTTTCAGTTAAGACATTTAGAGCTTTAATCAAAAGCCCTTATTAATCCCTATTCACCTGTCGTTTGAGTTGATGACACTTATTCTAGAATCTGATAAAAAATATCAACTTTATGACCAATGCAATATAAAAACACTAAAAAGGAGATTTTGAAATAAGAAAGAATTCTCCTCATATTCGTAAATTTATGAAACTCTAAGAATTTAAAAAACAACTTTTCACTACTTTGCTATGAGTTCAGCAAGTTAAGAAAGCTTTAATGAACTACTTTGAGTATTTTCACGCAAAAATCCCACCACTTCGAATGAAATTGCAAGCTCAACGTAATTACCAATGATATAAGAAAGAGCAATGCTTTAACAGTCGATTTATTATTGTCCAGCTTAACGAATAATAAATAACTCACCGAGTTATTCCACGAGGATAAATTTGTTTAAAAGAGCGTCCACAGCATACAGTGAATGACACAGCGACTGAAGCAAGACTATTTATGATGTATTATGCGCGGATCCTTTTCTAGGAGGAATAAACACATATACAGTCAGCTGAGGACATCGCAAAACTGTCATTGTCACCGGGGGTTTATTTGCGAGACAAAAAAAGTTGCAAAGAAGGTAGGACCCACCTGACGATGTAAACAGGTCACAAGCTGCCGGAAAACTATTGCATCGACAGCGACAACCATTCACTGTAACTGAAGCATGGACTTGTGTAACCTGAGAAGGTAATGTCTTGTTAGTTTTTACAAAACAATGACTGACTGCGCATGTATAGATATCCCTCAGTTGTAAGTCATTGGGCATTTTGCGACGGTATGAGAACTGGGGGGGGGGGGGGGGTAGAGTCACGTTATTGGAGTTGATGCGTCTCCAGGTTACCGGTATGGTTACCGGACGCTCGTAGCAGTGCACAATGTTTATAGCCCTATAGCATACTTCTTGCATACTTAAAGTGAAGGCAGCCGTACAAGCAGTTGATTTCTGCCATAAATCACTGTTGAGAACTCAAAATCTAGCTACATCATCATTGGGATTACACACACATGTACATTTTACAATATTCTGTCAAATCCTTAAATATGTTGTTGTATTCTGTTGTATAATAGCTTCGTGTATGTTATAAGAAAACCTGTAAAAATTGTGAAAAAAACTGTATATTTACAAAACAGAAATTAAAGAAAAAGGTAAAGAAAACAGCGAAAGTGCTGTCAATTATTTTGCTCTATATTTTATCTGTCGTTTCCTGTTCTGTAAATCTACATCCAGGTTTAAGGCATAAATTGAAGTTTTGTGTTCTAACATTAATTAAAAACTCACCATTTTTACATTACATATTTGTTAATCATGTGTTGTTGACGACACAGTACACAATCACTGAATTATATGAACTGTACTACATCACAGGTACAGGAATGATAGCTCTTGAATGTTGTTCTTTTCGTTTGCAGAATCTTTACTGATAAATTTGAAGGTTTGCAGACATCCCAATAAAATGATTTCCTTCGAGTAGAAAATTAAAGTTTTAATCTCTGCAGCAAAGAGATAATCTCAAAATCAAGTAATTTGGGGTAATAATATTTACTTTTCCGTTGCTCAATATTTTTCCCACGATAAGAAATTGGGAAACATTTCCAAGTATAATTCGTAATATAATGTAACATATTTCCCCAGCCTTCCTGTGTCACTGCGGCATGAAAAATGCCTCAGTACCGTTCCACAGACATGTTTCCTCGTTGCAGCAGCTGGACAGTGAATGCACTGGTGTTACTTGATGATCAATGCAGCACATATAGGTCAGTGAGTGAGTTGAACAGTACCGCCATGGAGTTTGCACAACTGACTCTGGTAGGCACTGGTTTCTGACCTAAACATAAGCGTGAAGTAATCCAAAAACCTACATGTAGCTCATGGAAGATGTCTTCGATTAAAATTTTTGAACAGGAACATAACTTTAGCATCATTCAGTTTACTCCGAAGTAATCTACACGTATGAAGACTACTACTCTTTATGCGTATGAATTTCGCAACGTTGGACCAATTATCGGTGCGTCAGTCAATCACCGTACTGAGCAAGCTCAGTTGAATATCATTGGACCAGGAACTCTCTAAGCTACAGAGTGGATAGAATTGGTAGAAGGGAGTATCAAATATTTTTTTTTTCAAAACCACAGTTTTATCAAATCGACATTTAGAATAAGACAAACTCAGGTAAAGTTGAAAAATGATTGTTTCACCTGCAGTGCAAACTTAAAAAAAAAAAAAAAAGAATCATCACTTATAAACGGAAATGATTCATGCGCATTTATTCAGCAAATCCAGCATCAAATATGTAACCATTTTGCATCTAGTCCACTCTACATAATCAAACATTTTCCAAAGGGGATGGGGACACCCCAGTTAGACCCGTCCCTACAACATAATTATTGTAACTAGTAATTAATAGCTGTGTATTAGTTTGATGCAGAGGTGGATGCTTGCGTCATTCACAATATTTATAAGACCACTTTTGACAGAATGTGAGAATCACAAGAACTTCCGCATGGCTAGTCTTATTCTGTGTACATAGGAATGAACCACAATTGCGAAGAAGGCATCGCAAACTGTCGCAAGTTACTTCGCATTTCACAGTCCATGTAGTTTTGGTTTTGTCTTTTGTTTGTTACTTTGTACGACCCGTCGGAATTTGGAAAGGTCATATCAACAAAATTCAACTGGAGAAAACTAAAAATAGAACTGAACTGTATAACTGTTCTGGCGGTTACATTCCTGTGGATGTTTCCTGGTGGCGAGATGCATTCATCCCGAGATCATATCTTGAAACAAGGTTAACTTCTGTAAATCGATAATTAGATTCTAGGTACTCCGATACACTAATTTCACAACAACGCCATGCTAAACCATTCTTATTCTGAACCACTTTCACTGCAGAAAGTCCTTACAATGAACTATGTAGATAAAGCTTCTGATCTATGTTTCTGTTCATATGTTTAAAGCTTGTACCTTTGAAAGACTACAGCCAGTTGATGTAAAAAAAACTTTGCATACTTCTTTTTCGTTTTTCTAACCATAAACGTCGAATGCTATCCTTCATGTTTCACTATCATAGCTGCGCTACCTAGTTTGTACATTATTCAAATAGACTCGATGAAAGCAAATCATGTACAGTCACTATGCAATATTTCTTTTGACACTTGCATGTAAGTACTGCAACTAACAGAAGTACATCTATGCTTACTTCAAAAGCTCGTAAGTAAGCGTTAGCATTTACTAACGGTGTGACGTCATCTTGATGACACCAAAATAAGTTTTTTTTTTCTTAGTAATTTAGGAGTACCATTATCAAGTTTATTTCATTGGTATAGAGTGCACTTTAAGATCGATCTGTGCAGATATGGACATCGATAGGATGTGGGGATGATCGATATGTGGAGATGAAATTAAAGTTAGTCTTTCAGGTTTTGCATATTTCTACATTTAAATCACTTGTTCTAATGACATGATTGGCGGCATCATAGACGTGCTACTTATTAATAACAAAGGACAATCAGGTACCTAGAAAACTTTTGGAATTTAATAGTACCAATGCAAAAATGTGAACAGTTGGCAAGATGTTCATATTTTAATTTCAATAATCATTTATTCAAGCAAATATATATAGTGTAGCTATGGGATCATCTCTTAGTGTACGTTTTGCCAATGTATTTATGTGCCACCTTGAAAATTCTCGTCTGCCTAATGCAAATATTCATTATTGTAGGCGATATCTTAATGATTCTTTCATAATTTTGCCTGAGCGGGGGTTTCCTAAACTTCTGACCACTTTCAATGCTTTTCTTCCCTAGCATTACATTGACCTATGAGATTGAAAAACCCGTCAAAATACCATTTCTTGTAAGATAGACATTTAAATGGCCTTGTTTTCACAAAAGGTTTTGTAATATAATTCACAGCTAATCAGTCCCCTCTCTGGTGCCTTTCCACCATGAACTGTATTGTAACATCCGTTGATAATGTGTATCGTGTTTCTTCTTATGACGAAATGTTAAACTGATGAACTTAACACAAAAGTTAGGAAAGGTGATAACATTGGGCTTTCTGCAAGAGTGATTTGTCGTTGTTTTCCTTATTTAATCTGGACGCACGGCCCGAAATCTATCGATTCCTGGGAAACTATCTCTGTGGATGTGTTTGGTTTTGCCATGTCAAAGAGATGTTTGGTTCAAGGGTAACTCATCGACCTATTTTATTCTTTTATATATCCATTTGTTACCAATGTAATGATCCAATTACACAGTTAAGTAGAGTGCATGGATACAACTTTATCGTATAACTTTGTTTTCTTTTATACTGTATAATTTTTCTACTTAAGATCTGTGATTTTCATTTTCATTGTAAGAAACTTTCACATTTTCCCTATTCGTTTAACTAAGCTAACAAATTCCATTTTACCATGTAGGTAACAAAGATATTTCCCTTTAATTCATTTAATTTACGAACCTCATTCATGAAGAGCCTGCCTTTCAACGACTACATATACTGCGGACGATTCATCAAAAGGGGAATTCCCGATTAGAAGCTCTGAAAGTCGGAACTTACCTCTCTTCCTTCGCTGCGGGTCAACTTGTCGCTGTGTGCACTAGGATATCTACCCAACCAATGAATAATTCCAAAACCGTTTCTATGAATTACAAATAGAGACAAATACTCGGGCGTTTTGCGACGGCTGTATAGTTATATATTATCCGGTAGAGGGAGTAGACAGTAGCACCCACGCAGAAGTTTCTAAGGTGATGACAAACCCAAGCTGACAAGTTCCAATGTAGTTAAGTGACATGATTCATGTAATTATTATCGACAATTAAAATCACTTTGTCTGTAGTCAGGTAAGACACAACCTGTTATTTACAAAACTGATTTCGGACTAACTTGTGAAACCCAACAGACAATGGAGTTTACAACATCACATGTGCCTTACATTATAAGGGCCTTTAAAAAAGCAGCATTGTTTGAACTATACACTGTGGTCAATTCACAGTCAGCATGAACATAACTAAGTCTTGTAAGTTTCTACTTGAAAAAGTAAAGACCACAATGCAGAAGTACCAACAACGAGCTAAAAAGTGCAGACGTATTTGAAACATTTAAAATGTCGAATAAACATAATTTTTCACATTTTTCTTTCAGATTTTATTACACACAGTGGGAATTTGGGTTATGATAGTGAGAAATTGGGGTGCAAAAATATCCAACAAAACAAGGTTATCGTTTCTTTTGTCTTGGGGGGGGGGAGGTGCGCAAGATTAATTAAGACGTGTGGTTCGGAGAATCCATTAATCAGAAATCTTTTGGTTAAAAACATTTCATTTATTGCTGCAAATGGTATTCTCAGACTGCCCTTTTACTTATTGCGGCCCCCCCAAAAATCACTGCAGGGTGGGTGCAGCCCCCCACGTCCTACAGTAACACCATTACTGTCTGTGTAGTTGGTGCAACCCCCTGGTTTACACATTTCTGAACCTGTTGTGTACAATGCTATAGTCCCGAAATTTTCTTTTCTTTCTGGTGATAGTCATGTAATATATATGTTCTATTCTTGGAGAGAACTGCCATCGATGGGTTTTTTTTCCTCGCGATAGTTTGCGACGGTGGTGTTGTAAAATACCGTATTCCTTGTGCACTTACAAATTATCACACGGTGGTGTATGACTTGCAAAGTTGGCAAGATCACTCTCAATACGGAAATTATAGACATGGGGCGGATGTACAGTACGACTTTTCGTTTGAAACATTTTCTTTCCCTGTCAACTTAAGAAAATTAAGTTTAAGAAAATACCTGCAGCTAAAACATTGTGGTTCGGGTTAGAGAGTTTATTGGTCGAGCTTTTGGAATATCCAGTGCGATCACTTTGGTACGGGCAGTAAAAAGTAAAATGGTACTGTGATCTATATCTATAAAAACGTGTCTGCTAGATTTATCTGAAAATCAGAACTGCAGTCAAACTTTGTTCTCTGCTTTTGGATTGACGATGCTGCTGCTGATACAGACTCCTGCGTGATACAAAATACCAAACCAGTGGAGAAGCTAGACTTTTCTAAATAGGGAGGGGGGGGGGGGGAAGCGTTTAAAGCTTCTAAAGTTTCAAACGTTTGAGAACTATATCATGGAACGTTGGACATTTTGCATTGAAGGTTGCAAACGCTTGACGCACATGCAACCAGTGGGGTAGCTAGGATGTTTTCTGGGGGCGGATAGGTGAGAGAGAGGGAAAGTTGATAACTTTCTCAAAACTGCTCAAGGTAACATGACACAATGGTACAGAGCCGTGGTTGCCAAGGACAAGTATCGACACATGATACATGTAATCAATACAACTGTGCATGGCTGAAGCTTAAACTGGTCTTTTCTTTCATGTCATCTTACTCCTTGTCCTGGTAGTAGTATCTGTTACTCTGTGGTACATTTCTGCAACATATGTACTAATTTCAGACGAGTTCGGCGTCTCACCTACAGCACCGACAATGCACGAATACTATTACACAGTAACGGATGTCATTCCGTTTGTTGGAAAACAAAGCAGAAGAGTAAAAACAGCCACATTTCATGAAGGGAAAGCCAAAAATACCACACGGTTTTTATTTTCTCAAATTCAGATCTCATTCCTCTACTGTGGTGATATGTGGCACACAAATTTTCGAATTTTTCATGATTTAGAGACGAGGTGGGACATTGCGCCCACCCCCTTTCCCCGTCCATGTATCTACGACACTGCAAATAATCACTGATTACAAATAACCTTCACTTCATCGACAATAAACTTGAAAAAGTATCTTCCTCACAATTGCTCAGATGTGTGTGGAAACCCAAAGAATTAAGGCCTACCATGAGTTCAGCAAATTAAAAAAAAGTAATCATTCACTTGTTAAAATTTCTGCCGGTATAATTTGCGCAGAAATAGTGCATAACAGGACTCTCAATATTGCATGGTAACCTCAACGTAATTTCCAATGATTAAGAAGGGGGGGGGGGGGAGAAAAATAAATTCAGTATTGTACAGATTAATGGAAATAAAATTTGTAACTCACCGAGGTATTTCATGAAGATATTTTGCTTAAAATCACACCCACGACATGGCTCAAGCACTCACGAGCTCAGACCAAACCCAGTATGAGAACAATTTTATGTGGTTCTTTGGTGATCACAACCGCGTATCCGCTCGCGCGCGCCCTAATCTATAAGTGCAATACAATATAAACAGCATGATTGCGAAATTTTCTCAAGTCTGAATTTGTTCCCTTAACATATTCAGGAAGAATACTCAACGGGGAGAGACGTAATATCGAACTACGACTGGCTGCGCATGGCCTGTAATCTATTCGGCGTTTTGCGACGGTTTTAGAACGGGTAGAGGGACATGGAATTTGTCAGACTCTTAAGAGGGTACAAACCTGGCAAAATTGCTGAATAAATTGAGAAAGTTATGTTGTTGTGTACTATAAATCAATTGAACGTAGCACCGGGTATAATCTAATGCTTTCGGTTAATTGGACATTGCAATTTACTAAGAAGTTTATGTCTTCCACATCACAAATCTGTTGCTTCCTTCGACGCAGTAATCATTGAAGTAAACTAACTTCTCCTTGCACACAGGTTTGACAAGAGCCATCTATATCATCGTTTTATTACAGATATATCATCCTTATTATTAAGTTCCTTTTATATTTTTTATTGAAAGTGTATTTTTGGCGTTTGTTGTGTTACATTTCATTCTGAACGAATGAACCAAATAGTCCATTACAAACTGATACATCAATTTGAAACGTTGGCCGAAATGAGGGAAACGGTGTAACGCATGGATATTTTATCTAGTTCTACCTCTCTGCAACCTAACCTATGTTAATCAATTCTCAGTCATGCCTTAGAACTCTGTTTTCGAGTCCATTATTTTTTAAGTGACTAGTCGGTGAATGGAGAACAAACCAAACCCCTTTGCTGTAGTTTCTAGTCAGAAGATGGGATAGATTCAATGTAGTGACTAACAGCATGAACGTTCATTCAATGAGTGAAAAATGAACATACAGTTACATCAGATAATAACTAACACGTTGTAATTAGCACAATGAGATATATCAGATTTCGTTCATCATTACGATGATTAAGGTAGATAGCGCTAACATAATTAAATCTGTAATAATAGTAACAGTAATTGCAGAAACTTCACAAAGTGCCACAATTAATTTATCTTTACAAGTTTATGTAACACTTACCGAAGTATCGCGAATTTCAGGTAAAAACAATCAAAGAAAGTCCGAAGAAATCATGAAATATAGAATAAATTTCCACTGTTTTAAGAAAAGCACTCACTTCAGCAACAGGTATTATCCTTGTAAATTCCAGAAGAAATCAATGGCAACGATGAACTACAAAGACTGCTATACCGTGTGGTAGTTTACGTCTGTAAATAATACCGACGAAACGGTAACTGAATAAATATGAGCTCCTCAAAATTATGCTGCACGTGTGGTATCCGAACGAAACAAAACGTTTACTACGTGCACAATAGTGAACTATGTTACGGCGATTGTGAAGTAAACATACTAATAGTGGGTATAACGCGTCGCAAACTATCGCGATGAGTCAGTTGTACTCTGTTGATAGTTGTAGACTTGTATATGCTTAGGTTACTTGTTGGACGATAACTAGACTTCCAGAGCAAAATTATTCTGAACGGTTGTTATTGAGATTGAAGGGCATACTGCTCATGGGATAACTAGGATCAGGTGTAAGAAATACGCAAATCATTACAAATTATTTGAGCAAGTCAGCTTGTTGGAAACAGGCATGTTTTAATTCTGTGAAAGAAATTTCGTGATGTACTAACAGTTTCCGAATAAAATGTTTTTTCTAGTAGCAACAGACACTGTTCCTGAAAAGAGAAATTTTACAGAATTTTTTGATGCTCATTTCGACACTAGTGTGCTGATGAATAGGCCGAACAAACACGTGTTTGTGAAACGAACCACTGAGCGTTTTGCGACCGTTGTACAGTAGGCCTACTTTTAATTAGTATCTGCTAAAGAGGATCTATTACAACATCCACACAGAAGAACACTAACGTTATGATAAACCACACAATGAAGTCAATACGTTAAGCCAGACTAATCTATTTCTCATCGAAATAAATGTGTGTCTTTCAGTTTAGGGGCCTTTTCAAAGAAGCTACTGTTAGAACTTATCACACCAGAGGTCAATACACAGTGGTCAATATTAACACAGGTTAGCCTCATGATGTCTTATACCTGAAACATTTAAGGACGGCAAGAAACAAGCAGAACACACCCACAGACACAAAATAGCCTATGTGAGATTCAGTCCAGCTGAGAAAGATAATTTGATAAATAAAGAGTCAGTACTTACACATACACAAATATTTCCCGCCCCTCAAACTGTTAAAAAATCACTTTATGCATGATCTTTTGCTTTTCATTATCAAGCACCGATTTGCCACATAGACTTTATCTAAATAAAGAACCAAAGCTGAATGATGTTGACGTAAAACCAGCAAACACTACTTGTAGTTATACCACGGAAGAGTATGCAAAACCCGAATATAAGAATTGCGATGCTTTGCGACGGCAATGTATATATTTCGACATCATTGACTGCAACGAGTGAGTAGTAAAAGCTCCGGAACTCGGATACGATCACTGACAGTTGTAAGACACAACACCACACAGTATGTGAATACGAATGGATATATCCATTTTCGTTTGTGCAAATGACCCCCTACCCATGAAAAAAGTGTTTTGCAGATATCTGTTGAAAATTTATGAGATGTGTGTGGTCGGGTAATTAGTGTTCGGCTCTGGGATTAATTAAACGGTAACCTCAGTCTATTGTTACCACTAAACGTAATCTCACAACGTGACCGTTGTTTCGTTGTTTCCTTGAGTTGCTGGCACAAATGAACTGTAGCGGAATATTACTTTGTGACAAGTATAATGAAAAACACATTAAAAATAATTTTGAAAAGTAACGAAAGATTTACATGAACAGAAATGTACGGAAATTAACGATTTAAAAAATTGGTTGAAGGCGGAGATAACTTTCAAACCTGGGGTAATTTTCGACGATTTTTACCTTAATGTAGGCCTACCGTACTTTTTGTCCAGCAACACCTCCAATAAAATTAAACGGTCAAATTAAAACTACCAATTATAGTAGAAAAAAACAAAGCTTTACTTTTACTTATTTATTCTCCTGCCTAATAAGTAAAGTTTTTAACTCACCGATTTATTCCGTAACCATAAATCACGCACGTCGATCACATAGAGCATTCAACAGCAAACTGAGTTATTTAACGTTTCCTACATATCCAAAGATACACGCCTCCGATTACATGGCCAGTTCAAGTGCGAGCGTCGGAAACTGTCGCAAAGTCACCAAAGTTTTCTCTCTCTTTTAAATAAACAATACACAGCGTCGCAAACTTTTTCACCAAGTCAAGTGAAGATGCATGCAGACAATACCACTCTTCAGTAATGTAGTTCCAAAAGTTACTGAGTTGTTTATTATGTTATATTTTTTTTTTATTTTTCCCTATGATTAACAAGAGCTTTCAAGTACTTCTGTAAATTTTTGCAAGTAAAAATTTGGTTTCTGGAATTTGACTTTCGTTTGAAACGTTAGATGAAGTAATTTAAGCTATACGAGATTTGTACTTTGCAGAAAATGCTGTAAACGCAATTGAACTACTGACTACTTGTTTTTTAGCAAAATCACCGAAGTTCTTTCAATGTATTATAAATGACATTCAATTATATCAATACACAGTTACCCTCTGGAGGAATGTCACGTCATTAATAGCGGATCATATTTATCGAGACTTTAGCAGAATTTAACTTAAAGTAATTGCGTGTGTGCTGAAAAACCTAAAAGATAAGATTATGTTTGATCTTAACTTTTCCTTTATTTTTAAATGTACACGCGAGGTTGTACAATTGAACGGACTGTGTCTTTCAATGAAGGAAAATGCTAGTAACTTCTTCGAAAAGCAACAAGATTGTCATAAAAACAGTAAAAAACAGAAATCATATTTGAAAATTAACGGTTCTTACTATAACCGCTTACATAATGAATATGCAACAGTACAGATCTCACTAGTGTATCAAAAACATACTACTCAAGTCGTCGCTCCTTAATTGGTAGGTATCGGGAATTGTAGTATTTGATGAAAGGAAACGCTGCAGCTACAAATAACCTACGAACTGAACAGAACCTTGCCCGCGGCGTCAGTAATCCTGGTTGACTAACTGGATATTCAATACTTCCCATTGGCTTGTTCAAAGAAGCACACCGTTGATTTGAATGAAAACTGTCAACCACTACATTATCGTATTCTACACTTTCTGTCGTTATGTTAGAAGAATTGGAAATCATATGGCAAAATTAACCAACTGAAACCTATTTATTTTCCCAGATTGTCTGAATGGTGTAATTGAAAGCCTTACCAAATTTTTGGAGATGAAATTTCAATGTTTTTACTTTTTGCCTACGCACGCAATGACTTTAAAATAACAACACATGCGATAACTTTGTATTTATTGTATTTAAGTATTTAATTGTGTAAGTATTCAACTATTTATACACGAATGGTTTTTGTTAAAAACGTTAATAATTCAGATCTACTTACCGACGTATAACCGAAATTCAGTGAAGCAACAGAAAGCTTAAGTTAATAACGGAAGAATCCGAAAATACAGTCTTATACTTAAAGCTTCGATCAGACACACCTCAGTAACGTTTAAATTTTGTAACACAGGAAGTCAATGACGAGGCATTATGCATTTACGATGGGTAGAATCATATAAAGCAGTGAAACAATTAGTACGGAATTAGCAAATAGCCAAAAATAGCAAAACAATGTATTCAAAAATGGTAAGGTATTGGCATAGCGCCGTATGCTGAAGACCCCAGTTTATCGGTTCAGCAGTTCAGAGATCCCCTGACACATAGGACACTTACAAACTCAATTGACATCTAAAAATAACTTTCCAATAACTAAGTTGAGGTAGCCAAGACAACGTAATGTTGAAGTAATCTAAGTATATTGCGAGTGCTACTCCATTTAATATCAAGTCTAAGCTTTGACTGGTAAAAGTAAGGTGAAACAGTGTACAACTTGAAAGCTACCATACGAATTTTAATTGTAATTTTTAATTTTGTCTTGTATTTTCCACTTACCTAGTTAGCATGATTCGATACAGTGTCAGTCAGCCTGGCCATCTTTCATTGTTTACTAAACGAAATGCAGAGACGTAGGCTCGGGGTGGGGGATGCAGACGAACCTCCCCGCACCAGGTGGAGTTCCTCTCAAAATGACTCGAGATGAAACGTTCCTTAAAAAAATACGCGAAAAAAAGTTTCCACAAGAGTACCTGCATGTTACTCCCTGACCTCCACCCCGATCACACACAAGTTTTGCCTGCAAGAGCATACAAGTCGGCCAAATGTGAATTGATCTGAGTTTCCCTTTACGCAACGATAAGCAATGGAATAGGGATGCACGAAGAAGATCGCCCATCATCACCTGCCATCAAGGAATGTGATGAAATGTGCTTTCCAAACATATACACCCTTCTGGAAATGGCAACATGCGAGTGTGAGAGAAGTGCGAGTACCCTTAGATGTCTTCACTCAAACCTTCGTGCCACCATGATGGGCCAGGAAAGATTTCCTTCTTTGGACCTTATCCACATCCACTACACCTACAACGTAGACTTGGACCGTGTTGTAGATATTTATGCTTCGCTTCGTTCAAGGAGACTGGAGCTGTCATCCATTATTAGGCCTTAGCTTAAGTTTGGCGTCGGATAATTGGTTGAAGAATAGAAAATTAATCACTGACTACCTAATTAGTGTAATTCCCAAACACAAGTGTACAGGCAAGGGATGGGTGGGAACTTTTCCAGTGACAAAATATAATTTGATGAGGATAAAAATAATAAAACGCTATCACCCCCTCAGATATCTTTAGAATATTTCCCGCCGTTCCCATCTTTTTCCAAGGCTTGGTTACTGTGAATACCCCCCTCCCCTCCATTTTCAGCCGGCCTACACACATAAGTTTGTGCTTGCTTCTTGGAATTGAGTTCAGTGTTATCAAGTTTAGGTCAGACCAGCCCCTGCGAAATGTAACGTTTACTGACTTTACGCGTGGTACATTATATTAAAGTGAATGATTAAGCATGCTGCAAAGATAGTGAAGTATTTTCATATTTAATGTATTGCAAAGCTATAGCAGGAGGTTCACTCTACCTAGAAGTTAAAAAGTAAAGGCAATATCACATATACTGATATGGTCGTTCAGTAGAGTGTAACCGTGGGAGTTGGAAGGTAGCCTGTAGCTCACAGTTTTTTCTTCTTCTTTTTTTGTGATGCGTATTTTACTTCCGAAAGCGAGCGTCGCCAACTGTCGCAGCACGTTTGTTTTCTTTTTTCCCCCTTTTTTTGCGGCATCACGTGTTTTGTAATCTGTGTCTTTGGGTTTTGCCTTTTGTGTTTTCTTAACTTGCGAGAGCAGAGTTCAGTTAGATTCTTTTCCAGAACATTTCGAGGAGAAAAACTAAAAGAGAACTTCTGCTTTGAAGATCATGTTCCTCATGGGAAGGTGATGAGCTGGTGCATTAATAACAAGATCTTACAAAGTATGAGAAAGGTATGAGATATAGGCTACAATATAGGGTTATTCTTTAAGTAGATATTAAAACCATATTAACTTCTGTAATTCAATGTGTACACTTTATACTCTGACACACTAACCTCACACGTACTAATCTATTAGAAATGCAGCCCGCGAGTATACTGCGTTGCCCTTCTGAACCATAAAACTGTGTAATTGAATAAGTTCATTTCAGAGAGTCATTACAATGTTTGTGAGAAGTACACTTATGAAAGTAATGAACCTACTTTAAATGATTTTAAGTCTTGTAGATGAAGATTGGTATTTGACATTTCCATGAGGTACTTGATGTGAAGATGTTGAATATTCTGCGTACCGTTGCACTGCACGTTAATGTAAAGAAACTTTGCATATTCCTCAGAGTAAACGACAAAATATTCTCTGTTGGAGTCGCTACATATGACAGCGGTATAGACATTATTCATGTAGCATATATTCATTGAAAGCAAATGTAACATAAATTTGCACTTTGCTATACCTCTAGGCATTTACCACTAATGTTACAAATATAGAGGGTAGTATTTTGATGCTTTCTACTCATCAACTCATAAGCAAGTGCTAACCACGCCTTTTGCAATGTAACATCGTCCTCATAAAACAATAACTATCCTTTCTTTGCAGTTAATTTCAAAGTAACATCGTCAAGCTTCCTTTCTTTGATATATAGTGTACTTCAATGTAGGCTTGCTGTGAGGAAATCCATAATTGTTTTTTTTTTGGGGGGGGAGGGGGATGTGATACACAGAACAACTATCAGATTTCGTGAACTTCTACTTTTCTAGCGTTTATTTTATTATGCGGTGATTTTACAAACAAGATCATTATGACTTGCACATGAGACTAAATGTACTTTGCCAATCAGGTACCTAGAAAAAAAGTGTAAGTTAAAAGGATTTATCGTCTATAGGTTATGGGAGATACCTTTACATACAAATGCAGATTTAAGACTTTCTAACCTTTACTCTTTATTTGGAACTTCTATAGTATTATGTTCTAGTTATATATATATTCGTGTTTACTTTCTATTTTTTATTTTGTTTTGTGTTAGTTCTTTTGTATATATTTTTTTGTATAACTATAAAAATGCGTGTGTCTTCAGTTTACGATCATGATACTCCTCTGTGTAAAGTTTATACTGAAAATACTTCATGTGTGTGTATGTATATATATATATAGTTATCCTTTTCATCCATAGAATTCAGTTCAACGGACTTAATTTCAATCTCTTTTGATAGTAAAAAAGAATATTTTATATTTTATACAACTATTATTATGTATAAAATAGAAGTGTTTGTGGAGTGACAACAAGAAGCTCGGGAGAGCTTGTTTACGTTGCCACCGAGACAAACATGCACAAAACAAAAATATATACCAAAGAAGTTACACAAAAGAAAATAAACAACAAAAAAACAACAAAAGAGAAACAAAAGAAATATACCTTTAGGGGGGTTTAAGATAGTTTTAATGAGTTGAAGAGAAGTTGACAAAATCTAATTAAACTTTGACAGTTAGTCTGCCGAGAATTCAGTCATGAAACACATGTTCATTTATTGACGTTCGTACAAAATTCTCAAAATAAGACAGTACATAGCAAACAGAAACAAAATTATCAAGGTGAAAATTAAAAGGAATTTATTAAGATACATAGTTAACAAAACCATATTCCGGCCCATACTGTTTTAACTAATAATGTGCGAACAAATCAGTTCAAGAAAGAAATGTAATATCCTATAGGTAAACTTAACCGTTAGGAGAAAAGCGAGGGTATCATAGTGACGGCTGCTCTGATATTTGATTCGGAGAGCACAACAAAAAAGAGTTTCCAAAGAGTTTCCACATTTTGTATAGTTCAGTTTGTAAGTTCACACATTGAAGACAATGAACAAATGATTTCACATGATTTTGCAATACAAAAAATATCCAAATTGCTATGGGATATCCGCTGATAAACCGGATATTCTATATCTACATCTCTACCATTGTTTATTATACGACAGAGAGAAGTTTCATAGACACATATCGACAGTGGCTGCTTGTGAGGTTCTGATACAACTATAGTTGTGAAGTGACAAAATACAAACATGCACGTCGCATTTTGACCACAGGGCACAATAGAGGACCTTAACAGCGTGAGCACTGTCAGTCATGAAATGAGATTCACCTCAACAATCATGTTGTTGTTTTTGTTTTGTAGATCTGCTTGAAGCAAACATTAGAGCTAATAAAATATGGAAACAGAAACTTAATTAGACTTTAGAGAAAAATTAAAATGCATCTGTCAATCTAGTTCAAGTTATAAATATAGTTCTAATTATATTTTCGAAAGTGGAAAACATTTCTGTAATTATGACTTAACGCATTCCTTGTTAAAGACAAGGTATTGTAAAAAAATACAAGAAACTGTGCAGTCTACATTGCCACTGCCTGTTATACAATAAAAAATTAAATCATATTTGACGACGTAATCACTTGTTACTTTTGCCTGGTGTAAAGCACAGAAGTTATGACATGTAACATGTAAAAGAGAAAGGAAAAGTAAGCTGAAGATGTTACAGAACTGTAACTTAAGGTTAAAAGTAAATAATAAAACCAATTTGGGACACATTCTGGTTAGTGTAAAGGTGGGGGATATGGGGGTGGGGTGGGGAAAGAGATAAAAATGAGGGGGGAAGAGGTGTACCATCCTTTGGTCTCAATAATTATGTATGTATAACAAAGCCATATAAGGAAAGCATTGCCCTTGTCGTGCTCCATAGAGTGAGGCATGATGATGACAAGAAGAGGAGAATTCCTGTTGAAATTCCCAGAAATATAAACCAAATATGTCCCAATCAAGATTGTAATTTAATCATTTTTTCATGTGGGGAAATGCCAGGTAATTCTCTTAGCAGTTACAGTATTACCACGAATAAATGAGGACCATTAACACGGTAGAAAACTGCTCTCTTAGTAACATGTACATGAATGTGGTACTTCCTGCTTGACCTCAAGTAACACTGATGTCACCTAAGTCAATAAGTCTCATGTACATATACAACATTAATATGCAGACAGTTCGAAAATATGATCATACATTGCAAAATGCAGTATGGAGGAATTTCTTAGTGTGAACTACATGTGACCTCTAACAACGTTGCACATTCGTGGCAAACAAAATAGATCATACAAGGATCAAACCATAGAAGGATCAAGACTGAAGTAAATATCCAAACTCTCAAGAGTTTAAAGGACTTTCTTTCCATCAGATAACACGCTATACAAGAGACATAGCTTGGCTGAAATAGAATGAAATAAGCTTTCAGCAAAACCAGAACGCACAAATGCATTGTGGTTTCCATGATCTGATTATAAGCATTTTCTCCTGAATCTCACATTACAAGATACTATGTGTCAAAGGCTACCTATACTTCATATCAAATAAGAGATCTGTGCATGCTTCCTTTCTTTACAAGAATTTCATGTGACCCTGCTGACCTCAAATGACCTTTGACTTTCATCAAAGCCAATGGAACTCTTGTATACTCAATGAGATACACCTACATTCTAAATGGAAGATTTACCCAAGTTTTCCTTCTTAGGATATGGTGTTTACAATACTTTCACAATCTGATCCCTGTTGACCTCAAATGACCTGTGACTTCCACCAAAGTCGACAGCGATCTTATAATCAATGTGGTACATTTACAAACCACATATGACATTTGTCCAGGCTTCCCTTCTTGAGATATAGTGTTTTCAACTTTTTCACAGTTTGACCCTTCTTGACCTCAAATAACCTATGACTTCCACCAGAATCACTAGAGATGTTGTAGTTAAGGTGGTGCACCAACATACCACATACTGTATGACTTCTGTCCAAGCTTCCCTTCTTGACATGTGTTTACAAGCATTTTACAATTTGACCCCTGTTGACCTCAAATGACCTTTGATCTTCACCAAAATCTAGAGAGATCTTGTACTCAATGTGGCACATCTCCAAACAAATATGAGATTTGTCCAAGCTTCCCTTCTTGAGATATCGGGTTTACAATGTAGGCATCCCAAACACACATACTGACACATACACCACTGCATGATTACACAGTCTTAATGCAAGAGTAAGACAAACACTTCCAACACCCCATGAAATATGGTTTTTACAGCATTTTAGCACACTGACAAAAAGCAGTTATCAGCTCTTAACAAAGGGATATAACACAGATCAAGTAAACTTTAAATTATTTGCAATTATTTTTACACACTAGAAAATTGTTGAGAACAAGTGCACAAAACAAATAAACGTGTCAAAACATAAATGTAAAAAAATCACTAGAAATAAGACTTCAAGACACTGAAAAGGTGATGTTAAACATTTTTATAAATGAAACATTGTACATGTACTGTCCATTTGAAAGATTGAGGCATGTATTTGCAGTGTTCTGTCAAACCCCTCACCAAAAGAACAAAATCAAACTGTAAACAGAACAAAACTCAAATTCATTAGCATTTCATTGATGTACTTAGAATGAATTTAGCATGAATCTGACATATTGTATAATGTGAGGATGTGTAACACACTTGATCTTTGTGATATGTGGGTAAATAATTGTCACAAATTTAAAGGGAAATAGGGGGTTTGTTTTACAGGAAACATCCATATTCTTAAAACCAATGTTTGTGGATGCAGAATGATAGATTATTCAAAATAAGGAAGGACAGTAGTCTTCTTTTCAAGAAATAAGTTTCTAACAGATAGAAACTCATTTATTTGTTGTTTATCACGAACTTGTTCACCCAAACTTTTCAAAATTCAAATGATGCATCTTCCGTTACTCATCACATGCATAATGTTTTGAGGAGATGAAGCTTTGGCAGATGTTTATTGATGACAGTGAATGGTTTAACAATGACTAAAGCTATTTCTCTTCTACGTCATGTTGGCGTATTCTGAACGCCCTATTTCCCTTTAAGATATAACATATCCTGCTATATTTGCAATGGTATCAAGAGAGCTCAAACCAGTATCTGATAGGCATCGTAGTCATGTACTCAACATGCATACTTTCATACTGTATAAGAAATATGTCCAAGCTTCCTGTCTTGTGACTCCATGCTTACATGGTTTCAGCATGCTCTTGCAGCTAAATTGTCTCGATTTTATCATTATAGACTCTTGTACTCAGTATGGTACACCACTACACCTACATACCACAGCATGCAAGCGACCCATCTTGAGATATCGTGCCTGCAAGCATTTTGCTATTGGACCAGTGTATAACTCAATTGAAATCTGATGTCCACCAAAGACAGATTAATTTACCCAATGTGTTTGTACATATATCTCGTACATACATAAAATCATTCTGTCGAACCTTAAATCCTTGAGATGTCATGCTTACATTTTCTGTCGACCCCTTTTGAACCCTAATAGCTCTTTTGACTCGGCTAAAACAATAACATTCTGGAACTCAATGTAGGACACCAACATCCGAAGTATTAGATCTGTACATGCTTCCAATCTTGAAACTATGTTTACAGGTGTTATTACATGACCCTTGTTGACTCCACATGACCTTTAAACCACACAAAAACAAATTGTTTCTTGTGTATGTTGGGCCACCTATATTAGATGCCACTCATGTAATGTTGGTTCTCTTCTAACAAGAAAATCAAAGGACTTTGTGATTCCTTGCCGATATCCATGAAGAACACGGAACAGCATGTACATACTGTGCAAATTTTGAAATTCAAACACTTTATCATTCAAGGCAAAGCATGCCTACACTCTTTTGACCACTGTGTGTACTAAGCAGTTTTATATGTTTTCACAATTTGACCTCTGGTGACCGCAAATGAAATTTGACCTTTACCAAAATCAGTGGAAATCATCTACTCACTACGACCAACCCCCAAACCAAGTGAGGTATTAGTCAAGATTGTGCTTCTTGAGATACGGTGTTTACAAGGTTTTCACATGTTCACATTTGCTGACCTCAAATGACCTTTGACCTTCACCCCAAAATAATAGAGATAGAGATAGAGTGAGACATTTGTCACAATTAGCCTTCTTGAGATATTGTGTTTACAAGGTTGCCACATTTTGGTCTCTGGTAATCTCACATGACCTTTGACCTCTAACAAAAATAATAGGGATCATTTGCTTAATATGACCAACCCACGCACAAAGTACGACATCAGTCACGGCTACATTTCTTCAGATATGGCGTTTAAATAGTGTTTACAAGGGTTTCACAATTTGACCTCTGGTGACTTGAAATGAACTTTGACCACCACCAAAATTATAGGGATCATCAACTCTATATGACCAACCCACACACCAAGTATTAAAATAGTCAAAGCGCCCTTCTTGCGATATCATGTTTACAAGTAAGGCGTTACATACACACACGACATCACCATTGCATTAAGTCCTTTTACTCTCTGTGAGACGTTAAGGCTGCAGTGTGCATTACTTTCTCCCTATGTATGAACAAGTAATAGATTTTAAGAGGGACAGTTTTATCATGTTGCTTGACCCTTTGATCCCTTTGACCTGGAGCCTCCAACAAAATATGAGGGTTCTTGTACTCAATGTGGTCTAGCCACGTACCAAATACCATTTTTGCCCAAGCTTATGGTCTTGAGATATTAAACAGGTTTACAGATAGGAAACACAAACTTACACACATATACACACATGCCTGAAAGAATGCAAAGGCAGTACAATTATCATCAAAACCAGAACTGCACTTTGATACCAGTGATATCACCTATTCTAGCAGTTCATAAATAGCACATTGATGTTTAAACAACAAATATGAGCTCCACATGTCCATGTTCCAGTCATCACTATCAATTTTAAATGCTCATCAAAATACCCCATCACAACTTATTAATGAGCCAATCTATGACACATTCAAGAATTCAAGTGTTTCTAGGCATGTTCTCACAAGTGATGCAACACCTGTCCAAGTTACCATTCTTGAAATATTGTATTCACGATGGTTTTGCATAGAGGACCTCTTCCAATGGCAAATTGCTCTTGAACTGATAAGAAAAATAACTTTCTCACAGAGAACATTGTTCAGATCAACAGATATTTTTAGATCAGTCTAAACTTCTGTTCTGATCTTTACATGCTTTTCACATTTGACTTCTACGGGCCTTAAATGGCAACAATTCATACCTGAAGCACAGCAATAACTCTATGGATCTTGTACTCAATGTGGTCATTAAGCCAACACATATAAGATCTACCTAAACTTACCATGATGTCATGACTGTGTAAAAATATTCAGCAAACCCTCTGCCATGCTTGATTATGTTTTACCTATGGACATGACACTTATTACCCCCTGCCATGCAGCTCACGAAAGCCTAGCTACTGGATTGACACACCTGAACTACTTTACAAGAACTCTACAATGTTTAATTGACCATGTAGAACATCACAGCATAACATGATAAAACTGGTCCTAAGGCAATAAGGGTTTGTAACAAGTTGAACTTCACTAAAAGAACAAAGAGGTGAGGTTGGGGAAATTCTCATTTTGTCGTAAGAGTTGCAGCATGAACTTCTTGAGAAGCGGTGTATGTCATTTCTGTCTTGAAATACGTTGTGAACATAATTTTCAGTGTTTGACCTCTGGTGACCTCAGATGACCTTGATCTCTGCCAAAAGCTATAGGGCCCTTTCTCTTGAAATGACCAACTTACATATTTAAGCATCAATATCTCCCATCATGAGATATTATGTTAACAAGAATTTCAGTGTTAACAAGAATTTCAGTATTTGACCTCTCGTGACCTCAGATGAACTTGACTCCCCCCAAAACAGTAAGGTACTTTCTATTTATATGGGTCATCTATGTCCCATGTTTGAGAACTTTCAGAGTTTCCCCTCTTGAGATATTGTGATAACAAGCTGAGTGTCACACATACAAAATACAGCACCTACTTACACTCATTGCATAATCAGGACATGAGGGAATTAAGTCCCAGTAAGGAAGTCACTGAAATTCCCCTTTTCCGATTGGCGCCTGCAGTAAGTCACTGCCAGTGGAGATGGCACTAGCTCTGGATTATCATTTGACAGAACCCCCTCGCAGCGACAGATTTTTCGGGCAGCTATGAGCTGTGCGTGAGCAAGGATGAACGTGCAAGGCGCTTACTCTCAACGGCGTCTGTGACCTGCTAAGGCAGCTTACTTCCACCCAGCACATACTCGCCCTCAATACCTTACAGGGTTCTGCCGACAGTTCCCTGTAGGAAGTCACTGGAATTCCCCTTTTTTCCGATGATCGCTTGCAGCACATACTTGCCGAAAGTGAGGGCAGGCCCCAAGTATCAAGTGACATATACCTGCTCACAGCCTTCAATTTTGAAAGCAGCTACGGCAGTTACAAGATTTGCATGAGCAAGGGAATACGTTCTTGCAATGACTGGTACCGACTAAGCAAGTATCAGTATTTGCTCACATACACAAATACGATCATAACCACATAGGTTCCTTTTTTTATTGAAAGCCCCCTACTGCAGGACACTTGTAAAATTACATACACCTGATACATAATCAGTTAAAGTTCTGATCTTCAGACATTGCCCACTCTGGCAAAGATTCACAAAAATGTACCCTTCTACATTATGAAACAGAAATTTCTTGTATATGATATTGTACACCTACATATCAAATATGAGATCAGTTCTTTGTCACATGATGTTTACCATTAGGAAATCAGAAGCATATGCAGCATCGTGCTGAGAGAATGAACCAGAAACGGAGACTCAACCTGGTAAGAGGAACTTAATCTGGTAAGAGGGCACCTAGAAGAAGGGCACATAACTCCCAGGATGCATTAATGAACTGTATAACTTGAACACGTCTCAACTGCTGGTACTTGTAAATGAAAACTTACTGATTCCGCACTAGGAATAGAGTCCTGATGGGTGCATATACAATAACAGTATTTCAAACTATCAAATAAGAAATAAACACATGTACCATAGACCACTCCTATGTAGTATAAATTAACCTCCCTCTGTTATCTCAGATCAATTAAAGAATTAATCGTTTGTTACTACCAGGTCATGTTTTAGTGTATCACACCAACAATTCTGTGCTTTCTATGTTTAGATGCAAATACATGTGTATCAACTGTAAAGTACGCCACCCTGTATATACTGTATTTACCTGGCAGTGTTTCTATTCCACTGAGATACACAGTCAATAAGACATCAAAAGTGTTTTATTTCATATCATGGGTGGGTGTATTATCTATCATCAACATAAGCAAAAATGTGAAATAGAGAAGAACATATGATTTCCTCATTATTTTAGCTTGACAAATTCATCACAATTTCCAGAGGTTGGTGTCAAGGTTATTACATTGGAAGGGACAAATTTACCAATAAGCAAGTTTGAGCAATTATATATCCATTGTTGATTGCATAACCTTAATCATGCCAAAAGTTTGCGACTTCATTACATCATACATTATACGAAAATGAAACACAAACAACTCTGGGTTGCACCTCACTGCCAGATATCTGTTACAACTTGGCATGCATCAATGATTGGCGACCCATAAGCATTCAGTAGGATATCACGTGGTTTACTGGTTGTACACAGTAGAAAGCTCGACCAGTCCACAGGAACCTGAAAGAAAAAAAATATTTATTTTATGAATGTAAATTTATTACTAATAGCTGAAGGAACTTGTTTATAGCAGCCTACTTAAAGTCTCTGTATTTACAATAAACTGACCAACTGTAGGCATGTTGTTGCATTGATGTCAAAAAATGACACAGAATATCACATGGCCCTTCCCATGCATTCAGTGTCAAACTATACCATACTTATTCAAACAAAATAGAAAATAACAAACTGCACTTTCAAGGTATCTTAAATTATCAAATTATTTCACTAACCTTGACAAAAATGCAGATTGAAAGTGCAGTACTGTAGATTGGTTCCATTGGTGAAGCTTGATCCCATCCTCCCACAAATAGCTAGTATTTTGTCTCCTGTTTGAATAACCTCCGTGAGAGGATCTCCCAAAGAACCAATTTGATCACCAACTTTGCCTGCAAATCCAAGTTAGTGTTTAGACTGCCTCTTTAACTTTTCCCTAAAATGTCGGTTAGCAGCATCGATGACATTACAGAGCCTTGTCCATTCCTTAGCTTCTACATCACCACTGTTGCGATTTGTTCTCAAAGGACACAGTCGGAATGTTATGCTTCTTATTTTCATCAGTCGATTTTGATCCAGTCTTCCCAGACCGGCTTTCCCATTACAATTTTGCAATCTACGCTCCTCCTCTGAGAACATATTCTCTACGAGAAGACGAACTAAAGCTTCTCTATCATCTGTTTTGTCCTTATAATCCAGCAACTTTTGCTTCAGTGGGGGATCTAGTGAAGACCAATATTCCTTAAACTGGTCAGAAGCTGCAGAAATTAGGTCCTGTTCCCTTGTTGTCGAACAAGATTGCTGTGGTATCATGTGATGGGTACCAGATGTGCTAGCACCTGCTGACATTTGTACTGTATGTGCAGGTCTCTGATCACTTCGAAATTCACATAAAAAATTTTGAAGGAAAGTCAGGAATGGTTCATTTAAAACTGATGCAATTTTATGCAATGACTTTTGTGTTGCATCTGTGGTGGCTTTTTTGGCCAACTGTTTATGATGGCTTATTTCTTGCAATAGTATATCTCCGGCTGAAGATGTGGAAGGCATTGTAGACTGCTCTGCACTTCCTGCTACAGTTAAACTGTTGCTGTGTGGTGTGGATATTCCTTGTTCCTTTTGATGATTTCGAGAAGCTGCCAGTACCTGCTCAGTTTGCACATATAGATCTGAAGATCGGTCCATCTCTGGTATGCTCCTTCCAACACTTGGTTCTGTTTCTGACTCTAAGTTAGTCTCCAGAGTATTTCCCTGGCTTATCTCTGTTACTGTGGCTGCATCGGTTTGTTCCGTTCCTGACCTCCTCGAGTTAGGTTGGACATCAAGAGACCCTCCCTGTGTCATTTCTGGTGTAGTGGTTGTATCAAGTTGTCTTATTCCTGATTGCATGTCAGGTTGGTCAACAAGAGTTTCACTCTGTTGCACCTGTAGTTGCCCCTCTGCTTGTGATGGCCTTTGATAATTTGATGGAAGGGGTACGATTTGTCTACTCTGGGAATTCAGATGCCCAACTGATTGATGTATTGTTGTTGGTTGTGCATTGGGCTGAAGTGGATTTGTATAAAGCATCTGATCAGTACTATGAGACAGTAGTCCCTGAATTGTGACAGGAGTATTCTGATACAGAAGTTGAAGATATGGACCTCCCTGTGACAGAGGAGCCTGAGCAGTATTTGCCAATTGACCTCGGTCTATCTCATTCATGGGTGCAGGGTGTAATGATGGTGATGAGGCACTGATTGTAGCAGATGTCTGTTGCCGCACACCGGTATTGCTACTTAGATGATACAAAGAGGATTGTTGAGGAACGCACTCGTTTGGAGAAGAGACCTCTACAAATGGCGTATGAAGCATCGCTTCTGGAGATGTTCCTCTGAGATGACTGGTTGTCTGTAAGCAAAATTTGAATAATATGACTGTCATATTAAATGTAGCTTTTAAAATGGGATATAAAGCTATCGAACACGTGGAGTGCACGTCGAGTAGGCACTGCGGATTGTACAATATGATTGACAGCATATACACCAGACACCATACATCATAAAGCTGTTTAGTTGTCATTGAAGACACTGGTGTCTACCAGTCACTGGTAAAAAATCAAAAGTGCTAATATTAGTAACAAATGCATACTTTTTTCAGGGCAGGGGAACACTACTTGGGCTAAAGCAGTCAATGCTGTTACCTGACAAAGCTGACTATGCACCAATACTTATAAATGAAAGGCTCTTCATCTTCTGACTGGCGTGTGGAAACGAAAAACTCAAATATTAGGGCATATGCATAAAAAAGTTCAGACAATTTTCCTTTCAACCACCAACCAAATATTTCCATAATTACTGAATATAGAATTATTTTGACCAATTGCTGTGATAAGATGAAATTTGGTTTCTCACTGAATTGGAAATTAATCTTAAAAATGGTTCTTACTCACCAATCATGACTTGAAAGGTCTTAAACTCAAACACAGCAGTAAGATATGTGCAATTTCATTTTTTTTAAAACAAGTAAATATGGAATTGTGCAATTTCATTTTCTTTAAACCCCAAAAAGATGGTAATCATATACTTAGAGGGAAATAGGGCATTTGAAACACACCAACACAGCAAACAAAGGAATATCATTGGTAAACCATTCAGTCCCATCGATAAATATCTGCAAAAGCTTCCATCTCTTTAAAACATTATGTCTGTACTGAGTAATGGAAGATACATTATTTGAATTTTGGAAATGTTTGACGTGACAAATTATTGTTGAGCTACAAATAACTGAATTTCTATCTGAGAGAAACTTATTTCTTGAAAAGAAGGTTACTTTCCAGTTTTATTTTGAATGATCCATCATTCTAGTGTATGTTCACAAACATTTGTTTTAAGAATATGACTGCTTGCTGCAAAACCAATGCCTTTTTCCTCTTTAAAAAGGATTGTTGTAAGAGGTCAATTTGTATGATACCAAACAGAAACAAAGAAAGAGACACTTATTGACAAAGTTTATATGTATAAAATAATATAAAAAATAAGCCAGAATTTTAAGCATTTTCGTGAGGATAATTTACATCATCCTTTTTGGTTTAAGGTCTCATCACAAAAAGAAACTTCACAAAAAGAAACTTCAAAAAAATTTCATTTTCTTTAGAACAAATAAATATGGAATTGTGCAAATTTCATTTTCTTTAAACCCCAAAAAGATGGTAATCATATACTTAGAGGGAAATAGGGCATTTGAAACACACCAACACAGCAAACAAAGAAATATCATTGGTAAACCATTCAGTCCCATCGATAAATATCTGCAAAAGCTTCCATCTCTTTAAAACATTATGTCTGTACTGAGTAATGGAAGATACATTATTTGAATTTTGGAAATGTTTGACGTGACAAATTATTGTTGAGCTACAAATAACTGAATTTCTATCTGAGAGAAACTTATTTCTTGAAAAGAAGGTTACTTTCCAGTTTTATTTTGAATGATCCATCATTCTAGTGTATGTTCACAAACATTTGTTTTAAGAATATGACTGCTTGCTGCAAAACCAATGCCTTTTTCCTCTTTAAAAAGGATTGTTGTAAGAGGTCAATTTGTATGATACCAAACAGAAACAAAGAAAGAGACACTTATTGACAAAGTTTATATGTATAAAATAATATAAAAAATAAGCCAGAATTTTAAGCATTTTCGTGAGGATAATTTACATCATCCTTTTTGGTTTAAGGTCTCATCACAAAAAGAAACTTCACAAAAAGAAACTTCAAAAAAATTTCATTTTCTTTAGAACAAATAAATATGGAATTGTGCAAATTTCATTTTCTTTAAACCCCAAAAAGATGGTAATCATATACTTAGAGGGAAATAGGGCATTTGAAACACACCAACACAGCAAACAAAGAAATATCATTGGTAAACCATTCAGTCCCATCGATAAATATCTGCAAAAGCTTCCATCTCTTTAAAACATTGTCTGTACTGAGTAATGGAAGATACATTATTTGAATTTTGGAAATGTTTGACGTGACAAATTATTGTTGAGCTACAAATAACTGAATTTCTATCTGAGAGAAATTTATTTCTTGAAAAGAAGGTTACTTTCCAGTTTTATTTTGAATGATCCATCATTCTAGTGTATGTTCACAAACATTTGTTTTAAGAATATGACTGCTTGCTGCAAAACCAATGCCTTTTTCCTCTTTAAAAAGGATTGTTGTAAGAGGTCAATTTGTATGATACCAAACAGAAACAAAGTAAGAGACACTTATTGACAAAGTTTATATGTATAAAATAATATAAAAAATAAGCCAGAATTTTAAGCATTTTTGTGAGGATAATTTACATCATCCTTTTTGGTTTAAGGTCTCATCACAAAAAGAAACTTCAGAGAATTATCTTGCATTTCTTTTTGTTTCTTCCATCCAAAAATTTAAATTTCTTTAAAGCAACTAAAGATGGTAATCACATAATTAATAAAAATTATTAAAGTAACATTGTAATCAAATCTGTCTACTTGTATGACACCAAACAACAACAAGTTGAGAGACAATTATTCATAAAATTTACACCCACTTAATGATATCAAAATGACCCCTAATCCCACACATTTCACAAGGATAATTTGCATGATACTCCTTTGGTTTGAGGTCTCACGGTAAGAATCAACCTCACATCTTGCATTTTCTTTTGTCAAGTAGTCTGTCTTGAAATAGTGAATATATTTACCATTCTGTTACTTGGAAGATATTCACTTCTACTTCTGGTTGGTGGGTCAGTGTGTATAACATTTCCTTGGTTTGATGTTGTTGTCAACTGAGGATGCAAACTGGTTGACACATTTGTGTTCACTCTCTGATGTTGTGAAACTACAAAACAAGATGGAAACAGTTTTTTATCTATTTGCAAGAAATGCAAACAATGTAACATCATGTTACGACTGTGCTCAAATATTCAACAGCACCCTCTCTCATGGTTGATTCCACATGTTTTGCCTATGGAAAATGACACTTGACACTCCAGCCTAGACATTGGATTGACACACATGGACCACTTTACGAGATCGACATTTAAAGGACCATGTAGATCATCACAGGATGAGGTGATAAAGCTGGCGATGCCGATGAGGGTTTGCAAGAAGTTGAACCTTGCTAAAGCAATGAAGAGATGAAGTTGGAGAGGCTCTCTTTTTAGCGTGAGAGGTATCGCTTGCCTATCTTTGATCTTACAAATATGTTTTTAGTCTATGTGTAATGATGCCTATCTTTGATCTTACAAACATGTTTTTAGTCTTTGTGTCATGATGCCTATCTTTGATCTTACAAATATGTTTTTAGTCTATGTGTCATGGTCTTGTTAAAAGTGGATATTAAAACACTGATATTTTAACATATTTCACTTGTCATTATACCATAACAATGAACGATTTTTACTTGATATTTTTCCATATGACACAAAAGTGTTTGGACTACACATTAGTGGTATAAGCTAACTGCATGACTGTCACTTTCAGAGGAAAGTTTTTATTTACATTTCAAACTGAAACTAGAAAGCCAAAAGGCTTAGTGATTCCTTGCCTCATGATATATATTGTAACAAACATGAATCGCCCACATGACAAGCATGAGATCCCACACAGTTATCCTACTTGAGATACCATCTTAGTAAGGTCAAAACCTTTTGAAATCTCGTGACCAAAAATGACCTTTCACCTCCACTTAAAACAATAGGGATCACCTACCCTATATGGCCATTAACATGCTAAATATAAACAATTCACAAGCTAAGTATAAGATCCCTCACATTCATCACCCTTAAAATATCATATATACAAGGTTTTGACCTTTTGTCACCCCAAATAACCTTTGACCTACACAAACATGAGAAAACTCCCAAACGGATATGATGCTGCAGGGGAACAAATTATATTTTGTCCTGTCTAATAACTTGATAAAAAGATAAACATGTTTATTTAATCAAAATTATAGCACTTTATTTTAACAAGTTACAGCTATTGGTGGCAGCTCTTTCGTATTTGATTTTTTGGTGTGATGCCCTTCCCAATGGCTATGAGGTCCTTGAAAATTAGCAAAAACTGATAACCCTATTAAACCAGAATCTAGCATGACTTGCAATTTTGACTTTAGTCTACTTAAAGACACAACACACAGTACAAGTTTCCCTGATTTGATACACAGTAGTCATTTGTTTAAAGCTTACCTTAACTACTTTAAAGTGAAATAGGGCGTTTAAAATACACCAACATGGCGTACAAAGAAATTCGCTTTAACCATTGTTAAACCATTCAGTTTCATCCATAAATATCTGTCAAAGCTTCATCTCCTCAAAACATTATGCATGTGATGAGTAACGGATGCATCATTGGAATTTTAAAAAGTTTGGGTGAACAAATTATTGTTGAGCAACAAATAACTAAATTTCTGGTCTGTGAGAATCTTATTCCTTGAAAATAAGGCTACTGTAATTGGTTATTTTGAATAATCTATTATTCTATGTCCACAAATAATGGTTTTAAAAATATGGTTGTTTTCTGTAAAACAAATGCCCTATTTCCCTTTAAGGGCTAAACAGAGACACTGTTTATACAGTAAATGGTTAAGTCCATTGAGCACCTGGCTCAACAGACTTTATGATTTATTCTGGACATTGTGGTTTCTACTGGCAGTCAACTGTGATCAATTTTGTCAGATAACAGTGACCAATTTGAACAGAGGTGGGTCAGTTACAATTTGATTCATTCAATTAAGCAATCACAGTTCATGCATGCTCAAGGGTATTTGATCCAAATGATCAGTAATTTAGTTCTTTTTATAAAGCTAATAACCTGTGGTATATTTAATCAATTCCAATTTACAATTCATGCATGCTCACATGTCCTAATGAGGACAGTGGCATAAGGTTTGCCAAATAATAATCTTTGATACCAAATTTAATGTTGTCTTTATCTTTTCTTTATGGCTATCAAAGAGACTACTGTATGGTAGTATGTCCTAAAAGAAATTCTCAAATCAACAAGAGGATTCTACATTACAAGTATAAAATTCACTAGAAGGACTGTTCTTTAAATATTGTAGATTCAACTTTTTCACATTTTGACCTCCCATGACCCCAAATGACCTTTCACTTCTGCCAAAGAATAGGGATCATCTTCTCGATATGGGCAATCCACATGCTAACTATGAGATCTCTCACATTTATCGTTCTGGAGATATGGTGTTTACAAGCAATTTTCAAGGTATTTACCTTTTGACCTTTGGTGACCCTTGAACTCAATAAGATACACCTACACACTTCGTATGACATCTGTTCAAGCTTCTCTTCTTGAGATATCGTGTTTACATGGTTTTCACAATTTGACCCCTGTTGACCCCAAATGACCTTTGACCTCCACTGAAAACGATAATGTTCCTCTACTCAACATGGTACAACTACATACTAAATATGAGATTTCTACAAGCTTCCTTTCTTGAGCTATCGCGTTTACAAGGTTTTCACAATTTGACCCGTTGACCCCAAATAACCTCTGACCTCCACCAAAAACAATAGGGACCATCTACTCAATAAGGGCAACCTTCATGCCAAGTATGAGATCACTCAGAGTTACGCTTCTGGAGATATCGTGTTTACAAGCAATTTTCAAGGTATTTACCTTTTGACCTCTAGTGACCCCAAATGACCTTTGACCTCCACCAAAAACTATAGGGATCATCTACTCAATAAGGGCAATCTACATGCCAAGTATGAGATCACTCAGAGTTATGCTTCTTGAGATATCGTGTTTGCAAGCAGGCGTCACACACGCACATACCACACACACACAACATCACCATCTCATAGATTCCTTCTGCCTTCGGCAAGGAATCAAAAGGAAAAATAGATTTTTGTTGTCCTATACATCAAATGCATAATTAAGATATTTTCTAATGAATATCGCTTATAATTTTGTTGCTTGTAATAAAGTGTTGGTTAGTACAATAATGAGAACAAAAAAAAGAATACATAATTTCAGTCTCGTAACAAGCTAGCGACACTTTTCAATCTCTGAAATGTTGCGTAAGTCACATTGAAAGTAGCTTGGACCTGCACCTGCTTCACTGCATTGTTCACACCACCCTAAGCTGCATAATGGGGCCTTTGATGAAATATTCAAAGATCATTAATATCTTGTGATAGCCACATTGTGAATACACAAGTTGAACGTTGTCAAATCAGAGCTAGGAGTCCACTACATCACAAGACTCAGAGATACACAGTCAATTACATAATAATGGTCCCACTTAGCTTTTGTGTATATGGATAGTGTTAGAAACTCTGTTGGGCTGGAAGTTTGAGGATATAGTGTTTCCCATCGGCAGTTCATTTCCAAACATCAAGGATGTGAATGAAAATGGTTCGAAATTTGGCTTAAATAAGTCAGAAGACATATTCCTTGAAGAGAATTCCCCTTCAGCAGGAACATCCAGCCACAAATTTAGCTTGGATATGTTTAAGTGTAAGTTTAAAGCCAACCATTCTGGTGAAACTTCCACACAGATCCTATGTGTTTTCTCAAGATATTACCAGTTGAAGTTACCCCTTTTGCTACCAACTGCCAACTTGAAACAAGCAGGAGTGACATCATCTCCTCACATGGAAGAATAGTCTTTTGCTTTCTTTCTTTGTTGAATGTATTATTTTGCCCTTGAAATCAGTAGATGGCCACCTAATGTACTGGTTATGTGGAAATCCCAAAACTCTGATATCTCTCACACATTCACATTATGATAGAACTAAATATTGAAGTATTAGTGTAAAGTTTTAAGGAAAACATAAAATGCATCATCAATGTGGGGAAATTGCATCACCCCTGCTTGCTTCAAGTTAATGATCGGTAGCAAATGTGGCAACTTCAACTGATCTAAGGAACCACACATGGGAATTGAAAGGAAGTTTCACTATATTTGTCACATTAACTTACTCTTCACCATATCAAAGCTACATTTGTCATTAGACCATCCTTTTAATGATATGACAGTTTGTACAATATAGTAAAAGGTTTAAAAAAGACAACGAAACACCCTGTTTAAAAAGAACCACAATTTGGAATCATTACTGTAGTGCTCCAACTTTAAGGATACTGAACTGCAGCAAACTTAGACAAATTTATTTAGGGCATTGTTTACAAAGAGACTGGGAACACAACTGGACCATCAGTCTGCAGGTTGAAGTTGTGTCAAGGCACGATTGTTAGCCTGGTTATGCAGCAATTGCTCAACAGTACAATGTGATAGCAACAGCACTACAAATAATTTTCAATCACCTGGGGAAACGGTGGGTAACAGTTGCAGAGGTTGCTGTGACTGTTCGATGCCTACAGTATCAGACTGTGGAAGAGTGCCCCCTGAGGCATTTGGTGTCTCGTTATTATGGAATAATTGAGAAAGAGTGAAGCCCAAATTGCTTCTACCAGACAAAAGTTGTGGCTGGTGGGAGGACATTGAAGCCATTTGTACCATTGTTCTTGCAACTGCAGTGGGTGAATGCTCCTGTAAAGTGTACTAAAAACACAAAACATGAAACACAATTATATATTTCTCTTTATGACCTTTATCTTCTTCAATGCCACTTTATAAGATTGTAATATACTATGAACATTTCTTTTTTCATTCAGCAAAAATTACTTTTCAAATGAAAATATAATTCAGTTTTAATTAAGAAATTAGTTGATAAACTTTTCTACCTTGTTTATTCTCAAATGACCATAATTTGTACTAAATAAGTCACTTTAAAGAAGAGAATTTATCAGTCTGATATGCACAACCGGTTGAGGCCTTATATCAAAAGATCTTAAGCTTTCTAAAGTGTACAGCTGTACTCACTTTACACCAACTAAAAGATCAAGAATTCTTTGTTTGCAAAGTACCTTTCAATTTTTTTATTGGTTTTCTCTCTGTGCAAATGTTAATCGATGGGTATAATGTTTTGATTTGAGCAAGATACAGCATTTAGAATCAGCAAGTTTATTTTGAGAAGAAAATATGTTTTCATTCAACAGAAGATTACTACTTTTGATTGTTCCTTCTTTCAGCCAGATATACACCATTAGAATAGCTTTCAATCCCACTGCATATAGCAAACTTCTTGACAGACTAACCTTTCTCTTACTAACAGAACCTTCTACTGATCCAGATTCTGAAGTTGCACTTCGCTTTTGCGTTTCCAGACCTGAAGGAATTGTTCGAGCATCCTGAAGAACTGAGCTATTCTCAGACTGTGGAGCAGCTACACATAGAGAAAAACAACAACCAAAACAAGTATGACACAAAAATCAAATGTAAACCAGCTACAATTCTCCTTCAAATATCCTGTTTGCCAAGAATTTATGTAGGAAAGTACGGTAAAAGAAAGTTCTCAGTAAAGACATGCCATTCAATGTTATATTGCATACTTATTTGTAACTGTGTTTAAGTGACACCCACAGTACATAAAAAATCAACCAACAACTTGTTTGAAATAAAGAATTATACGATTGTCTTACATGCAGTTTCACTTGCAGCTGTAAACTGTTCAAAATCAACAATGCTTCTTTATGTATGGGGTATGGGATACAGCTTGCATTCAAGTTTTCACCATTGAATATTTTCACTTTGATAAATATGTTACTTCTTACTTGTGTTTTACCAGTCGACACATTTTAACTACGTTTCCACATGCACCAGTCACTCAGTGTATAAAGTTCATCTAAGAATGTTTAAAACAATGTTACTGTGCAATGGTCCTGAAACTTTTACACAAAAGTAACACATTTGATTTTATCTAAAATGGAACATAATTCAGCTGCACACAAGAGAGCATGATGTGACTGAACATGATTCAGGAATTTTCTTAAAACTGTTTGTAATTATTTGCAGAGGTCTATTAACTTCTGTCAAAAGTTAATATACTGTATGTACCAGCAAGGTATTGCTCCTTTGATCTGCTTGTACCAGGATGGCTGCTGCTGCTGAGTGACTGGCCCAGAGCTTCTGCTGGTTTCTGCCTTGCATAGGATGAATAAGGTATGTCCCCACACCAACTAGAACCACCTGGTCAACAAAAGTTCACAAAATGATATCACAGAGCATTAGTTCTGTGAAAAATATAAAAATTCTGAATATATGGCTATTTTGATGCTAATGAATAATTGAAAAAAAGATGGATTTATGCTCAGTTATATACAAATTAACAATGTGTGCCATCATGCTCACTAAAAATAGAAATCACACTTAGGTAATCCCAGAAGAGATAAATTCTTCAAAACTAACATTAAGCCACTTGCATTACATTTGGTATAAAATTTAAGCTTAAAGTATGAATTTCATTTCCATGTCAAAATAAGACATTAAAAATATTCAAGAAACTATTGTTTAGTTTAATGATACTGTGTTTTGTGATAAGAGATAGCCAACATAGCAGTTAAATGCACAAACAAAAGCAAGGTTGCCAGTACATTATTGCGCATTGATATTGCACACACCACACATGAGGTCTGCATACAGTACACACCCTCCATACAGTATTGCTTAGAACACACCATCACAATTAATACTTTATAATATAATGTCAAAAGTTCCTGACCAGATTCTAGCAGATAACACTGATCAGAACCTTTCCTGCAGTATTTTGTAAATTTACATACACATTCCATTTCTATAAAAAAAAAAAAAAAACTGTTTGGCTGTCATATACACATTACTAGTAGTAACTGTTTAAAATCACCAAAATAATAAGGGTATTGTACTTAACAAGGGTCCATAAACAATCGCATGACATTGTGAGCCCAAACTAGTCCAAATTCCCATTCAAATGCATCTTCTTTTCTAAATTTTACTATTCACAAACTACTTTAGATTTTCTTCTGATATCTGCTCCCCTTTATCCTACACTTAATAGATAGCATTTCCTTTCAATGTCAGACCGCTGCACATAATCTATTCGCAAGATTCTCTTGGTGAAATAATGTGGCTTATGGCACCAAATCTGACTACTGTATATACAGTGTGGAATGATAACCAAGACACATGTGAAACTACACTGGACAAGCCATTAGTTCTTACATTGCCTATGGTACCACTTAAACTTACCAAAACAAAGTTGGTAAAATTTGATGGAACTCCATAAGGTATAGGCACGGTATTTTCCAAGTTCATTTGCTGCTTCAATTAGCAGTGCCATCAGGTCAGATGGTGAGCTTGTTCTTCTCTCTAAAACACTGAAGATACACTTCAAATGCCACAGCTGCCATCGGTGAGTGTGCGATCCACTTTGAGGACGTCCACTCTCAATACTTGACATTGCTGTTTTCTTTTCTTCTTCTGAGATGTTAAAGACTGTTTGAAGGTGACTGTGACAACATCCATCAACCAACTTAAGAATGGTTCCACTGTAAGCATTGAAAAAGTTATTCCAAGAGAGAAAGTAACTCTGTGGAATGTTAAAAAAGAGAATGTTTCTTTGTTATGATTAAGACCACTTACTGTACATTCAAAGAAAACACTATAGGATCTGTTTAATTAATCATGTGTAGTTTTGATACATGTACTGTATGTCCTTCATGTCGTTGGGTCACCCATTGTTGTCATAACAGAATTCATTTTAATCATACTTTAAGCTACTCATCAAAGTATACATTACAGCATTACAGTATGTACAGTAAGCTGCATGATAAATACGAAGAGAACCATTCAACAAACAATGACCTACAGTATGTGGGAAGAAAGACATTAATCCACTTTCCGAGTATAAATATTTACACAGTTACGTAAAACAATCATACAAAAACATGAATTTTATGGCTTGGTTTAATGATGGACTGTAATGTAATCCTTTACATGAAGCTTTTATTAGTCTGGGTCTGGATCATACCTGCATTCTGAAAGACTATTTTGTACTCCTTTGCCACTCTCAAAAATATCTGCTCCAGTTCGATGTCCACTAATGCCACAAGGATGGCATCCTTTAAGAGGATACTTACAAGCTTCAAGGACTTTCAAGGAAATAACATTTAACCACTGATGAGAAGTTTGAGCAGTTGTTGTGTAACATTTATCAAAGATGAGGCTGTAGGCCGCACTCACCAATAAGCACCATTTTATACCATTAGAATGTGCTGACTTACAATTCACTCCCCTACTCATGTACTGCATGTATACACATAACATTGTCACAATTACAGTACAATACAGTGTTCACTGACAAGAGTCTACAGTACAGTGTACATCACATATGAAAACACTTTGTACAGTAACAATGTGATTTTATTATCAGTTTCAAGACATACTGTATCTATCACAATGATTGGAAAATAATTCAAAATAACAAGAGCCCAAGGGCACTGTGGTTCCTTGCACAGATGGAGAGCACATAATGTAAATCATGAAGTAAAAGGGAGCATATTGCATTACTTTGTACGATAGCCCATATGGTCCATTTCTGACCATGAACTCTCACTTGTGTAACATAAAATCTGTAGAGAGAAAAAAAAATTTCATGCTTTTATAAAATGGCCCATTTCAGACATTGGACCCCAAACATGACAAACATACACCCACATGGAACCACTTCCATAGCACTAATGTGACCATCAACAGTGTAATACATGCAATCTGTAAGAGAAGTATTTTGCATGATTTCACAGCAGACTATGGGCACTATGGTTCCTCGTACTTGAAATACACATACTGTAAAATGATATGCCTGAATTCATAAATACCAAAAAAGCCATTTCAATTAATGCAATGAATTGAAGATGTTGATTTAGAACTGCAATATACAGCAACATCCCATTCATTTTACAAAACACAAACAGCTGTAGATCTCTGCAAATTGCAACAAGGCTTATCACATCTATGCCCCTTTAAAGTTCATCAATCTGACAACATGCCCTGGAGGGAACTTCTGGGGTCTAGTTTAAACTGGTAAGAACACGAACTGACTTATTTTCTTTCATTATGTTCTGCCCACTTCACTAATTGAAAAGACACATGAATGAACACATTAGCAATCACGCACGAGGAGGTAAACTGATCCAGCCAAAACTTGTCTGGTGTGACCACCTACAGTACTGCAAACAGCACATTGCTGCTTCTTCCTTTGATCAAGAAACTGCTAACTCAAGCAGTACTTCCATGACGCACTGGAGGGGGACTGATGGGACATATGAGCATCCATAGCATAACAAGGTTTTCAGACTTATGCCCCCAGTTCCCCCAGATGACCTTTGACCTCCACCAAAAACAATAGGGCACACCTCAATATGGCAAACCTACATACTAAGTTTGACTTTCATCTGACTTTCCCCTATTGAGTTACTGCGTACCCAAGCAAAACAGACTTTTTCCCCCAGTTCCCCAGATGACCTTTGATCTCCACCAAAAACGATAGGACACACCTTCTCAATATGGCGAACCTACATACCAAGTTTGTCTTTCATCTGACTTTCCCTTATTGAGTTACAGCGTACCCAAGCAAAACAGACTTTTGCCCCCAGTTCCCCAAGATGACCTTTGACCTCCACCAAAAACGATAGGGCACACCTTCTCAATATGGCAAACCTTCTGTACATACTAAGTTTGACTTTTATCTGACTTTCCCCTATTGAGTTAGAGCGAACCTAAGCAAGTGTCACAGATGCACACACACACACACGCCAACCTGACTGCATAGGTTCCTTTGCTGATGCAAGGAACCAAAAAGTAATACCTGTTAATAAATAGTCACACCTACTCAACAATATGCTACCCTAAACATAGAAGGATTACTGTATTCACTGAGGTGCACATGCAACAAAAATGGTATGTTTTTAATAGTTACCATCCTTGTAATTTAAAAGCATTGTGTCAACATCAGAAGATTTTTCTTTTATCTGGTACATTTGAATCTTAGCATATCTACCATAGGTAACCATCTAGTATTTAATTCCCCTGATGTGTGTTACATCCATGTTGTGTGATCTTGTGGTTGCAGTTATCTTACTGCATGGACATTTTTCTAACACCTTTGAAAATATGATAAAGACCATGTAACTCCTTCATTGTATGAATTAAATTGTTAGCCATGAATCTTCTGGTTTCACTTTTCTCTACCACAACCTAATAAACTTCAAATCACATGTAATGTAATCCAAAACTGCAATCCAATTGGAGGAACTCTACTTTAAGCATCAGTATACTGTCATACTTTTTCAGTGTGATTTTTCTCCACAATAGCCATTCATCAATATTGTGATCAGAAACTGACTAAATGACAAATAAAATGTTACTAATCCCTTGATTCATCCACAAGGGAAGGGGTCACTGTACAATGTCTTTTCCGAAGTGTAACTAACACCCTTTATGAAACCATTCATTTTATCATGCTGTTTCTCTCAAATGAAGAGTTTCAGTAAACATTTTGGAAACGATTGCCTAAGAAGGGAACATCATCTCCTTTCTTCCTTTCTACTTTTGCCCACTATAGCTTCAATTTAACATTTTCAATGACGGGCAAATTGACACAGACATAATGCCTAAACAAAAATATAACAGTATATGAATCACACTGATAATGATCCATTTTCTTGATCAAATTTAAAGTGGTGACTAATAAAATATATCATGAATAAGGGGGAGTAATTCTTTCCATTGCTTTTTATTTTGAAAGGAAATGTGAAACTGAAATGTAAACATTACCATACTACTGTACTTACAATGTGATGTAGAGATATATTTGATACTTCCTCTCCACCAGGGGTGATAATCAGTGCACTATTGTCACTATTGATGAATCGTAGTTTGCAAGCTTCCTCTTCAATGTCAGCTACAAAGAGACAAAATCTGCTGTTGATGGAGTGAAAGGAAATCTGCATCATGTCTTCGTCATAGGTATCTGACCACAAAATGGCTACCATCTGGTAGTCCTCATTAACATCTATACCGACAGGGCTTGTTTTCCATCTTTTTGGTGGAGAGTATTCCAGCATCTTCCTCTCTTCCTCTTCATTCCACAAAAATACCTCCTCAGATGTACAAACTATCACTTTTCCTGAGATGACAGCTACATCTCTTATCTTTTCAGAGGGAGGAACGTCATTTAATTTAATGCCACATTTCTTTCTTAGATTTGACTCAAATACATCTAGTTGTAGACATAGACATGATGATGAGCTGTAAACCACGAGAATGTCACTCCCTCTAACAGTCAAAAAGGATGGTTTACCATCTAAGGTTAATGACTGTTCTTCACTGCTGTCAGTATTGTTGTAAACCATCAGTTTCCGCCTTTGGCAGATCACAATCCTTCTCTCATTAATACATGAAATTAGACGGTCACCATAAGTGATATCTGGGGTGAAGTTAACCAAGGCAGAATGAACGTAATTTCCCAATCTTTCTCTTGAAATTACTTCCACATTAACATCTTTTTCAAGATCATTGTAAACAGATACAAGAACATCATCATCTGCTGACACTGTCAAATCAGCGACTCTCCATCCCACATCAGGATAACTTCTTGGACAGCCCTTCCATCTAGTAAAAAGAAATGTACATTTTCGTTAGCAATGTATCACAACAACATGAAACTCATGAATCAATTAAAACTCATCAATTGAAGCAATTTCTATTACAGTGCTGTACAGTAGTTCAGAATTGTTATTTAAGTATTAATAACTAGAATACAGAAATACATTGTGATTTTGATGATCTGATTAAGAGATATTTTCTGAATCTGATTTAATAGCATTTGTATATGTCACATTAAGCTATGAATGATTTATATGAAATATGAGATCTGCACAAGCTTCCTTTTGTGAGAATATATCTACATTGTCACAATTTGACCCTTGTTGACATTGAATGACCTTTTACCGTCATTAAAGACCAACTGGTTCTTGTGCTCAATAAGCTACATATATATATATATAGAATATGACATCTGTTCAACCTTCCCTTCTTGAGATAAGATATTTACCAGAATTCCATACTGTTACCCTGTTGACTGCAAATGACCTTTGATCTTCACCAAAAACAATGGAATTTTTGAATACTCAATGAGATACACCTACAATCTGATTGGGAGAACTGCCCTGGTTTTCCTTCTTGAATTATTGCGTTTAGAATATTTTCACAATTTGACCTCAAATTACCTGTGAGCTCCACCACAATCAACAGGAATCATGTTATCAACGTGATGCACGTACATACCAAATGTGAGATTTGTCCAAGCTTCTTTTTACAAGTAAGCTGCATTGGTAGGGGTTTGGGGTTTTTTGCAAATGTCATGTAAATGTTTTTGGCAGTTTTGTCCGATTGAGGAATTTTTTATACTTTTGATGTTCATTTCTGCTAAAATTTCTTTCTTAGGACTTCTCTGCTTTTATGAGTAAACATTTACAGTAATTGCAGCAATGTAGGCTACTTACAGTATATGCCATCCAAAGTGTTAACGCAAGTCATAATTTAATACAAACGCTTTCAAAGATATCACATCTTCCTCCTCAGGTAAGTAAAATATACAAAAGTAGCAAGACAATGTAGCATTAGACAATATACTGTAGTATCAGAAATACAACGTCTGACAGGTTTTAGAATATTTTTGTGTTAACATTTTTGTGTTAACATTTTCGTGTTAATTTGCTCTTTCATCTGGTTCTTCAAATGCACAAGTCTTCCTAAATTATATTATGAAGTGAGCAAGAAGAGAAACATTCCTGTGAAGGTTTTTCACGAATTTGAGCTCATAGCAAACAGGTATGCAAAAATTCATCTGGATATACAATATTTTGAGGACTGTGAATACCTTGGATTGTTCCCCAAATTCTTACATGTGAAAGCACTAAGACTGAAAGTTTATGAAGATGTAAACTTTACCATACGGGTATCAGTTCTACAAAAACAGGTTTCATTACTCAAAAAGGAATTACATGCCAAACGTAATGTTTTTCAAACACTCAAACGGAAATTTGAACAACCATTCCTTGGATATCATATTCTCATTGCCAAACTGAATGCCAGCATTAAAGAGGAAACACTTAACATCAACAGAAACCACCAACGGAAACTCTTGGCACTATGGAAGTCTCAAAGACACCCAACACCTGACTGCCAAGAAGAAGCACTCTGGTACCGGTATGGCTTAAAGCACCATATCCTGCCCCGTTCAATGAATGAGATAGATATCAAGACGGCAATAGAAAAACAGGTCTATCACTTAAAGAATGGAGAATGAAGAATTACCCACCCCATGTCTGGAAGCAGTGAAACACTCAACACTGAACTTTCCTAACTGCAAAACAGTCATGTCCCAAGAAACAAACAAAGAACTACACAGAACTTTACAATTATTAAGTATAAATGATAGCATCAAATTATGCAAATTTGATAAAGGAAATGGACTTGTCATACCTAATAATCAGGATTATTACACCAAACTTAATGACTTAGTTTTGGATCGTGCAAAATTTAAGGAAATCAAGGTGGATGAAGGTAAAGTACACCCAATAATATCTAAAGAAAATTCTATAGTTACAAAAATAGAACAAAAATCTCAAATATATCCTTCCTGACAATGTATTTAGCAATATTGTAAATTCAGGTAGTCAGCCTGTTAAAATCTACAGGCTTCCTAAAGTTCACAAAGAAAATATTCCACTCAGACCTGTGGTCTCTATGATCGGAACTGCAGAATATAAACTAGCAAAATATCTTGTGAAAATTATCAATGACAGCATGTCAACTACTTATATGCTGGGATCAACTACTTCTTTCATAGAACAACTAAAATCACTCAATTTCAAGTCTTTTCAAAACTTGTGAGCTATGATGTGGCTTCATTATTCACTAATATCCCTCTCACTGAAACTATTGATATTGTATGTGAATATGTCTACCGGCAAGATTCCAGGCCAGGATATCCTAGGTAGATTTTCAAAAAATTGTTACAGATTGCAACTGGGGGATACTTTCTCCACAAAGGGAAACTGTAATGTCAAATTGATGATGTAATGATGGGTAGCCCATTGGGACCAACTTTAGTGAATTTTTTCCTTTTTTTTTTTTGGACTTGATTCATCCTACAGTTCAACAGTCTATCGTAAGCCTAGTAATACAAATGTACTCCTAAATTTTCATGCTATCTGTCTATGGATATGGAAAACTGGTTTAATCAATTGTTTTTTCTAAATAGAGCGTATGTTGTTTGTAGCAATTGGTCCTTATTCGATGTAGAAGTATCCAAATTAAAAGAAATCTTTTACTGTAATGGTTATCCTAGTCAGATTTTTGATAACTGTGTAAAGAAATTCCTCAGTAAAAAGATCAGTCCAGGAATGCATAATCAAGATAAGGAGGATCATGATATTGATTACATGGTCACCATTCCATTCACAGGTCACCCATCACTAAACTTTAAAAGATCTTTAACTTATCACCTTAGAAGTATCAGTAAGAAATGCCATGTGGTTTTCAAAACTTTCAAAGTTGGTAACTACTTTTCCTTGAAAGATAAGACTCCTAAGAGCCTTAAAGCTAATGCCATCTATTCTTTTGAAGGTTCTTGTGATAAGAACCAAACTTACATTGGTAAGACAAAAAGGCATCTAGCAACCAGGATCAAGGAACATCTCTCAGGAAAATCAGCTATCCATGAACACATCACTCGGTGCATAGACTGCCGAACAGCAAACAGCAATAATTTCACCATCATAGATACCGGAAATACAGATTTTGAACTCAAAATCAAGAAGCCAAAAAACTCATACCTGTTCTAAATAACCAACTGTTCCAACATGGATCATCCTATACACTCAGCGTTTTCTAAAACCTGTCAGACGTTATATTTCTGATACTACTGTATATTGTCTTACTGTATGTTATATTGTCTTGCTACTTTTGTATATATTTCACTTACTTGAGGAGGAAGATGTGATATCTTTGAAAACGTTTGTACTAAACTATGACTTTCATTGAACGTTTTCGTGTTAATTTGCTCTTTCATCTGGTTCTTCAAAAGACACTGAAGTCTACCTATAGATGTGCTTGATATCTTTGTCTACTCCCACTTTATTCAGGGAGTGATTTGTCGTTTCCTACGAATAGTTTACAAGTTGAAGACAGTTACCACAAATGACATGGAACCCACATTTCTATTATGTAACATTTCTTCAAACAACCAGTGGTTTATTATGAATATGGTTTAGCTACTATAAACAGTTGCTTTAATTTCACAGTTTGCCTGTCATGCTGATCAACCCATTATTAACATCAACTTAGTAAAAAGACATTACATGCTTATCCCAGTCGACTTACGATTTCAAAGAAAGTGTTTGGACTGCACCTCCTTCATTTGGGCTAAGTCTCTCAATGTAACGTTCTGAGAAAAGAGGTTAATGAAAACAAAAAAAACTATAGTAATATGAACGATTTCCTTTCAGTTTATACACAGAACAGTACTTCAGTTTTATATCTCAACATGAGTACAGGGTGAAGTACAATTTTCCAACAAATGCTTGAGGATGAGTCATTTGCAAGGTCATGCATTTTGACAAGAGATTCATCTTGACCTTAATTGACCATAAAAGAACTTAAAGGTGAGAGATCATGTTTATTCTAAGTCTCTGCAAAGCAGTACTGATTATATATTCTTCGCCCTTCATGCCAATATTCAGGTCACAATGTATGTGAACTGAAACTTAATGTCACCCTTGTATAGATAACTACAGGTAAAGACATTGGTACAATCAGCTGTTACAAATACACAGAAAGCACCAATTTGAAAAGAACTAAAGGGGATCATGTAATACAAAAACTGCCTGAGCAGTAATCTGACTACAGATTACCTGAATGTGACTGATAGGCTTCCAGTTGCTTCTTTAACTCTGAAGTAACTGTTTTTCCAAGGTGTTTACAAGCATCTTGCACTTTTTCTATACAATCTGGATTTATCAGTTCCTCCTTCAGTATCTCAAGAAGTTGATCTTTTCTCTCATTCCGTTCCGATGAATTCTGTCCACCATCTTCAATATTGTAGTATTTTCTTAGCTCCTCAAAGTCATTGTCAGACAAAATACATTTCAAGTGCTTCCTCAAGTTCACAAAAGAAAATATCCCTTTCTGTTATAAGAGATGAAAAAGCACAAAATATACTGCACTGTGTACAGCGATTGAGAGTTGAATGGAAAGTAATATCAGTACAACATGAGCAAATACAGAATAAATTCTTCTTTCCATCAAAATTTAGTCTGCTGGAGATGACAGCCATACAGTACAGTGGCCTTCTTGTATTGTACATGTGCTCATCACATTGCAGTGTGTGATACTCACCAATTAAGCAGCTAACACCTGTATGATCAAGTTCAGTGCAAAGTACAACAAACTTGTGTTTAGTGTTGTTGTGATATGAAACTTTCAAAACCAATATCAGGAGCACTTTTCTCTCAATTGCCAAACAATACCATGATATCATAAAGGAAAGTTGGAACCAAAGCACACCTGAATAAATGTGTGTAAAAACTATGATTGTGCACAGATCCACTTTGTACAGTCTCCTTAAGTTGGTTACGACAAAATCAAACTAGTTCATTAAAGCATAATATCACCTTAAGGTCTGATTTCTTGTTTCAGTGTATGTGGTATTTATTGTGTGATCCATGTCTGTTCTAACAAACCTTTCTTTTTCATCAAGTGCACAGATGATACCATCAGGGTCATTTTACAAACAATATCAGGAGTAAAGTCTCATAACGATACTGTTTGCCGATATCACAATATCGCAGCAACCCTACTCATGTTGCTTGTTGAGTCAAAGGCATTTCTATTACTGCACAGTATATAGTACAGGGTGCAAACAGTACACAAGAGCATAAGTTAGACTCAACCCCAAACCTCCTAATGCAAAGGAGACAATTTTGAAACTACACTACTGTACAAAGTGAGTGTGGACAAAAGATCCTGTTCCTGAAACCATGGTCAACATGCAGTCAGGGTGAACACTTACGTATCACAGCTCTACATAGTACACACATTATGACAGGCATACTTTTCTTGTTTTATTAAACAATATGTATACATAAAATGACCAGATGCTAACTGATACAGTGGCACTCAAACAGATTTCCTGGACTCTATACTGTAGAGTGCTATGGTTGTGATGAGACAGGTAAAACCCCACAACAATGATGTAAATAATAATGATGCTGAACCTGTCAGTCATGATGCACTGACATCACTATTAATACCATATCAATGTGTTGTAATAAGCAAGTTCACTCATCCAGCAACTTCTGCAATGCATACTGTATATGTACTGCAGTTAGTTGCATTCTCTGTCATCAGCATTACTTTCCAGTTTCCCAGTTTAATTTGCACTTAATCCTGCTAATTTATCATTATTTACTGTGTCAAATCTGATGTACAGTATTGCAGAACCCAAGACTGACCAGCTCTCAAGGTATTACATACAGTATTTCAGCATCATTTCCGAGACTTAAAATTCACTTTTTATCTCAAAGTTAAAATGATGAGCCAATATGCATTACAGTATACCTACAGTATCTACAGTATATACTGTACTAGTATGTACAGTTCTATGTGAGAATGCTTGAAACTATATGCTGTACTGTGCTGTACCTCCTGAGAGATTGCATGGATAAGACTTTTACACTGTGACAGCTACTGTAGATGTTGAACTCAAATACTGTAATATGGACAGCACAGTAGCATGATATGCATCTTGAGTCAATGCCATAAAAAAGCAAAGATGCGTGTCCAGAGGAACCACGCATCTACAGTATATGCATGTGCTGTGAAAATTTCAAGGGAAATAGGGCTTTTAGAATATACCAGTATGGCATACAAAGACAATAGCTTGAATCATTGTTAAGTTATTCAGTCTCACCAATAAATAGCCTATCTACAAATGCTTTCTTGCAACATTTGGATTTGGAAAAGTTTGGTTGAACAAATCATTGAGCAACAAATAACTGAGGTTCTATCGGTGAGAAACTTTCTTGAAAAGAAGGATATTGTCCTTCCTTTTTTTGAATAATCTATCCTTGAAGTCTCCCTCACCCCAACAAGACATTGTGTTATGTTTAGCTCTTTCAGTTGAAAGTTTGGGGAGGGACCATGACACTTTCAGGTTCCGCTTTGAGCATAAAACTGAGAACTATAAAGGGAATCCTCATCTGGGCCTCAGTTCCTAAATTATAATCTGGTTCCCCTGCTGGGACTGAGGTAGACCATTATGAGTATGGGGGATGGGAAGGGATTGCCTTTGCGCGCTTTTGTCTTCTAGTTGTTCTTGACCATGAACCTGCAGGCCCAGAAGAACCCTCATCCCTAGTCAAGGTCCCTTTCTTTGCAGAGGTACCCGTTGTGCGATAGGTACCCTCTTTACAATGTTATTGCATAGGGAATTGTTTTTGAATATCTCAGCAGAATTATACAAAGAAGGAAAGCTAATTCCGGTAGGCTATTAAACTTTTAAGGTGTTCAAAATATATGGAAGCAGGTTTCACTCAACACAATTCTGGTATTTAGGTAAGATTAGGCTACCCTACGTCAGAGGGATTACCACTGACAGTATACTGTGCTGTTGTTACGTAGATTTGACTACATTTTACTTTAGAGCAGGCCCTAGGTAACGTTAGAACTACAAACTTCTAATTGACTGTTACTTCCCTAGTGTAGGCCTGATACTAGTAATACTGTGTTAATGTTAGCCATTGTTTTGTGCAAGATATAGCAGACTGAAAACACACTGTCGATCTTCAGTTTTATTGTATCCATCCGCCGGTGATCGCCTATGGTTTAACAAGTTGGGTTACCAGCGATTAACCCACAGTCACCTGACTGAAATGGGCCAATAGGAGTTGAGGATTCTTTCCAAGTATGTATGAATAGGTAATAATGTTAATATGGGCTTAGGCTGGATTACTTCGAGCGCTTGGAGATCTGACAGGTGACAGACAAAATGCTCAAACTGTGAAAATATTATAAACAGAAAGTCAAAGGACTTTGTGATCCCTTGCCAATATCTCGATCCTTTTTTCAAACACACACAATCACTTTAAAAAGAAGCAACCAGGGAGAAGAAAGGGACCATATAACAAAACCAGAAAGCCAAAAGGCTTTGTGATTCCTTGCCACATGGTTATATTATAACAAAGTTGAATTATCCACATGACAAGTATAAGATCAACTGCAATTATTTTTCTTGATACACCACAAGCCTTTAACTCAAAATGATCTTTATTTTGGGTAACCTGACATGACCGTGACATTTGACGTCCACCAAAAGCAATAGGGATCACCTAACCAGTATGGCCAACCCACACATCAAGTACAGTGTGATATCAGTCAACATTACCCTTCTGGAAAGTCACTACTACATTTCCAACACTGGGCTTTGTTTGTACCATTTCTTTTTGATGCTGTCCCAGTTTTTCGGTAGTTTACTTTGTACTGTTTCCACTTTTGGTCCTTTCTGTAGCATTTTGATCCGAGATCATAAGTGCTCTCCCTAAGTCAAATATCTCAGTTACTGTAAGTTGCGGTTCGGTTTCTTCAACACTCTTCGCCGCAATTGTGACGAACTGCAACTTTGAATTATCTGTGATTTGATTTCTTTATCTATATCCATAAACTGACAATAATTTGCTAATTGCCTCAGCCTGGTGGTAAACACATCCAACGTTTCCCTTGCTTCGCTTGACGAAACTTGAAAATCGCGTATTCAGTATTTTTTATAAGTTGAAAATACTCCGTCAGCTTGGTTTTTGCTGTGTCATAATCTGTAAAGTCTCCAGTTTCATTAAGTGTTTGAAATATTTCAGTAACACTTTCCCCTCCAAAATGAAGTAACATTGCCCTTTTACGAGCTTCATCCTTGATATCAAATGAAATGAAGAAGTTTTCCAATCGAAGTAGCCATTTCTCCCACCGCATGCCAATACTTGCATGATCCAAATTATCTCCGAGACTGAACTCAGGAAAACATGGATAGGACATTTTAATTGTCAGGATTTAATCCATTTTCTTCTAGTATTAAGGTCTTCCTTGAAGGTTTTCCAAGTCCTTAATAAAAGGAACCCATCTTCATCGCCATTGTAAGATTTTGAGAAAACACACTGGAGACTCAGCAATGTATCTTGCTACTTGTATTTCTGATGACATATACAGTAACTGCAGATTATTCTCATAGTAAATATTTATGGAATGCCTTAATATACACAGGAGACAGTCAGTGGTAGACTGGGCAGGAGTCAGCTTTGTTCTATCAAAGAGATAAATGAAGCGCAGGTGACAACTATCTGACCCCATGACCTCCCAGTTACTGAGACAACCTATGGAGGCCTCTGAGGGAGTGTTTGAAAAGTAAAAAGTTATTCTCTACTTTCAAATGCAGTATATTGAAAATACTATTTCAAACATGACATGGTCCTGAGTGGCTACCTTAGACTGAAAAAGCTTAAGTAAGTCTGCAACGACAATAATCCCTATTGAGTTAACTGCGTGGAAGGAATCAACAAATGCCAATAGTAATTTGGTACAATCTAGCCCCATATAGATTTGTACGGTAGTTTATAATAACCACAATAATGGTGTTTAAACTATTATTATTGTTTTATAGTGAAAAAATATCCCTTCCTCTCTATTGATAAGCATTAAATTTCACAGGGTCATGAACCTGTTAGTAACAGACAACCTTATCAAGTTTAAAACAAATCTGACCCATAGATAAGGAACTATGGCAGTTTTAAAAATTTTTTTGTTTTACCCCATAACCTCATTAATATGCAAGATTTGGACACCAAAAACAATAGGGATCAGCTACTCAATATGGGCAACCAGCATGCCAAAAATGAAATTACTCAGAGTTATTCTTCTTGAGATAGAGTGTTTACGAGCAACCGTCACACACACACACACACACATGCACATACATACATACATACATACATACACACACACGACATCAGGACTGCATGGATTCCCCTGCCTATGGCAAGGAATCAAAAACAGAACAGGGAATCTAAACCATACATATGAAAATTATGACATCGGAAAGTCCCTGACACCGAAGTGTGGTTAAAATTCTGCAAAAAAAAAAAACAGAAAAAATATTTCCTTGCTTAAGGGTAGTTCCTTTGGAAAAGGTGACTATGTACTTTGTTAATCTTGACAGGGAGTTGCTGGCAAAGAAGTGGCTGATAAATCTAAAAAGCTACGTTAAGTGATGGTAAATGATTGTCTGGAGAGGGTTCCGAAAAAGAGGTTTTCAATAGCTTGTTGAAGAAAATGCCACCAAATTCTTTTTAGCAACATTTATCTGCCATTAAAGATCAAGTTTCTGGCAAGGAGCAAGAATGGGGAGATGGGAATGATCCATTCTACTGCATTTCAGTGATGACAAGATGTGACACTTGGCTTCCCAAAAATATTACACAACTGTTATCTACAAGTAGGTCCACAAATGAAGGCTTTTGCTATAAGCACAAATCTCAACAATCGCTAAATCTGCATTTTTAACATTTGACTAAATATGTAAACATGATTTTCTCAGTCTCCCATATGCAAATAACAGAGATCATCTACTCATCAACTGCTACCAAGTTTAACAGTTTGAAATGCTAGTTACATTCAGTTGCTGAGAGATCACCTTAATATGTTTTCATACTTTAACCTCTGGTGACCTCAAATGATCTTTAGCCACCATGAAAAACGATAGAGGTCATCTACTTACAGTGGACTACCAACCCAACAACATTCCAATATTGCTGATATACCTCCCTTCATAGGACTTCGTATTTCATGTGCTGGTGACCTCAAATCACCATGACCTCCATGAAAACAACAGAAATCATCTACTCACAATGGCCTACCAATATACCACCTTTGAAGTTCCAGCACCTTTCCCTTCTTGAGATATCTTGTTTACAAGTCACAGCATCACATGCTGTACACACATACAGTATACACACACAGACGCCATCACCATCGCATAGATTCTATGCGATACCTTCAGCAAGGAATCAAAAACATTCACAACACCCTAAGGTTAGGGAAGAACATTACAGGCAACAAACTAAAATGATTACAGATTAGACGACACCACAAAGGAACAAGGAAAAACGGATTTGGCTTGTGAATGCAAGTGTTTGGTGGAGGGGGGGGGGGGGATTATGAGTGCCAGGAGTAGTGAGAGTGATCTGAGGTCATTTCCAGACTCTCATATTTTTAGGGGATCCTCGGTGTGTTTGGAGCTTTGTGAGGGAAAGGCCTAAAGGTGAAAAACTGAAGTGTGGGAGAATGTTGTTTTCTGTACAACAAACACCTTTTTTCCCTTTGAGGATATAAACTTAGCAAAATATTGTTGCATGTTCAATTCCAAACTTTGAAATACTGCACTGGTCTCCAGGCCACTCACAGTATAACATTTGCATACAAGTTTTATAATTGGTCTCACATTTGATTTGACAATGGCTAGACTTGAGACTCACAGTGTAGGCTCAATAAAGTTCAGAGAATGGGAGCTCCAGTATTACAATTTTAAAACCATTTACCAATCTGTGCTTATCAAGGACTACCTTAATAGCAAGCTTTGACTAACTGTTCCAACAGCATTCAAATTTTGAGGTTATAAGCAGCCCATTATATTACTGTACATGCACATCATGAACACTACAAAGTAGGGAATAATTAAGTGTTCAAAATTCCCATAGTAGTTTGGGAGTTTCTTCGATATTTCGTTGCAAAGTCAGAGAAACCCCTACAGTTGTACGGTATGTGCAACCAGAATGCCAAAAGGCTTTGTGATTCCTTGCTACATGGTTATATTACAACAAACATGAATTATTCACATGACAAGTATAAGATCAACTGCAGTTATTTTTCTTGATACACCACAAGTCTTTAACCCAAAATGACCTTTATTTTGGTGACCTAAAATAACCGCGACATTTGATGTCCACCAAAAGCAATAGGGATCACCTACCCAGGCCATACAACCCACACATCAAGTACAGTATGAGTATGACATCAGTCAACATTATCTCTGAGCTCCAAGAAACACACAGTAATCAATGCTGCTTCTAGTCTTGCCTGTTGTTAGTTGAATCAAATAACTCAACCTTACCTCATCTGAACTCAGCTTGTCTGCCATATTTACCTCAAAATTCTTCATAAAGGACCAGAATGTTCTTGGGTCTCCATCGTATGGTGAAATTTCTGCCTTAGGTAATTCCAACGCTTATTTGAAAGTCACTTTCCTCCTTCAACTTTTTCAGTGCTTCCTCCCTCTCCTCAGTATAATGCTTTTGGCATTCCAACATCCAGCTTTCTGCTTGCTCAAATACTTCATCAGACAACAACCCAGCCAGATCAGCATGAACCTCTTCCATTGCCTCAAATTGGCGCTCTGCCTTTTGCAAATTTCCCTTTACCGACTCTGCAATAATTTCTTCCTTGTTACAAGTAGCTTTTAACACACTCAAAGTCCTCATAAGTTGACCCTAAGTGATGATTCCTCCTCAATATTTTTGCTTCCCCCATCGTTTCCGACATTGTGAAATATGATTGAAAGCACTCCAATTTGATTGTTAATAAACCTCGTTCTGCTATCAGCTGTCTCTCTGGATATTGATATTATCCAAATAAATAACAGAACAGATGGTATTTTATTTTCCTCATTTTTTTTTTAAAAACCCATTAACATTCCAGTGCACCCACCTTATCTATCTGACCCCATGACCCCCCATACCAAGACTATCTCTCTGGACAACTTATGGCAGCCCTACACTAGCAGTTACTCACTAAGTTACAGATGCAGTACTGTAGGGAGCAATCCCATTGAGTTAACTGTGTGCGACAGAATCAAAACTGAAATTGCACAATGTAGACCCCGTATGCATTTGTACGGTAGTTTATAGTAACCACAATAATGGTGTTTAGGCTATTATTATTGTTTTATAGTGAAAAATTATCCCCTCCTCTCTATTGATAAGCATTAAATTTCACAGGGTCGTGAACCTGCTAATAACAGACAACCTTATCAAGTTTAAAACAAATCTGACCCACGGATAAGGAACTATGGCAGTTTTAACATTTTTTATGTTTTACCCCATAACCTCATTAATATGCAAGATTTGGACACCAAAAACAATAGGGATCATCTACTCAATATGGGCAACCTACACGCCAAAAATGAAATTATTCAGAGTTACCCTTCTTGAGATAGAGTGTTTACGAGCAACCGTCACACACACACACACGTACATACACACACACAACATCAGGACTGCATTGATTCCCCTGCCTACGGCAAGGAATCAAAAACCACTACACAATATTCAGTTTGTGTAGCAATCTTATAATTTTGAATAGCAAAATGAGATGAAATACTGGATTAATTATTCACTGACATACTGTGGCTTGCCAATCCTCCTCAATTCAGCTAGAAATAAAGCAGACGAGGGCACAAAATGCTATGCACAAATCTTTACAAGTTATGCTGCACTGACAACGTGCAATACTTGCAAACAGTACATAATGTACGTTACCCCATATTGTAATGTGCACACTTGAGGATTCAATCGCCAACATATCTAAATTATTTCCATGAGCCATTATTCACTAGAAGGAACATGCAAGTGAAGTGGGTTTTGAATTTGTGAAATATGAATGGCTAGGTTCCTGGAGGCTTAAATAGCTCACTTCAGTGTATGTTGCCACAGTAATAGCAAGTATGATTTGAAGAAATGTCAATTTCCAGTGGGGATTGGGGGGTGGACTTGTGGAGGGGCTAGGTCACTGGGCTACTATATACAAGTACACTTGTGCAGTATGCAGAGGACACGACCACGCAATGCTAAATACATGGTGGTATGGTACATTCAAGAAGAGGTCTTTACTTGTTTAAGTACAGTATATATGATCACTACTCAAGATTAATGAGCTACCCGGTACTTACTGTGCATACAGTATGTAGAGATTTGCATTATCTGTATTAACCAGTGCATTGTTTGAAATCTTGTGATAAATTACTACTAGACCAGTAGCTTCACATATTTGCACTGCGATAGTATTCCAATTATTTAAGACAGAACCCCTGAACCCCACCCCTGTGTAACAACTCCAATAATAAGCATCAAACTTGTTGATATGGCACAACACTACACACACCATGCACGATTGTTAATGAACTAAAAACTACAGTATAGGGTACAGTACTTTTACCACAGTTGTCACGGATAAGGTGACAAAAAAGACTTGTATATGTCTTATACAAATAAAATATGTATGCAAGCAGATGACAGATGGAACAAGAAGGTTGCTTTACGTTTCAACTAAAATATAATAACTCCTTCGAACTTTAGGTTCAGACAGATTTTCATTACAATGTACAAGTTGACCAGGCGAAAATGATAAGGGTGTTCAATTAATTAGAGCTTAACTAACAATTAGACTTAAATATTAGGGCGGTACAGGTACCTGATAACACAACTTGGACCTCAAGTAGACGACCACAATGCTGGAATGGTTGGAGGCAATGTTGGAGTAGAATGTTACTGGTGGTTAACGTACAGTTGGCTATTACTTAAAAGGATAGTCCAGAGTAAGTAAATGTGATCCTTATAGTAAAACTTCCATTCAGTTCCCATGCATGGTTCTCGCGATTTTCTCAGTTCAAGTTACCCTCTTTGCTACCAACTGGGAACTTGAAGCAAACAGGAGTGACAGCTCTTCACATTGCTAAAGAGTCTTTTGTTTTCTTCATTTTTAAATTTATTATTATCTCATCGCCCTATAGGGGCTGGATAAGATATTGTAGTCACTTGGCTAGTGGAGCTATATATTATACGGTGCACCCATGGGATTGGTTGCCATGGGAACGCTTAGTTGCCATAGAAACGCTTGGAGGGGATGAGTAGCGACACCTCAGTGGTACCCCATGGTAGAGTGACCATGGGTACAGGAGGGTCATGTTGGGTGGTATAAATGAAAACGTGTCCATGCCAATGTGTGTGCGTGTGTGCATGTGTGTGTGTGTGTGTGTCCGGACCTGTCCAAATTGTGGTTTGTCCAGAATAGTTTGAAAAGCGTACAGTATGAGTGATTAAGTTGAAACTTGGTAAGGTTGTGCATGATACCAATATGTGAAAGATGTATTAGTTTTATGGTAAATTAAGTCAAATTTGCTGATTTTTGAGAAAAAAAGTCTATTTTGCCCCAAAATTCCAGCATATCTTGAGAAGTATTTGAGGATTAAATGTAAAATTTTGCAAAAACTTACTTGAGAATGAAAAATTTCAACGTATACCACTTTTGTAGAAAAGAGAGTAAAATTTGCTGATTTTTGAGAAAAAAAGCCAATTTTTCCCCAAAATTTGTATTTCCAGCTTATCTTGAGAACTATTAGATCAATTAAGTTACAGTTTTGTAAGTCCTTACCTGAGAACACATTGTTCAACATAATGGTAAATCGAGTCCAATTTGCTGGTGTTGAGAAAGAAAAAAGCCAATTTTGCCCCAAAATTGCTATTTCCAGCATATCTTGAGAAATATTTGAGCATTTAGAGCAAACTTTTGCAAAAACTTACATGAGAATGAAATATTCAAGGCATATCTCTTTTGTAGTAAAGAGAGTGAAATTTGCTGATTTTTGAGAAAAAAGAAAGCCAATTTTGCCCCAAAATTTGTATTTCCAGCATATCTTGAGAACTGTTAAACCAATTAACTTAAAGTTTTGTAAGTACTCAGCAATAAACTATTACAAATTCCCATGTGCAGGCCCTGTATTGAAATCAATGTGCATGTTGGCGATGAGATACGCAACTCCGTGGATTGCCCTCTTCAACATATCAAAGCTATATTCGTGGCTACACCATCCTTTTAAGATTTGAGCAGAGGTGATCAATTTGCAGTAAAACAGCGTCCCAGATCTAACATACAGTACTGTAGGAATGACGTCACTATGACGACAGCTACTAACGTACTGTACACAGACTGAGTATACAGTAGGCTAGGCTGGCTTCGGCAATGAATATACTAATAGACATTGAGTGTTGTGTAGGCCAACTTCACTACACAACTGACTTGCAGTAAACACACAGAATACTGTAGGTGACGAGAGCCTTCAGATCAGATGGAAGTGAACTCCTCAGATCAGAGCAGAGGATTCAACAACTGAAAAGACATTCACAGGAATGCACACATCAGCACTCAAGCACAAGGACGTAAACTGATCCAGCCATAACTTGTCTGGTGTGACCATGCACCTACTTCAGAGTACTTCCAACAGCACTTCTTCATTTGATCATGAAACTGCTAACTCTCAAGCAGTACTTCCATGATTTGCTGGAAGGTGACTGATGGAACATATAAGCATCCATAGCATAACAAGGTTTTCAGACTTTTGCCACCAGTTCCCCCAGGTGACCTTTGACCTCCAGCAAAAACAACAGGACACACCTTCTCAATATGGCAAACCTAAATACCAAGTTTAACTTTCATCTGACTTTCCACTATTGAGTTAGAGCAAACCTAAGCAAGTGTAACAGATCAACACACACGCACACACACGCCAACCTGACTGTAGGTTCCTTTGCTGACGCAAGGAACCAAAAGGGTATTCCAACTAAAGCTTAATCAACGCTGGACAGTGTATTAGCTGCAAGATAATGCATGATCGGGGGTTAATGCAAGCGATGCACGAAGGCGCAGCAAGAGTGCACCCAGCAATAGCATTAACCCCCGAGAATGCATTATACTACAGTTAATACACAGGTCCGAAGTGATCAACATTGTTCATACATACCAACAAGATTTTGAAAAAAAACCAGAAAGCCAAAAATGCTTTGTGATTCCTTGCGACATGGTTATGTTACAACAAACATGAATTATCCACATGACAAGTATGAGAGTTACTGCAGTTACCATTCTTGAAACAACACATTTGCCTTTAACCCAAAATAACCTTTGTTTTGGTGACCTCAAATGACATTTGATGTCCACTAAAAGCAATAGGGATCACCTACCCAGTATGGGGAACCCACACATCAAGTATGACACCAGTCAACATTACCCTTCTGGAGATGATGTGTTAGAAAGGTTTGACCTCGGGTGACTTCAAACGACCTTTGACCTCCACCAAAAACGATAGCAGTCTTCTACCATACAATCCATACATTGAGTACGACATCAGTCACAGTTATCTTTCTGGAGATATTGTGTTTACAAGGGTTTCACAGTTTGATCTCTGGTGACCTCAAATGACCTTTGACCTCCACCACAAACAATAGGGATCATCTACTCAATATAACCAACCCACACATTACGTATGATATCAGTCACAGTTACCCTTCTGGAGATATTGTGTTTACAAGATTTCTACAGTTTGACCTCTAGCGACCTCAAATGACCTTTGACCTCCACCAAAAACAAAAGGGATCAACTACTCAATATGAGCAACCCACACACTAAGTATGACTTCAGTCACAGTTACCATTCTTGAGATATCCTGTTTGCAAGTTTTTACATTTTAACCTCTGGTGACCTCCCATGACCTCTGACCTCCACCAAAAACAATACCAGTCTTCTACTTAGTATATACAATCCATACATTGAGTATGACATCAGTCACAGTTATCCTTCTGGAGATATTGTGTTTACAAGATTTTTACAGTTTGACCTCTGGTGACCTCACATGACCTTTGACCTCCACCAAAAACAAGGGGAATCATTTACTCAATATGACCAACCCACACAGCAAGTATGACATTGGTCATAGTTATTCTTCTGGAGATATTGTTTACAAGGTTTTTACGGTTTGACCTCTGGTGACCTCAAATGACCTTTGACCTCCACCAAAAACAATAGGGAGTATCTACTCAATATGACTAACCTACACACTAAATATGACATTTGTCACAGTTACCCTTCTGGAGATATTGTGTTTACAAGGTTTTTACCGTTTGACCTCTGGTGACCTCAAATGACCTTTGACTTCCACCCAAAAACAACTGGGATCATCTACTCAATATAACCAACTTACACACCAAGTATGACATCAGTCACGGTTACTGTTCTTGAGATATTGTGTTTACAAGGTTTTCACATTTTGACCTCTGGTGACCTCGAATGACCTTTGACCTCCACCAAAAACAATAGGGATCATCTACTCACTATGACCAACCCACACACCATGTACGAGACCCATCATGGTTACGCTTTTTGAGATATCGTGTTTACAAGCAGGGCGTCACACACACACACCCACACACATACACACACGACATCACCATCGCATAGATTCCTTCTGCCTTCGGCAAGGAATCAAAAAGGACAAAAAAAGAAAGGAATTCCGTTCTTAAATATCTGCGTTTTTATTGAAAAGGAACCCCGAGAAACGGTAAACAAATTTACAACACGTCAGCAATATTCGTGCGCAAAACAGAAAGTAACACTTAGACAAAGAATAACAATAACAATTGACATATCAAAAATGCTTGCTTTAGTTAGTTTGCTCTTGAGTAGTGCATGTACTAACGTGTGCATGCTGCACATGTGGTTCATTGTACGTGTATTCACTGTGCAGTGTGTACATAACTGCGTGCTACAGAACGTTGCAAACCTACAGGGCCTGATTACTGATTTTGGATAAAGAAAGTGACAGATTTATTGAATATACATTGAAAAACTTGGACATGCTTGATGTCTTACTCTCAGTCCTAACATCTGCAGTGAGTGGAAGCTAGACTTGTTGTGTGCGGACCCTAATTTCCCTGTGAGTGTGAGAGTTCTCAGTAGGCTATGCAAAATTTTGGAACTATTGTAGGCCTAAGTTACTTCAACAAAGAGGAAGGATTGCACATGGCCAAAACATTAAGTGTCAAATTGCTTTAAGATCACTTTATGGCTGGTTTGGGATAACTCATGTCAAGGCCTTCCCTGTTTAATTTTTTTTCACCATATAGGGCCTAGGCCTATCAATAGGCCTAAATTATTTGTGCTGTGGAGTTCTGTCCTTAAGAATATTATTCCAGTGGTTGTAAGGAAACCCTTCAAGATGGCGATGTATTGCAGTCCTTAGTCCTCTTTACGATTTTATTTCATAGGGAATTGTTTTTAACCATCTCAGCAGAATTTTACAACGAAGGAAAGCAATTCCAGTGGGCTGTCAAACTTTTAAAGGTGTTCAAAATATAATAAAGAAGCTTTCACCCGGCACAATTCTGATATTTAGGTAAGACAACCGTCAGAATTACCACTGACAGTGTACTGTGCTGTAATTGTTACATAGATTTACGTACATTTACATGTTAGTTTTGAGTAGGTTTAGGCTATAGGCGCGGCCTAGATCTACGAACTTCAAATTGAATGTTACTTTACTAGTATTAGTAGGCCTGTTACTAGTAATACTGTATTAGCTGTTGTTTTGTGTAAGCTTACAGCAGAATGAAAACACACTGAAGACCTACAGTTCTATTGTATTCATCCACCGGTGATTGACTGTGATTTAACACCCTTATAGAAATGCTTGTGCGCAGGATACATGCAGCATGCATGCCAATTGACTGCCAGAGCGTTGGCTTACATCAGGCATACATGCTGCACTCTTTGACTCTCTTCTGGTACACATCGTGCATGCATGTAGCACGCAAAGGCCATTGGCATATATCAGCGGCATATGAGCCACCATCTGTATATGACATTGACATACATGCCAAATGACTGCCAGAGGAACTTCAACTCATTACCTAGCATGCTAATGTGTACCATTTAGACTTAGATCATTTTACTTGCATGCCAAAGCATTCCACTTGGACTTAGGATATTTTTCTTGTATGCCAGTTAGATACCAATGGATGCCAATGTGTGCCAATTGGACATGTTTTTGATTGGCTAGTTGTCTACAGTGTATAATTCAAATCCAGAGCACTGTAACTGCAGCTCTCTGTTCTTTGTTCACACTTCTGTGCTGCAGTACAGCAGGAGAGTTCTTTCTGTTTGCATGGTGGGAGCATAGGTTGAACTAGCTACTGTAATTGAGTTATTGTTAAGCTGTTGAAGATGAGTTGCTACATACATAACACTTTTTCACTTTTTGTTAATTACCTAAGTTTGTGGAGTGGGACTAATTCCCAAAACTGCAAACTTGAGAGAGCTTTTTTATAGACATGCATAAGCTAATAGGTTTTGCCACTACTGCTACATCCTAGTAAAAGGGTTTAATTCCTAAGTACATAGGTCCAACTTTTAGGGATATATTATTTGACGTCATACATTTGATGGCAATAATCATATCCTCATAATTAATATTCTTAAAATTTCTAAGTGTTGTCAATTGTGCAAGTACAATTTAATTACCTTTCACTCACAACATATGCAGCACAGTTACGCCCAAGTAGGCCAATACACTACAAGTACAGCTGTATATTCAGTAGGGATAAACAGTACAGTATGAACAGTATAGCCTAAGTAAGAAGGCTATATGTTGGCGGCAGGTAAGTTACCACATGGCATCAGTAGGTGAGTCAACTCATGGAGTCCTATGTTGAATAAGCAGTACTGTATACATATATTGGATTTTTACAGAAACAACTGTAAAACCATTGCAAGGACTTAACCATTATCTGCAGCTGCAGGGATGCATACATTGAATGCCAGTGAGGAAATGGTCTTTTTCACCCCATATCTTACTCAAACTTTTATATATCAAACTCAAGTAATTACTAACAACATACAGCAGCTGTGGAGTGCACTCTGTGTATATTCAAAAGTCACACATGTGCAGCTGTGACTAGTAAGCAAACTAAAGAAGTGTAACACTTAATTTGTATGTGAGAGCTCCCTTTTGATGCTACTAACCACAATTAAAGGCTTTATTGCATCACCCTAAGCTACATTTTTACCTCCCTGAAAGCAAAATTCTCAACTGGTTCTAAGTTACAGTACTCTAAGATTGACAGCAAATTCGAATGATGCAGAGCAGCTCGTATTACACAGCATACACAGGGATCCATTGTTTTGATATACACATGTGGGGGAATTTAAGACAGGCTGAGGGAGGGACTAGAGGTAGGTGGTTGGGAGAATTGAAACTGTCTGGGGTGATGAGTTTTTATCTTTAAGGAAATGCATCTTATTATGACGTCATCTTCAGAGTTAGGAATGCATCTCCATCAGCTTATGTAGCGTTTGGCTTGTATTAGTAGCGTATAAGCTCGAAGGGCATGTGTTGAATTGGCTGAGTTTAACAGCAGACATTTCCAAGGGTTTTAATTTGCAAGAATCCAAGATTGATTGTACAGTACATGTTTTACTGGCTACAGTACAGACCTGTATATGAAACCAAGATACAGTAGCTAGCCTGCAGTGTACCAGTAATGTGTTCCTATCATTAACTTTGCAAATTAACCATCAGAGTGTACAATGTTTGCTCTGATTTTATTCACATTCACTGATACCCAATAGGGCTTACCTATTGGATCCAGTGTAATCAAGAAGTTTTACAAATTTTGTGTGTACACCTTCCGGCCTATCCTGTGACTGGTATATATAGACTGGTATGGCAAACTCCTTACTGTAATTTGTGTGGAATTTTGCAAATATTTTTCCTTAATTTTGTAAACCAAGAATCAAATCTTATCAAGATATGGATAGAGCACTCTACAGATTTTTTCGCATTTAATGATACCAGCTTTAACAGTTTTGATGGCCTACATCATAAAATATAACCAATAAAATTTCAGTCAAGTTTTTGAGTTCCTTTCAATACTGCCACACACTTTACACTCAGCTTCATTCCCAATTTCAAAGGTTATTTTTCTTTAATATTGTAAAATCAAACAATTTACCATCTCACACCAATTCTACTTTGTTGTTCGTGTTGTGTGGTCACTGATATTAAAACCATGGAGGTCAGAATGATGACATTTTTTTTACAAAAGTTAGCATTTCACGTTTTTCTCTGCCATACATATAGTGTGTACATTTACCTAAATTTGGAAGAACTGGTAGCAAAAACTGAACAAAAATTTTCACGAGAAAAAATCAGAAATCACACAGAATCAAGTGCGAAACACTAAAAGACGCAATCTAGACAAATGTTCGCACTCACCAATGCCTAATTCATTGGTTTCCTGGCCCTTGTTGATTATTCTAGATCCAAATTAAATTCCTGTTTTTATTAGTTTGTTATTACTATCCTGGTATTATATTACTTACTGTGTTGTATACTATCAGTTCTCCTTCACTGGTTGTTACTATCAATCCGTTTCCTTTTGATGATAGTCTGATTCTAGACCGAGGAGGAAGATGATAATCAACATCAAAAGAAAACAGAGAATGGCCGTCAGCGAGAGAGTAAACAGCAACAACAGGACGGCGAGACCCCCACCGCCACCATAATACAAACACCAGACCAGCCTTACTGCTGACAGTAATACCGAATGCATCTGAGCTGTCCTGGTCTGGTTCGTTGTATTGGTTCAGTAGTTCGCCGTCCATGTTGTATCTCAGTGCTCTGTCGTCTGTAGATATAAACAGGTTGTTTTTCTTCACTGTTATATCTACAGGCCAGCCATATCTCTCCATTCCATTCAAGGTGATTGATTTGATGATATTTAACTCACCATCAAATACAATCACCTTGTTAGAGAAATACAAATCAATATAAATGTCTCCAGTCTCGCTGACGGCCACACACCTCGCTACTCCATCACGGTATGTCACCGTACGGTGATCATCGTTACTGTGTATGTTGTACAAGTCTAATTGACTCCCACACACAGTAACTATGTGTGATGAATCACCGTCAATCAGTGAAACATACCGCCATATTGAACCACCAACAGGAGGGAATTCCCGGCTAAAGATAGGACGCTGATGTTGTTTTAATGGCGTAGAATCAGACACATCCAAAGTAAACAGATCAATAGACGTAGTACGTGTCTTGTTGTTGTACCCACATAGAGCGACCCTGGTAGAATCCACCGCCATGTCAGTCAAGTCCCAGTCACTGTGTGCAGTAAAACGTGGCAGCTGCATACGCCGAACACTGTGAAAATGCAAAAAAAAATGAAATATAGCTTTAGTTTTTAGATGCGTATCCGTGGTAATGAGTGACATTTCAGCCGTTCGGAAGATTTTGAAAGAACAATGTATTAGGCAGAATATACGGCAGCACATTAATTAGGCTCTACGTGTGAATTCTAATGTTGATCATTGCGAAAACTGAGAGAAACAAAATGATTTCGGTCAGCGGTTGATCGATGTCGAATAACATATCAAAGTTGCAAAAGAATCTCATATTCATTCTGGAACGTACATGTGACGGTAGGGGAGGAAAAGATTAGAAAAAACTGCCAGTGACCTGGCTCAGAAATTGTGTGTAGTTAAAGAAATGCATGATCACATGCATTAGGCTGCACATATGGCTATAGCTGGTTGAAATCAGAAAAAAAAAATGCAAGAACAGCAAATAAAGTAACGTTGATTCTCGATCGGCAACGTTTAAAATTCGAAGCGTTGACAGAATCACCCAGCAAAAACAAAAACGTTGATAAGAAATCAAACAAACATTTGAGGAAATGTTACCATAACGTCATATATATATGAAATGCTTGTTGAGTTACTAGAATACAGAGCTCGAAAACATTTTCGCAATACTTTACATAACATATATTATTTGAATGCTGACAAAACATTTTCACAACAACACGTAAAATTAACGCTATGTTAAATGTTATGTAAACATTATCAATTTATCATTAAATGTTTACTCGCTGGAAAAACCAGTCAATAACATTTTGTGGACATCATTCAGATAGCCTATCATTTTTATGTTTGCAAATGTTCTTGAGATATCAAATAATGTCTTTTATAATATGCACAAAAACATTTTTACAATGTTATATGTTTCTAATGAACTAAAACTAAATTAAAACAATAAATTTGAGCCGTAAAAAGGGCGAGAAAAACATCATTTTCAGAAGTCCATCCAATTATAGCTCCAAATTTGGTTCGAATTCTATTTAGCTGCCAAAAAAAAAAAAGAATTATAAGGGAGGTCTATATTAATTAACGCAATTAGGCCTATGTAATTCTGGATTCTCTAAAAACAAAAACAAAAAAAAAACTTGTTTGGTGACATATGTCGGTGGGGTCAAGTTACACATAACAGGGAATTATGGCAAATGTTTAAGCAAATATTTTCTAAAACGTCAGTTAGTCACTACAAATATGTAGCAAAAAGGTGCACGCGAGTTGTCGAAACGTTTGACTGACACCTCCCAGACCACTTGAAACAGCATTTTAAAGTCCATGTTTCTTTCTGTTTATTTAATGTCTCTTCCCACTCCCTACAGACAATTGTAGCATTAGTGCATTCTCAAGTAAAATTATATTTTAAGTCAAAACATGGTTGGGATGCACCCCATACCCCAGGACCCACCTTGTTGATAGGGACCACTGAGCGCTAGACACACTGTCGGAATACCCAAACAGAAAATCTTTTCATACATACTAAGAGTTAAGAAATAAAGTTTTATCATAATTTTGAAAAATTGTAGGAAACTCTACAAATCATCTTGAGAGCTTACACACATTAGATTACTTTTTAAACATCTTAGCTTCCTTTTCATGTCGAGATCTTTTGGTCGCAACTCCCTGGTTTGTCCATGTGTAGGATATATTCCACTGCAGTACTGTTGATAATAGCAAGCAACAAGCGTAGTGTTAGGTGCAGTACCTGTTACCGTTACAAAGAAGTTTCGTCGAAAAGTTTTCAAAAGATGGCGCTCTTCCTTTATCAGAGCCGTGTATAGAGACATATTTATATACGACTCCGATATATCCAGCATTACACCGAATAAGTGGCGCTCTTCCGTTATCAGTGTTCTCCGCAGGTCAACATTTTGTCAGTGTGCTTTCCCATGAGCTGGGTGATATTTGACTAACCGCCATCCGCCTGGGGAAGGGGGCTAAGGGGAGGGAGACCCCTCCTCCATTGGAAAATCTTTTGCCCATGTCAGGTTGACGTGATGCAAAATGGTGCAAAATTTGGTACCAAATCTGGATTGAATACAATCACCAAGTATTCCTACTTTTAAGGGGATTCTTTGATATCTTGTTAGCTCTGGTGAACTTCCTTCTCACTTCTAAGAATCACAATGCATGAAACCCTGGTATACTTTCCCTGTTATCAGTTCATTAAATGCTCCTTGCCACAATGTCTAAATTTTAAATTCACCTACATAACATATTATCTCAGCTTCTTCGAAGGAAACATCTAATGGTGACCATTACACTGTTCCTTCCTCCTTTTTCTTGTTTTGGGTTTAAAATGTTAAGGAAGACAAAACAGGCCGGGTCATGAAAAGTCTATAGAAGGGCAATCAAGTGCAATCAAATTTAGATGTTATGCTACAAGGTGAGTAATTAATTGACCATTCACTTAGGCAGGCGTGCAGTTGTGTAAATACAAAATCTAAATAAATTTGTCTGAGCTAAAACATTAAAAGGTTTTAATGAGACTACAGCTTTGAAAACTTTCTGGAAGGAGGGGGGGGGGTGTTGATGTGGGAGGGTCAGACTAGCAACCCTTAAATACAACTTTTGTAGGAATTTCTCCTATCAAATATGGCTATATTTGCAAGTAAGTGATATAGCTTGGTTGCAATTCCATTTGGGTCGAAGTCATGAATTTGTGTTGACTTCTCGTAACACTGCTAATTTGGTAAAATACTTTGCAAATATTTCATAAGTTAAATGTTCAAAATTTTGATAAATATAACCCACTCTGTTCACAATGAAGCATTTAAGGCTAAGAAATACATTAGACAACAATTAGACAACAAGAGTTTTTAATACTTTGTATAAAAAAAATGTTTGAAAATCTTAGGCTTGTTCCTCTGCAGTGTGTAGGATGGGTTCTTAGTGTGTAGTATGTATGTTAGGCAACAGGGCAAGTCCCAAGCCATTGTCGCGAACATCATCACGTAGGAGGAAACCTCCAACTGAATGTTTGTGAATATATTGTGGATTGTTAGTTTAGGGTCTTAAACGCATGCCAGGTAAATGTCTTAGCATTCTTGATCGACTGGAGTATTTTGTGATACTCTCTAAGAATGATCTTGATCCTATCCAACTGAATAGGTATTGCTTGGGTACAATGGGTATATGCAGAGAACAATACAACTTGTGAGGTCGCACAATGTATTTTGAGACTGAAATATCTTACTTTTCGAGTCCAAAGCTTGACATGCGCTGTCAGAAATTAAAACAAACTGAAACCAAAATAATTTCGGTACTACTTTACTTTTTATAAGTCATTTTAAATCGATAAGGTTAACGTTTCGAAAAATGTTTTTAGTTCAAACTTATCAGAGAGTTACTGCATGACAAACAGCAACTCCCCAAGCTGTGATCGTAACACATACTCAATGGGAAAGTCCATCATTTAAAGTACATGTGAGGACTGGATTTCTACACACACAACTTTAATTGAACATGTCGTGAGTTGTGATCGGCTGGTGACCATTGAACAAGTCACAAAGTTTTTAACATCAGTTTCTGTTTTATTCTTCCACTAAACCACTGGACCACATGCCTAGCATGGAGAATTCACTCTACAACATTTCTAAAAGGAGTGTTCGCGACTTTTCCCTGTCCGGGCGGCCACGATTTTTTTTTTTTTTTTGTCCGAGCATAAGTTTCAGTCCGGGAGCTGACGCATGCTCTTCAGGTTTTGTCCGGGCGGTGCACCGGACGAAACGACTAGTGCCAGAGAACACTGCGTAATGTTCTTTAAGATAATTCAAATGAATTATCCTAGTATCGTCCACAAAGCATGGCTATGATGGCCCACGAAGCCATGGCTCTGATGGTTCATGGCTCTGCTGATATGGTCTAAGGTTCCTATAATAAACAGACAGCCTTTTTAATATGGTCCAGTGCCATAATGATATGTTCCACGGTACCAATATAAGGTAAATCGAGGAAAATCTTAGAATACGAAATGAAGTGGATTGGGCTCTATTTTAGCTCTCTGACAGGCATATTGCTGAGCATATATCATCTGTGACGTTATTTACTTGTGTAGGTTCATCCAGCTAAACCGAGCCCCTATGTGACAAAGGCCTTTTCACATTCACAGTCCCCATGTTTGGTGGGAGAGTAATATTGGAGAAGGGGGGGGGGACCAGAAATTTCGTGGGGGAGGGTAAACTTAGAGAAAAAAGGTGGTGCGGGACGAACTGTGGGAATGTAAATGGAGCACCAACATAGATTGGTGTGCATTGTACAAGGTTTGTTTTTACAAATACCTCGTAGATCGGTGGAAACAGCCTTTCCCACACCGCAAGTATACTGAAAATGATCAGGCCACTATTTTCCTGGATGGAAAGCTTTTCCCCTTAGTATAATTGGTACTGTCTTCTTCTTTTTTCTGTGTCCAGTGGTACCGAAATAGAGGAGGAGGCGCCCTCCCCCACACACTCATGGTATGACCCAAAGTATAAGTTTACTTGAGAACTAACTAAACCTGCAATTGATGGAAAACGGTAGGAAGAGGCGTCAAATAAATAGAAACAAATATGGTCTCTGAAGTACTGTTTCTGGTGATCTGGGAGATGTCAACAAAATATTTTGACAACTGATTTTTCCACATATTGAAGTTTGTCTCATTAATTGAGAAAATGCAGACATGAGATCATTACTTCAAGGCGGGGCAGATGCAGTTTTAGGACACCCAGAAAATATCTTTTTTCGTAAACCTGGGGATTTGTTTGTCAGCCAAAAAACAATCCCTGCCCGCGGACGCTCCACTATATGCTGGAGACTGCATGCGATTTGTTACTCTCGCCGACCTTTAAACGTTGACGTGACACTGCTGCACGAGCGAAAGCGATTTAATACGTGGAAATATTTTAGACAGCAAAAATAATGAAAAACCAACACAACAATTTTCCAGAGATTAATGTTTTTCTCATTACTTGAAAAAGAAATACCGGTAACAGATATAAAGTTCATAAAATTCGAATGGCTGAATATATGCAGCTTAGGATGCATAGGAACTGACATTTCTCCTTATCTGGGGATTAGAAATAGAGACAATTTCCTTGTGATTGCCTGTCATGCCGTTGGTGGCGCTGTGCGTAGATACAGCAGTCCCGTACTTCACAATCAGGTCAGACCGGCTACTGATAATCCGGAACATGCTCGTGATGTGTCCTATCATAAAGCAATATCTGCCCCCAATCACTATCCTGCCGCCGCGCTGAGTCGAGTATTATAAGCTTTACTAATCGCCTCCCACACAATTGCCTGTTCCGCCAGGCTCCCGGCAGGCTTAGCCCTTTCAACAAGGGTTGTATGTCAGGGTCCGAAGACTTGATGTACACTGAGAGGGTAGCCAGATTTCTGTTCGACAAGGAAGGGTGAGCGGGGGGGGGTCGGACACATAGATGAGACTTCAACGAGTTGCTTAGGATCATTAAAAAGTTACAAAACAAAGTTACTATCCGATACGATAACAGTAAAAAAAAAATCCTTAGACTTAACAGCTTTGCTCGCTTTGTATTTTCAGGCCAAAAAAAAATCATTGTCCCCATTAAAACAGAAAATTTCCTTGTGCTGTGAAGTGTGGAAATGTATCTCTTCGTTTTGCTCATAAATGTACTTTGCCATTAGAAATTTGCAAAAGAAAATATAAGAATTACGGGACAACAATTACCCCCAGCAAAGCAACACGATGTGTGGCACAAATCGTGGCAAAAAAATTTGGGATAAAATGTTTCCGCTAAATATCATTGCTCTTGTGCAAACAATTCTCGGAATAGATATAATGCATGGTATATACCGTTATGACCTATACGAAAACTAGACTTAGGCTATATGGTTCGGCGTTAGCTGGTACATATCGCTATCAACAGACGGGAGGGTCAATGAGGGGAAAAATGCATAACTTACAAGCAGTAGAATTACGTAAAATAGTCTTGGAACTGAGCCGCTGCAACTTTACCTCGTGCAAGTTTACATTTTAAGTGTTAACCGCCAATGATCAGATAGTCGATTCTTAAATTAGTTTTCCGTTTACGTCTCCATCTTCTAGCCATCAAGAACAATTCAAAATTGTAATAATAACATAGTCCATGATCATATCAGAGCCGTAGATAGGGAGACTATGGATCATATCAAAGCCATCTATTTACATGGCTAAAGGTACTCTAGATCATATACGGTTACAGCGACCTCAATCCGATATCAGCAATTATGTGTTATGGGGAGAGCTTAATCATGGAATGCATTCTCTCTGCCAGGAGGAAATAACATGATGTTTCAAAAAGTATCTTAAAGTGATTGCGAGTGTACGGAAACCAGAAGAAATAAGCTTATGTTTAATCTATAATTTTATTTTTAGGAGCACACGCAAGGTTGTTCAAGAATGGAATACCCAGTCCTTAAATGGTCGAAAATGACAGTATGATTTTAAGCAACAACAATGGCATACAATCTATAACAAAAAAAAAGATACAGAGTTACAAATCGTATTGATTATTAAGTTATGATAAGTACATGTCGTGTATATGCAACAGCACAGGTCTCACTGCATCGCAACCATTACATTATATCATGCATTTTAACAAGTCTATAAGACTTGCTTTCCTAACCTTCCCTTACGTCTCTGATTGTAACCTAACCTTGTCAGTTGTATCATACATATGATACATGTCTCGAGACGCAACTGTGACAAAACAAGACTTTGGAGTTGATGCTTTCTGGTGTATCAAAAACATACTAATCAAGTCAAGTCTTCGATAGGAATCGAAAATTGTTGCATTTTTGAAACAAAGCACTGCATTTACAAATAACCTACAAATTGACCTCCTCACTATATACAATACTGTGTCACTGATCAGTGGTTTCAACAAACTGAATATTCATTACTAGTTTACTTCCCATTGGCTAGACATGTTCAAAGAAGCATACAGGTAAGTTAAATAGAAACTGCCAACCAATACATTATTGTATTTTTCACTTTTTGTCGTTATGTTAGAAGTTATATCCCAAATTTAATCAGCTAAAACCTATTATTTATTTTACCAAATTATCTAAATGATGAAATTTAAAGGCATACTAAACTTCGAGACGTGACACGTTAATATTTTTACTTTTTGCCTACGCTCACGCAATCACTTTACAGTCAATAAAAATGAAAGAAAAAAAAAATAATACTGAAACTATTACTTACTGAGATTCGTCCATTTTGTTGATATTAGAAATTTGTTTGTGGCGGTGGAAGAGGGTAACAGCTGTAAACAATGTCAAGAAAATGGAGTAAAAGATTAATCAACTTCAGTGATATGAGAAATAAAATGTAATAAATTCTCAAAAATGTGCGGCCGTGTAAAATATCGCCCATGTACTTCTCTGTCCCATGGTCCCCGTTGCCTATACCTAATCATTGCCTATATTCATCACTTAGAATTCTGTAGCAATAATTCGTTGGGAAGCCAATAGAGATGTACATCCGGGGTCTGGGAGTTGCGCCCAACATAAACAGGTACATTTAGTAGAATTACCTAAATAGAGCTTCATCAACGGTTGGCGGGGAGCGCACGAGAGAAATTCTGGCTTTACAAGCCCCACGGATGGCCGGAAATGGCACTCTTGTTTTAAGCAACATAAGCGTTCTAAGCAACAAGTGCGCAGCCTTGAAAAAAGAGATCCTTTGTCTGCAACTTTATCAATTAATGAATAAATTCCGTCTTTGAAAATTGGGAGTTCATCACATAGCTCGAGATGATGACAGAATCCTAAGGAATTAACCGTCCTCTTTCAAAGTCTTTATTTCTAGTCTCACCTTTTCGTGGGTTTCAGTCCCAAGGCACCCATTCCCCCCCCCCCCCCAACCGCTTTTAGGAGTCGGACATTCATGGTGGGGGGGGGGGGGGCGAGGGTCACGTGGGGCCCTTCATGGAATTGTGGGAAGACTATTTAAGAGAAGCCACAGCACCAATTGGCACAGAGCATACCATGAAAAGTTTGAATAAAAATAGTCCCTAGATGGCCTGAAATCGTATTCACTGGCTCAATAGTCGCCCCTTTTCACTCTTGTGACGCCCCCCTAATACTTAAATATTAATTTTGTTGCTATAGTGGGTGGTAGGGTTATTTTTTTTTCCATCTTGTTGTTAATTGTCTTTCTTTGCTCTGTGGGTGGCCTGGCTAAGTGCAAACAAGATTGGTGTCTTGCCTGGTCGTCTAAGTTACTTTTCGTTTTCCGTAATGTTATATCTCTTTATTTTGGGTAGCTTATCTTCTTTCTACATACTTTGCATTAAATATTGTTGCTGAAATAAACATTCTAAAGTATGCTTTAGTTCAGTCAGTGTCATGTCTACAATTACATTTGTTAGAATCTTGCAATTACAATTCTGTGAGAAAATTAAGCGAGATTTTCTTTTCTCTTTCAATACGGATATTTCCAAATCACTACACATATAGCCTATATTTGAAGGTATGAGTTGCGTTGCTTCTATAAAACTTCGTTCTCTTCTATATATCTTACTGTACATGGACGTCATATTATGAAGTATGCACTCCGGGTGGCAATGGATTACCGATATCTAAATACATATTGTTTACGTTACTTACTGTTTCAGTTGGAAACGTGCTACTTTGGCAGTGAATATTGTATGCATCTTTTTGTGCATTTGTAATTTTCATTAGCCTGTTGAACACAGGTTGTGAACAAAATACAGCAAGAAACTAAATGATGATAGTAATAATTGTTACAGTTACGTTACTAACAACGAAGTTAAACCGACCAATTCAAAAACGGTTTTACGATGAATAAATACTCCCATGAATGGAAATTAAGTAGAAGGCCCCTGATATATTTAGCAGCCTGTAATTAATTTTACTGCGGCTGGGTTCTCCTTTGAGGTTAGTCTGGTGTGACTATGACATCTCCGTAAAATCACGATGATGATAATGATGATGATGATGGTGATGATGATGATAATCCATCATCATCATCATCATCATCATCATCATCATCATCATCATCATCATAAACAACAACACATCAACATAGTCGTCATCGTTTTGAAAATATTCAAAGCTAAGAAAGAACTGACTTCTGAATTTTCCTTCAGCATTCCCTCGCGCGTAGCATGTATAAACTTGTAACTGGCATGGTAAGTCTTCCTTAGTTTTCTATTTAACCTGCAAATTTTGATACAGCTGACGACTACAATGATTATGAATTATGATATCGATTATTGCGAATATTGTTGTTAAACTACGAGTGCTATCATCATTACTATTAATATTGTTGTTGTTAATAATATGTGGTAAAATATTATACAGTTAGCTGTTGTCGTAAGTTGTTTCATGACTGTTCAGTCTAAGCTTCCGTAAACGCATAAATCATGGGGGAAGTCCCATATTTCGTTTCATTTCACAATAGGGAGTTTTAACATGTCCCAATATTGCAACGCTCCACTATGACACGTCACCTCAGCCGAGGGTATGTCCTCCATGTATTTATATTTCACGGTCCAAGAGAGTCACGAGGTAAGTATTCGTGCGAATAAACGAAATAGTTGGCGTAAAAAATTGAGATTCAACTTAAGTGACCATTAATCGTGATTCGGGTTACGTTCAGTGTTTTGGGATTACATTTCCTGCGAATAACAAAGATAATTTGCTCCCCACGTTACTTCAACCCCTTGCACAATATTCACCTAACGCTGTTGTTATTCATGACACTAGCATACTGCATAGAGTGGTGAGTTCAGGGATAAACGCCATGAGGCAATGCTTATAGTTACAATCCAATGCCATTCTCAACGGGAAGAACGAAGTGTAAAAAAAGGAAGTTTGATCTAAACAGGAAAACTGATCCACCAATTAAAGTAGCGCTAAGACCCCTCTTGAAAAAAAAAGGTTCATCGTTATAGCATCAATGAAGACACAAATGCATTAAGTAAAGCAAAGGTACACCTAAACTGTTCGTAGATACCCGACTACAGCCTTGGTACGTGCCATCATGTGACAATCAAAGTTGCCCACGTTAGAATGAATGAATGAACGAAACACTATTTATTTCCAACAATACATTAAATACACAAGCATCTTAACGTATCATCAAAATGGACGTGAAGTAAGTTACATTGAAGTTACCATGAAATTTGTATCTTTCCATGTTGTATGGAAACGGAGCAAACAGAAGTGAAGTACTCGTAAATCGTTTTTCCTAAAAGGTTTTTACATATATTTTAGATATGAGCTGCTCATGGAAATATATTATAATAAATTGGAATAAACAGACAAACCATCAAAAAAATATTTAAGACAAAAATAGACACATGAAACCTTACTTATATTCTGTTGCCCTCCCACGGAAAATTTGTAACAAGTTGGATAACACTGCGTACTCATCCAACCCACCAGACGGGACTGTTTTCTCTCTGTCCACCTCTCTCTCTCTCTTTTAGGTTACAGCAGATAGAACAATCTGCGTAAAAGTTTAGAGCAATGCACCTATAAGCGGCGTGCCCTGAAAAGGTGAGTCACAAGACAATTATCTTGATTACACTAAGTAACGAATAAAGAAACAAACAGAAAACAAATTTGAAAAACTTACTTTCAAGTTTCAGTGGCTATGAGTATGACTTGCGTAAAGGTTGACAATTAAAACCGTGCTGTAACTAGTGTAAGTTGCGTATCACGTCCGAAATTAATCAAAGGCAATATGATTCCACACAAGGAAATAAAAATAAAGGGAAGTACGCACTGACTGATGAATTCGGCACTTTAGTTACTTGGTTTGCCTGAAAGACAGCAGACTTAAGCTGATCTCTACTCTGCAATGGACTGAGTGACTGACGTGTTACTGGGATAGATTGGCACTGAAACACCTTGGAAGTTCTAACGGATAGTGGTAGTCGGGTGAGTGGGCGTGAGGAACAAAGATCATATCACGTGAATCTGTTAATAATATACGGAAGCACTGCTGAGCCATAACCTCAATTGTTGCTTCGTGCATGCTTGAAGTCGACAATGTTTGCAAAATTTGGTTGGTCCGACGACGGACCTCTGGCAGCCACGCCGTCGGTTTACCGGAGAAATGTCCGGTGGCTCGATGCTGATTGGTTAAGAGCTCCTGATGTATAATGCAATATTTTGTTCAGCCAGCTGACCTTTGGTGGCCCTCGGTCCACCACTTGGCCACCTGCGGGCCGCCCGATATTGCTGGTTGGGTAGTATAAAGTAGACAGTTGATATTCCTCTTAATAAAATGACCATTTGTTTCACCCTCATGAAACAAATGCTGACTGGATAATAGTGACCCTTCTCCTTGTAGGCAATTTAATTGGTAACTAGACCTACTTCGTTCAGGAATTATTATATAACGAATGAAAACCAGAACAGTGAGCAGAGGGTCACTATTAGAGCGGGCGTAAAACTATTTTGGACCAAAAGTACCTCCTATAGATCGCCGGAAACCTCGCTTTGTTTCCACAAAAACAAAGTGGAAGATGGCACCCTGCTGTACGATGTGACAAATGAGTTATTTGTCTTGCTTGGTTCGTATTTTTCGTAGTTTATTAGTACCTTCAAAACATCAACCTGACCAGTTGTTGCCCTACCAGAACAGAAAAACATTTAAAAAAAATCAATCTTGACCGTGGGTGCCAACAGCAGCAATAATATTTGCACCAAACTCTGCTTCCAGCCAGGGTTACTTTCTACGAATAGATAGGACCGGGGTACCAATGGGCACTTCCCACCGATTGTCAACCTCTCATCTTTGAGACAAAGCTTTCACATAATGACAACTACTCACAAATATCAGTTTCACGTTTGTTAAATTCTTTCATATTCTCTTGCAAGTTAAACAAATGTAAAGGGCTTATGCACAAAGAATTAACCAGATAGTTCATATTTAATAGCGACTCACATGCACTAACTTGCACCATGTTACTTAACTTTTAAGCAAAGTTTTCTCACTGAGAATAGTTCCTATGTACACAAAGAACTGATAACAAAGATTTAAACCAACCATTGATTGTTGTATATAACTCTCTATGTATGCCAAGGACGATGCCGTGAGTGTCCACATAGTACCTGCTGACTTGAAATGACAATTGTTTAAGCCTTTTCCTTACCGGGAAAAGTGTTGCAATTACAATGATATGAGTTTTGGAGTCACGTTCTATAATGGTTCAATAATTAACACTTTTAAGTGTTCCATGATATTTTTTTTGTCAATGTTAGTGTGGACAGTTCTGGAATGTAACATTGCTTCTCATTTAGTGATCTGTAATTTGGACCTTCGCTAAACCACCACCACCCATTACAATCATAAATAGACAGGTACGTTGTAGGTACGTGCAACAAGCACTTCTCTCCAGGAGAACCTAATTTACCAGGTCATATCTTCAAGGCTTCCATAGCTTCACTGTGGTGTCTGCATGGTTGAATAACCACTACGAATAACGCAGGCCAATCCCTCAAAATATTTGCTAAACAATGCCGTTGCAACCACTATAGCACAATGACAAAGTTCATGAGGTGCATACTTCTCTAACTGCGTAAACTCATTGCTACTAAGCCCATTTTTCAGTCAAAATCACTGGATGAATATGCTCGACACATCTGAAAAACCAATTATAAATATTCATGGTATGACTGGATACTAAATTCCTGCTAAGTGCAACATCATGAACCAGAAAAGAAAAAAAATTCTCCAGTTGCTATAGTTACATTAACTTTTTAAACACTTGATATGTGCACAGTCACTGTTCGCAGATTACTCAGAACAGGACCATTCCACCAACCATTATCAAGATTTACATGGTACTGCCTTACAGGGTAACCAGATCAAAGAATCAACAAGCACTCATCGGGTGTCTTTTGCTACAAAGCACACTTTTGTGGTTAGGGGTAGCCTTGAATGTATGGACCAAAGAAAAAATTCCCTTACAATGTGATGTCAGCTAGTCTGGAAAGTAGACCACTTTGTAAGGCCTTAAAATGACATATGTATTTCTGTGTCCAGTTACGATAAATGCTAGGTCAGAGTCACACCACACCAATTAACCCAAATAGCAATTAGGTTACAACTAAGTACTTAAAAAGACTTTTGACTATGATTTCGAACAAGAGCAACAGAAACTTCATAGGAATGATTCCTTATTGTAATAGTACCTCCAGTGGGAAATGTGTGGATGTGAGTTAGTGTAAGATTTGATGTGACAGAATAACTAATAACCAATGTTACTTCTGAATCAACATTAACTCTTTAAAGTATTCTCTAAACAATTCATGAACAGTTTAACAGATCACATGATAAGGAAGCAATTAATCAAACTGTAATAATGACATAATGACATACTGTAATAATGACATAATGAACTATTGTAATAATGCCATACTTAGCTAGACTGGTTTCAAAGCTGACATATCCATCATTCCATGAAGAATATTTTCATATCTTTAGAATCAAATATACCAAGCATCATGGTTTGTAGTTAAAGACCCCAGCAGTACAATATAGTAGAATATCCAATGGAATAACATGAATCACATAGTAATAGGCATGGCAGATCTCAGCCACACAAACATCAACAATAGTCAATTGTACTAACCAGTAACAGATTCAGTGATAGAAGTAGACTATTCCTACAACATTTACTCTGAGGTTAGAAAGCTGTCAAAGCCAATCATCTGGGGTTCACTAGTTTTGAATCGCAGAGTTTTCAACAACAAAGGGCCCAATATTATTATTCCACATGAGAAATGTACAAACAAATTTCAATTACAGTGAACTAGTATTAATATTTAAAACTTCACAAAACTGCACTGCTCCATCCAATATTGTATGTTTTGCATGACACAATTTACAGTAGGATATCATGTTATCCTTTCTAAAAGGAAAAGGGAAAAGGCAAAATGGCATTGCTAACTTTCCCAAGTAAAAAACTATTGAAAAAGGACAGAGTGCCATTGCTTTTTCACCAGTGTAACAGTTGAAGTATGTCTTGCATTATCGAAAATGTGAATAAACGGCTATGAATCTGACGGCAGAGTCCCGGCTGACAAAGGCCTCACTAAGGAAAGCACTGTATGATGCAACAACGTGTGATCTGCTATTGAACCTTTCAATATATATTAAATTCATACCAAGATGAAGATGACTCAACAAAAATCACCATATCAGTGTCAAAAGCTTTCCCCAGAATAATTTAAGTTTTTCCATTGTTCTGAAGATCAGTTCGGTGAATACGGTTCAAACCGTCAATGATATAGAAGGCATACATGACATTACGTGACTTTGATATCATTAATTGGTTACAGGATGTTAGGTTGTCAAGGAGCAACTATGGACGTAAACGAGAAAGAAAATAAATAGCAAATGAGCACGATAGATTGACTATAATATTGAAATGAGCAATAAACAAACACCGACATGGGAATGACAAAAAAATAAAAACAACTATGTACACAATTGCCGAACTTAAGCAACGCTGTAAACAAGAACATTGAAGTAGATCAACCGGGAATGAAAACTATTAATCAACAATGACATCTCAACACAGTCAATACATTCAATGTCTATTGAGCTGATTTACTGAAGAAAACTTAAAAAACTATTGTTCAGTAATTAGTTTCAAACAATAACTGAAGACAGTAATTTTGACTCAAATTTGATGTCTCAGCACAGCCGCATATTTGTCAATACAACATGTCCAAAATATTGAGCACTTGTCATTTCATCAAGGCATATTAAAGGGTGTTTGTAGGATTTACAACTGGAAGACCACATTCATGTACCACCGTTACTAAGGACATTTACGTACAGCAGCTGCCGGTTAAACTACACATCAGGTTCATTTGAGACACCCTCAAAAGGATTGTCTAAATCTCTGTAAATGATATTTAAAGCAACACCTACAGATTTTCAGGTTCCCAGACCTATAGATTTCGAAGTTAAACATTAATTAATAACTTTCCCTGTGTATTGTTTGTACAGACTGGGTTTAAAACCATTTAATCATTAAAGCAAAAAATTATAATTAAGTGTGAGCTTGCCAAACTATTTACAGTCATCTAAAAATGTGTGTTGTGAGTGACATGTAGCTACATGTAAGCTGCAAAGTACCTGAAAGATACATTAATGCTTGTTACTGTTTCGTTTCTCTGTAAAAGTAAATGTCTGACGTATGGAAGCTAGCAGGGGGGAGGGAATGGTGGGTAGGAGGCATTAGCATTTTAGGCGATGATAAAATGTAAGGTTAGGAAAAAAATCTCAGGCTAAAATTTGATTTCAGGCTTATTTCCCTTTTCTTCTTGCAATATCCCTTTTCAGGTTTTCTTTAAGAAACTGACTAAATGCAAGTTGTGCTAGCAAAATCTGTCATATGTACATAGATACACCACTGGCATTAGCCAGCTTCTCCGCCAATCTTTGATGCAAGCATCCACATACAAATCAATAATACTTTGAAAAAAAAAAGGAAATGCTGTAAATCTTAAAGGCGTTTATAGCTCTTGCTGATGACCATTATTGATCTCTAACCCACCACATATTAGCAGAGTTGATGCCCTGGCCTATGAACTGATCAAATGAGTAGGCCACACACGTGTAACTGATGAGAACATGAAACTCATGCAAACGCACTAATCTTTCCGTAACCGATTTTCCTACTCCACACAAGGCCACAGTATCAGGAACACTTAATATACACGCAATGCTTTCTTGATCGTCAAATCATTTTTCTTCTGTGTATTCTGATACTGATGCTCTCCTTGTTATGTAATTTAACAAGTCAATGGATGTCACAATCCCAACAATAAGTTGCTTCTCAGCTCTCTCTTCTCCAGTATCTGAAAGAAAATGAAAAAAAAAAACAAAAAATAATAAGTCGACCCTGAAAACGTCCTCCACACATCCAACTCTATTATCACATTGTTTGACCACCTAACTACTCCTTCCATCCATTTACTTATCACCTTACTTGTTTTCCATCACACTTACAACCTAAATTGGCAGCTTATTTACCCATTGTCTTTTCTTCCATCAAATATACACCACTTAACATCTCTCCCATTAAGTTATTAACCACCCAAGATTTCTTTCATCCAGTTATTCACCACCTTACCGACTCCTCTTTCAACAAGGTCAGCAACACCTAGTGTAACTTCTATTCCATCCAGTTAATCTTATTCTTACATATGTTTCATCCAGTCACAAAGAGTGTACCCACTCTTCCTACAGCCCACCTCTCAGTCTTCCCCCCCCCCCCCCACCACTTAATTCCTCCTCTCCATTACAAAATAAACATACTTGCTATAACACCATTTGTACCAAGACTTTGTTTCCAGTACAGCACATCCCAAAACAACTGGAAAGTTTTAAGAGTAAGACCAAAAACTTTTTAGGCATCAGCAACAGATGCAGTTTAAAATTAAATTGATTACATGCACAAAATGAAGGACATTAGAATTTCACATCCAAAAATTTAATGTGTCTTCTATTTGCACTATTCAGACAATTTAAGAAATTTGTATGTGTCTGGGTATAAAGTTATATTCTTGAAACGTACAGAAAGTACAAAACATATTAATGTAGTGGTTGACAATTTTCATTATCAAAGGGATTGGCCACTGTGGGAAATTGATATGTCATCAAAATTAAGGAATATTTTTCTCTCTTTAGTAGAAAAACCCATATCTTAATGGCAAGTTTCATTGGAAGTTATGAATTTTTAAAGGAACAACTACTTCAGAATAGTACATTATTACATTACGGGACATTTGTGATGTCGCCTAGATACACCTACTTGAATATCTTTTGTGATTCTCTATAATATTGACTGCATTAAAAGAGACATTTCAATAGTTTACAGAGATGAGACGATAATTTCCACAATTTTTCAAAGTAAATCTACAACATACCAAACATGCATTTTCAATAGTGTCGTATTTCAAGGTTTAACAAGGGCTTCGATTTCAAATGCAAACATTTTGTCACTGTCACATGGCATTTTGGTAACCTTCAGGCAATTGAAAATCTTTCTTAACCAGAGAAGTCTGACTTCAAACAGCAACAGCTTGAGTTAGAAACATGATATTGACACAGGGTTTGTAAAGCCTGCAGTGAAAGTTTTTCTCTTTCATTAAAGAATCCTCCAATTTTCAGTAAAATATGCCTCTAACCAGCCAGTGGGAAGTGTAATAGTAATCACTATTTTAGTTCGTCAAAACAGCTGATCGAAAAAACCGTAATGAGGTGATCAGTTTGTAGTTTCTAAGTAAATACAGTGCTTTGTTTCGCATACTACAATTTTTATACCAATCAAAGAGCTGCGATTGGACTAGAGTTTTTTGATACCACAGTGAGATTTTACCGTTGCATATGCATCATGTACATATGCGTGTACTACTTCTTATAATAACAGCTGTTACGTTTCAAACACAAGTTCTGTTTTCTAGATTTTTTAAGACTACACGATTACCATCCTACCCTTATGTTTTCTTTTTTTCTGTACACACACAATCCCCTTATTGTGTGAATGATTTAGCATGAGTGTTGTTTGCTGCATTGTCATGTTAGTAAGCATATTATTTGATGAGAAACTTCAATAACTTAGATAAAACATGATCAAAGCTTGATACTTACAAACTACTTGCTCTTGAGTAACCAGCACAAAAGAATTGTGTTCCAACATACGAGATACAATGCCGAGAGTTGTATCCATGGTAACCTAGTGACAAATAAAATGTAATTTGTGCAAAGATCAAAGGTAAAATTGTCTGTGCTTTGTTTAGTGCCAAAATATTTATCTCTCTTGCCTAAGTCTAGCAAAGTGGTGAAGCATATCAATGGATATATCTTGCAAATATTTCAGCATGAAACTTGTTATTTCAAAACACACAAAATAGCTCTCATATAACCTGAATTTATCTCACACAATATACCTGCATCACGAACTTTACAATAATAACTGTTGATTGAGACCAACAGGACTCAATAATCAATTTAATGCAAATTCAAAGTGCTTTATAGTTCTAACATATACATCTTACATACGTTTTTGCACTTTTTCTTCCAAATCGGGTATGAGCACATAATTCCTCGAAAGTTTTGAGGTAAATTTTGAACTCTGCAGGCAAACATTGATGATACCTCTAACATACAATACTTCACGGTCATGCTAGATCTATTAAACACGTAGTCACAAATATTGCCTGCAGGACATAAACGTAAGAACCAGAATCTGAATTTGCAAGGCACTACAAACGACAAACAATTGAGCAGATGCACTGTGTAGGGTAACTAGGAAGGTGTAGGTAGCTGCAAACCATTGTCACATCAGATCACTGCATGCAAGCAGTACGAGACTACCGGTGCATTGATATATGATGCGGACTAGAGAGAATTACCAATGACTCAGTTGTCACAAAAACAAAATGTGTGCCCTCTCAAACGACACGACACAGTAATAGTAAAATAGTAAAATTTGAAGTAAAATCACAGCGTCCTTACCTTTTTGAATTCTTTGTAGAGAATCTCAGAGACTTTAGTGGAACCACTGACCCTTCTGGCTTTGAAAGCAGCCATTAACTGACCAAGAGTGACCACTCCCAAAACAGACCTGCAAAAGATAAAGCATCAATGGTTTGAACGAACAACTATATGGATACACTTAGTATCACTCAGCGGTGGTCTCATTGCAGCCTTATTTACCAACAGTAACTACACATATTGATGTGATCATGTCTCTAAAGCAGTGAACGCTGAAACCTCGACAGATGGAAGCTTAGGTAGGTTTGGGTATGGCCAAGTGTCAAACACTGTCAAAGGATTTGTGCCATCCAGCTATCTGGCAGTCATTCTGCCCACAATCTAAGAAAAGGAAGAATTAACAATTGCTGCACTGAGCAGAAACCTTGAGATGTAAAGACTGCCTAGTTGTATATCAGGTACCTATGCCATGTGCTACATTTTCTGACTGAGCTAATAATATGCAATCATGAAAGCAGAGAATATGCATGCAACAGATTTTACACTTTCCTTGTGAAAAGCAGTCTTGATTCATCTTGAAGCTGGAATATGAGTTTTAAATTTGTCACTGCAAGTAAAATTGAGTGGGATATGTCATAGCCACTACAATAAAACATTGTTTAAGCCCTATTTTGTATAGGGGAATATTCATATGTATTCCATTGGTCTGTTTGATTTCAAGTGAGGTGACTGACTGCTAAGCTTTCTGAGAGATTCTGACGACTGATAGATCTTTTGCTAGGTCATTATGCTAAAACAGAAGTAATATACTGTACAGTACTCATTCAATCTCACTGAAGATTGCTATCTGGTCAAAAGTTTTTTTAGGTTGGTTGTAATAATAGCACACAAACAGTGCTTTCTTGCTTCTTAACCACTATTAGATGAACAAAGTTTGTCAGGGGCCATTATGTTGACACAGCAATGGTGTTTTTACACAGTCACACTGACCAATGGCAGCTGGTCAAATTTTTTCTGGGTCAATAATTCAACACAAGAGCGTGTTCTTGCCCAGTCACATTGACCACGGGCAGCTTAATTGTGAAAGTTTTTCTGGTGCCCTATGTCTGCATACAAGTAGTGTTCTTTCCTAGCATCAATTGTCACAGGGAGGTGGTTAAAGTTTTCCTGGTTAATTATGCTAAACACAGATGAAACTCCCTTACCCAGTTTCATTGACCACTGGTAGCTGGTCAAAGCTTTCCTGGTTCATTATGTCGATGCATTCCTGGCAGGTAACTGACTGAAGGACGGTGAGCGGAACTCCCAATTTCAGGACTGATATAGGCTGCTTAGCCCACCTTTAGATAAATAAAGAAAATAAGAGGTAGTGTAATATTTTACACCATATTACCGCCACTTTCATTAGAGAATTGAAGCAAAAGAAGCGAATGATTTATGTTCTGGTGTATTCATTATTTTGATTGACAGAATGTGCTATAAATGAAGTTTTAGTAGCAAACTATGATCCACTGACATTCAATCTTGTGCTCACAGTCTGATGATTGAATTACCTTGACGAGTTTTGCCGGTGTTGTCAATCCATCAGTGTATGTCATTGACCAAAGAGAGTGTTACTGACTGATTAGTTACATCACTGACCAAAGGCTAGTTGCTATGTTGATGAAAATCAGAGACCAAAAGCTGCACAGTGCTGTTTGATCCACAATTATTATTGAAACCAAAGACCTAGATCATAGTGAATGATTTAATATATGCCATTGGTCTTGATATACTACATGATATGATAATAATCATCATGCTGCACCACACAATGACACCATTAGCACCAGCAACACCATTTAGCGTTACTTACAAATATGGGTGAGAGGCATTTTTATTGACAATCCAGAAGATTAAGTAGTTGTGAAATCTCAATGTTTTACATTCACTTTTGAATGTTTTAAATCATGTCTAGAATTAAAACAGGGTTTTCATCTTTCCTCTCATATTCATGTTGTTATTCAATGCAATTTTCATATCCTTTGATGGATTGTGAAGTCTTTGGTAAGTATTTTAAGAGACTGTACGATGAACAGATGCCCCGATACTTCAAGACTTACTAACAACAACCAGGAATCCTGTGCCATATTTAAGAAAAAAAATCAAAATCATGATTTTTCCATGCCTATTACATCATCTTTGCATGACCATTTCATGAGCAAACTTCATTGATGAATAATGGTGCAGCAACCAGAAAGGGAAGTATTCCTTTTTTTTTATTTTTCAAATAATGAGCAGTCTGTTGTTCTAAATTTGATGACTTTTCATGACTGTGATTTTTACAATATTGCATGACTTTTCCCATAACATCTCATGACTTTCACAGGAGCCCTGACTGCAGTTTCATCCATCAGAGCCAAAGGAAAGAAGAAAAGAAGAAAACAAATCCAATCCAAATAAATCACAATTAAACAAGATAAGCATGCAATTAAGGTTCACTTGAAAACAAAATCAGGCAGACTGTCATTTGAAAGATGAAAATACTGTCTTCAAAGAAACTGAACAAAGCTTGCCGAAGGCGATGCAAACCTCATGGTTACTAATCCTAGTTTTACTGAGTAATCGCCATTTTACATAAGATTTCACAAATTCAATCGAAACTCATTTAAAGAGATCATTTATGCAGCACACATCTATTAAATTATAGCTTTACTTGAAACAAAATTTGAAAATTAAAAGATCGCATTCCGATCACGATTTTGCTCTCACTTTTTGCATCATGCACATATTTTTTACCACTTTTATTTCTCAAAAGTTCACAAACTGCATGTTTCTAATATTTGTTCACTACAGAGAGCATGCATTTCAGCTGAAAGCCACAACAGTAATTAAAACCAATTGCAATACAGACCACATTAAAATAACGATGTCTTGATGCAAGCAAATACTGACATGATTCCAACTCTTTGGGGCACTGGTTATTGAAAAGATTTTTTAGAATACGTCTGACCTAGAACATCCATGTACAGGGCAATTGTCAATCTCCTTCTCTTAAAGGAGAACTCACGCACAAACTGTAAACTTTGACCGACTACTACTTCATGAATTGTGCTCAAAGGTATCTCTGATTGGATCTCTGTGGACCTTGAATGACATTCAACCACCTTGTGCAGTAAACAGGTCTGCACATTCAAAAATGGACTATCAGAGTGTAGCAAATGAGTTTGGTCAACTATGTTTACAGTAGTGCACATTAAAGTGACAAAAAAAAACAGATAAAGATTGGATTTAGCGTGCCATGCATCTGGCATGATCTCAAAAGTATAGCAACAAACACCAAAACAATCCATTTAACTATCACATTAAGAATCATGCCATGAGTAAAACAACGTTGATAGAAACATTAAGCCTCTCAATTGACACATTAGAGGTCGTTAGACATGAAAATGACATGTTGGAGTATTAGGTGAATTAACCATTCAAAATGTTGAGAACAGTCACAAATCCTATCAAAATTGATCAAATGTTGGCAGTTTTACAGGCAAATTCCTGTATCTACTGTACCTACATCATGACTAAACATTGGCTAAGTATGGACTTTTGTGACATCAAAAGATGGACTCCTATAATATGTCTTATGTTATCTTCTGTTTACTTAACCTCTATTTCAAGGGCAATTGAGAATTTTATATGCCCAGAGGATTTTCATTTAGAAACATATATGTTCTTCTTCAAAAATATTAATATTACTTACTAATGTGAAGCCCAGTCATTAAACAACTAAGGGGCAATACATAACTATAGGCCAGAAAAACTGACACTGTGCTACACTATGGTTTGCATTTTCATCCAAATTGGAAAACTCGTATCTCAAACATGGTAATAGATAGAAACACACTTCCAACAGATTTTCATTCAGTATTTCACTCTGCAACTTTTGACTAAAGTCGACCTCCCTCTAGAACTATTCATGTCACACAACATTGAACAAAAAGGCCAAGAGCGTACAACATTCAGAAGGTCAATTATATACAAATTTTTCTCTTTCTTTCTCAAATTTCTCTTCTTTTAATGTAGCAAAACCATTTCTGTTCACAGAAGCAAGCACAATGCACAGCACTGTAAACTTACTAATTGAAAATATCTAAATTTAAGTTAAAAAAAAAACCTATATTAACCTTTGTCAGCCTGTGTCAACAGTAAGAATGCAGAAGTGGTTTGACATTAAATGATGTTACACAGCTGGCCACTGCTACAAAAAAAAAAGAAAGATATTACATAGCTGGCCACCTCTACAAAAAAAAGAAGGAAATAACGTTACAGGTGAATAAGTATGTAAAGTTCTTCCTAAAGTAACTCTAAGAGATATGAAATTTTCATTTCTCTTTTTCTTTGTTTTTTTCTTTTCAGGAGTTTGCATTGATGAAAATTTGAAACAAAGTATCTGACAGGTGTTAATATATAGGCAGTATTGGTATGGCTCTGTTGTAGTTAGGGAATGTTATGAAACCACAACCTAAGCTATACAATGGAGCAATGAAGATAGATGAAATATAAAAGAAAAGAAAATCAAAACCAATTGCAAGAGGAAGCTTTCAGAAATACATATACATAAAAAATTCCTTACCAGTTTAAACCCCTAATATGCAGAGAAACAAAAAATAAAGTTTCCAGGAAGAAAAAAAAAAAGATTTGTCAGTATTGTGTGAAGTGACAAAATTTGATGGACTTATACTAAAGCTGGCCACAATCTCACCAGATATCAAAACTTCTCAGGAAGTTGCGAATATTTCAAGTGACGGTGCATACTTGCGATTTCCTTTCAATGAGAAAGACACATTTCTATCAGTTTTTCACATTTCCAAATTAATTTGTATTTTGCATGCAAATTTGTAAACATAATACACTTGAAATTGCCTTCCTTCAAAAGATGGGCATCTGAAATAGTAACGTGACAAACTATCACTGCAACTTTCACCTTCTTTTTGCATGATCTCATACTATGGAAATGTCTTCGAACAAGTTGTTTGTTGGATGTACAGAAAGGCTCTGCTCACGAGGAAACCCCCAAAAATTCATAAAATAATGTAAGAGGTATTGGTTTTCAGCTAGATGACATAAACAGGTCAGTAAGAGAACTTTGTTACTGTGTTTTCATGCAGATGGACGGGAACAGTATGACATAATTATCTGCAAGCCTCTTACAACAGTCCCATTAAACTTAAAATTAGCCTAACCCCCATCTTCCTATGGACACGACCTACTGTCACACTACATACATCTACTCTGGATACATACACACTAGTCACTTTTGCATTCAGTTTGGTCTCATATGGCAATCTAAGTCATGTGACAAACTACACCAGAGTAACATGATACACAGACTTGTCTCTTTCCGATGACACAGTTTACATTTACTTTACATTCAGTTTAGCCTCTTGTAGATGGCACATGTCACAATTCACTGCCCCCTGCAGACAACACTAGTTATATTACAAACAGTCTGACCCCCTTCAAAACTTGAAAGCCATCATGTACATTACAGATCACACAGTACACTAGCCGGACGCCAGCTCACACACAACTAACTTTTGGGAAATCATGCCAAACTTTCCTATAGTAGGTCTCTAACTTCACCCATGGCCTAAAAACAGTAAACAGCACTGTTTCACATATTTTCATCAGTGACTGATAGGGGAATAGGTAGGTATGGAAAAATACATTTTGTGCTCTGCTCTTTAAAATGACATAAAAACTGGGTTAGGAACAGAATTTCTGACCAAAGAGTCCAATAATTAACATAATGTCCTAGAATAAAAACGATATAAAAATAAATAGACTATTTAATTATCTTCATCTTTCAACAGTGGGATGAAAGGGAAATCTTAAATTTACCACATAGTTTTTTTTTTAAAAACCTAAGACAATTGTTATCCAAACAATCAAACATTTTCATAGTTTCTCCATGTCCATGGATGACTAAGGGAAACACTGCACAGTATAGTAACAATCCTTGATCACACGACGGACTACCTATCGTCAATTAAGGGGAGCTTATACTGTACAACCATCACGGTTATCATCGGCAGGCATCACATACTCCCTAAACTGTACCACTCCATATCGTATTCATCGATACCAGACACAATAATGCAATACATAGTATTCATGATACCCATACTAAGTTAGAGAATACTAAAATAATTGTGTACATTTTTTACGAAAGTAAAATTTAAGGAGAGAAGGATTGAAATCCACATTTCCTAAATTAACTTTGATGAATTTAATCACAAGTTGGACTGTCCTCTTGGACTACTATCAAGGTAATTATTCTTCATCTGTACTAGGATAGTAAATCAAACTGATAAATACTTTGATATTCCATTACAGAGTTAAGTCAGCTGCAAACAAAGCAGTCTTAGTATCTCGATGGGAATGGAAGAACCCCTCAAAATATGCTAACATGTTCACAGCAGAAAAGCCCAGATTTGGAAACAGACTTTCAACTGAAATCAATTACAGCTGTTTCTAACCTTTTTTAACCTTCTTTCAAAGAAACAACCCTTTTTAGAAGACAGGAACATATTACTTACCCAGCTGTTTGTACCGGCTGGTCGAGAAACCCATGTTCTTCCATCCAGGAATCTGACAAGAACTTTGTCCTTTCAATTAGAAAAACAAAAGAAATGATTTGACAAAATACAAAACCATCTTATGTTATCTTTGTTTTATACTCAAGATTTATTTCAAGGACAATTGAGATTTTTACAAGCCCAGAAGTACAATTTGGTTAGTGTTCACTTTTTTTTAGCAAGTAACCAGATCTTTACTACAGACTTTATTTCTGGTGTTCTCCTCAAAAATCCTTATCCCTCAAGATTAGTGACTAACCTCTAAACTGACCCAACTTTTGAATGGTGTAAACCTCAAGGTAAGCTTCGTCACTGATGAATAAACATCAAAATGTTATTCCCTCTTATTTTGCTTAAATCTCTCCCAGAAGTATTCAGAGGAAGGAGAAGCTGACAATGGTACAATTTGACAATTTCCCAGATTTGTTTGGGACATTTTGAAATATACACAATGCAGGCCTTGAATGGCAGATACTGTACAATGCTAAAAGATGGTGTACGTAGAATCTTCTGAAAACATTTGCTAACGATGTTTTCTTTTTTACATAACTTGAAAACTATTGATCATGAGTAAAAGATACGGGCATTTATAAACAGAAGTAGTACTTTATTTAGCTTTTTCCTAAGGATTGAAAGTGGATAGCTCATTTGGGATGTATAATTGGATTTATTTACCACTTATTTGGACGTAACCATTAAGAAAACCACATGTATGATCTCTACGTAGTAAAGCTGGTTTACATTAGGCTTCTTAAAACATTTGCTAACCATGTTTTCTTTTTTACATAGCTTGAAAAATATTGATCATGAGCAAACAATACAGGCATTTATTTACAAAAGTAGTAATTTAGTTTGATTTTTGGTAAAGGACTGAAGATTCACTCATGTGCACGGAAAGGAATGATGCAGAACGGCATTGAACTCAAACGAACGCAACAGAACGACAACTCATGCCGGCGAACGAAAGTTATGTATGTCAATGCAATGCTACTGTAACTATCAATCGCAACAGAACTCAAAAAAATGCAAATGAACGCTCCTGAACGGAAATAACATCGCTCGGGGAGAGTCGCACTAAGCTCCCAGCTAAGTTGATATCCTTTTGTTCCCATTGTTATGCACAGCTATTGTGCTGCTAAGCGGATTAAAATCCTCCCTTCTACAGCGAACGCATTCGAATGCTGCCCTTCTCAGTGGTGCGTTCAAAGGCGTGCATTGTCGTTCTTGGAAGGAAAGGCATTCCACAGAACTTGTCTGAATGCAGCTACACTCAAACGAATGTAGGTATTTTGGACGTGACCCACAAGCAAGCACTCAAGTGTGTAGGAAGTCTGCAGGTTACATATTCCAATTTCATGTTGGGTGAATACCAACTCAACAATCTTGGATCAAACTTAGTATTTTTTGACAAGGTCAGTTCAGATGAGAAAACCTTAGGTTACTCTTGGACAACAAAAAAAGGACCAAAAAAAAACATCTCACTGTGACCTGTCATAGGGTCTAACAGTGAACCTCCCAGCTGCTTTAATCTACATTGCTTCAAGAACCACTACCTTTGTCCACTTGGAACCAGTAATGGTCCAAATATACTTACATGTAATTTCTGACAGAATCTGGAAGTATCACAACACAGCGCTGTCCTTCCTTTAATGTCTTTGCAGCTTTCATAGCAGCTGCCATGGCAGTTCCACAGCTTCCACCTGCAGGAAGAAATATTTATCATTACTTACATGTACTGAAACAGTGATTGCAGAAGTGTACGATGCAGCTATCGGGCAAATTTAAAGGTCATGTAACACACATCTAGAAAAGAGCTAGCTTCAAGTTGCAAAGTAACATAGTAACTAAGTAAGTTGCGAAGTAAACCCCTAGTGAAAATCCACTGATATTTGTTTCATATCTGTCCCACCATTTTGAGATATGGCTTTTGAAAGTTTGATGACAATGCAAAATAAATGATGTGCAGTGTTGTGCACAGTGTCAGCATTTCTTTTGTTAACTCTTTAAATATTGTCTCTTAGTTACTTTATTACTGGGTGTCACATTGGTAAGTGATACTGATATTGTTCAAGAAGAAAATATACACTTACAATATAAAACCCTCTGGGCATGTAAAATTCCCACGGACAACATAAGACATATCATAGGAGTCCATCTCTTGACATCACAAATTTGCATATTTAAAGCCAAAGTTTATTCATGACACAGATGTAAGACAGAAATTTGCCTGTAAAATGTCGATATTTGATGGATTTTGATGGAATTTGTGGCTATTTTCAACATTTCCAATGACTAACACACCCAATACTACAAAATGTGATTTTCATGTCACACAAGCTCTAGCAAAACCATCGCATGGCGATACTTCCAATGAAGTTACTGAAATTGTGATAAGTTGAACAGAGGCTACCTATGCTTAGTACTACCTCATGGCAAAAATTGTCTGGTCACAGGTTTGCAATAAGTGATTCTGATAGTTTAATAACCTGATCACTTTTACTTCAGCTGTTTGTAAAATCTTCAAAGTCTCTTGCTTTGACTATTGACCATTAACGTACACTTGATAGGTGTAAAAAAATACCATGAATTTTGTGTACCAAATCAATGAGCCCCTTTAAGATAACAGTTTGACACTTCCAAAATTCTGGGTGAAAAGAGAGAATGGTAAAGGTAGATCACAAATGATGGCTAACTGAAATCATATCCAACTCCTTTGTTTGGAAGACACCAAACTGGTTGTGCAATGGTATGAGTGAAGGGGTTTAAGGGGAAAAGGGATCCTCCCTACACCCTTTGAAAAGATTTCTGCAACTGAAAGCCCTCACTTGGGCGACAAAAGGGTACAATTGTGACGTTCATCTTCTCCCAAAACATATGTTTTCCTAGGTATAAATTCCATGAACTATTTTTGGACTGACTTCTGGAAGAGGCCTTGCCCCCCCCCATGCCCCCCCCCCACTGAGTTGACATCACCCCTTGGGATCTGCCAGTCATTGAAACAAGGTGGTTCACAAAAGCAATTTCACGTTTTATTTCTACATTTTCATGTGAGCAACTTGACCTAAAATCTATGTGGGCTGTACCGTTTTCATACTCTACATTACGAACCTAAAATATTGCCAATCCTTTTCCAAATACAGTACTCATTGTTACATGCTAGTTGTCGTCCTGCTTGGTTCGAAATAAATTAAAATGCTCAGAGCATGCTCCTCTTTGAGAAAAAAATTTCCTTTTTTGGGGTACTCAACCCATGGGAAGCAAACAGACAATTCATCTGGTATTCTGAACAAATATACTCACAATTGTTGACATTTTTTATCTCACATACTGCACTGCAGACTAATTTTATCAGTAATAACTACACTCTTAATCAATATATTGCAAAGACATCGGAATTATAACAGAAGAAATACATGACCCAGCGAACCGGCTGTTTGGTTGCTGATACTAGCGCTTTTCTCTGAGTGATGTACGTATGTTGCCTGTGGCGGACTTCACGTATGCGAACCAGTGAGGGTCACTACATTACTCATTTATTGGTTTTCCTTATGAAAACAAACATCAACAGTACAGTGAATGAAGCATCCCACCCCTAAAACCTCCAACTTTGACTGCATACTTGTAAAAGTGGTCGAAAGACAACGACAGCGGTCATGACTTTACTTTGTCCATAGGTGAGAATAGCTCTACTGGATCTTCTGAACTTCAATAAGGTTCATTGATGCAAATCATCTTCTCTGAAATTGTTGGCTGATGGTTTCACGCATCTACTCCAAGTACTCGAAAACAAAGTGAGTCGTCATCAACTGCTCAAAGTGGATACATGAAGTTCAGGTAAGTATTCACATCAATGAACTGTATGTCGTTCGTATTTACACTGATAAAGACAACTTGGACGCCCCACGTATTTTGTTCTCCGTGTCATAACCCCTCTTTAAGAACATGTAAACAACCACAACACACTGCGAAATCTGACAAGTCTGTGTCTATAGTGACAGGGAGAAATTAGGCAGAGCATCAATTAAAGCAAACATGTTTTACCACACAGAAGGCCTTCTTCTCTGATCAATCTACGGGCCATCAGAAATGCCTCCTTGTCACAAGTTTTGACCCACAAGTCTGCAATTTCTTGATCCAGCACGGTGGGAACGAAGTCATAGCCGATGCCTTCCACTTGATACGACGTAACTTCGCCGTTCAAAGACTCCGGCAGTGCCAAGATGGATCCCACTGGGTCAACACCAACAATCTGAGAATTAAAACAACCAAGTATTAGAAAAAAAACCATCTTTTGAAAGTATAGAGACCAGGCTGCATGCATTGCTACATTAGCATGCTATCTCGTCAACAAGATTACCGTAGGTGCATCTCCATTGGTCAGTTCCTCAGAGGGGGCAGCGGTCAGTTCGTTTTCGTTGCCATCGATGTACATCTTAACCTTAACATCTGGAGAATCAGGATTGGCCAGAACAGACCCTTCAGGGTCAACACCTATAATCTAAAACAGTAAAAACAACAACACAACAACTACATTTAGTCACCTACCACTCCCACCACAACCTACTCTCATTCCTGTCACAACCAAATCCCTGACCCACAACAGCCCACTATGTGGCTCAGAGCTACAATTCTCAGTGTCATCACGACCCACTGTCACCCCCTCACGCCAAGCTCCAAACACGACTGCCAGAAGGCTCCTCACTTTGCGACTAAACCATCGGCAATTAACGATAATCATATCGGACCAAAGATAATGTGGCAATTAGTCAACTCCAAATGTTTGAAGCAACATTCAAAGATATTTATACTGTACTATGCAGAAATGATGTACAATGAATGAAAGGCAGAATAAGACACCAGTGGCAGGCATTAGTACACGACATACCAATTGTTCCATTATATCAGGTACTTGTGTGCTTCTGAATGCACTGTTATAAAAGAATCACCAATCAAACATTTGACGAAGAACATGAGGACACAGTACAAACCAGACGACAGTTTGTTTTCAGAAAACAATGCATGCAACATACTGCAAATGACACACTTTAAGTAATGGTGAGTAGTCACGCTACAACATGCTTCACAGCATAAATATAATTAAATCATGTATACTGTGTGTTCATCACTACAATTCATTTCAGAAACAAGTAAGACTGACATCAACAGCCCAGTCCATTATGCCATTGATACACATAAATTACACAGTGGGGTGAAACAACAACACACCCAATAGTGTCACTCTACACAGTAGTAGGCCCACTGTGTATGGCACCAATATACAGAACAAAACAGCCAGCCCATATAGCCTTCACAGACAACAGTATGGAAACTGTTGCAGGTCACATAGTGTTACTGTATGCTGCAGCATACTGTAGCAGACGCACAATCTGCAGCACAGATTTACACTGTAGGATAGGCCTGTATGGCCTGGCTATGTACATCAATACACAAAAGAACCCATATTGCCTCACAAAGAAATGAAGAAGCAAAATGGTGCACTGTGTGTGTAAAGTAGTAACTAGATATTGAACGTCACTCAATAGAGCACTGCATGTAGTGATGAGCAAAAAAATAATGATTATGGAATAGTCAATGAGTCAAACTTAACATCAGCCTCACACCGATACCAATGTCACATCACACGAGTTATGAAGCCTACATGTGGAAAGCACAGTTTGAAGCATGTCATTTCCATGGCTACTACTCAGTACATGAAAAGTGTTTGCACCAACGACTGTTGGCCTTCCATACAAGTCAGTCTAAAAGGCAAAGTGATACACTTTGTATTTCTTCATAACCTTTATTCCTTCATGTAGTTGACATCGCATAATAACTGCACACTGATTGGAGACACTACCGACCTACCATTTCTACCGTTTACCTGCTACGACGCAGGCACTGTTCACTAGTGCTTTAATAACTGTCTTGTTCATTCATATAACTACCTTTCATATAACTACAGTTCATATAACTACAGTGGGCGTACATCATTTTGCAAGGCTTTAGCACTGGAGTATGGTCTCTCAGGTACAGCATGGGCTTACGGTAGAGTAACTTTAATTGCGAAAGCCACTGTACAGCAAGCTCTGGAAACATTTTTAATGTACAGCCAAGTGCTGTGCATAACAAAATGATGAAAGGCTTGTTATCGGTTGCCACTGGATCAGGTGGACATCGTTTTTTGCCAATATCAATTTCATACCGATAACAATATGTACTGCTCACCGCCAGTCAGCTCAACCCTAATGGCACAGCAGGTACTGTACTATTCTGAACAGTACAATTACTAGCAATCTATCTTGATTCAAAAATAAAAAATACACAAAATGTTGCAAAATGCACGGTGCTGTGTGGGACAGCAAAACTGTCTTACAACAGCTTCACTCAATGAAGTATTACAGTACAATGTTATTAAAGACTGCAATACCATTTTATTAGAAAGGCACAACAATTAAGGCTGTGCCGGTTCGTAAAAAAATGGAAACCATTATTGGTGGCCATGAAAACCAATTTTTAATCAAAACCGTTTTTTTTTTCAAAATCTACTCTGACCATATGCATAACATACTTATGTACGCACACGGATAAGAATATGAATAAGAATTAGCACAATTATTGGTCAAAAAATAGACGAAAACTCAAGTTTTTCGACAAATCCGCCAAAACACCAGCAGTAAGTAGAAACTTTCCATTAAAAAAGTGTGGAATGCCTTGTCGAAGTAAAATTTGAAATGGAACAAAAATCAAGATCGGTTACTAACCCGTTTTTTTTTAGTAACCGGTTTTTCGGTTTCTCGAAAATTCCAAACACCGAATCAAACAAAACCAGTTTTAACCGGTTTTCAAATCAAAACCAGTTTTCCGAACAGCCTTAACAACAATACACACATGTACATTACAATGAAAGTATCAAAAATATTGCAGGATACTGTACATCATAATTTGTAGAACTACACAACAAGAAACCTCAATGGATTGTTCAAGAATAGTGCTCAGGCAACACTATACTTCATGACGCACAAAAAAAAAAACAAACAAACCTCACAACCCATTATTTGGAATACGCAAAATATTGCAGAATAATCGCGGTGAGTTTACTTAGAGATATCACTCTCTGCAAAGAGTGCAGTTGTACGACACTACTACTGTACAGTATATGTCATGAAATAAGTAAAAAAAACATAACTCATAACTTCACACATTACAATATGCAATATATTGCATATTAGCAATGTGTTCTACTCAGGTACATCTCCCAATATGACACCACTGTACTCCATGAGGTATAAAAAACAAATCAACCACACAACAGAATATATATGCAAAATACTGCTTATTGACAGTGATGCCTTTTACTCAGGGACATCACCCTGCATAAAGGCAATCCCACTATACTTCATGAGGTAAACAAACAAGTGTCACAATCCATTACATCAGACATGACAATATGCAAAATATTGCATATTGAATGTAGTGGTGTTCTACTCAGAAATACCCCACAAGACGCCACTTTAGTACATGAGCTACGAAAAACAAAACAAACCTCACAAACCATTACCTCACACAAGAGAATATGCAAAATATTGCATAGTTATAATAGTGGTGGGTTTTACTCAGGAACATCCCCTGATATGACACCACCATACTGCAAGAGGCAAGAAAAACAAAAGTCACAACCTACTACTTAACACATGGCAATGTACAAAATATTACATAATGCGCAATAATAATTGTGACTCATGCTCTCGGATATTATGAATTGTAGTACTATTGCACCACAACATTGTGCAGTATGAGGCAAGAAAAAAAAACCTCATAACCCATTAAAATACTTCACACAATCCCATATGCAAATATTGCATAATTGTCATGTTTTTACTCAGGGACATCACCCTGTGTGCAATGCAACAACCAAAGTCTATCAAATAGACAAAAAAACCTCACAATGCATTACCTCACACATAACAGTATGCATAATATTGCATAATTATAGCAATGTGCTTTACTCAACAACATCACCATGTGTAAAAAGTATAATACTGCAATATGACACAGCTATACTTCATGAGGCAAGAAAACCAGAAATCACAACTCACTCATTCACACATGGCAATATGCCAAAGATTGCATAATGACTATAGTGATGACACATGGCAATATGCAAAATATTGCATAACAATTATAGTGATGACACATGGCAATATGTAAAATATTGCATAACAATTATAGTGATGTGTTTACTCAGGGACATCACCAAGTGCAAAGAGAAAAGTAACATCGAATCACCATACTCCATAGGGTAAGAGAAACAAAACTCACTACTCATTCATTCATTCATTCATTCATTCATTCACACATGACAATATGCAGAATATTGCCTAATTTACAAAATAGCTGAGAGTTATACTCTGAGAGTCCTTAAATAAAGTATGGAAATATGACACCACTACACTTTATGACGCAAATAAAATCATATTCCATAAGCCCATTACTTCACACATGACAATATCCAAAGTGGTACACATCGCATGATAGTCTGCTAGATATTTACCACGCTCCACAGCATCACTTTCCAACAGATATACACAATATGACCCAACTCATCAATGCTCTGTTGACACAACAAACGCTACAGTTCCTTGCTTCACAAACAAGAGCACTGTTGCATGTCAGAGAGCGCAGTAGTGTCCTACACCACATACTACAATTTACAGGATCCCTTCCTGTCCAGTAAATATTAAGCCACCGTAGTTAGACAAAGCGCAGCATGCAAAACACAGAACAGTCACATACATAAACAATATTCAACATGCTTTTGTTACTATAAATCATGCTGGCAAACTGAAGCATATTTTATTCAAAGGCATCACAAAGGCATCACATTAGCACCACCAGAATGCAGATGACATCACTCGAGAAAGAGACATCCAAGGGTAGTCCACGGCTGATTGCAATGGCAAACCAATGGAACAAAACATGCATCGAATGACAGAAGCGAATGAACTCTTTAACATAATGGTTGTACATGATATCAATCACAGGTTGCAACATATACAACATATATCGCATTAATGTTTCATCTGAAGTACACATTCCATCCTATGATAGCTTCCTCTCCGTGTGTCTTTGCTGTGGACAAAGAAATTGAACAAACAAGATTCGACAGAAATATGGAGCTCCATGGAAAACTTGCCATTTAGAGTGGAATAATTACATTCCTGCATTTGAAATTCAAAACCTAAACTGTTTTCACATTACATACCCATCAGTGATATACAATCACAATAGAGGAAATCTTTTGTCTCATAACGCATCACAATTTTTTTGTTATTACAAACAGTATGATCACTTTAGTACATACTTTGATGTTTGGATTCTTCTCTTTCAGTTTTCTTCCCAAGCCAGTCAGGGTACCTCCAGTGCCAGCACCAATGACCACCATGTCAAGTTTACCTGATGAGATGAAAAAACAAAGTTACATCAGACTAGACTGCTTTCAGGATCATGTCTCTTACGAACGGTTTTGCATGAAAGTGACAAATTTTCCATTCTATGAATAAATCTGAATGTGACCAACTTCTCGAGTGAGGAGTTTCTACTGTAGGACACAAAAGAAACTCACAAAAGTCAGTTGTCTGGACGCTGGTGAGTAATGAACATACATGATTTGGTGCAACTCTGTGAAACAAGCATACCTCATTCCTACGGGCAACACCCCTTTCTACCGTGCCAACGTGTCTGACAAACATTTGGCACAGTGCCAATGCCTCCCCAATCCCTAGTGTGGGATAGATCGACCCTCTTTATCCAATTGCCACCGAAAGTGCATGTATACATCAAATTCCATGGCGTTTAATCCTTTCGCAGCCACTTACGTGATATTACGTATCCTGAAAAGTTTTTGTTTACAGCCACATACGCACTGTTACCTAAAAGTTTAATGTTCTGCTATATCTAGTTGGCTGAAAAGGGTGGGTGTCCAAGTAATGGACAATGGCCGTGATATGGTTAAGCATTGTTTAGCATTCAATACGACACACACCACTTGGAGTTTTTCTGGAAATTGGTTCCAAGAAACTCTCCTTTATCAAAAGACTGTGTTCCTGGGATAAGAATCCTTTCCTTTTTTGGAAGATTTGAAGGTTCCTCTTCCACCCACCGGCATTCCTCCCATCTGTGCCCTGTCGTGATACAAGCCTGCACAGTGGCAAAAGCTATTGTTTTTGTATGTAATATAGACAGGAAAGTTCAGAGCAATGTTAATTACTGTTCCAACAATGATGTATCTTAACATTTTTGCATGGTTAAAAATCATTCAGGTACAATAAGGGGTAACATAATCATGGTACTTTCAACATAACTGGTTTCAATCGTGTTGGAAGAAATCCAATAGAAGTTGAAAAAAGGGACACTGTGAGCAGATTGTATAATCATGTCATCCGTAGATAATAATACCAGATGTGCTAGCAATTAAACCAATTTATTGATAAATGAAAATCTTCAAATTGCTTTTCTCTAGATCCAAAAAGGACCAAAATAAGATAATTCTTTTGATGTTCTTATCTCTGCTTTTTGGTACATACAGGTATCACAAGATCTCTTTGAATCAGTGAGTGGATTTCTCCTATTTATCTTTCTAATGCAGCAAGACAGAATGAAGTCCTACTAAACATGCTTCAGGCCTTGAAGGGCATTTATTAGCACTGCTAAGTGACCACACCAGAGAAGAAGTTGGGAAGCCTGTGACATATTGCCATTTCACACCAGGTCATGACCAACTCCGCAATGTTTGATCAAATTTGGTATTTTTTTTCACCAAGTCACGTCAGAATATTCGCAAAAAAAAAAAGGCCATCCTTCCGTGACCTGACCAGACATCAAACTGCACAGCAACATCCCCGTTGCTAAGTGTCACTGCTTCAACTTGCTATCAGCACGATACGATTGGCCACAACAAGGGAGAAAATGATGAATCCAATGTCTTGATGTGAGAAAAGCTATTCGCTGCTTCCCTCTGGATCCTGAATGGACCAACGAAGATGGCAAACTTGATGGGAAAGCCATATAAATTGTAACCTCTTATCCATCTCCTTATCTTCATTACACCATGTCCCAAGACTACCCAGCATGCAAAATATACCAGGTAGTTCCTTATGTCTCTTTGCAGAGGATGGTATTTCATATTGTCACGGCAACTACCCTACCACACATACTCTCTCTATGCCAGAGGTCTGCAAATATCAATACAAACTATTAGAATTTCACATCCAATTGCAGTAACTTTGTTTGAGTGATAGACAAAATGGTATCCTAACTGTGAACATAGAGACTTTGAGGTAAGTAAAAAAAAAATAAAGTGAGCTCGGGGAACTATTGTAAGGATTGATGGACTTATTTGATACTTTCTATCAACAAATCAATGAGTAAGTAACTTCTCCAAGACGTGATGACTTGATGGTCATAAGCAGTATTGATGGTCAGTTATGAATGTTTCTCTCAGCTGACCGCAAACCCTCACAATATGGTAACTGTAGGATGACTTTATTCACAGGAGAAACTCGCGGTGAATTCGTTGTGGTTAAAAGATAAACTGATATTCATACAACTTGATCATACCATCACACTGTTTCCAGATTTCCTCGGCCGTGGTGTCGTAGTGAGCCACTGGGTTACCCGGATTCCTGTACTGATCAAGAATAACCGCGTTTGGTATCTCCTCTTGGAGGCGCTGTGCTCGTTTGATGTGAGACTCTGGACTGTCAAAGCGAGCGGACGTCGGTGTTCTGATGATTTCTGCACCGAGTGCTCTTAGGACATCCACTTTTTCGTTACTCATCTTCTCTGGCATAACGATAATGCACCGGTAACCCTTGACAGCAGCAGCCAAAGCAAGACCGATTCCTTCGAAGGGATGAGAATGCAATGAGTGTTAAACTGTAAGGAGTCGTATATATAGACTAGATAACTATCTGAGAGTGCTGTGACTACATCATCAGCTTTCACTTTTATCTTTGGTACTTTGTGAACTTCTAGAACTAAATGAGAGAAACAACATGTCTTGTAGTAGTAGCCATGGTTTAGGGACTTGTCTTGTAGTAGCAACCATGGTTTAGGGACTTGTCTTGTAGTAGCAACCATGGGTTAGGGACTTGTCTTGTAGTAGCAACCATGGTTTAGGGACTTGTCTTGTAGTAGCAACCACGGTTTAGGGACTTGTCTTGTAGTAGCAACCACGGTTTAGGGACTTGTCTTGTAGTAGCAACCACGGTTTAGGGACTTGTCTTGTAGTAGCAACCATGGTTTAGGGACTTGTCTTGTAGTAGCAACCATGGTTTAGGGACTTGTCTTGTAGTAGCAACCATGGTTTAGGGACTTTGCATTACTCTGTTATCACAGAAAACAGATTTTTCCATTTTTCACTGTTTTGTACTGAAGGGTATGATTAAATGTCTCCATGGACATTTCACTCCACAAAACCGTCTTATTGAAGAACAGTAACTAACTTATTTCTTGAATAAAGTTGGGAAACCATTTTCATTCACTGGTACATCTTAAAGGCCAGACAGGGTTATTTTTGTCATTTTTTAAGAAGATTATGAGCGACTTCTGTTGCAAATACTGAAACTGCCATACTATGTCACTTATGTATCTATTGCCTTATGTGACAGGGTACAGTACCTCTACTGACAAAGTCACTTCATGTGACAACACAGATTCTTGCTTCAATATTCACAGGGATAGCATATATTCTGACCCTACAAAGAAGTGTCAGAATATACTCTATCCCCCATTACCTTGGTTGAGCTGTTTCAACTAAATTTTAAACATAGTCCCCACAACTCGTTAGTGTGGGTTTTCATCAGTGACTATACTTACCTCTTGCTCACAGTAATGCATTAAGTTTGACGTTACTCAAAGTGCATTTGAAATCAATTCTGACACCACGGCCTCTAAGCCTACACTCGCCCTCATTTGTTTTTCAACACAACTACATCATAACTATTTGGGGTGCCACAATATACCACGGAAGACGATCATTTAAAGTCTAGGGTAATTCCCTTGAATGTGATGTCAATAAATGGAGACTAGTGATCCAGAGCGTTGGCTACGGTGGATTTGCCCTGAGAAAGGTTTTCATTTTTTGAGCATTTTTTGTTTCAAATGAGCGATCCTGCCATTCAACCAATCAGGGAAGATTATTGAAACATTCTTGGACAATGACAAGAGGTAAACTTTACAAATAAGACAAAAATAATGAGGTAATTTGAGCGAAACTTTTGCATCTGGTCTTAGCACTCATATTCACCTGTATTGCCAGAGGTGGGTTCAATGAGGGTGCATCCCGGTTTTAAGATACCCATTGCTTCAGCGTCTTCCACCATCCTGAGGGCAATCCGATCTTTAATACTTCCACCAGCATTAAAAAACTCACACTTGGCAACTGGAAGAGGAGAGAGAATACTAGGTACAGTAAGATAATGTATGATTACATCTCTTCTGGTCAGAAAGAAATAGCGCATCGTTTCATGAAACTCAGCGCACGATTTAACGCATCTCAACAGATGACAAATCAGCCACCAATCTTAACAAGGACAAAACTTGAATGAGTATTACAATGCTTCTTTTGAGAAACAAATGTGACCTACAAGCCTACGTTTCAAGATACCAAAACTCCAATTCTGCTATCATCGCTGTTTCACAATGTGCAGTAAATCAGTAAGCAGTAAATATGACCACTTTCAATGTGGTTCATTCTTATTGATCAACAGAGCCATATATGAGATTGATACAATTTTGCTTTCTTGAGGTTCTGTATTGTATTTTCAATGTCTATTAAAGGTACAGTACCAACAGGCGCTCTTGGAACAATATAAAAACATGCAGTTGTCTAGTTGAAACAGGTAAGTGAGGAGTATGCGAGTAAAATTATTAAGGAAATGTGATCATACAGTATTTCACAGCACTTTAGGCTCCATCTTCAACGGACTCAAGGTGCTTTAACTTTTCACTGGAGTCAAATTTCAAGGTTAAATACTTCCATTTCAAGGAACAACAAAGACTTTGTGCAGTATTTTGTCTGCACATAATAGCCTGAGCTACAAGTGCAAATCTTTTGTTCAGTGAAGCAGGACTTACTGCCTTAAGTTAGGATCTGACAGATGCAAGCAATTACAGTGGTGTATCCACGATTTTTCGGAGAGTACGAGTGCCGATGAATCATCGTCCTGAGAAAGGGTCTAGGGGTATTCCCCTTTTAATGATATTGCATAAGGTTTTACTTTACAGTAGGGATTCTTGAAAAGCCGATGACTTTGCATACTTCATCTCATGATTTTCCCTTCTCCCACTGTTTTCCCTCATATTTCCCTCATACTTAATTCTTAAAAGTCTACAGATTGGGATGTACTGTATACCTGTTGTCCCCTCTTCTGAATTAAACACTATTCGAAACTGGCATGTGATATGGGACTATTAACATATAACAAAATTCAATGTTCAGCAAGTACATTCACACACCTAGCTACATGTATGACACACTCAATTTCAAGTTCACACATATTAATGTAGGCTACAGACATCTAGGGTGTAGCAATGAAGGGGAGATCAAGGAATGATGTCAGTACTTTAGGAAATAACTTTTTGAACCAAAAAGAGGCCATTTCTGGACTTAGCTTTTTTTGCTACATGACTTTTCTTTATCAGTCCACATTTTAATCATTACAGACTAAATATAATCCACAATGCACCTCATAGACATTTTGTTTAATACAAATATCCCAAAATCTCATTTGGTTTGGTTCTTTATGAATGACTCACTCACCTGTCTCATCACAACATATGCACTAACATATACCATGTTACAAAGAAACAGGCAAACTTTGACACAGCTACTGGTGCCATCCACTATAATACAGAACTAGCAAACCACATGAAACCTCAGCACTGTCAGCACATCAGGATGGAAGAATGAGAAGAAAGTTGTTAGTTCTGTACTAGGTTGGACAGCACCAGTAGCAATGTCAAAGGTTACAAATACTCTTGCAAAGTAAATGAAAGTGCATTTGTTGTGATGAGACATGTAAGTGAAGATTGATACAAGCAGTGAGTGACTCAGCAAATTGTAGATTTATTTAGTTCGAAGAGTGAAAGTGTTCTTAGTTACTTTCAGAGGCAAACTTGTAGGTTTTGTGTAATCAGCAGCAAGATACTTTTGGGTATTATCCTACCTTCTTGTTTCGTGGATTATCTTACTGTACCTCATTGTTGGTAAGACAAAGTCAATTAAATTACATCACATTCAAACCTGAGAACTGTCAAGTATTCGTCTTTTTGACTTATGAGTTATTGCTAATCTTTTATCCAATTAGGGGCAACCTACTGTCTTTTCACCACCATCACATACTTACAAACATCACACTTGAGTCCATAGCTCTTGCCAATCTTGTTAATTTTAACCAATGGTGTATCACCGATCACATGGAGAACATTCTTCAAGACAGAAGCTCGGGTATTTTTAAGAACCCTGCAGAGAGATTAAAAGATAAATTAAACTACATTGATGCCTTGAAGGTGGAGCATGGAGCAATTTCCTATATATTTGTGAGACAGCCCCACTCCCAGGTAATTCCCACCTGCACAATTTCTCCCAGACTATTCCTCCTAGATTAACCTCTCCCGAAGAAGTTCCACTCCAAGGATTCCCCCCCCCCCCCCCGACAACTCCCATCTAATGAATTCCTTCAGGGTAAGTATTAGGGTTAAGTTTAGGATGGGTGGGAATTGTCCAAGGGGAACTGTCCAAGTTGGGAATTGTCCAAGCTGTCTGGAGGAAATTTCCAGTGGAGAATTGTCAGGAGGGAGATGGGGGGGTTGTCTGGGAAAGAAGGTGAGCCTGTATTCTCCAAGCACTTTTTCCTCTGAAGTTAGACAAATTTTGGATTTTATGCATATAAAGCTTCATACTGTATACTGTAATGGTTCAAAAGCTCAATTTCTGCATACAGGTACTGTACACCTCACTACTTTTTGTTGGCATTTACCTGTTCTACCATGAAGCATATTGTAAATAAAGGACACTCACTGTGCATAGTCAATTCAGTTATTGCACAAAGAGCCGTGCAAATCACTGTGTCCTACTGTACACAACTGATCAACTAAAAAGCATGAAGAGTACCGTGCACTGAATATACACCCACATATGGGACTCAGGCAGTTAAGTCAAGTAGGACTTTTCTCATTTTTTTTCTAATTTCACATATGGTTGGCATTCTTTTCGGTATACACAGAACTGTGTTTTGAAAAATGGAAATTTAAACATAGAGTTTAGATTTTCCTGTTGCCGTTTAATTCTTACACTGGCCTAAGACGTTATTGTTTAAACCTTAATCAGAGGAGGAGGGATACAGTAAATGCTGCATGTACACTTACTGTGATGAGTGGCTGTGGGGACTCTTTTGAGGGTCCATACCAAGGTGCCATGTACATTTAGATGGTGTGTCTGGCATCTCCCACTTCAGGCCATTACCATTCAAGTGATGGGAGGAGTGGTTCGTCGTCATGGTGACTCTTAATTTGTTCCTGAAAAATTCAATAAAAAGTGAAGAAAAAAGTTGGCTAAATATATTCATTCGAGTAGTAAAACATGTCTGACTGTACCTATCCCACGTCTTAAGACTCAACTAATTCTGGTCTTTTTCCTTCGTGCATCTTGCTTTAAAAATCTATTACCAACTAATCTCAAGACTTTACTAATCTCAAGGGCCTTTAAATACAAAGGAAATATTTAAAGCCTCATCAGTTTTGGTTGATAATGCTTCAAATTTTTCTTGCCTTTCTCTCTGTGATTAATTGCATGTCCATCTTTGGTGTTAAACAATGCACAGTAAGTTCAGTTTCTATTGCTTTCAGACAAAAATTGTACTAGAACACATTTACAGTACTTATTTTAACCTTTAGGACAACTTACAGTGCCACAGCAAAATGAGCAGTGTGTACGCCTGTATGGTACAGGTTAAGATTTAATTGCAGTAAATGCAGAAGCTTCTACTGTACTTCTGAGGACATACACTGAAGTAACAAGCTGAATGTCAAATTTAGTCCAGAGCTGTACTGCACAGCATAATCAGCTGAGAAACAGAAACCTTATTGCCGTGTCTTTGTCACGAGACTTGGAAACATCCAACCACGGAAACACTGAAGACCAGGAGCATCGAAACCTGGGAACATTGAACCTCAGGAACATGGTCCCAAAGTAGTACAGCTTCGGTTTAAGTACAGTACTTTCCAACTAAAAGCAGTACAGTGTGTTGCTACTGTACATCAGCACAGAAGTCTACAGCTCTTTGATTGAAATATCACTCTGATGAGTAATAATCTGTAAATGCCAGTCTTACAGTATTTAGAGAGATTTATGTACACAATACAGCAGGGTGAAGACTAGAACTGATACTGTACTACCAGAAGGCACACTACTAAGTACAGTACTTTTTATATTTCATCATTCCATGTTGCATAGTACTGTATGCAGTGTTTCATCCACATACAGGTATATGAAATGATGATTAGCTGTATCTTTTGCACATACTTAATTAAAAACCTGGTTAATAGCATTTTCAAGTATCTTACAGGTAATTGAGCAAGGCAAACATTTTTTTGTATATTATATTATTAGCAAGTTGACATCATTCTCTTTGCACTTGGCAATCAAACTTACTTGATGGGGAACTTAACAACCAGTATCACCCTCAACAATATGGCAAACTATTCAATTTGGAAACTTAATTGATTCAGTGTGATGCTCTGTAAAGACTTAAGTGTGCAGTTGTGAATGACTTGCATCTTACTGCAATCACTGCAGAGACTTCAACTTTCCTGTACAGTGCCTCCTCAAAGAAACTTAGAATTGCCCACTAATATTGAATTCAAAAGGTTAATACAGTATCGATGGACAATACAGTACATACAAAGTCCTTTTATTGAACAAGATCATCAAAAAAAGCAGTTGATACAGTATACACAGACATGCTACACACTAACTAGTACATACTGCACACTGCTGTTGAGAACCTACTGTACTATTCTTACTGTGTGAGCTGTCTATTACTAAGTAAGTCCTGTACATAATATTCTGTGGTCCACCATGCTATACCATGTACTGTACAATACTGTGCATGAACTGTAAACAAATTTTCAAAAATTCCTGAGCACTGCTGTGTATTACTGTCATGTTAAGTTTTTAAAAATGGCTAAACAAACAAGGACGAAAGAATGCAAAAATATCCCCTCGATAATGAGAAACAACTCATGATGTGCTTTTTTCCATAGGCCTACTCTACTGTACAGTACTGTACATGCATGTGCATGTTTATGGTAGCATGTGAAATGAAAAACAAATACAAACTCTTTTGGCATTACAGTGATACGTAAGCTGCGCGAAGGGTGAATTTTGTGGTTAAAACATTACCGCACGACAATCTTCTATTTTGGAAGAACGTATTTTCTTCTTCAAAAATGTCAATCTAACTTACCAATGTGGAACTCAATAATTAAATAATTAAGAGACAAAATACATCGACTTAACAAAAGAAATAGTGAAACTGTGCAAATGTTTTGCATTTTTCTCAAACTTTGAAAAGTTATATCTCAAAAACAATAAAATATTTACACAAAATTCCAACGGTTTTTCACTCAGGGTTTTTCTTTGCAACTTCCGAATGGCGGGTGCTCTTTTCTACTGTATCTGTGTTGCACTGTACTTTTATACTGTATCTGTGTTGAAGTATCACAGAATTCGGTTGTACAATGTTTACAATAGATGGTGACCCTTTACATGTGATGCCACAGTACTACAGTCCCTGGGGACAATCTTCTAAATTTAACATGTGCAGGTCCGCATGTGGGGTATCTCTGGCATTCAACCTACAGTACGCATGCCTGGCGTAGCAATATAGCATGTGCACTGTTTGTTTGTTTGCCTTGAGGAGGGCGCCCTTGTTTGTTGTTATATGATGTGAATCCAAGCTTGGGTCTATTGAAAACAGCTGCAGTACTATACAGTATGCTGCACATGTTTACAAAGATGACATTAACCAGCCTGGTCAGGTTATGTGGACATGCATGATCACAGAGATTGTTGCACAACTTTGTGACTGTAGTTACTGCATGGAACAGTATGTATGCCAGCTGCCACAGAGCTGAAAGATCTAGCAATGTGACACAACACAAATGTGACAGTAGATAAGGACTGTGTACAGTTAGTTAATACTGTACTACACAATACAATAGGATACTTGCACAAGAGATTAAAGATGCTCCAAATTAGCGCACACTCTAAAGTCCTTGAGAGGTTAAAACAAGCATACAACAAGATGTTTGTTTATTGACTGTCCACATGTGGATATTGCAAGACTAAGGATAAGTGCAGAATATTTCAGGGGCCCTTACCATGTAGTGATCACTTTCAGTACAAATCAGCCATGCTCCAGTTACAATACTGTACAGGTATATGTAACTGATTGCCAGTGATTGTGCTAGAAGGATATCATGTATACCAGTAAAGTAATGTATTCAGGATCATTTCACCAATTAGACAACAACTGAACAGCACATGCAGTACTGTACCATACAGAACATTATTGTAAATGCATGACATGATTCATGAATCTCACAAGTGCAGAAAGTGTCATGAAATTTGAAGTGATTCACATGCCGCCGTACAGTACATATACTGCAGGCTACAATGTCCTGGTACTGTAGTCCTCTTCGCAGTTCCTCACACTGTATTGCCAAATCCTTGGGTGATAACTGGCATTTTCAGGTCTGGAAAAATGTATCAATGAGTAAAGCGCTATCTACTTCTGACTGTTCTGGTACAGTACTGTATGTATACAGCCCTGGGACTATGGCACATACAGTACTGTACTGTATGTGCCATTCTGGCTGTATTCTTATCCAAGCATGTGAACAATACAAAGTACTGCAGAACTCTGTGTTATGCAGTACAGGATCTCCGACCCCAAGCCCTGAATTCTGAGTGCGATCGCACACCATCACTCCCCTCAAATCACTGTGAAAAGTGCAAGTTTTTGCACTCCTAGAAAGAAATGGGAACATAGACAATCTATGAAAGTTTTATAAAATAGCACACCTACCACACTCCTTAATTTCCTGAAAAGTGTGATTTGTAGCACACCTGGAAAATCTAAAACTCAAGGCCTGCTACTACAACTCCCCCACCCTTCCTTCCCCTGCTCATTGCAAACCCTTTCATTGTATATAGTAAGTGAACTGTCTAAAATCAGTGACGGAGATTTATATTCAGCATACAGGGCTTGTATAGTACTAACCAACTACAGCACAGTACATGCCAAGAGCAATAACATAAAGGGTCAAAGCAATTTATGGGCCCATCAAGCTGCACAGTTCAAAAGGTTGAAAATCACCTCTGCAGAGTGTATGTACAGTATACATGCTGCAATATACAAAATTAAGAATTTCATGGATATCCCGACGATGACCTTCCAGGAAAACAGTAGGCCTGTGATAGCCATAACAATACCAATTAACACATTGGGCAGTAAGTTGTAATAGGCTGCAGCTTTGAAGTCTATACTGCCAGTACTAGATACTCTGTGGTTGCTTGCATGGCACTGGAAATGTCTGTGGCAACTGTCTTCAATTTTTGACTTGACAGGTCCTTCTTAGTTCACTAGGAACACTTTCACCACTTTTCCTTTAGAAAAACGGTGAAATTTTGGGGTGAAAAGAAATCACCCTTTCATTTTCAACACTCAAGAAAGGCATCGCAAGAAAGACCTCTGACTGAGGAAAAATTTACAAGCACCTCAAAATGTCTTTTAAGTTTAACCAAGGTGGAAATATCCAGAGAAAATTCCTTCATAAATTTTCAGCACTCTATTAAAGTACTTTAGTCATATCTGTTCACAACTCAGAAAACCAGAACTGTTCTAGCCTTGGGGTAATGCCTCTACTCCCAACCTCTAATAAAGTCAATTGCCCCGGGATTTTATGGTGAAACTGTAACCTTATTCTAACCGTGCTTAATTATTTTTTCATGGCGATGAAACATATTCATAGTGTAATGCATCGGTCACTGTAACGAACATTCAGGACTTTAAAGGGACAAATTTACCAATTCTGAGGCAACATATCACCAAAAGATATTACTTTAAGTGGTTGAGATGACAGTGGGAGGTGGGTGGATGAGGGCATACAATAGATACTGTAACCAAGTATTCTTTCTCCAGCATGCATTTGATGTACATTGCTCTACAGTATGTGCTGTACAGTACATGCACTTTTAACACACCCACATCCTGTACTGTACATCACAAATTCACAATTTGTCAAAAATTGATATTTTGAGTTTGATACTGTACAGTGCATCCCTGCAGAGCTACGGTACTCTCACTTCAAATTCTGACACAGTACTGGCATAATTGTACAGTCTGAGCTTATTTACACTTAAGAACTGGAAACAATAATTTTATATTTATGGGGAAAAACTTAAATGAGCAAGAGAACTACAGTACTGTAGATACATTACTTAAAGGCAGTAACTCCTCACCAGTAGGAGTTACAGTACTGCAGGGAGTTTAATATCTCATCCTTGCCTCTGTGAAGCACATATACAGTACAGAACTTACACATGTGCCGACACGATGATCCTTGCTACAGTATGTTCACACACAGACCATGAATGTTTATATTTTTCTCACAACAATTAATCACATGTACACATTACAACCATTGATGCCATTACAGTATGAAATAACTAAAAGGATCCCACTTTTGGTAAGGGGAGGGGGGTGTTGGAGATGGGAGGGATGGAGACAGGAACAGGGGAGCGGACCAGGACATGGTGAAAGACAAAAGAATCAGCAAGTACATTTATACAGTAACCCTTCTCATGCTGATGGGTCATTTGACATAGATATAGAGAGACAGCACTGTCTGGGGTGATGAGTCACTGCCTTTATTGATAGAACAATTCCCAACAAAGAGATTGACAACTTAGTGAAAGGCAAATAAAAAGTTATAGGTAGATGTGAGTGAACTTGACACTGTCAGCATCTGTCTGCATATGCGTGCTGCAGTAAGTTAGGAACAAAGGTCAACAAAGATGTCACATAGTGACAAGGTACTTTCACCGGCATTGCTCTTATGGCAACCTGACGGTATTGATGGATAAATACTGTATGCGATGATACAATTTACAATGTGCCATTGATGGACCCCCCCTGTGGGGCATTGCACAATATTCATCATACTGTACTGTACACTGTTTTTAAATGCACAGTCATCATCAACTGTCAAAAGGTGTTATTGCAACTTTAAATGTAGAATGTTTCTTGTAAAAATTTCAGTAAGCAAAATAGTATTAAAGGATATTATATAAGCTACAGTATGAACTTGGTGTGCCTAGTGTGGTTGATAACATGAAGTTCTCTCACCCCCTCCAGTTTAATGGAAATGGCCCTGAAGATGGCTACATGGGGGCACTGCCCAACTGCTGTATAATAATGACCAGGTCACAGTAACAGTATAATTACTGTGCAACCACCATATGGAAATTTCCATTGACTCAAATAAACACCAAGTGAGTCAACACATACAGTATGCCTATGGATGCTTTTACGCTCCAGTTTGATTGGTCAATGATTATCAACATGTCTGAAGCTTAATCCACTGTGTACTGTTCATAAGCACAACTCATTGAAAATAAAGTAGATAGACCTACCAGACATTAAAGTCATTAACAAGGTTTACTAAACATACAGTTAGTACTGTAGGCTGAAAATAGGTATTAAAGGAGTCATCAGACTAACTGTCACTGTGTAGGTCAATTCAAATGTGCAATGAATTTCATCTGGTGGATTAAAACAAAGAGTGTGAAATGACCGAGGCCAAGTTATTGGGCAACTTATTCTCTGTTGGAACATACCATATATTGTACTGTAAGAATATATAATAAATTGTAACAATATAATACAGTATAATTTTTGTACTGTAAAAATCAGAAATACAATCAATTGTAAGAATTTCTATTTCTTTGTCCATGACCAAAAATGTGTTGTTTTTTTTTAACACTGTATAGTCAGTTCAAAATTAGGATAATCATGATAATGGTGGCTGCAGAGTAGTGAAAACATCACCTGGGGGAGGGGTCAAAGAGAAAGGGTGTCCCCCCACTGCCTTGAAAATTTCCTTTGCCCACTAACAGTAAATGCAGAATATGCTGAGATACCAAATGGTGCAATCTTAATTCCTACAGTACTGTACTTTTGGGTAATTTTTTGTTAAGAATTAACCTATGTCTTGGTGTTTGAAAATAAGCTTTTGGCAAGTTTGCTTGTCTCAAAAGCCTTGGGTATGTCGTTTTTTTTTTACCACATATTTGACTACCACTGAATCTGAAAATATTTTTACATGTGGTAAATTTTGGTGCTGGCCTGTTATGATTATTATATGGCAATTTGCTCTTTATGCAGGTAAGAAAACCACCAGTGCTGGCAACAACAGGCCAGCCTACGTCGACCCAGCACGACTTGCCATGCAGTTGAACTCTGTACTACCCTGTGTGCGCAACAATCACAAACGTGCATGATCACAGATGACAGACTTAGTCATGTGCTACCTCATCATGACATCAGCGGAAAAAGTCTGCAATACGTGACTTCTTACCATCCTTGGAGTCACCAACCTACGACTATTAATTTAAACACACGTACAGTATGTGAAAATTGCATTATCATTACTGACTAGAAGAGTACATTTAACTCATGTCAAATGGTTGGTATGTCACACTCTCTAATACAAAAACACTTCCTTTGTTTGCCTTGATAGTACCTGCAACCTTTTAATCTGTGAGGTGTGTGGTGGTGTGTGGCTCAGAGAGAAAACAACAAATATTTGCACTTCAGTTAGTCTATCACAGTTTTTACACTTGAACAAATAAGCTCTATCCATGTAAACATTGCTATCAGCCATCAACTTAATTACTGCATAGACAGGGCATGCATGCCATTTCTAAAGAAAGCGCTTACACTGTGCAGTACGTGGGCCTAATTGAGATCTTTCAGACGATACAATTTCTACATATGTTAACGTTGATGCTGCTTATTAAAGCATAATAAATTCCTGTAACTTGCACATATATTCGATATTGCATGTTGTCTGAAGATCAAAGTACACTAAAATTGTGGACGTACTTGTAAATTGTAGCAGCCATGTGGCAATACAGTACACGTACTGTACATGCTGTACAGTTTACTTCAAAATACAGTATCGCACACTGTACGACACGAAGAGCAATGCTCCAATACTTTTGAAATACATGAGCAACTGGTCCAATCTACTGGCACTTTAGATTACAGTAACTGAAAATGCATGATCCATCACAGCTTTTGACTGCAGTACATACAGAATATCACTGTCTGTATACAAACTTTTACAGCTACAGAAGTACAAGTACCGAGTAGTACCTGTATACATGCTCTGTGTCAGTTCTACAAACTGTGCGCTACTGTACATTAAGTATTGTCACCTGCCCAATTTGAGTGACAGCTAATTGCTTGAACTCGCAAACCTTCCTTACACCATTTTTCAGCCTTCATTTCTTCATTTACCCTTTGCAAGTTTTGTTTTTATTATTCATACACGCTGAGTGTATAGTACGTAGTATTATATAGCTTACTGATCATGTATTACTTACAGTACAGTACATCGTCACAAATGCTACCCTCTGACCAAATGTAAAACATTTCTCAATGATCGGATTTACAACATAATGCAGACTCCTTGCAAGTCCGCAAGAGTTGCATGACTATGAAATGTACTGTACAGAACTTAGTGTTCTACTGTACTGTATGCATTTATGATAATGGTGCAGAATAAATTTCTGTAGGAGTGCTGCATGTGCGACATGTACCAGGGCTTGATTTCAGTCCATACAGTAGCAGTAAGATTTAAAAAACAGCTTGCTTTCTACTGTATCTGATTCAAGTCTGTACATATATGCATTCGACATTAATCAGGATAAAGTTTTCTGTCTGTCTGGCATCGACTTTGTTTTTATTTTGTAAAGATGCATAATATACAATATAAACATGGGCAATCTACAGCAAAAAGAATGTGGAATTTAGCAAGTAAGCAGCTGTTGAATTTTTTTTTGTCTTTAATTTGCTGGACATCTATATTGTCTCCCGACCACCAAGTCTTCTTGCAGACGACTAAGAATAGTAAAATGGTCGTCAAGAGGACAACGAAAAAATTCTCCAAAAAATTGTGGGTTGTGAATGTACTGAATTGGATCCAGTACTGTACGTGCTGCAATACTGTAGATGCTACTAGAGGCACTGTGCAAAAGAAAGTAACATTGAGAAAGTTTAGTGTGTACTGTAGGAAATACAGTACGTGCTACTGCACATACTGTACATGATAGGAACCCACTAACTACTGAAAATGCAGCCAATCAGTACTGTACAGTAACTGACCCTGCCAATTTTTTTATTACTGCATAATATATGGTGCATTAATATACTGTACCAGCATTACCACATACATCAGAGCCCATTAAGCATTGATAATACAGCCAATCACTACTGTACAGAAATTGACCCTGCCAAGTATTTTGTTACCATACTGAACATTGCAACATTACTGTAGACTTTGACAACCTCGAACTAAATTGTCACATAAATAAAAACTGAGTCTGTAACGTTTACAGTAAATTCTTTAGTCCAGTTAATTTGTACTGCATTGCGGGTACTGTACTAGTGCTTCTGTACCATCATCACATTTATGATGCGTTATACTGTAGGCATTTACAGACTTCATTGATGCCGGCATGAGGTCTACACAGGTACTGAACATAGGAGACTGCCGTACGGCCCCTTGTCTGGTCTCTGGACGACCCTCTGGGAGGGGCCCATGACATACGCGGGGTACACTGGCAAGCACTGTAGGATACAAAAAGGATTAATAACGATGTTTGACTTTAAAAGCATGAAAGAGGTTTTGCTAGCATTCACTTATGCAGACTATTCATTGGGCTAAAAAGGAGACAGTTTTGCTTCAGTGCATGCTATATTTATCCTACTGGCATTGTGGGGTAAGGGCAATTCATTAAGGATCATTTTGTCAAAAAAAAAGAAAAAGTTCTCACATGGTACTGTTACCCCTCTCAGTACCGGCATCGGTGCAGTACGTCCTCCGCGCACACATGCATTTCTACAATTTTAACTTGGAAAATACAGTAAGTCATAAATTGATCCACTCAAACATGTACAGTCTCCACAATCACCAAACCACCTTCAATCTTCAGCGAAAGTTGAAGTAAAATTATTCATGTTGTGAAACTTACCCTTGTTTCTTATGCATGCTCGATATTTGTTACATTAAAAGAAATTAGAGTTGATGCATCAACTCACAATAGTTGCACAGTGTTTAGTGATAATAAGTTGGCACTCAAAAGTAAGCTAAGCATGCAAGAAATCAGGAAAAAAAGACCATTCACTGGCCTACATGCACAATAGTATCTTCGGATGTGATAAACATGCAGTGCACAGTTTGTAACTCTTACTGTTCTCAAGTCTTTGTGGCTTTGGACATGCATACTGTAATGTTACAAATTACTATTGCTTTTTGATTCCGTACCATATCCATGTAACATGCTGTCAAATGATAGACTTTTGTTCCCCCCCCCCCACACATTAAATCTAGGCTAGCCTAGGACTACACTTAAGTTGCCAGTGGGCATCTACGTCACATTAGGCCTACAGTAGTAAGAATACTATACTATACTACATTACAAGGTAGCCATCGAGTGCGCGAGCCCATCGCACCAGCCTCAGGCTAGCCTAACATTCACAAATCAAACTCTTGAAAGCTTAGGTTAGGCAGACTGAAATAGTGAAACATGCCACCATTTTTTGTCATTTCTACACTAAGCCAACGGCAGGCCCAGTCTGTATTTCGTGCACTCAGAACTGAAGATCTTCGGCATGGAGCTGGCATTTTTCTTATGTTTTCTACTGCTTTGTGGGAAAAAATTTCGGCGTGGGCCTGACATGGAATGCATTTTGGCGGCAGGCGCACTCGACAGGCACCTTGGGAAAGTTAATTTTGTTTGGATTGTCGTAACGAAGGTGGGATAATTCAACCTTTGGTGACATGCTTTTTCGTTGCAATGAATACATATTCCTTTCAGACAATACTGATTCATAAGAGAACGTTCCGACTTTTTGTTGGTGGAACCTTCACAAACTTGGAATGGTAAATTTCCTAGTTTTTAATAGCGCATTCGATGTCACCCCATCATACAATGACTTCATTCAGCTACAGCAGTGTAGATTGTTGAGTCAAACCAACAACATTCCTTGAAGTTCTATTTATTCAGCCACAGCACCAGTAACCATGTAGGCCTAGTGTCAAAGTCAGCTGTAACTTTGAATTGAGCCTTGTTTAATACTAACAGACGCCTTGGCTGAACATTTAGTATAACTTAAAAGTCATTTACAAAGTTCAACTTGGTAACATAAACAGTCACTTGGTTAGTGAGAGTGTGAACCTACATGTGCTGTCAGCAGTGCAACAGTTGTGCATACACATAAGGAACTACGACAACGAGTAAGCCTAATTATCCGAGGCAGGATTAATTGGGTCTAGGCCTAAAGCCAGCTAGCAAACGTGGCCTCACTGCCTGAGTCATGAATGTAAACTGTAAAGTAAGTTACTAAACAAGTTTCATCATACTCGGACATACGCTAACTCAGCCGCCCTAGGGTGCCTTGGCCACGATACAGAAATAATAAATTATTTGCAACACTCCCAGCAAATCCTACAAATTCATATGCTGATCGTATAGGGCAATTATGAGGTGAACTCAAACCTGTCAAATTTTGGTGTGATATCGCAAGCAGGAAGTTTTTCATTGATGTGGTGCTGGTTCGTTCTCCGAATCCTATTCTGTCATACTAATCACGTAAGACAAATTCGCATGTTATATTACTACCTTAGCTTAGTTAAGATCGTATATTCGTAGTACAGCAGCTGTTCATGTGGCTATCTGTCTAACAACCACGTCAAGGGCTAGCGTGTTTGTACACATGGAAATGATCTGCGCAATACCTTAATGAATATTCATATTACCACTCATTGGCTTAAATGGAGGCGCGGCATTATTTTTTCTCATGACAGAAGCCTTGACGGCACATTCATAAATGCAATGTGCCAGTATCTACATTGAGTGAGCATTGCTATCCGTTTATGGACACCCTTACAGAGCAAAGTCAAGTCGGCAAGAATTATGGATTAGATCCAAACGAAAAAATTGAAAGATTTTTGTTCCATTTCTTTTTTAAATTGCACGTATCATTTTTGTTATATTACTTAGCAGTGGCATAGCTGTGGGGACTATTGCATCACCATGATCATCGTTAAAATTTCGACCTTGCTATTGCTGTAACAGCGGGTACAAAGTTGATAGATTAGTTACTACTGTAAACATGCCCTACATGTTAATGAGTTCAAACATTCTTGCATAAAAAGTTACAAAAGTTTTGAAGGGCATTTCCCATTACGTTTCACCTGCCAGTTACATTTCGTTGCCATGGCAACTGTCCTACTTCACTTACACAATATTATCATGTTGCAGTTTTGCAGACTATTGGTCTATTTATGTGGCCACTCAGTAGGCATTTCTCCGTATTTTAAAGGCCAATATATGCCAAAACGTAGACCTATAGGTAGGTCTGTAGGTACTTACAAAAAGTTTCTAAATTAAAAAATTACTACAAAATATTGACGATTAAAATCGCTTAAGACAGACAGGGAGGGAATTTAATTTCTCATAATACTCTAAGACCCACCAAATCAAAATGAGCTATTTAATTGGCTAAAAGATATATCATTCCTTTACTGGGCGATTCCAATTCAATATGATTCACCTAGCTTCTCCCAGCCACTTACGTTCTTCTAGTCCCTCCCTCAGCCTGTCTAAAATTCCTTCACATGTGTTATCAAAAAAATGGATCCCTGTGTACGGTGTGTAGTAGGAGCTACTCAGCATCTTAGAACACTGTAACTTAGAACCAATTGAGAATTTTGCTTTCCGGAAGCTAAAATATAGCTAAGGGTGATGAGTTAGGACCTATAACCTTAGACAATTAGGTCGCTCAGAACAATGCTTTGAAGCCAGGTGTTTAGAAAACCAACATGTTCAGAGAAGGTGGCACAAAACTTGAAAGGACTGCTTGATTGACATAAATGAATACCCTTGTCCCTGCTGTTAACAATTTATCGCATGCGAATGAACTGAAGAGGCAGAGGTCTATGATATATATTTTCAACTTACATGTCAAGTTTTCTGAAATAAGCAGACATCATGATGTACTTGTCGTGTTCTGGCACACAACCTGCGGTGTTGTACTGTCATACGAGACACCGAGCAGCAACTGACGCAGAAAAAAATATATATTTTCCACTTGACGACTGGCACTTCTATTGCAGAACAAATCTCCCAACTCACGCAGTAAGTGTAGCAGACGACAGATACCATATATTGCGTTTACTTTGTAATCATCTTTAAGTCCTATAGAAATCTCAAGTACGATACAAAAGGTAGATTACTGGGTAAACTCGGTGGTAGTGCAGCCTGTAAATGTGACTTCAGAGCACTGTATCTACTTGTAATGACCCCTCGCTGGGGCAAATTTGTGACCGAACATTTCTTACTTAAGGTATACAGCATATAGGTAACAGCTGCTCATAAAATAAAAAAATAAAACAAGGAAGTCTCAGCATCATCAGAAACCGGCCATAAGAATTGAAGTAAATAATAAGGTTCATTTGAATATTCGCGTGAAATGGCTTTCTTTCAAACCAGTCACAAAATGAACAATATGAGATCCATGGGAAAATTCAAAGATATTTTTTTTCTTTCTTTTGCTTTATTTCTGATGTCCCGGTGGGAGCCTGGTAGGGTGGTACCCGGCTGTTATGAACCACCCGGCCCAATTCGCCTCTGTGATATACAGGGTTTGATGCGGGTATTCAGTTTCAATGCAGTCAAGAGTTGTCGCATGAGTAATACACGTCCGTTGTGCGGGCTATGACAGGGTTCGTTTTGTAGCTGATAAAATCATGCCAGGAGTCGGTTGTATGAAAAAAGAAAGAAGCGCCTTTAACAGTTTAGCTAGTCATAACTGAGTCGAAAGGTAAAAGGGTAGGTTAAACAGTTACAGTGAGTGGGTCGGCAGGCTTTGTTCTCTATACGTTACTTCAACCCAAAGCAGAATAATGATCACGTGACGTGGAAATGAGGGGTGTCCTGTGAAATGATTAAAAAGAAATATTGGTAAATATTAAATGGTTCGTATCTACTCCCCCCCCCCCCTTACACACACACACACACACACACATACCTAGGCTTATACTAACGGTACCTTTCACTGCCATTGCTGGGGGCAGTGTCAGCGTTGGCTTATACGGTCAAATAGCAAACACAAGTACGACGCCAAAGAGAATGCAACATAAAGCCCAGGCTAAAAATTTACAATTAAAACAAGATGACAGAATGAATATTTAAGTGCAAATCTACTTTATCATCTGTCGCTAGAAAAATTAAGTCAATCTTTTTCTACCGTAAATAATACTTTCATTTAGTGAAATTTCTCCTGAAAGAAACGTGGCGTAGTGCGGATAGCCGTTTTTTCCAAGTTTGTATATCAGATGGAATAGAAAAGATGTAAGGTTATTAACGATGAAGCTTAATGGTCTCGTCCAACAGCATATCCCTCCACAAGTTGGGGGGATCAGTGGCGTAACTTGCTTGGGGAGGGGCGAACATGACTGCTCCCAGCTTACGCAAAACGTTCTTACAACGTTTTCAAAACGATACAAACGTCTTACAACGTCTTGAAGACGTTTTGAAAACGTTTTGTGCTCCCCCAGCTGTTTAGTGTCCATCAATGCAACTCGAATGTAAAAAATGTAGGGCAAAATTTGTAAAAGACAAAATCTCCTAGGCTACTTTTTTACTTATAAGAAAGGCATAGGCTGAGCTTTAAATCAGTTTGATACTAACAAAAAGTCAAGATCAAAATGATCGTAAGAGGAACCAAAACAATTGAAACAAGAAGAACTGAAGTTAAAGGGGAATAGGGCGTTTGTTTTACAGAAAACATCCATATTATTAAAACCAATGTTTGTGGATGCAGAAAGATAGATTATTCAAAATAAGGAAGAATAGCAGCCTTCTTTTCAAGAAATAAGTTCCTCACAGATAAAAACTCAGTTATTTGTTGCTCAATACTAATTTGTTCACCCAAACTTTTCAAAATTCAAATGATGCATCTTCCGTTACTCATCACATGCATAATGTTTTGAGAAGATGAAGCTTTGTCAGGTGTTTATTGATGAGACGTGATGGTTTAACAATGACTAAAGCTATTTCTTTTGTATGTCATGTTGGTGCATTCTAAACGCCCTATTTCCCTTTAAGTGGTATCCATGGTATATAACTTTGATTTTTGAAATGAGTAAGACATGTAAATCTCGATTCTGCTTGGTATAAGCAGGGGGGTGCAATTTAGACCTCCCTGGTATTGTATAAGCAAAACGTTTAATAATTGAAGCAGCAGATAAATGGTCTCTGTTAACATGTTAACGATAATTAAATAAGATAGATCATACACAGTTATATAGGAGGCCACAGGTGTAAGGACACAATGCCGGCAAAGACTTACCACCAACTTGTGTAATAAATATGAGGGAAGTGTAAGTGATGCATAGTGGTGAACGTGAATCTTTGCGACCAACCTACACTAAAACCCTAATGGGCCCCCTAGTTTGGCAGGTAGCTTAAATGGTTATAACATGTTGGTATCCATCGATGAATTGTACATTCTATAAAATTCTCTTATCACCCCCCCCCCTCCCCACCCACTCTCTACACCATTCGTAGTGGAAATGCAAATTTCCGTACCTGTGCTCTAAAAACAATAAAACGTTAGATGAAAATCACAATGTCAGAGGGTAGAAATGCCATTCCTGCAATCTGAAAGGCATTTTCAGACAAAAAATGATGGTAGCATTTCGCCTGGATTGTGGCAAGACTGCCTGCTCCCCCATCAACCCTTTGCTGCCCTTCATCCCCACCCCACCCCCCTCCTCCATGAAAAAAAGTCTCATTATTTGAGGAGATGGGTATATAACAGCGTAGTAATCGATCGTCTGTGCTCATTTTCCATTCAACTTGTCTTAATCATGTTTTCAAACTACTGAACTAGGCCAACATTAAAGGTGTAAACGTTGACACAAAAGGTATGTTGAATTAATCTATACCAGTCATCATTTATATTGGCATAGCCACAAAGATCAAAGATTTACATCGAAAAAATTAAAGCAGCTCTCCGAATGGAAAACAGGAACCAACATTCACAACTTTTCAATTAAAGCTTTGAAAACTTCCAACTAGTTGACGCTTATCGCAGTTAACTTAAGCCTGGGCAAGCAAAAAAGAAAGAAAATAAACAAATAAAACAATGGGGCATGCTTACATGATTTTCATAAAGTGAATGGTATGGTGCAAATGTTTTAACCATCCACGTGGACAACAGATAGAGAAATATCCGGCGTACCAGTAGACCGGTAATGCACGGGATGAGATATTGTAGTTGCTTTGGGACGTTATAAATGTATGATGGCTCTCTCAGTTGGTACATAAGGCATAGGGGGTCTAACCTGGTTTGGTACTTAAGGTGACCTCGAACCCCCTCCCCATTATGGTAGGGTTGACGGGTTAACCCCCAATTATGGTCACAATGTGCGAAAGTGTGTGTGTGTGTGTGCGTGTCTCTGTGTGTGTACGAAAGAAAATTTCAAGTTTCAAAAGTTTGCGTCCCCAACTCCGTCTATGCCGCCAAGCCGATGAGGGTCAAAGTAATTAGAGTGTTAATTACGGTAGAAAGAAGAGCGATTTAGTTTTTTCGGGTAAAAAGTTAGCGGAACTGAACCCTGTGGTAAATGTGCGGCACTTCCATGTGAACACTGCTACAACGAAACGCCCACGCAGAAGCATTTCCTTTAGAAATTAGGCTACACGTTGACAAATATACCGGTACAGGAGTTTTTATAACTTTCTGCAACTATAAAAAGTATAAGGAGTTCTTTGTTGTACTTTGGAAAATGCAAAAATAACAGCACATCCTGCTTAAATGCAAAATAGCTATTTACATAAAACCTTCGCATATTTGACCAGTAAACAACATTTTATGTAAAAATAATGTTTTTATGCTTTTTGAGGTCAAAGGTCTAGTTCAGGGGTCAAAGATCAAAATTGACACTGAAAAGTTTGTGTCTGCAACTCCTAATAGACCGTAAAGCCGATGAGGGTCAAAGTTTGTAGATAGGTGATCCATGGTCTGCCGTTGTGTCCCCCGTCAAAATTCAAGGTCAGCGGTCAAAGGTCAAAGAAGTGAAAATCGTATTTTTGCTGTATTTCTTAATCCAAAATGGCTGCTTACATGGGACCTTCGCATGTATGACCGGTGCACAAGATTTTACATGAAAATCATGTTTGCATGTGATTTGAGGTCAAAGGTCAATTCAGGGGTCAAAAGTCACATTTGACACCGAAAATTTGCGTGTGGAACTGCTCATAGGCCGCAAAACCAATGCGGATGAAACTTGGTAGATAGTTGACCCATGGTTTTAAGTTTTTTCTCTCATCACTATTTAAGGTCAAAGGTCAAAGGCCACCGGTCAAACTTTTAATCCACAAAATGCTTTGAAAAATTGTGTTGCGAGTTTCATCTAGACAGTAAGTCTAAATGACATTCAACTTGGTCGCTAGGTACCTGATTGTGACATGTACTGTTCACTAGAACAATGACGTCAGAGGTCAATAGGGCACATAATACAGTAGGGTAGGTTCTGTTAGCAAAAGGTGTAACATAACTTATTGCATGTTTGCTTTTCATACAATATGACTTAATATTTCAACCTATGCAACCATGTTTGGACTGAGCGATTATATGTAATAAGTTGTCATATTACATTCTTGTGGTAATACCCATACTCAGTATGTTTTTACTGTTACAAGTCTTGTATACACTAGCCAAGGAATTGAGTGGCTTATAGTGCTTATGGCACTTGTTTGTTATCTTCACGTAAATGGCCGAGTATGCTGCGCCTAGCTACGTGTACGACAACGATTGGGACGAGATGCAACTCCGTGGATTGCCCTCAGTCTTGTTTTTCTTTTCAATCGTGAGTGACAGTGAATATGTAGGCCTTTTTCTAACTTCCTTTTTCTAACTGTCCATCGACCATATAATCTTTGCCTCCTCACGTGTGCAAGGAGTAGATTCTGAGGGAAATCTATATTTCATACAAAGTAGGAACATTTTCTTCCCTATATTGGTAAAATCGGAGCTTATATAGTTTATGTTCCGTTCATAATTTTCAAAACGGTACACTGCGCAATGAGGAATTTGCTATGTCACGTAGGGTGCACTGCTATACTACACTATCCTGTAACCTTTGACTATATCAAAATAAACAGTACGATAGTTTATGAGATGTGGCCTTAATTTCCACAATATTGTAAGGTAAATATAAAATATACCCAAATGGACACCTTTCACTAATGTCAAAGTTCAAGGTTAAATGAGGACTTCAATTTCGAAGAAAAGCAAATAGGTTTCAGTGCATGAATAACTTGCCGTGTCATAATTTACGTGGCATTTTGGTAAACGGCTCGGGACAACTGCATGGAAGACTTTCCTGACCAGAGAAATCTTTCTTCAAACAACAATAGCTTCGAGTTAGGAACAAAATACTGATATGGGGTTTGAAACGTCAGTGTTGTGAAAAATTATTCTCTTTCATTTGAGAATTTCAGTCCGTGATTATCAGTAAAATATGTTTGTATATAAAGCATTCACAAGAATTTAAAATGAATGGCTTTCGAAAGTCACCCTCAACACTTCAATTCTACTGGCATGCTAGTATAAATTGTCGTCTATGTTATTACTAGTATAATTTAGATATTGAGTGTGTCCCAGTAATAAGGAATTAATGTTTTACTTTTCAGACTTGAATTTCCAGTGTCACTGACTAGCAGTATAGGCTACCATATAGTTCTATCTCAAATTAAAGTTAATGTATCCTAATTTACGGTGTTAATGTTGGCAACACCATATGCCATTCATGTAAAGAGAAATTTAATTTGTCAGTTGCTATGGTAGTAGGCTATGTAATGAAAGGTGATTATCCTGTGCGGCTTGGTGAATATGTACCTTCCATTGTTACAGCAACGTGAGAAAGGATGCTGACTTACAGATTGTATAACACATGAGTGTTGGATGTATATGCGGCATTATTATATGTCACTCACAAATATAAAGTACATTTGACAGTGCATACCCTCATATAATAAAAGGAAACGTTTCAGCTTCACTGTTCCTTACTATTCACTTTGAACTAAAACCTGGTACTTGGGGATGAAACTAATCTAGCAGTAAGTGGAAACTATCACAGGGTGATGGAATGAAAGCGCATGATCCATTTACCTTAAAGGGAAATAGGGTGATTAGAATATACCAACATGGTATCCAAAGAAAATAACTTTAGTCAATGTTAAACCATTCAGTCTCTTCAATCAGCAGCTGCTAAAGCTTCAGCTGCTCAAAACATTATGCATGTGATGATTAACGGGAGATGCATCATCTGACAAGGTTTGGTGAACAAATTATAGTTGAACAACTTATAACTGAACCTTCTACCTATGAGTAACTTATTTCTTAAAAAGAAGTCTACTCTCCTTACTTATTATGAACGTCTGATCTATCATTCTTTGTGAACAAACATGGTTGTTTTTTTCTGTAGAACAAACGACTTCTTCCCTTTAAGGGAATTTTTTTTACTTTAGCAGCGAACCCGCTACGAACTCAGAATAGCTACACAGGTGAAACATTTCAAGGGAGGAAATACAAAAGCTTTGAACAAATTGATTGGTAGTTATTGCAAATCAATTTCTGAAATTATCACTTTGTTGTCAACCAATTTGGCGAGACGTTGAACAAGCATTGCGATGTGAATAACTTTAGTCCACTCCAATGAGTCCTTCATAAGACCTGTTGTGGCTAGTTCGATTTGTGTGTAACTGTAACTTTTATTTCAGTCTCGATATGAATAGTTAAAAAGAAAACTTACAATGAAATATGTAGTTAAAGAGACTGGAGAGTGATTACAAAAAGCTTTTAAAAGCTTGTCGTGGTAATCACCCCTGAAAAAGACAGAAACAAAGCTAAATCAATATACAAAAAAGGAAAAGAGAACAAACAGCAAAGAAAACAAAAAAAAATCAAGGAAAAACAAAGAAAAATGAGTAACAGGCGAAATTAATCCTATTTACAAACTGAATGGCTTTTAAGAGTTTTTTTTTTAAAGTGTTCAAGCATTTGCTGTGTTGCACGTAATCAGGAAGGGAATCCCAAATATTTACACCTCGGTAGCGAATAGTGATTTAGAAGGATTTTAGCTACAAGGAGGAGTGCACATTTTGTGTGACGAGCGAGTTTGGTAGGAATGAACATCCGCATGAAATTTAAAATAATGTTTGAAAATTGAAGGACAATTATTATGTAACCAATTAAAGTTGAAAATTGCAATACTTCCAACAATTGGAAAGAGAATTCAACTTTTTATGTAGAACAATAGAAAATATCGTGGAACTGAGTCGCAACTTGGAACTTTGTAGACGAGACCATGTCATTTCGGTCTCTGCACGTTGTATTAACATATCTTCGGATAGTGACTGAGGCCAAGAGACGAATAGGTAATGTACAAATACACGAACAGTCATTTACAAAACTCAAATAGGTAGTCGCTAAAGTGATGATACAGTCGTTATTGGAGCCAAAAGTTTGCTCTTTTAGAACAGGAGTTTGAAATGAGATACTCCGTACACTTAAAATCATATGTTAGATTTACAAAAAAAAAACAAAAAAACAAAGCTCTAAAAAGACCCTTGTCTATGCAAACGTAGCCTTTGATTATAGTAACTTTAATAAGCACAGCGATGGCATGGCTGACGAGGGTGACGCCAGCCGTGGTTTCTCTGCAGAGAGACGCAAGAGTGAAAGAGCTCCCGCGAAACAAGAAAAGGCGATTTCAGCAGATTGAAGGGATATTTCATTAACATTTCCCTTTGTCGGTACGCACCTCACAACTGATAATGAAGCACCGCTTTTGCGTCTTTGCGCAATTGTAGCTATTAGTGATGATGGTCAAAACTTGAGAATTATCCCCTTCCTTGTGTATACGTTCGTAGGCAGCACTTCCAAACTTCACCACAGTTTGCAAATTCTGATATACACCGTAGCGATTACGAAGAACTCCACCGCAGTACCAGTAGCATATAGTGCGCTATTTATAAAAGACTAAATTAGGTTCTATGGTTATGTATCTTTAACCCTCATTCCTGATGAGTTTTATGAGTGAACTGGATTCCCCCTGTATACTATGTGTAAGGAATAGAACATCGAGTGTCACATAGTCGTTATGATACTGTAGTATGTAATAATGTAGCAACTCCCTCTGTACAACTCCCTGATTGCATGCACACTGTACTGTACGCCTGAGCGAACACATGATCGTAAACACCTGACTGATTTATGACAAGCCCCTTTAGCATATATCAGCCTACTATTTTGAGGAAAAAAAACAATGACAATATTGTAGCTGTCTCCTTAATAATACTTCCCAGTAGCCTATAAATGAAATCAACAATGCGTGTTAATGGAGTCGGCAACATGTTCGGTTCATTTTCGGTCTCGCAATACAGCTTGGATTTTACCGTAATGACTTGACGTCCCTTGTCAACTGCAATAGGCTACTTGGTCAACCGTTCCAGTCATGCATCTTTACTAAACCTTATAGGGTATCTGTCATATCTATCATCCACGACCGACCATGCAGGAAAAGACGAAGAGTTTTTTGTGTAAGTTAGTAATAAATAACACAAACAGAAGAAAAGGAGTACTCTGTACCTCTGTGATACACAGATACACACACACACACACACACATATATATATATATATCGTTGATTTAGGGAGGCCATTCTTGGATTGCGGATAGTAATATACTTCTCCATTTTACATAAGTTGGAACGTTTGCTGACATTTGAATAAGGCGAGGCTCTTCTTAAAATTTCCCACTTAATTGTATTCCTTGCTAATATCTTTGAGAGATCAAATGTGTTTTGACAACTCTGGTTGGTTTCTATACTTTTCTTCATTGAATGGTGTTGTTTTCTTTTTTAATTTAATGTACACGTATCCATGGACTGGTGGTCTACCAAACCAAGTGGTTAGCACTCAATCTGCGGGTGAGGTGAAGAGGTGACATTCTTCTGCCAGCCAACGGTGGGAGCCAGAAGCAAAAGGTTTAAAGGGATATAGAGTTCGAGTACTAATATCATACAATGTACCACATTTCTCCCCTTCTTAAAAGAAGGGGACACTGTGACATTTTGCAACACACATACCATTGCAGAATGACATACTGTTCCTTTAAATGAATTCTTCGTATTCAGTACATAACTTCCGTAACTTTTTTAATATGCACAGGAATTCACTGATAAAATACGTAGTCTTTACTCCAAGTAGGCAAATTCCGTATGCGAACCGGTCCCAGCTGATGACAGGGGGTCACTGCTATGAGTTTCAGTGGCTGCCGTTGTATCGTTTGCTCTTAATGGAACAACTGGACATACCAGTCTCTTTTTGGCTTAGGAATTTCGTTCCCGTTGAATATGGACAGCCTTTCTCCAATCCAGAGTGTGCCATTATTCAATTTATACGAGTTTGTACCTACCTGTGAAACAATTTGGAATGGGCCCATAAATGCACTAAATTCCTTTGGAGTATGACCTGGTCGTTTTACACGAACCAAGTTCGTGCGTGCTTACAAAATTATACCGTAGTGTTTTTAGTTGATTTTCGGTTGTCATAGTAACTTTTACTCTGTTGCTGCTTTTAACAACTCTTTCCATTGGGTTTTATGAGCTAATTCAAAAACTGTTGCTGAGTTTATCCTTGATCATGTAATGTCGCCAAAGTTCTTTAGGAACTTGACTTTCATATAAATCTAATGGCATCTTTACACTTAGTTTAAGTTAAAGTAGCCTGTTGCAGTTCATGTGCAGTGGCCCTGCTCTGTTATAGTTGACAAACGGCAGCGGTATGTGTGTATCACATGGAAACGTCCTGCACGCTTCATCATTGCAAGGCAATAACAAGCGTGCAACCTAGTTTCCAGACCCAGGTTTGTACTTAACTATATTAGCGTACTTGACCAACGTGTAATTCTCATTGGACCATGGCCTGGTCCACTAGTTGAAAGTAGGGTAGTAAGGACTTGATGGTCGGTCTTCAGAGTAAACTTGCTCCCCAAACGTATATATGGAATTTTTCCTACTGAACAATCATCTACTTGCAGTTATTTACGTGAGGCAAACACAACTGCCACGTCCGTATTACTTGCAGATTGTGTCAATACACCAATCCCGTGTACTGATACATCTGTAGTGACAATGGCCTCCTTTAATGGGTCAAAAAGACTTAAAAGGATAGTCCAGCCAGAAATTTACCTTTGATATGTTTAAGAGTAAGTAAATGTCACCCTTATAGTAAAACTTCCATTCAGTTCCCATGCGTGGTTAACGCGATTTCATCAGTTCAAATTACCACCTTTGCTACCAACTGGGAACTTGAAGCAAACAGGAGTGACATCATCTCTTCACATTGCTAAAGAGTCTTTTGTTTTCTGCATTTTTAAATTTATCATTTTGACCTTGAAATCAGCAGGTGGTCAGCCTACATACTGGTTACATGAAAGTCAAAATACTCTCATACCCTTCCTACATTCACATTATGATATCACTGCGTATTGAAGTAGTAAAGTTGGTGTATAGTTTAAAGAAAAACATAAAATACTTTACAAATGTGGGGAGATGACATCATTCCTGCTTGCTTCAAGTTAACTGTCAGTAGCAAATGTGGCAACTTCAACTGCTCATATCTTGGGAACCACACATGGGAATTAAATGGAAGTTCACTGTAATGGTCAGATTAACTTACTCTTCAACATATGAAAGCTATACTCCTGGCTAGACCATCCTTTTAAGGCCGGGACTATGTAGGTTTTTTCAAAGCAGCCAACGAAGCGGAAGAATTACTGATCCATCGAAAGACTGACCCAGTCATGACCTGACGTATGCTGGCTTGGATGAGATCAGAAGAAAAGCTTTGACAAACTTAGCACAGTAAGCCAACCAGTGCTAGGAAGGTATAGTCTATCTATAATACTTTGCAAAGGCGCAACGCAGTGTCATACTGCTCTCGGGGTTCCACCATAGACAATAACGTCGTCAAAGAAACATTGAGTGTTTGAAACATTCCTTAGAATAGTAGGCCTACACATTAACTTCTGAAAACACGTAGTGGCCTAAGCGAGCCAGACGGAGGCAAACCATATAAAAAAAAAAAACCCTCGTGTGTAGTAATAAAAGTAGTCAGTTCTCTGCTATTTTCATGCAGCTCTTAATGGTGATAGGCTGACTTGATCGGTCAAGCTTTGAAAATGTTTGGCCTTAGGCATATACTTGACAGAAGTTCATCCGCAAGTTGAGTGCATGGATGTTTCTCGATCGCAACTGACTCGTTAACTTTATAACGCAGATTCATAGATGGCTTTAATGTACGACCACTTCATAGGAGAAACCCGCTCAGAAACTTCGGATTCCCTTTCAATTATTTATTTACGTTCAAGGTATAACTTGTCTTAAAATGCTCTGACACCTTGTCAGTAATAGCAAAAGGAATTCGACGCAGGGCCGTTGTCGTACAGGCAGCACTAATGGTTTAACCTTAACCTTGTGACAAAATCCCTTAGCCTAATGAGATCTACCAGTTATACAAACAGGTCCGGGAAAATTATCAGCATTCTGGATAAGGTGGTCGGAGACTGTAGTAGAAATATTTCAAATTATGGTGGAAGTGGTAACAGAGTATGTAAGTGTTTGTCTTCGCATCAACTTGCAGGACCAGACTCCGAACAAAGTCTTTTCCAAGGAGTGAGGCACCGTACGTCCTTCAGCTCATGAAGTATCGTCTTTGTAACTGCTGCATGATACTTGTCACTGAACCCCAATGACAACCGATGACATGATTGATTGGAGTTAACGTAATAGAAATAGGGAGCTTTCATTAATACCTCCCTAAAAAGATATTGATTAAAAATAGCCGAAAGTTACATCAGACGCTGTATCAATTACAAAGGCAACCTAATATCGTTAACCTGAATACTGCAAGAAATATTTTGTGATGGATAAGATCTCACCTGAAATTTGGTCGCAGTCGTCGGCTTATCACTGCCCTCAGATGGGATGGTCATCAACACATTCACATTTAGTTCCATTATTGCACATGGACTCCTCATTATAAATAGCATTATTAAAGACATCATCAGAAGGTGCAGTTGAAGAATTAATAAGTCTAGATGAATCATCGGCGGTCGATTCCATCTGTTGGACCATGGAGCTATTACGGAACTCCATGTTTGAACCCGTCGTATAGGCGTAGAACCTTGATGAAAAGCTGAAGTTCTTGAGCCCTGTCGCCAAACCTTTGCAAAATGGCCCTCATGTGTGACAGGTCGCGGATTTCGCCCCACAACTGGGACCATTTGCTAAGTGCTTCTGGAATCCACATCGCTAGCTGTGACAGTTGGATGAATTGCTGGATATTTTATATTCCCACTGGACCTTCAAGTAATTAAGAAAAATTTTCCTCCAATGAGCCAAAGGAATAAGTGGTAGTCCAGGGGTCGCAAGAAAGGGTAGTGGCGGCGATAGTGTCAACATTGTTAAAACTAAATTAAGAAAGGATAATACGTTCAATGTGAAAAAAAATGTAGCAAAATTGGACGTTGCAAAAGAGCTATAGCAATCTATGTCACCTTGAACTTGAAATCCTCCATTTGTTGTGCCCAAGCAGTAACAGTAATTAAGTAAGGTAATTAATGTGTAATGACGCGATAAATTACACAAACAGAGAAGTAGTGTTTTTAAGTTGGGTGTTTCCCTCTGTATTCTGTACTCTTTCCCACGCAGGTATATCATGCTCTTCTCCCTTGTGTGTGGTACACAGAAATACATACGTACATTTGTATTCCATGCACTGGTTATCTATAAAACCTATTGGTCAGCAAAAATTACATAATATTACCACTAATAACCAGATTATCTCTATGCCTATAGGCTCGGTCTGCAGGTGGGGTGAAAAGGTGACATTCCTCTACCAGTCAACAGGTGGACGCAGCAAGCAAAGGATTAAAGGGGATGTAGAGTTGAAGAAATGATACCATATGGCACATACTACAAAGAGGTAAACCAAAGCCCTGTTGATAAGAACCACTGTAGCCTACCACCCCAAAATATGTTTACAAACTTTGTATCACGTTGCACCCCACCCTTACCGTCTCTATAGGGTCAATGTACAAGTATCCCATCAGGTAGCATACCCTAAATAGAAGTTGGAGATCCCTCCGCATTTTGTTCGCCGTCGGTGAAAGTCCCTTTAGGGGCATTTGGGCAACTTTTTTGGTACTTCGTCCTTTGAGATGGGTTCTTTTGTGGATTGAATATTAAAGAAGGCGAGTTGACGTATACATGATGAGAAAATGGTTCCAATTGAAGCAGTTATGGAAAAGTTATGGACTTTTGGGTGGAGGAACAGTATCATTCGAGGCGATGTGTGATTTGCACCAGTGACAAGGTCTGGTAACTTGGACGGCCTCTAGCAGAAAATCTAACCAGCTAAGGTACGGAAAATTGAAAAAGCCATGAATGGCCAATGTGTCAGCTTTCTAAAGACTGGTAGCTATATCTGTTGAAAACTTCTACAAGGCTTTAGAGACCACATTACTTTTGCGATTTAATGTGTAAGTCAATGGTGAAATTAATAGGGGTATGCTACCTTAAGGGTCAAAAAGGGAAATTTGGAAATGATGATTCCTTTCAGTGTTTTGGAATTATGTGACCGTGGCATAGATCAGTAAAGACTACCATAGCATAATCTAGCCTCTAATTCCTCTAGAGCAGTGCGAAAATGGTCACAACATAGCTTGGGCTAGTATCGAGGGAACTTTAGAATCCTCTTACGCGATGTTGATATTTTCACCTGAAATGAACATTATATAAGCCGTTTTGAATCGCACATGTATGCTTTTTACACTCAAATTACATGCCACGATTGAACACTGCCAAGAAAAGTCAGGGAAACTTCAGCGACTTGGGTCTGCTTTAATTAAGAGCGTTGTTCACGGGTGTAACGTAGTCTAATATGAAGTCTGCAGGATGCGTAACTTAAGTGTTGCAAAATTTGCACTACTTCCAGACTTACCTGTTACAGAGAATATCAAGGTATAGGTCCTTGTTCTTTCCTTGGCATATTGTACACATCCTAGCATTTCTAGGTCTAATTTATGAAGTAGATTGCATGCCATGTTTGGAACCTATTTTTACCATTGGACACATAAGTGTCATGTGTTTCACTTTCTTTTTTGTTTTGTTCGTCAGAGCTACTTGCACGTTGAGTGTTTGGCTGCATAATTTCTGCAATCTGTGACCGGACATGCATCCAATAGGTAAAGTCAGTCAGAAGAGGTGTCCATGCTACTGGCAAGTTCATCTGAGTAGAAACTGAGATGTAAAGTGGCAGGAGAAGTTTGTGAATGCCAGCAACTGTGGAGCCAGAAACAGAACAACGATGGTAAGATATGTTTACTGTAACTTATTCTTGTAAGGTCAGACAGTGAGAATATAGGTTTGAAAGGTTGGCCCCATGTACCCCCCCCCCCCCTTTCTACTCTCTTTTTCATGCACACTTGCAATGGAGAAGCATATTATAACTTGAAGGTAGAGTAATTATCTACTGTGTACACTTTCTCAACTGTCTTTGTGCAGTCTATCCGCCATTTTGTAAAGCTTCTCCTCACTGTCTCTGAATATTGCTCAAAGACATTTGTGGTTTCACTGAGCTGGGTTGCACAAAGAACACTGCTGTAGTTAATTCTTTTGATAAAAAATACTCAGTTGTCAAATATCTGTTCTGGAAGATTATGGGAAAGCCATAGATAGACTCTGAATTCTTCAGAATGATTGGATATTTTTCACATTTGCCAGTAACAAATGTAAACTCTCCATGGCTTGAGAAAAGCCTTGTTTGGTCACTTTTCAGAGCCAATCAGAAAGGGTTGGTTACTTGAAACTGTCTTCCTAGACGCTTTTGCCGATGAGAGTCACCACATCTTGCAAACTATGTTCACAGACAATCTTGGTAGCTTAAATCATCATTAAGTCTCCAGGATGAGCCCCTAACCAGAGGATAGGAGACGTTAATAGTGCCCATGAAGTTAAACAGTGGCGGCACCAGGATTTTAAATGTGGAGGGGGGCAAATGGAGGGCAAAAGAAAATGTTAGGGGGCAAAAAAATTTTTCGAGCGCAGCGCGAAATCGAAGCGCGAAGCGCGAGGCTTTGCGGATGGGGTCCAGGGGCCTGCCTTAGGGCCCGTGGTGGGGTCCAGGGGCAAAGCCCCGATGGGGATCCAGGGGGGAACCCTCGGAAGCTGTGAGGTTTTAGCAAATCTCTTGGTATAAAAGTTAAGTCTCAGGATAGGTGTATGTTGGTCCATAATGCATCATCCAAAGCAAAGATTCCAAATGATTTTAATGCAAGCTAGGCTTATTTGGCTATTACTCTTCTTAGCTGACAACATTAAAAGTTTGAAAGCGGCAATATGTTTAAACGCTACTTACTAGCAATCTCTTGACACTTTTTACACTTTTCTTAAAACAGAAAGGTGAATGCAATATATACAGTATATTAACAGGGCATACATATTTATCTGTTACACTTTAAGTTTATAAATCGAGCATACCAGGTGGCACATAATGTATTAGAGGGATGTGTTCACAAATACAGCAAGAAAATTTCTCTTAACACATCAGAAAGAAAAAAAAAACATGCATCAAACAAACAGCAGTGCCGATTTATACAAGGAATAAATAATGAAAACAAAACAGAAATAGTAGCCTAAGCACCTAGCTAAAGGAAAACTTATCATTGACAAAGTCTGTATACTGTAGACTTACTGTAGGTGAGCTTTCATGGTCTTCCAGCAGAAATTGAAAGTAAATGCTATCACACTACAGAACACAAACATATTTGCAACTGAGAGGTGTACACGTTAAAACCAGTACCTTATGTAACTTATGCTTATTCTTGATTGTACATTCAAATGTAAAAGAAAGATGAATGAAGTAACAAACTGACGTATTATCCATTCAAGAATTTAAAGAGCACGTCATTATGTACTTAACCATATTATTCAGAGTAAAAAAACCACTGTTAGACTACTCTTTTTAAAACAGGAAAGTGCCCTCATGCATGTGGGGTATACAAGGAAATAGGTTTCCAATCCCACATGAGATATAAGTATTTATCATCCCATTTGCAAACAGCCGCAAGTGGAAACGATACAATGATGTGTATAGAAGAAAACAGAACATAAAATATTGATATGATATTGAATATACTGAATATACCAGCAGCATAAAAAAGAGTTAAAGCAGGAGAAGTAGATATTCAAAAGTAAATGTCACAAGGATTGTTTCATCTTCGATCAATGTCATTCCATTATTGTTAGCTAATTCTAACTTCTATTTAAGTGTAATTCTTGTCTTCGGATATTTTATGATAAACCTATCAACTACTCCCTCCAAGTCGATTGCAAGTGCTCTATCCCTGTGAACACTGATAACTGTAAGGCTTTTAAGCCACTTGTTGGACATGCTGGCTCTCAGAAGATTCTTTATCAGCCTTAGTTTGTTGAAAGTGCTTTCACAAGCATCTGTACTTACTGGAATGATTGCTGCTATTTTCATGTATATATTTTTTCATGTATATATGTTTGTATAGTTCTTCAAAGGCCATAGTCAGTGGCTTCAGGTGTTCAGAGACATCATTCACCGTTTCTAGTTTAGTGCTAGACCTTTCAACCATTCTCTTAGCCAGTCTCATTTCACTTTTTATGTCCCCAAGATTGAGTTTATAGTGAGCTGCAAGAGGTTTGACATTCTCAAAGTCTAGAAATTTCTTAGATTTGGGATCAAGGGCTGCAAGTGAACGGAAGATCTGCATATTTCGGTACTAAATCGTCTATTTAATTCACCTAAAAACACATCTACAGTAGGGTTGAGTATAGCTACCTTCATGCTACAATCTTGGACAAAATTGTTGGGCCACTTTGTCCGTTGCAAATATTACTTGAATTTTAGGTGAGAGGATAACATGAAACCCCGCGCCCCTTTCCATTGTTGCGCCATAGAAGTGAATGTACCCTTTAAACAGCAATCCCATAGCCAACATTGAACGGGGTCGCGGGGTGTCCCAAGGTATTTTGTCCAAGATTGTAGCTGCATCAGACATTGTGTCACGCTTTCCGAGCTTAGACAAAATAACAAAGTTGTCCATTGTAGATGGGACACTGGTTTGTCTGCCTTGATTGCTACATTTTAGTCCATTTTCCGATGCTAGTGTGTGTGATTCTCTGAAGTAGTTCTCAGCTTTGGTATCCAATCTGAAAGTATTCAAGTCTTCTAGTAATGACTCTATCAGGTCTGCTGCTCGTAGATAATCCAAATTTACACTCTGCAGTGTATCTGATACAAATTTGGCAGAGGTGAGGACGTCCATGAGGAGCATGCAGTATATGAAAGTTTGGTCCAGTTGGGACAAGGAGTCCTCTTGCATTCAATGCACGATCACGGTTATCATCATTTATGTCTATGTGTCTGAGGAATTCAACAAAACAGTGAAATCGATTGCAAATGGCATCAACAGCTCTAAGTTGGGATGCCTACCTTGTTTCAGACATCCCTTTAACCTTTTAATACACAGGTTACTTGAGGTCATTGACCTCAAATAATTATTTGTAACTCCACTGCCCTCTCATTGGGGTGCATCTTCTGCTGCCATTTTATCCACTGCTCGTGTACATTTGAGCCACTCAAAAAGCTGAAGGACGACTGGAGAATCGCAAAGAAGTCAGCAACTGGTACTACAGACTTGACTGTCTCTACAATCACTAAATTTAAACGGTGGGCGAAGCAGTGTACATACAATGCCTACGGAATCTTACGGCGGATCCTTTCTTGTACACCTGACAGCTTTTCACTCATGGCACTTGCACCGTCTTAGCCTTGCCCAAAGAGATTATTGATGTCGATGCCTACGGATTTTAATTAGTCTAAAATGCTGTCGGAGAGTGACTCAGCATCAAGGCCCTCGGCGCATCTGAATCCCATGAACTCCTCATGGACCTCACCATCATAAAGGTAACATAAAACGAAACTCATCTGCTCCTGTTTGGACAGATCTTTTGTCTCATCAACAAGGACTGCAGAGTATTTACATTCTTCAATTTCCTCTTTAATTTCATCCAAAATAATGTCACATAGGATATCTAATATGTCATTTTGGATGTTGTGATGGGTATACTTGGCATCTCCAGCAACCTCAGTCAACATCTCATGTATGTCATACTTCTTGAGGAAATTTAAAATTTCTAGAAAGTTGCCTTTGTTCTCTGGTTCTTCCTCGTGTTCATTATGTCCCCTTTGGGCAATGTTCTGAACCGCTGTCAAACGCAGAGTATCTGCCAAGATTTAATGTACTCTCTGTTGCGTTGTACAAGGTGACAGTGGGCTTCACTGATGTGATCTATCACTGTTTTATTTTGCTGTTTAGATTCCAGGTAAGCTTTATACCTGGCTGCATTGTTTACATGTCCTTCTGAGACTTTGTGCTTCACTACCTTATTGTTCTTTGAAGATTCCCCAGTGCACTTCTTCCATGTGTCAAATCCATCGGTGGTGAACGCTTTCAACGCACACAAAGCAATAGACTTTGTTTTCATTTGCAGAAAATTCCATCCAGGGATATGCGTTATACCATTCTGGCCTAAATTTCCTGCCATTACTTTTCTTGAAGTTAAAGTGTTCAGTGCGTCCATGTTGGATAGGTCCATCATCTGGTGACTGTGAAATATCAGCTACACCTGGTGCGTCACGATGCTGCCTGAGGGCAGGTTTTGCACCTGGTTTTGCATTACTGTTTATATTGGTAGCATTACCCAACAAATCACTATCATCCCCACCATCAACAGCATAATTAGCAACATCAGCAAAGTGATCTGTGGATGATGAAAGTCTTTGGTCACTCTGGTGTGTTGAGCCTGCTCCAGGGTGTGACTGTGGTTCAGGTTCTACAGACATCTCGACACTGTCAACTCTCTGACGTTTCTTGCTGGGTTCAACTGATTCATCTCTACCTCGACGGGTACTTGCACCAGCACCACCGAAACTTTTAGGTTTAACAAATCGTCTTATATCCATCTCGATATCCACAATAATACTTAATAAGTTTGACACTGTAGTTACAAAGTTGCTCAGGGTGTTCTGAAACAGCTTCTGAGGTATCAGGGAAAATTGAGTCCTATTTATCTTAAATTTATTCTCAATCTCATTTCCTAATTTGGTAAAACAATAAAACAGTGTCTACTCCTTAAAATGCATGAAATAAGAATTTACATTACTCATACCACTTCCTGTCCAGCATTCCTAAAAAGTTTATCTATCTTACACAGAAAAGTTAGTCTAACAGTTTACAATGACATCATCAGCTTTGTGACGTCACTGGCTGTACAGGGAAATCCTTCAAGTTATAGCCCTCTCTCTTGGAGAGAGCAGTCCAAGGTCAAACAAACAATGCAACCTCTTACACACTCCAATGCCTATGAGAGCTTGCTCTGCAGTGAAAAGTTTCAGTGACAGGAAGCTAAAGTATGTGACTTGCATAGTTTTACAGGGAGCTCTCAGGCTGGTTTTAATTACTTTGAAAAGTTTGGGAATGATTCAAACAGGGAGGAAAATTATTTGTGAATTATTTTGCCTTGAAAACTCCTGAAAGAACACTATACTTCAGGAGCTGAGTAGGGGAAAAGGCTCTGACTGGGGAAATTTGCCCTCCCATCCCCCCTTGGTAACGCCCCTGAAATTTAATTTATTTATTGAAGTACCATCTTGCTAAGATGCCACTCAAGAAATGGACTTTTTGGCCATGTGCCCTTGACAATGCATAGTTTCGATGTGGAAATATTCATTGTAGCAAATTTTTAATGGTAATTTAATAGTATATTGGCATTTACATTTACTTGAAGATCACAAAAAGTGACATTTGAATGTTTTGGAAAAATTTCACTTCTCCCTTAATTAAGATAGCATACCCTATATAGAAGTTGGAGATCCCTCCGCATTTTATTCCCCGTCGGTGAAAGTCCCTATTAAGGGCATTTGGGCAACCTTTTGGTACTTCATCCTTTGAGATGGGTTCTTTTGTGGATTGAATATTGAAGAAGGCGAGTTGAGGCATACATGGTGCAAAAATGGTTCCAATTGAAGCAATTATGGAAAAGTTATGGACTTTCGTGTGACGGAGCAGTATCATTCGAGGCGGTGCGTGATGTGCACCAGTGACAAGGTCTGGTAACTTGGACAGCCTCTAGCAGAAAATCTAACCAACTAAGGTACGGAAAATTGAAAAAGCCATGAATGGCCAATGTGTCAGCTTTCCAAAGAGTGGTAGCGTATATCTGTTGAAAACTTCTACAAGGCTTTGGATTTAGTGTGTAAGTCAAAGGGAGAAATTAATAGGGGTAGGCTACCATCATTATTTGGCTTGGTGCCAAGAGACAAGTACACTGTGTTATGTAGTAACGGATACATTATATATGTTCTAGGTTCAAAATGGCGGGAGAAGTTATTAACTTATCATTTATTCTCATCCGCCACCTTTCTCAGTTCAAAGCAGACAAGGAATAACTTTATTGGAGTAAATGCACTTGTGGGTTGTTGTGGGCATGATGAAATATGTAGCAATCATGCAGAGTATCATCCAGCTGTCCCCCTCCCCCCCCCCCCCATTTGGTAAATATGTTGACAACTGACCCCAAAGCCCTAACTTGTGGGCCCCAATTACCAAGGACCCTGCAACGGTCACTCATCTACCATCTCTTTCTGTCTCTCCACCCACCTCTCTGATTGCGTCAGCCATGTCAGACGAGGGAGTTGGAAGGAGTATTACATAACTACAGTAGATGATTTAACGAAAATCAACGATACAGAGTGTTTGATGAGATGGAGAGCACTATGGAATTCTATACAGTACTGTTAATAAACCCGTAGAACATTTTACAGTACCTTCACAATGCGATTATTAAACTACGTACCTGCATAGACAATGCTACATCGGAGAGCATTGACCTTCAAAATGTCCCGGTCTGTCAATATGTACACTGTGCTGCCATGGAATGTGATTGCGTAACCAATTTGTTTCCCGTGCCAAACAAAAATGGGTTTACTGTCCTTCATATTGATACTAAGTTCGGCTTGATTGGCCAATTTCAAGGCTCGAACTCTGTACCAGCAAACAAAAATATTGTAAAAATATTGGGAACCCAATCTCTGCTTACGTGGCTATTTCAACAAAATAATGTGAGGTGAGCGAGGAACGTTACACATTGGGAAGCTGCTATGAAGTCGGCGAGATTTACAACCAAATTCAGTGGCGTCGCAGAAGAGGGGAGGGAAAGCGGAAAGCCCAAACGGATTGTTATTATTTGAAAAAAATGTTAATCTCATAGAGTCAGAGTATTCGATTGCCAGGTTCCATATCATTTGATTGTTCATAGGTCAAGGAAAGACAGCAATTTTTGTTTCGTAGCACGATGAGCTCGTCAAGTCCCCACCCTAAAAAAATAAATAAATAAAAAAAAAACGGAGGCTTATCACCTGTTTCGCCCTCCTCTTCAGAGTGGTATCTCTGAAATACACAGACCAGCCGGTCTTTGCCAATCAAGCACCCTGCAGACTTCCTCTCTGTTTGTGTAATATACAGTCTATGTATTGTCTTTTCTCCATTATTGTGTTATGTAATTACATACATTACATTACATATAATATACATATATAGCACTACATTAAAAACTATTCTACGGAAGAATAGGCGTTCGTATCAAAGTAGGTTCTCACGTTAAATTGCCAAAAAGAGGACGCTGATTTTTAAGTTTGAATTTATTACCAAAATTATCTTGCTTACAAGCAAGCTGCAGCATGAAGAAAAAAGGCAACAACATAAAAAATGTCATGTTTCGAAGGCTTTCCCCTATGACTATTTCATCAAATTCTAACAAAATTCATGGCCATGTTTTTCAAGGTTTCTTACTATGTCATGCCACGACTAACCATGCCTATACTGCAAAATTACGTATCAATATGTGCGTATGTAATTGATGAAGATAATCTGTCCCAAAGCAAATTCTTTCTCTTAAAGTTCGAACCATCATAGAAAAATTTTGGCTGATTTTTTTTCTTGTGTACATGCGTGGGCCCATGGACAGTGGTTACTGGAGATATTAGACCTCGGGGATTGACTACCTAATGTTAAAAGCATATTTTTCAATGAAATTAATAAATATGAAATTAGTTGCATGGACGAAAATGCAATTATTCTATAGGTTCAATGGGTTGCATTCAATTAAAAAAAATATATAAAATACCGTAAGGAATAAGCATGGTACCTCCAAAAGATATTACATATATTCAACAAGATTTATATGAATCAAATCTCTTTAACATTGCTCGTTGAAAGCCACGTGTAATTGCAGTTTCGACAGCACTCAGGGTAAGAGGTGTTTCAAGTAGTTAGAAAGTGTATAGTAACGGTATGCATATTACAACATTACTCAAGTCGAGAGGTTATAACTTCTGTAAACTGTATGTCGTTTATCTAAAGTATTTCCGTATTTTCTTGAATACCCTCGACCACATCCAATAATATTCTACCCACTCCATTTCAATTATTAATTACTTATATACCCACTGAAGACCTATCATTCGTCATTTTAGTTCAAGAAAATTCTAGTCATTGTGATTACTAGTATTTATGTGAATGTCAAATTTTCAACCTTCACTCCATATTAATAAGAGTACCGGTAATCTCAACTATTGTCGTTTATTGTGTTCATTTTCATCTCACGAGAGGAAAACAATGGTAGTTTGATTGGATTTAGATCATCTTAATCAAGATCTTCAGAATGTTTTTACTACCGAGAGAGCTTCCCCAGCTGACAGTGGTGTGCATTCTCGTCATTGGTGTTTGTAATTGCGGTAGGTGTCATCTGCTTTATTCTGAACATCACTGCTCGCTATGAAACAACTTGAATGATGAGTCTTAAATGATGTAGTTAAGTCAATGATGCATTACAATAAAATTACTATGGTTACCCACAGATCACTTTAATGAGACTAGCAGGCTTCAGTGTAACTCTCAGTTGATCCTCCAAAGACCTCCATTCAGTTGAAATATGCCCAAGCTTTGTCGGGGACTCAAGGGCTGGTTGTTACATAATTGTTACTTTCATTCATTTAGTAAACAAAAAATGTTGGACCAATTTGTCCGACTTACGGCCAGCTGATATACACCAGGATGGGGATTTAAATGGCACATGCAGCAGTAAATGCTCCCATGATATCATGCATTTTTTCAGTAATGTTAAAAAAGATAAGAGTTACTCCAAAACATGTGGCATTTCAAAAATGATCATATACATTGAATGAGATGTCACATTCATGTGAAATAAGTTGAAACTTGACAAACCTGCTTCATGTTTTACCAAATTGGAGGAACTTGTTACAAAGGTATTACTGTAACAACTTGCCGTCGTATGGTATTTTTCATTCACTCAACTCTAAATAAGTTTCAGGGGATAATTGTTCGCTCATTTCTTACGGACGTTGTAGGTAAAATGTTCATAATGTAAATTGCTGAAAAACTATAAGACATGCATCAACACATTTATACTACCATGATACTTAAACTTTTTTTTTATTTTTCGTGGGTCAAAAACGCGATTGCAACATTGTCGCTGTAACGCTACATAGGGTACAGTAGATGACTCTGCTTTGTGGTTGGGCCAAGGCTAGATGACCCTGTACAACTGGTTACGACACCCGACGTTACTCCGAGGATCAGTAACCTGACTGTAACAGACCATATCGGTATATGTAAATTAGCCTATAGATTGTCTCCCTATTCGATCATCAACGATAGCTTGAACTTTTTTCTTTTTTTTGCTCCATCCTTAAGTTTGTTTGGGATGGTACTAATGTACGCACACCAACAGTTTAACGAAAACGATGCATGTTATGGTGACAAGGAGTTAAAGTTTATTTAGTTATAAGGACACTATCAGGAGAACGGAGTCGGAATAGGTAAGGCCATCTGTTACACATATAGCTGTAGAGTAACAGTTGCAGACAGTGCCAGGAATTGCTTGCTTTCAAAAACTTTAAAATTGCTTGATATATTTGATATCTGTTTTGGGACTTTTATTATGTAAAGCTGTTTGTCGTATCATTCATGTGCATCCTAAAATCGTCAGGCTATAGCACCAGTTACTTACTGACTGAATGCAGAAGGAAAAAGAATAGTTCAATTTGGATTTAATTTTAGTTTCATGGTGAGGTGTCTCCTTTTTAGTAAACCTCTTTTTAATGTAATAAAAAATTATGAAGTACCATTTTACAGGTAAACTCACCTTGCAAACGATTAAACAGTTTCACATCATTTTCCCTCTCTCGTAAATGGATGCAGAAGAAAATGTAATGGTGGTAACGGGAGAGAGAATATCCATTTCATCTAAAAAATCTGATGACAGATTTTCATCTGTTGCGTGGCTTAAACTCGAACAGATTATTATTACATGGTCATCATCTCAATCATCCAGTACCAACGTAAGAGACGGGAGATATACGATGAGCGTAGAACAACTACCAGACGGAACTTTCACATCTAGATTAGAGATTAATAATGTCACATTTGCTGACGCAGGAGTATATGATTGCAGGATGTACTACGATACTGGAAAACCTTCATTTACGGAGATCAACTTAAATGTCCAAGGTTTGTAGTTAACCACATTCGACAATTTTGTTATAGGTCTAATAAATTTTATAGATCCACTGTAAACACTCAGAACTTTTCCCAGGAAAAGAAAACTAAACGATGCACGATGGGAAAAGGAATAATTGCATTTAGCCTGAACAAATGTGATGTGGTTCAGTGAAGACAACCAAACAAGTCACCCACATTTCAATCATACATAACTTTGGAAGACTAAATTATACCAATAAATTTTGTTGCAAAATGTAGTAATAAAGTATAAAAACGTAAAGTATATGTTAGAAGAAATTTTTTTTTTCGCTTTAATGATTTAGATTTTGTTTTCTGGTTTCATTTGGGAATGTAATCCTCATATCTGAGAGACATGGCTACATCAGATATTACCACTAAATTACCGAGTGTTTGCTTTGTTAACCACTTATAAACGCCTTTTATTATACCATTAAAATCTTTATATTTCAAACATAACGTAATATGGCTGCATTTCCCCTTCATTAGGTTATCCATGGCTGGTTAAAGATAAGACTGAGTTTAGCAATTCCCAACATGTTTCGGCGTCATGTTGTGTACAGTATTCACCGTCGACCACGAACAGTGAATTGCAATGGTTCATCCAAGATGGATCACTCGGGAATCACATCATTACGACGAATAGAACACTCAATGCTGGTACCGTTCAGACAGTGTGTAGTAATTTGGCATTTCCCGCTACTCGCCATCACAACAAGAAAGATCTGATATGTATGGTGTCATCTCTGGACAAACTGAGGGCATCTACGACACTTACAATCCTGTGTAAGTGTTCCATTTTCTGGAAGAAATCAATCTTTGTATTATTTTTTTTCCTTTTTTCATCTGAGGTTATCCTAGTGAAACCGGTATGGAGCGAGGTAACATTATTTAAAACAAAACCAAAGTGTTGAGCAAAGTTGTGTCATAACGTAGAAGTTGAAAGAATCTTTGGATTACCCAGACTAGTATTATTCGTTGTCTAGATGTCTTCCATAGTTTAACATTGCTGTTTTGTAGATCATCTTAAGTGTTGATTAGAGGCGAAAAGGGCATCACTTAATGTCGTCGCACTACAAAATGTTCTTCAGATTCTCCTTCTCCTCTTCAGGGATATCTGAATAAGCATTGCATAGGGGAACTGCAAAAGTGTTTATTAAGCTTAATGGGAGAGTGAACTCCTCCAGTTTCAAAACTCATGTTGTTCGTCAGTGACTGACTATGGTACTTAATGTTCTAATTATAAACGTCCAATGTCGTAGTTACTCAGATCCAAGTGCACTTTTCCCTTTTCTATTTGAATATATGCAATATACATATGTTCCACACTTTCAACAGATGAAGCACATGTGACAATTTCTACAAGCAGCAATACCATCGTTAACCATGATGCCATTTCGTCATCCTCAATTAAAGAACATAAAGATTTGGATATTGCTTGCCACGCAGACGGTAATCCGCCACCAAACGTTACTCTTTATAGAAACAATGGTATTTTGCAACAAGTACAAAACTCTACAAAGCTATCCAGTGACGGGCGAACGACTTATTGGTATTTCCACCTGACCAACATCAGCCGTTATGAAAGTGGTCGTTACAGATGCGAAGCATACAATGGAATATCAACGACAAGCCGAACTGTCGAACATGAAATTGATGTATTATGTATGTGATAGAGTTTTATTTAATTTGAGACCATTCCGAAGATCATTATCTTTTGAATTTGTAAGAGAAAATCGTTTAATGATTGCAATTATTTTCTTAGCAATACCGCATTGTTAATCAGAAGGGGAGATAAAATGCTTCACATAAAATCGTTCACAAGTTTAAATTTCTCAGCTAATAACAATTTGTCACCCGCTGGTCATGTTAGTTGCAGTATCTGCACCGTCCGTAATTGAACCGTGAGTATGCACCAAGTTGTTTACTGTAAAAAGTTTAACTATTGAAAGGTATCTGTCATAATTCAGAATTACTTATTTACGAGAAATTAAGATTGGTTAACACTGACCGTACGCCATTTTACTTGTTTTCAAACTCACTGTGGTGGCAATTTAGATTCAGTTCATGCTACGCTTACGTCACCATCCTTGGTCACTGTCAACGAGAATGACGGCTTCTTTGTCGAGTGTACGACTGATTCCAACCCGGCAGCTACCGTTACTCTACAGAAGATTGTAAACCTCGACGAATGGGCATCGCTGGGTTTGGAACCATTTCAACTTCCGAATGAGGAATCATTCATGTTGACATGGAGGTTCTATTTCAATGAAGTGAATAATGACGTCGTAGGTACTTACCGATGTCTCGCCTTTAATGGCATTGGAAACGAATCAGCGACTTTGTCCTCAACTTTTCAAATGGAATCTGCAGGTAAGCTTAAAGACACTAGTAGCATATTTACTACTGCTTAACCGCATGCAGAATAGGCATAGAATATGACAGACAACTTAACCCTGCCCAACGCTGAAAATAGATCCAACAGTGGCAATATCAGTTTTACCCATTGGAACGCCAATCCACAACAAATACCACTACCACACCAATCCGGCTACATAAACAAAAACAAGGGTAATACTTAACATCACATAAGTCTAGCCATGCTCGCTTGTTGACAAATCACAATACATAAAAACACAACATTTAACCATGATAAGCTACACAAAGAATTTAAGGAACATAATATGTAAAAAAGCTGCTCGAAATCTGGTTAGGTTGTCTAACGGACGTTTGGAAGGCAAGTCACCGCCAACGTAGGTTGAAAACCATCCATATTATGTACAAATACCATTGCTCTAAACATCACTTTGTTGCAGGGTTGAAGAAACAGGCATAGTATGGTCACCTCAATCACTACCCCTAATTTTGCCGTTAAGAGGTAAAAAAAATCTTATATCATCACTACATAAAGCCCTTCCGATAGACAGGGAAAAGTCGCTACCTGATGGCTGAGTTAAATTTTATACATCGTGTATCTGTAATTGAAGTATTCGTGGTATGTCATTAGGTAATGAATCAGTTCGTAGAATCCTAACAAACAACCTATAACCATCCTACATATAAAATACATTATATACGATTATAATTACCAAGTTGAAGAGTAAGTTTAAAGATAAACTTTCAACATAGAACGGTTAAGGTAAGAAAGAACAAAACATTCACTCTTTTGCAAATTTATGTATACTGTTTTCAGACACTAACTGCACTGATTTTGCAAGTGTATGCAGAAAAAAAAACAGCAACTATGGAACATCGATTTTCCGGTTTCTTCCTCCAGCCTTAGTTTAATACTTCATAAAGGAATGGACAGTAGTTTCGCAACAATCCTTACTTCATTTGAAGATAAATGAAGAAATTCAAAGAAATGTTTATTGGACTAAGCCAAGAAAGGAGAAGCAATTGAAAGTAGATTCCAAGCACAACAGTACCCAGCAAGCAGAATTGGTGGGACTCATCTGGACTCAACTGGACAAGATGGTGCCCATATGTACCACGGGTTTACAGATGGGCGATATGGGCTACTTTGGCACCATTGTACCCACATGGGACCCAGATGGGATTCATCTGAGCTAGGTGATCTCAACTGAGTTTCAGATCTAGACATTTTGTCGTCTGTTTCATGCATAGCCCCCTCCTCCCCCCCCCCCCAAAAAAATACCTCTTAAGGATGTTGCATGCTGTGAATTTAGCAACATCATGAATACTCATTAATATTTATATTCATATATGTCACTTCATGCTGATTTGGAAGGCTAAATGTAATGAATCCTTATAACAGAGTAATTAAAACTTGTAAGGGTTTAGTTAATTACGTAGTGCATATTACAATGACATAGTACACATTTATTACATAATTACTTATTGTGGGACTATAATGCTGCTAACATATATATATTCATATTCAAAGAAATCAAGTAAATATCATCGTTGTTGCTGGTACACGAATAAACGGGTTGTGATCCCCATTTTCTATATTGAGATAATTTTGTATACATGCCCATTAAGATCAACTTATTGATTTGCCTTTTCAGTCTTGTACGAGAACAAGTAAGGTCACATAATCGTTTGCTTCACTTTTCATTCCTTGCAAAGCTAGAAAAAATACTACCCAAACAGTTTTTCATAAATAAATGTGAATAATGTAGTGCTGCACAGGTTGTCCACGTATGGCCCATATATAGACCAGATTGTCCAAATGGGTTCCAGAGGAGAAAACGACTGCTGGGTCCCATTCTGGCAATTTGGTCTCCTTTTATCCCACCTAGGTCCTGTAGATTGCTCATCTGGGTACAGGTATACCCATCTGAGGCCCAGATGTTTTATGTGCTGGGTGTAATGATAAGGTAATCAAAATGTGAACTAATTGTGGATCCTTCGAAGAGAGAGGTTGTAAATTTAAAAAAAAAATGGTAACAGCTCTCTCCGTCGGTTATTAAACTGAAATAGGCCTATGTATATTTTAAGAAAGACGAACTACATCTAAGTTCTTATTTGCAAGCGACAACTCTTTGTATATTTTATTACGTTACATGTTTCACAGGTCTGTTTGGGGTAAAAACGTTTCAGGACAACATATTACCAATCATTGCGATTGCTTGCTCCTCGTTGCTCCTTTTTCTTTTACTGGCCATCATCGGAAAGGTGTGTCACAGTAAGTTATTTAAATTGTTCGTGCTTTGTGTCAAGACAGATCAGAAAAAAAAATAACAATATGAAAAAGAAAGAATAGTAAGAAATTAACAGAAAAAAGTGAAGTTCGCAGCCTACTGGTGCTAAATAATACTTTAGTTGTTATGCTGTTGTCATGGAACTGTAATTTTTTGATCTTGTGAAATGTTTTCGTTGATGTGGAGTACGTGATGACATTTCATCAACTGGCGGAAGTCGAAAACATTCCGAAGTTTGTGAAATATTATTAGTCCAGTGACTGGCACAGCCAGTAATTGTTTAGATATCACTCAGCCTACGTTCAAGTTGTTGTTTCACTTTATCAATACTTGCATTACTTCGTCTCCATTAATAAATCCACTATAATGTAGACAGCTTGAAACATTAGAAAGTAAACAAAAGGGAGAGCTTTAACCAACCACTCCAGTGACTGAGCCCCGTCAATGAAGTCAATGTACAGGTTACTTCCCTCTACAACAATGTTATGGGGGGTAATCTTTATCCCCCCTCCAAATATTTTAGGACCATTTTTTTTCCGTCACCACCCTCAGTGTTTTCTCTACATGTCCACCGAAGTACTGTGACGAAAGCATCCAGTGCGCCGGCAGGACTTCTTTTCTTAGTATCGATGGGTGCATGCACTTTCTTTCTTCATCGCCTTTCAATCCGGCGTTGAGAAGAATATGATGGTACCAGTGATTTACAACGCTAAAAAGAATTAAAAGAAAAGGGAAATTTCTGTTACGCATAATTGCACCGAATTACAAAGATGGCTAGACTAGTCAGTAACCAAGTCTAGCTGCAAAAAAAAAAGGGGGGGGGGGGAGGGTTGCAGACTTTTAGTAAATATCACTTTTGCTTGCAAGTGCTTTTCGCCTTTTTGATATTATCGTTCCCTTACTAAAGGAAATTCACTGGTACCCGTACAACATAAAATGCTGACAAGCGGTGAACCATCTCTGCAGTGGCTTACACTTTAGCAGCACTGTTTTTATCGATTTTCTATACATGTAACGATCAGCCTACCTATTTAAGAGTCACAACACTGAGATAGATGAGCCAAAGTATGTTGTACCGGAAAAGCTCTTGTAGTATTTGACACAATGCAGTTATCTGAAGAATCGGACATCTGTCGGGCATGTAACCGTTTGCTTCCTAAGAAATAATAAACAGAGGTAGTAATTATAATGCATTACATACATAGCAAATTTGAGTACAAAATTTCATTAGCCAAACTATGGTATTCTGTCTTTGCGGAGACTCTTCAATTGTTGACGTGAAGTGGGTTTACGACTGTTATCAGTGAGAAGCACTGCAACTCAGTTCAAACTGCACTAACATTTAACGTGAAAGCAGATATAACGTGTTAATTTTTAACAATTTTGTCAGCAAAATACCTGCTCACAATGCTATATATATATATATATATATATATATATATATATATATATATATATATATATATATATATATATATATATATATATATATATATATATATATATATATATATATATATATATATATATATATATATATATATATATCCGAATGTTCTACGAAGCACAAGTCCAGATAAAAAAATGAAACAATACACCACTGATTTGATGGAAAATATCAATATATTAACAGTGTACACAAAGATTATAATAAAAATACGACATGTTTCGGAAGGTCAACTTCCATCGTCAGGTTGATGATAGGACTAAATAAGGAGAGGTGAACGTACTACCAATTGGGTTGTCAAAGACAAAAATTTAGAAGTGACACTTAGTTGAATAAAGAAAATAATGGGGATTCCAGTTGTTTGTTGAGATTGGTCAGATTCCAGTTGATATGAAGGCATTCCTTGAGTTTAAGATGCAGCTTAGTGGGTGCCGAGTCAATGATTTTGAAAGAGTTGTGATCGCATTTTGCCTTACAAGAGGGGGATTTGTGTAAGTGTTTGTAAACATGTGAGTTTTTATCGGAATTTAGATGCTCATTGATCCTTGTAGCCAAATGTCTGTGGGTTTCCCCGATGTATACATATACATATATACATATAAGGGTACGGTCATTAAAAACTAATCTTCAGATGGTATTCAATGTTTGACTCTCTAGCAGTAGCTCATCTTGTAAAAAATAATGAGAGAACATTTCACTTTGTCTTTTTTTTTCTGGTTGTAGCAAACATTTAAAACGGAAACTGTGCCATGTAAAACCCGCAGAAAGGTACAGGTATAGAGATATGTCCTTCATATAAATACAGAAAGTGGGTTGAAAATGAGTACATCTCTATATGCCTCAAATCATGCAAGTAATATAATTCATGAAGAACCAATTTGTTAGTACCAGTAACTACGTTCGAGACAAAGCAATGTAAAATAAGAATGTGTTCATTTATTTCAGGAAGTAGATATCATAGACCAGCTTCTATTCCACCAGAGATATGTAGGTAAGAACAAAGAACACTTTATTCAGCTAATTTAATATATCCCTGAACGAAAAGTTAGTCTAAAGAAAAAAAGAGATTTTTGTGTAATAAAATTTCTAGTGAGACAAACCTATGTAAAGTTGATACATGTTGCGCATTGATGGCATCATTGAAGAATTTAATACTATGTGTTTCAGTTTGTAACAGGTTTTCAAAGTCAATGTGTCATTTTAATTTCTGCATAGTACACATCACTAACAACGGTACCAACAATTAAGCTATTGATTCCCTCGTATCCTGAGTACCTAGTCTCCAGTGATTACTTAAATTACTCATTTCTTGAACTATCTAGTGCTCTGAATACATACAAAAATTGAATGGAATGCTCAGTATCCGATAGCTACCAGTGTGGGTAGGTCCATTTCTCCTACCCATCTTGTAGCTTAGCCTAAATGTGAGGGAGTCCAGTCATATGTCACAACTGTTTGTAATCAATTAAACATTGCTATCTGATGATTTGTGTGTGTGTGTGTGTGTTACTTTGCCAAATGACTTGAGTGAAATTTCCTCTGTTTATTGATGTTAGGATAGGAACTTTAATCATTGACCAAATCCATTTCCGAATGAAAAGTGAAATGTAAATTGATTGCTCACAACAATACCAGTTTATTGTTTTTCCATTCAACTTCAATGGTTACTGAGTAGAGGCAAACAAAGGGTGACTCCACAGACATTGATGAAACATAACCTAATAACTTCATTTTCTGATCAGTATTGTCAAAGGAATGGATTGAAAGATTGTTGCCCTTCCCTGTCCATTGTTTCTAAATATATTTGTCACAGATTACTATCATATTTCTGTTAGACAACTCTAACTCAGCTGAAGCTTTCTGTTTCACCGATAACAAATTAACCATTGAAGAGCGAGCATTGTATACGTAACAATTTGAGTAACAAATTTAAAAGAATGAAATAATACCCTCCAGGATTTTGTTAACGCTTCAAGAACAGTACCCAAAATTGTGCTGGCGTTCATAGTTTCAGAAATGAAATAAAAGCTGTCATGAATACCTGGTATTGCTTTATCTTTAGCCAGTGCAAAATGTAACAAATGAACGAGTAAGGGAGTATGCAATCTGGTTTTGTGGTTTAGGTACATATAAGAATGTTCATTGCATGTGTTCAGCCAGGAGGAACATGGGTGCTCTACAATACTTGCCATCTAAAAATATGATTGACTTAGGTTGATACGATTCAGTAAATACTTTCTAATATATATATAAGCTAGTCATATTCAACCACTTTTTTGGCTAATTACATAGAAAGAAATGATGTCTGCGTATGTTGTTATAGATAACGAAGCTAAGTGTGGTACTTTTTTTTTTCGTTATGTCAAGTTACGCATTGAGTACAGCTACGTACAACGATGCAATATGTTTAATTCGATGCAGCCGGCATTACGTGTCGACATGTAAAGATCAACGCGTTAGAAACGTAGACACTTGTCTCTTTGGTACAAATTGATGACAGCAAATATATATAAATACCCCGATTGATAATATACAATGTGAAATGGTTGGTGGTTGGGTAGGTAAACAAGTGAAGAAGCTTTCTGCTTCTGTAAATTAATAATAAAATTAAAACATGGCCGCCGTCATGTAATTTTATTTCTAAGTTCATAGCATCAACACATCTTTGATTTCCAAGGTATTTGTCAACCCATTCTTTGGAGTTTCTGAACACGACCGATAACGGTCAGGCTGGACTTCCAGTTGTTCAAGGCCGGTTTTCAAGCAATAACGTACGGACCATTGACCAAACCATTGACTACGGCAACATGCGTATGTTTAAATCGTTTTACTTAGATTTCTATGTATATCTTTAACCACTTATCATGGATAACTTGTTTTTACATTGTTGTAATCTAAGATCTCCTGAAGTTGTTAGTAATGACAATGCATAATCGTGTCATATAATCTTGCTTTCAATACACAGCATCAAACACCCTAAGCAAGGATGTGACAACGTATAAAAGGTAATATCTCTTGATAAATTTATTTTCAACGGTACGTGAGTCAGCATTTTATGATTTTAGGCCTACTTTCCATTAGTGTATTATCAACATGACATTTGACGTATGCATTTCAGATGTGATGTTTCCCATTGTAAAATGTCAGTTAAATGCGTAATTGAAAATGACTGCTTTGTTGTCATGGGAGACGTGACAGTTTGTAAGAAAGCTCGTCATTTGATATCCTAAAAACTTTACAAACTGCATCGAAATTGTATATAAGGTCTCAAAACTATTACTTTTTTATATTTATCAACTTGATATTCGTTTCGATTTTCATATGTATTGCTGTCTGTAACCCATGCAGAGCTCAGCAACAAGTGACACATGGTCTTTTAGTCACCAATGAACACGAAATGATCTTGGATAGAAAGAGGTTTGAAAACTCATATCATAAAAGCATTCGATTTCATGATACCGAGTCCAGCGGAAAGATTTCCATGTTTCTATAATATACAACTGAATTCAGGTATTATATGATGATTTATCATAAATCATCCGTGACGTAAGAGGGAAGAATGTAATCAGACTCTTGTTACATGTACTCTTTTGTTTTCTGGCGACACGTCTTACATAGTAAGTGAAAAGCTGAAGTGAAAATGCACCATAGATATGACTCAGTTGTAATTGCTTAAGACTTTCTTTCCTTTGTTCCATCTCACAGGAATAGTTGCGACAGTAGTTTCTATGCTGCGTCTTCTTTCTATGAAGACAGTAACATTGGTAAGATACCAATTAATAGCAGTTAATTACAAGACTGCAATATACATTGAATCCAAACAGGTGGATCTTGCTTCTACATTTGTTTGGAATGTTTCCATAGCGGGACAGTCTTTTCCATATTTACTCTAGTCTCATGTAACATTTTAATTGGTATAAGGCAATATTTTATTTTCCGTCTCACAAACCTGTGAGATGTTTACCGTATGTGTGAGCCATTTGATTTACTAGCATACATCGTATGCTGCTTTAAGCTGCTTTCGTAATTTTTACCTTACCTTTGGCTGAGGGTTCTATTCTCCATTGACAATCCCACTCAGAATACCTCTATGCGTTTCTACTTCCAAGACAAATGAACTCAGTCCAACATAGCAAACTATCTATCTTTGAGAGTGTGTATTGTAACATCCTAAATCCCAGTTACTTACCATGAATACTGATGAATCAAGAAAACTGATGAAAAGCTTGGAAACGAATTCGTCATTTTCCATTCCCTCTTTGAATTGCTCCAGAGAGGTCTCCGTGTATATATGCCCATCATATTGTCCATACCACCATCTACAGTCTAAAATATGTTTTGAAGTAAATTCATTTCGGGGCTCATTTTGCCATTCAACCACCCCCCCCCCCCCCCAACAACCACAACTCCCCCATCATCTTGGCGTAGTCGCTATTTAAACACACAGTTGCACTTTTTGGGGGTTTGTTGCCTTATTCCATCGTTTTCTCTTTATCATTACATTTTCAAGCTCCTAGCAATTGTAGTTACGACACAAGCAACTACGCAGAGTGAGTACTACATGACTCTTTTCTCATTATATTGTTTGCTTCTAAATTTAATCCGTTAACAGTATCGATAAAATGGATGATATATTAAACAGGCGGAGAAGAAAAAAACAAGAAAACTGAATATAAAATACAATAAGTAAAAAAGGAAACTGTAAGAAAATAAAGGAACAGAAAAAGTAAAAACTAAATTTTACCTATTTAAAGAAGATATAAAAACCAAGCCGAACGTAAAATAGGAAGAGAAGAAATAACAACTGAATATTTAGCATTAAGGGAAGAAGAACAGAAGAACATTAAGGGAAGAATTGAATATTCAACAGGCAGATAATGAATAGAAACTGAATACTCACATAATTGATCATTATCAAATGCTTACTTTATGGTTTTCCTTTTGAATGTGATAATCTAATATTCCCTGTAAAACTATAAGAACATGACATTGTAAAAGTAATAATTTTATAAGTGAAACAGCTGTACTATGTCAAAATCAGGAAACGCGTCTATATCTCAGAATCTCCATTTATCTCAGAAACTATAATGGATAAACGCCTACAATGAACTTGTGTCATGGCAGTTACTTCCCATTAGTTTTAAAAACAATGGGCATAGTAACGACGTATGGGTCTGTGTTAAAGCCTTCTCAATCTGTTACTATGCATTGTAATATATATTCTTTTGCAGTATAGTATGTGATATATTGAGCGATTGCTTCTTCATTACAGGGTTTCCAATACGGGAAAGTTTGAGGAAGCTTACTTAGATATGTCATCATCAAGACAAAACCTCAATTGACCAGTGACGATCAGCTCCTACACATATAGGATATGCACAGCGTAATCAAATGCCTTAAAATGTCGGTAACATAACACCATCAACAATGAATAGCTGAACAAAATATCCATCTGGCGAGGTGTGGGTTAAATGTTTCACAGAATTGCCTTTTTAGCAAGTTTGGGGTTATTATCATCAATCAACAGTTAAATAATAAAATTTGTAGGTTAACTGAAACTACAAGTTATGTGACATGCACTAGGGACAATTAAAAGAACATTTTCTTCTGGAGGCATATTCATTACGAAGTACTTTTCCAACACGGCAACCTTGCAATTTGCCTTTTCGTGATGGCTAGCTTGCCATGATGCATAACTGAAGTGAGAAGATAAAAATGCGAACCATTTAATGTGTAAGTTACTTGATAATGTCAACTTGTGGTGAGTTACCTGTTTTTTTTTGGTTAACCTGACTGATGATCGTGTTTCTTTTTCTTTGCTCGAAACTCGAAAACCTAAGGGATACATAATGTAATACAATAAACTCTACGTAAGAAGACATGGCTGTCATCTTTCACTCAATCTAGCTCAAACTATTCCTGATCATGATTTTAAGCTGTGTAGTGCCATGATGGTAGCCGAAAGAACGTTACCTAGCTCGTGATTAGTTGGAGAAGAATGATATGAGGTCCTTATGTGTGAAGGGTGCCATTGTTTTACCACTTGCGGTTTCCGGTAACTCTAATTGAGTGTTGTACGCCAGATTCAGCTTTAAAATTGGAAAGGAAAAGAAATAGAACTATGGTAGTCATACTGATGTTGAGTCCCTTTTAGTTGTGTGTCGTTCAGCTAAAGTGTGTTTCACACTTTGTATCATAATATTTTCAACATTATTAAGAAGAAAAAAAAATAAGCCTCCCCCAAAAAACTTACGAACCATTGGCTCTAACAAATTTCTAGTAAGAAGTGCTACTTGGTTATAACCTCTCACACAGTCTCCCCCCCCCCCCCAAAAAAAAAAATGGATGCGCGCATATGTAAGCCATCATATAATTTAATTTGGAACAATGAAATATCGGAGAGGGTCCTAATGAGGGCTGAAAAAAGCCACTAGACATTCATTTATTTGTAATACTGACTTGAATTCTGTTATTCATTGCCAAAAGACATATGGCAAATTAACAAAGTTCATTGTTTTGAACGCATTTTGCACAACTATCTTACAAAGATAATGTGAATCGTACGGTGTTAATTATATTAGATCTGTCATTTCAAACATATCTTACTTGTTCGTCATGATCAAGGAGAGCAAACACATGTCCTTTTAGTGATAAGATTAATGTTCAGTTTATTTGTTCATTGTGATATTGTGTGAATTTGCTGTTACACTTGAGCTTTGGCAACAAGCATGCGACGACTTCAATTGAGCAAAACGTGATAGCATCAATTGCAAGTGCAAACATACATCCTATTTTCTTTTTGCCATCCAAGAGTATTGGTCTGCCTTCTGCTATATTTATTTATCTCTTAATTTCATTTGTAGTGAGCATTATTAAATTATTTACATTATTTAGGTGAAAATATATCACTACCTTTTTCATTAACGCGTTCTATAAATCCTTGCTCAAAGAAATAAACTAACAAAGAACATTACGAATTGAGTATTAATCATGTTACGTAGTATAAAGGTCATATACCAGATTTGTCTGAATATAATAGCACAGCACAAAACTTATCGCTTAGGTTCCTTATCACTTAATATTCCAATACGCGCCTTCTTTTCTTTTCTTTGTAATTTCCGTTAAAACAAGAGCAATGTAAATAGTCGAACGAATTATCAATATGTTTCAAAGTTAAGTATTCCAAAGGTCATTTTGTTTTCTTTACTTTATAGTTATTTTGCTTTACATGATACATGCTCTCCCAGAATTTTTTTTCATGCCCTTCTAGCGATCGTGCTGCTAGTTGGCTTCCATTGTATGTAGCCCCAAACATCATCTCATCCTCATTTAGAGTGTCAGAGTTCACCTGCTGCTTTCAGGTGCTCCAGCATAAATAATGACGAAATAGTAGCGAAGAAATGACTAGTTTCCGGCTCCCCCAAATTCACTTAGTATTTGTTTCGAATCGCCCTAAAAGATACACAATATCCAACTGTAGTCCTCCAGTTCTCTGATATGACAATGGAGGGATTTCCAGTGGCGCTAGTCCATTATCCTCGAAAAGGATGTTTTGTTAGCTTCAAGTTCAAAATCAGTACCAACGATATCTTTGGCCGACTAGAGGGGGACATATGATTTTTTAACGGAACAAACAAAAAGGAGTTTTAGAGGAAAACATTTTCTTACCTTCTTTGTCCAACTGAATACTTCTAACACCGTTGGTGAACGAGGTATCTCCTCTTTAAAGAATCACCAGTTACAGGAGATTTGGAGGGTTATGGTAAGACTATTTCCTGGAGGAACAGGGGGATCTGTGACCTGGATCAAATGACTTTACCTCAAAGGACCTGTAATAACTTCCTCTATGGAATAAATCTGGAATGACCCTATAGCCAAATATCCTCCCAAGCGGCATTTTTTAATTGTCAGCAAAATTTTATTCCTGTTTCACCAAATCCACAATTCTTCCAAATCATTTCACCTACCTGCACTACCACTGGAACAAGATGCTGATAGTATCAGTGTAAGGCAATACAGGCGACAAAATTACCAATACAGGCAGTAGCAGATTGACTATTCCTTGAATCATGGGAGAACAATTGTAATTTTTGGACATACCTGTGCAAAAGTAATACTGTAATGCATGCCCATTTTCATAACTGTTTCTACTCGGTCCATACGATCTGCATGTAATTTTTAATGTTTTGTACCCTAGACTTGTGTAACATTTGTTTGACAATTTTGTGAAATTGGAAACGTTCCTTGTCTTTTGGCTTTTCTTTTTTAAGTGTGGTGCTGAACACTTCGTTGGTGAAATTATAGTTATTTTATCGTTACTTTAAACTATCAACGAACGTCAGTGGGTAAGATGAGATCATGTTTACACATTTAGTCCTCTACAGCCCGTGCCAAAAGAAGTGATTTTGACGCCGCATTGCATTTTTTTAATATACTTTTTGGAAATTTTTAAAACCTAGTAGTCACAACGTGTATTCTGTAGCTGTGTACTTCTTGTGCAGTAGATGAGGAAAATGAAAGAGCGCCCTGTTAACAGTAGCGAAAACATCACAAGGCGCTCTTCGCCTTTTTTCGCAGTAGAAAGAAAAGAGGAAATTGGATCTTTTTTTAATCACGCAAAAGCAATTATCCACAAATTACAGCGGCAGATACGAATTATATGTTGTAGACATATTTATGTGAAATTGTTTGACAAAATTAATTGGTGTAGCTAAGGAAGAAACACTTTATGTTCTATATAACAGTTTCAGTTTTATAAAAATTAGTCTAGTGAAATTTATTCCTTTGTCACAAACCAAATTGGTAACAAAATGATAAATTTTTTAACAAAAATTGATAAAACTGCACTAGAAAACGATTTGTAGTAATTACCAGCCATGTTGATTCAAGTGAATTAATAACTTAAATTTAACTTAAATAACTAAAATTAAAACTAAATTTTACTGAAATTCAGAAAAGAGAGAAAATTTTAATTAAGCAAGTATGTTTACATAGATGTGGATGCGTTATAGTTGCTGATAACTGCAAAAATACGAGGATGAACAATTTTGTTTTTATCATATGACGCGGATACGTTTCAACAATACCGTCAAAGTAAATTAGGGTTAGCACAAGCATTGTTAGCCTATCCTTGTGCTATCACTGTAAGACTTGGAGTAAAGTAACTCACTTTGTAACAACTGACCCAAATTGAACAAACTTAGTTCAAAATGTAACAAATTTCTGTTCAAAATGTAACATCTATGAAACCTGGTCCAAAATGTAACAACTTCTGCAAATATGTAAACAGGGAACAGTTCTCATCAGGGAGCATTGAAAAACGCTGAAATGGTCACCATATTCTTTTGCAAGTGCCATAACTTAAAGGTTATAAACTTCGTGACTTAAATGCCCTTAAAATAACTTCAATTGAATACCTACTCCATATGGTGGTGCAATTTCCGCAGATAATATATTTACTTTGATAATCAAATTTGAACGTGGGTTCTCAGGACACTGATTTTTAATTATTGGTTAAAATATTAATGGTTGCCTGTTATCACTCACTTAGTTTTTGTTGATAAATTCATTTACATTGATTGTCATGGTACCTTATACTTAATGGAAATTCATACTATTCCAAAGGAAGGAAAACGCAGCTCTTGGGATCAAGTGTAAATGGCCAAATTGAGTATAAATATTTTTCCACTACTATTTGATGGTCATTGTTGACTATCGCTATCTTTTTGTCTAATTATCAATAGCGCCCTACTCAACTTTTAGAGTTGCAGAAAGACCGTGAGTTGACCCCTGATTAGATTAACAGCTGTGCAGTTTTGTTTTTTTTTTCAGATAACGAAAGATCGCACAGCACAGTTTCTTCCTACAATAGTATTGAAAGAATTGAGAAATTACATTGATATTGGACAAGGATAAACTTGATAAATTTACAAGAAGTCAGGTAGAATTCTGAGAGAAACGGCTCAAATTAATACAAAAAAAATAATAATAGCAGATGAAGAAACGTTTGGAAAATGATGAGAAACTAACTTTATATTTTTAAGGGAGGGGTGGCCTTATGTCTTTCTATGAAATTTCTTATCAGGTGACCTTTATCAGAAGAATAATTGATTAATCTTGTCATCTTTCACTTGACTAATGTTATTTTAACTTGTGTGATCTATACGCATGATTAATTTGATATTAAGCAACATTAATGCGGGAACAATAAATAGGCCATGTACGATAATAAAAGAAGTTACACGCTCTATATGTGTTAGAAAACAGACGAAAACACGGAAAAACAAAACAATGATCAGCACGAAAACTTTTCATCAGTGACTGTGACCTGTCATCACACAATATTAACATAAAAAGAACCTCGCAAGAGAATTTCACTTTATTTATTTGTTTCCCATACACAGAACATATACAGAAATTAATACGAATCAGAAAATGGTGTATAACATGAAGGAGGTAAAAAAACAACGCTCTTGGGGTTGGCAAGTGCTCTGTTCCCTAGAAAATACTAAGACAAGGTACGGATGAGAGAGAGACAGGAAAAAAGAAAAACATAAGAACATACCTACCAGTCGGGCTGCAAAAAAATTGCAATCCATTCTATGTTATGAAGTAATTATCACTATATACGTTATGTGTATATGCGTATGTTAATTTGCTCTTGTTTCTGACGTCACACTGTGGAATGAAATGTAAAGATATTCCTTGTAATTTTATCGTTTGAACTGATGAAATGATTTGTGAGACATTGGTTTGTCCCATAGCTAACATCAAAAATTCAAATCGTCCGAAAGGGTAAAAATGTACGCTACTCGGTGATAACGCTGTGTAGAGTTCTTCTTCAAAAAAAATTCTTCAAAATATGCCACTAAGCGATCCTTTAAAATTAGGAAAAAAACGTGTTTCCTACAAAGCGCTTGGTCTATTCTTTTGAAAGGTAATTTATTACACCTTTTAATGTGTGAAAATGAAACAGATCTGTTCTCTCTGTCGGTTTGTCATTTCTATAAACATTTATGTAATTACTTCATGATTTGATACATTTTGAATATGTGAATAGGTGCAAGACGGATTAAACTAAAATACAACAAACAAAAAAAGCCTTCAATACTTTTCAGTAGTAACTTAAAGGACATTTCAACAAGTTGCATTTCGTTCAGTTTACACATTGATGATACAGTGCTTCAAATACTTCTTCACTTAATATTCATTTCTTGGTTACGAATACTTAATTCTGGCCGCATTAGCTTAGGAATATCTTTGGACAATGTTCTTAATCTAACTGCAAAGACGAATTGTTCTTCCTGACATATATGAAAACTTTTGCTAAAAAGTCACACAGAATCTTCCAAATTCTGTAAAGTGTGTGCTTGTGTGTGTTTATATGTCGGGACGTTGAGAGAGATTGCTTTCACGCTTGCTTGCTATACCTTTCATCACATTGCCGTGGGAAACCATTGAAATAAAGCATTTGGCATTAAACACTTGGGTCACATACTATCTGCTCTTCGTTGCGTCTGGTTACTCATACCCTCCGAATGCGTTATCCAAGCCAGTATTTTGCTTGACAGCATCCACGGCGTCTTCATGTTCCTAGAGCCAAGTAGTCCTGTGTCACGGCGTACTGCTGGATGACAGCCTCATAGTTTCGATACCATCAGCATATTACAGTCCATAGCATCCTAGAGACAGCGATTAATTATAACAACAAAAACAGTGGGAAACATTGCATTGTGCTATACATCCCCAAACACTGTACTTTTGAATTTCAGAGAGACTGTGTGCATAAAGTCACTAGAATCTGAGTGTCATTTTTTCTTTTTGTGAGGATAAGACTGATCACGTCGACAAGGACTGTAAAATCTGAAACATTGGGGGAGACCAGATTCGAAACCGACAAAGCAAGTGGTGACTCGTTAATTGTGTACTTGACTAGTTTTGTATTACTTGTTCCCGGTCTCGTTCAAGCTGAAAGATGACTTTTTTCATTTGGTGTTTTTCTTTGAAGTGTAGTTGTGCGCATGCATGGTGTAAGTACGTGTTTATCAATTCCATCCCAAAACAAAAGTAAATTAAAAAAAGGGGGGCATCACTTTCAAAAACCCTGGATCCTCTCGTTTAGGCATCACTCAAGAGATACACTTTTATTAAAGCAAAGAGGGAAAATTGAGAACGTCACCTCTTAAATAAAGTGCATGAGAATCCTAAAAAACAAATCTATGGAGTAAGCAGATGCAATAGATCCAGACATGATTTGTATTCGCTGGCACAGTTACTGTCAGGAACAAGGCTATGCATAGTCACAATTAGATATTAATATATTGCTATGACCAACTTGATGGAACCATCAATGATCCTTAATCATCATATACCTGAAGCCATAGTCACAGTCATATTTAATTCATGTCAATAAGCACATCTGTATGTGGCCTAAGCACAGTATAAAATGTAATGCAGGTATGAGATTATTAGATTACTATTATTATAATCATAGGATTAGAAGTTAAATTCACAGACGTAATTACATTGATAGCAAGGTAAAGGTCAGTGGCCTATTGAATGTCATCGCCAACTACAAACCAATTATATAGTTAATGGAAGTACCTATGAAACACACACATACGCACACATACACAAGTAATCTTTTCGTGGTCTGTTTCATTAATATGTAGTAGAATTTCTTGAAATAAGTCTCAAATTACACCCAATATCCTAACAATCTATCATCTGGATAGTTGATGGTATGATTTTTCGTTTTAGGTAAACACTTTATTACAGAGATGTGGCGTTCTGATATAAAGACCAGTATCATTGCGTCTTGTACTCAACATGTGTAAGTTTTCTTGACATATATACACGTCGTACTGGTTTGCATTTAACATCCCTAAAAAAAAATATACCGCAACTCCTTGTCAAGAAGAAGTTTTTCCGAAGAACAACCTAAAATGTTCCCCATTTGTAAATTAATTTTGTTTCTCCTTCACTACTTAAAAGAAAAATATCTGAAGTCCCTGAAGGTCAGTTAAAATTAAAACTTGTTGTTTTAAAGTTACGAAGTGTTTCTCCACGTCCTTTAAAACTGTCACAAGATGATTTGATTGATTAAAACGTGGTTTGTTTTCCCTGCACAGGAAGCTAACCGTGAGCTGTAACATATGGCTTTTGTAATTAAAAGAGGGATTATTACCAGGGGAAGAAGCGTTCTTAAACAAACGTTCATCAAATGACCTCAGTGAAATCGGGAGGCTTTTCATTTGGGTTACTTGATTATATGACTCGGTATCCTATAAGATATGTATAGGCGTAAGGGAACATTATTGATAAGGTTGCAAAGTAACTTTTTCCGGGGAAAAATCACCCGACTAAAATCTGTACGGAAAAGAAAATTTGATATATAGGCCTACATAGGGCCCCGCTGTGTGAACGTCAAAATCCAGAAATGTCCAATTATTGTTCATCCAAGCGGATCTTTAGAAATAAACAATTACACCATAATTGCAAAAAACAAAATTATATCTCAGCAGATAGAAATAAAAGATCAGAGGGTTGAGTTCTAGCATATGTTTTTATTAATCTTTAGATATATTTCAAGGGATTTAGATTAGTCTCAGCTTGGGCTTGCCGAGGAGAAAAACCACTTCTGAAATGGAAGAAGTGATAACTGATTCAAGTAGAGGGGAAGGTCCCTCATTTTGAAAATTTGGCATACCTAAGGTGGGCTAGTTATGGCTATATATAAATTTGAATTGAGTATATCTCCTGGAAGTCTGTGGTAAAGTATACTTGAGATACACATACACAATACATTATCTACAATACATTAAATTTAAAATAATGGATAAGTTATTAAATTAGGGTGGGAAAGTTTATATTGACCCACAAATTACAGAAGCCTTTAGTGTACGCAACGACATTACTAATATGAATGAGACGCAATAAAAGATTTAAATAAAGTCATGTGTGCCAATTCACTTGCTCTTATATCCGGTTAACGTTCTTTTCTTGGGTAACGGATCCGCAAAGACAACACGGTGTCCTCTGGTTGTATTTGAAAAGGTTCCTTACAATGTTATTTTTTCTTCTGGAACTCCACCTCGTCAACACAGCCATCATGGATCTCTGGTACTGTTTTGGGAAAATTTTTTAAATCTATGGTAAAAAAAAAAGGGGGGGGGGCCAAATCAAGTAGCATAATATCACACATTGCGCTTTGTTGCAGCTCGCTGCTTACTTCTTGACTGTATTAACTGCTTATGAATTAATAAAATTGCTGTCTGTTTTACGGTAAGGTGATGGGAAGCATGTGGCTTTGCTATGAACAGGTGAAGATGGGTATGGTCTAGGGAAGGGTCACAGCGGCTTTACTTTCATCTTTGAGTGAGTTTGAGGTTGACTTCGTATCTCCTAAAATAGATCAGTACAGTTGCCATATTGCTTTTACCATGAAAGGTTAGAACTTAGCGGCTCTTCCCTCTTCTTTAGCCTATGCACTTACAAGTTAGATTTTCGCTTCAAAGCAATTTCAATTTTGTCATCAATTTTTCTTCAATTACATTTTTAGTAAACCAAGAAGTCTTCATTACTGTTGCATCGTTAGCCTGACAAACTAGTCCTTTATGGAAAAACACTGGTAATACAGGGATCAATTAATAGCATCTCCTGTTTCTGTCACAATGATCATATGTACATATAATAATCGTTCATTCTGTCGGAAAAGTTGTGAGCTTATGCATATAGGAGGCAGCGTATGGGCTATATGGAACTGAAAGATCCTTTTCTGACACAAAAACTACAACATGACATATAACCGGAGCACTCGAACAGTGGGAAACTGGAAGGAGTTGACATCGCAGACCTGAGAAAAATAAACTGCAGGCACCATGGCGTAAATAATATTTGAACATCCTAGTTCTGATTCAGTGATATCAGCTATGAGTTTAAACAATCATCTCCTTGTACATATAGAGTGTAGGGAGTCGCTTTATCTCGTCAGTAGTGTAAAAGCTACGAAATGTTAACAAAATTATTCCTATTTTCTGACTTTAGCTTTAAATGACAATGTGGTTAGAAATATGCTCTGAAGCAAACGTTTGCCTGAATATAAATAAATCCCTTCTAGAAAAAGGAAAACGAAGATCAGCACAGATCCTCAGTCAGGTACTCAAAGGCAATGTTCTATCCTTCATGACCAATAAAAAGTCAGTAACTTAGCGCCTTACATTGATAAATAAATAAACAATGATACAATCGTTATACATTCATGGCGGTGTGCTTTTAATCCTGTTCGGGAAATTTGAAAGGTAGACCAAGGGGCTTTTGAGACAGGGGTGAGGGGGGGGGGGGAGAAACATGTTCCTAGCTGACTGTACTTTGTACTACCTGGCCTGGGATTCTTGATATTTGGTCACTCTTTTAAAACAGTTGCTTTATTACATGCAGGGTTGCATAATGCGGGAGTTACCGGGAGTCAATTGTTACGGGATCAATTTAGACCCTTTAGATAACATTCAACGTAAGTTATAATATAAAATACAAACACGAAAAAATATCAAACTCAAGACTCTATAATGCTGATGATGGGTACATGTATTTCTGAAATTTCATTCAATTAACTTCCAGCAGTAAAATAACAATAATACTAACATCGTGGTCCTTTTTTACTCCGTCATCGTGATCTCCTAGGCTTTTTTTCATTTGTTTTAAATAGCTTTGTATAGTTGGTCAGACTAGTGCAACTGAGTCAATATAATAAACTATGCGACGCTAATAATTAATGAGGGGAAAGATCTGTCTGCATTTCATTTGCTGTTATCATGCTTCCTCATTAAATGTGATTGGTCGAGTATTAATATCTCATGTGACGTCAAGCTCGTTTCAGTGACACTCTACAAACGTTACTACAGTTTACTGTCACTTTTTCTTTGTACTGACCAGTAGCAATCATATGAAACATCCGTTGCCCGCCTGTATACCGTTTTGTTATCATAACAGTAATAATCACTGTATACGAGTGAATACAAAAAAAGCAGTGACGTAGTAGCATCTACGTATAGTTACTCAGACGAGAATGACGTCACATGAAATGTAATAAGACAATCATTCCCTTTAATTAATAACTATAATCTAAAATCGAGGTTGTGGTGGGAGATTTGCAATGGCTGAAGGTGAAACACAAACGTGGGTCCGGTCTTTTCCAGGCTGCTTAGAGTCCAACATTGCTAATCACTGACGATAAAAAATGAAAAATAAAGGTTAAAACATTAAAAGAATGTTATTTTATGCTTATAGACATCGTTGATTTTGAACTAAATCGTAACTAAAAATCTTACAAATCTTAATATCTCTCTTATAGATACAAGCTACCCTGTTTTGTTTGTGAGTGTGCTACCGTGCTATTTTTTTATGAATGTAATAATGTCTAGTGACGTAGCACTCTGTGAAATAACAGTGATAACAAAAGTTTGTGGTAATACTGCTTAAAACTGTTTAATACTTCAAAGTGACTTGGTACCATTGCCTGTGAAATTCTGTTTTTTTGTTTTTATATAATTTTTACTATGTACTGAACTTAATGGAACCAACAAATCATTTTAACTGTATCCATGCTACTCAATATGAGACGGATAAATAATGTCCGTTATATTCGACATTTGTAATTTAGTCCCAAACTGAATCAATTTATATAAAATGCAGACGCGAATTTACTCTTTAGTTTTCTAGTTGTTGTTTTACCAAAGTTTCTGTAGCTTTTAATTAAATCTATGAATATAAATATGAGTAGAACTTATACTAACTTGAACCGCAAGAGGCTTTAACAATGGTGCCGTCAGCTTTGTACGAGCAGAAGCAACGCGGCTCTTTCGGACAAACTGATCATAAAAACAATAAGAGCAATTAAAGCGAATAGAAAGGTAAGAAATTAAAACAAAAAAGCAAAACAGTCAAAAGTCATATTTTAGGTCATTACGTTGATTGAGCAGGTCACCTCACTTTTTAGGTACTGTAAGAAATTTTCCTGAGGTTGGTCACGCATTCCTGTCAGCACGCATTAAAGTATTTCGCCTTACTTGCTTTTGTTTTAGGTTAACGTTCACCTTAGTTTGTTGAATTTATGTGACGTAGAGTAGCGTCTTAGATTAGTTTAGTCAATATTATGACTAATCGTGCTTAACATTGAATGGTTTGTATGTTTATTACTCTTGACGGACAGTGTGTTGATAGATAAAAAGTCACTTTTATTTGCATTTTCACAATTCAAAGAATTGTTAAAATTGACATACAAACAAACAATTGAAAACAATAAAGTTTGTGTAATATGAACGACTGCGTGATTTAATTATAATTTAAAAGGCCCAAGAAAACTCACATGGAAAACGAAATTTGGCTCTTTTTTTCACATTGAACAAATAAATCAGGAGAGAGAGAACAGCCGTCTGATTACTCATCATGACGTAAACGCCATATTCATCAACTAAATTGCAATTCTAATTAGTTATTATACCGGATGTGAAATTGGGGAATTTTGGTGATTTCTCAAATCCACAGTGAGGGACTATGTTTGAAATTTGAAACATTCTGTGATGTGGTAGATGACTACACTTGGCTGTATCGTTAATGCCTAGTAACGATGTCAAACAATAAAAAAAAATACACCGAGATCTGATTGGCACCAATTTTATGTGAAGTAATATAAAAGTCAGTGAACACAAATTTTCACATTTCAATGAATAAAAATTCTCAAATGGTACTTTGCATGAAAACGGTGAACACAGATTTGCCAGGTAAATCCAAATTGCAGTTTTAACTATAATTCTTCGATGTCTAATTCCTAAGATTTACCCGATAACGGTTTCCCAGTCAACACAGAGAAATGTTCACTTCAACACAGGCTGTGATGACACGACTGATTTCATGAATATGTAAACATTAAATCTAAATTTGTATTTTCATAAAAAAAAAAAACCTTGAAATTGATAGACATTTGACCGAGTAAAATCCCTTTGAGGAAATTGTAATTATTGACCCTTCCTTTGTAGTCCAAACACTACGACGTGCTATGGCTATGCTAGTGACGAAAACCCAGTTCACATTTGAATGTCCTGTCTTTATGAATGAGCCAATGATTTAATTTCTGACACCACACTTTGGAAAGAATCGCAAGTTGAACATCTGTTAAAAGCTAAATATAGAAACGTCGTTATCAAATTTAGACGTTTGAGCACCTACGTGATTTCAATCGTTATTTTTTTTTTAACTTATTATCCCTTTGCACATCTCTGGTGACATGGATATGTATCTCTTTCAGTACCTTCTCTGTATAGTAATCCCTTTCTACAACAAAGATTATTTTATTCACAGTGCTATTTCTTTCTTTTTTCACCGTACGTGTTGTTAAATTTATGTCAGTTGCAATATTGTAATTATATTGATTTTGAAATAATTTGACATAATTCTTTAATTCCTTTTGGGGTTGTCAAAGAAAATAGAGGTTTGTCCACATGCATGTGATCGATTACGATCGATGTGGAATTTGCGTTCAGAAACAGATCGGTTGACCTACGTCCCCTTGCGTCGACTATGATTTCTTGCAGGAAATGTTATTCCCAGAACATATGCAACTGCACGAGGAGGGAAATCGACTACAGCAATACGGGATCCTGTTCAGGAGTGTGAACTTGACGTACCACATGGCCAAACTGAGATTGTGAAAAAATACCCATCCAGAGATTGTATTCAGGCAGGAGAGGGGTTAGGGGAATGGTCTTAAAAAAAAGTGCTGTCTTTGGGAAGAAAACAAGAACACACCTTAAACATCTGGATGCAAAATGGTGCAATGTTGGAACTTGAATTATAATCAAACTACTGTAGAAGTCTATTTGTCGTGCATTTTTTCAATGCAACGAATGCATAAGCGTATCATTCACGAGAGGTTTTTGAGTTCGGTAGCGAAAAAAAAAAGAGGGAAAAAAGCAGTTGTACTAATCGGGAAGGTGGTGAGGAGGGGAATTTTGGACACTAGAAATTACTTCACAGGAAAATTTCGTTCATGGTGCTTTTGAGGATATAAACATAACGTAGATTATGTATAATGCAGAGATGTAACCCAATCTCAAATTCCTTCAGGAGAGTCACACCTGCCATATCGCCTACCATATTGCGATAAAATCATGTGCAGTGTCTTGTTTTCCCTGTTCAAGAAGACTTAGGCCTATGTAGAACGTTGCAAACAATAACACTTGGTAGAAAATATTCAATTTTCAATATCCCAGCTTTCCAACTGATATAATGTTTGATAAAATGCCAAATTCACTTTAAAAAACCTTTAAAATGATGATATTAGTACTCACTGAAAAAATCGTTCTTGTTCCCTTTCCCCTTCCTTCCCTTTTTCCTTCCCCTCTTCTCCATGTAGTTTTCTACCATCGTATCAAATAAGTCATCTTCCTCAGTATACTCAGCAGTTGCCACGGCGACAATTACCGCCAAAGCTAAAAGGATGTAAAGGGTTTTGGACTGCATCTTGCTTTGTCAGAAAAAAAAAGAAAAGAAAAATGGTCATAATAGAATCTTTTCCGTAGTCAGTATTTACTTTCAAAGTTATACTTGTATGGAAATGGCAAACAGTGACCTGACAAGTGTACCAAAAGTTTGAAATACACAGTAGGTTCTCTAGACGACATTAAACCGTTGAAGGAAATGCTTAATAATTGTTTAAGTCGTCAAATTTTATTATTTTGTTTGAGAGAAATTTAACAACGGGTACGAGAGTGAACGCCCTGGTTTATTAAAGGGGCTCATTGAGCTGGTACACAAAACCAGTTATTTTGCGACATCTGTTGAGTACAACTCATGTTGGTGATAATTATCAAATTCAGAGATTCAGAGCATTTGCCACACAACTGAAGCAACAGAGATGGGGTAATTAAAGATTGAAATGACTTATTGAAAATTCGTGACAAGACAGTCTACCACAAAGTACAAAGCTCCGGCAACTCCTATTTTACAAAAAAAAGATGCAGTTACTCACATTTTTAAGAAAATTAGGGATACATACATGACTAACGAGGCTAATTAGAAGTACTGGCATGCAACTGTTACCTTCAGACACGTCACAAAATGAGCCAATTCTGACTCAATTTCTAAAGGCTTTCTAACAACTAGAAAAATGTGTCAAAAATATTTCTAAACAGATGCAAAACCAAAGAAATCAAATAATCATTGAAACGAAAACAGAACAAAAAGAAAACGAAAACAGAACAAAAAAAAAGGACAGAATTTAGGACCTGAGGGAGCACTGATAGAGTTTAACAAGAGAGTTCAATGTTTCCTAACGTTAATGACGGAAAACACCAGACTAATGGGATACCCGCCTGATCAATGCCAAAAAGTATTTAGACGATAAAATAACGGCCTGCAAAATATGGGACTGTTAAATGGGATAACGGAAAGACCTCAGAATGATAGACATAGACAAAACTTTGCAAAATTTCCCTCTTACCCTGACAAGATTATCGTCCTAAAGAGTCAAGCGCATGGACTATAAAATAATCAATATTTCCTTCTGAACAACTGTCCGTAATAACAAAGTTTGATCGGCCCAATGGCTGGCCTCTGTCGGCCACTCCTGCGGTACGGTAATAATGTCCTGTGGACTCCAAGAAAAGACCCAATGAATACAGCAGGTGAACAGCTTTACCGAAGTAACACCCGTCTTTGTTTTCTTTTAGGAAAATGGATGGACTATACTGACAGACGATATCAGTTTCAACTGTAACTTGAACTGTAAATGTCAATAAAGTGTGTATTCTTGGCGTACTTTGATAATTCTCTATAACACTATTTACGATTGAAGGTTAACAACGTTACCGCGGATGGACGTTTCCCAGTCTCCAACTCATACCCAAAGACTATCCAGCAAAAAAATTGCTTTGACTTTTATTTTATTTTTTTGGTTTTCAATCTTTTTATGTAGATTTTTTCTTCATCTCAAATTATCTAAAGATGCCTACGGAGGCATTTTTGTATTGCCAAACGTAAGTTTGGTCAAAACTCGTTTATACGGAAACAAGATTAATATAAAAGTCGGTTTTATGTTTTCACCCAAATAATATTACTTGACTCACGTGACTCTACTCATTAGCATGGTATTTAACGTAATGTCTCCGATAGTAACTATGTCTGGTAAATATCTTTTAAGTACAATGTAGAATTTATTACATGCTAGGTGTCTAAATCGACAGTGTCAAACTTCTTTAGCTTTCTCACCTTTCTGTTGTGCTTGTCTCTAGTTTAGGGGGTCCACACCACAGCATAAATTCTTTTTTCCCCCGAAGCATTTAAAACACGCTACTACTTACACTTTTATTAGTCTCTTGCTAGGTGCTAATCGTCGATGCGTCTTTTTGTCAATTTACTGGTAAAAAATAAAGCTTAATTTTTTACTGAAATCTGAAATACAACGACCTCCCTCCATATCCTTTTCATGTAGAACATATTATTAACACTATCGACACTACTACGTTACTTTAAAATAATCTTGCCCTAATACCAGTTTATCTATTTGAGAATCACAAACTTTATATCCACACTGTATAAACTGATTACTCTAGACAGTCAAGTTTCAGTTAAATTTAAGGAATTTGCTTTATTTGTACAATCTCTTCTCTTAAACGTTTCTATTATGCAACCGCCACTTCTCCTTATGAAATATTTATGATAATTTAAGTAAGTTCCTCTACAAATTGAAAAGACACAATTTCACAAGACAGACTTTCAGAAGAGAGAGAGAGAGAGAAAAAAAAAACATCCAGAGAAGCTTTGAATCTACAGAAGCACAAATAGGGCCTATATTACACTCTTTCCAAAGTTGAGAATTTCTATTCACCTCTTTACTCAACACTTGTGTCGTGTCGGAGTCGGAGTCGTTTCTTCTGAGAGACGTATCGACGGACCCCCCCCCCCCCCCACACACACACGATAACGATAACGAAGCTTTGATCAAGCAGATGGCCTTTTTGGAATATTGTCTCCGTAACATGGTGTTTGCCTCCCCTAAATTTTTATTCCATGAAGGCTTTGAGCAAGGGATGGTTAGCATAACTCTTATCCCAAACCTTTCAAAAAAGCAGCGCTTCTTACAAAAAAGTGACGACAATTTGCCTTTTTATGATCTCATGAAATAGTTACAAAATGTTTATCCAGTAGATCATTCACAATTGCTTTGACTCTACTTTCCATTTATGGGGAGGCAACGTTTCAAAACAGTCACTACATCTGTGACACATCAGTTTTATTCTTGACGCTATACATGATTGTAGGCATTACTTTATTTCATTGGCAATGGTATTTCCTGACTTTGAGTAGACAGTGGAAACCTAGACGAAGGGAATATTTAAGGGATCATATTACACTTTTTAATTTTCTCGTACTGTATAAGAGTTTTGTACTACAACTCTCCTTCGTGCGTGGCAATGTTTTCTGTTAGATTAACTACTTTAAAGTCTCCACAAGTGTCCGCGGGGGATGCCCCTTGGCTCTTTGTTCATTGTAATGAGCTTTTAATTAATTAAGTTAATAGTAGTACCCATACTTATGATGTCAATATCCCAAGCATTAATAGCAAGATCTTTGGCTATACCTATGACACTGAATTGTCATCGGTATAGCCGACTAGATACTCACTATTGGACCCGCATAACACGTTACACAACTCTTCGGAAACATCTGAACTAAATCCTTAACTTTCGTGTGAGGTCCGTCCCAAATAGTTCCACAAGTTTGACTTCCCAACTTGTGACTGAACGATTACTTACATTGGCATTAAAGTTTACAAGCTGCTCTGACGATATCTTTGACTTTAGCTGTTTCGTTAGGCTTAAGTTCTCTCAAGTTAAAAGTATCTTAAAAAATCCTTCTCTTATTTGAGACATTAGAATTGTTGAGACCTTTTAAGAGCTTTTTTGTTTTTTCTCCGAGAATTCCAGAACATATTTTTTTTTTTGAGTGAGCTTAACACTATTTTAAACAACTTTGTCTGGAACAAAAAACTTGACAACATTAAACCACATTTGTTTATAAATACCCAAAGTAAACGGTGGCTGAGATATGATCAATGTTAAACTGCTTGAGCAATGACTGAAGTCTACAGGATTCACCTTTGTCTTGACGAGCGTTAGATTGCAAGGAAAACAATCATCTGATCTCTTCTGGTTGTGCTACTCTTTATAAATAAAATCCCCATAGAAATGAGATTTACTTTGATATGTTTTTTTTGAAAGTGATGTGTGTGAGACGTAGACTGACCTTAAACAAGTTTGAAAATCTGTATATTTTACAAGCATGTCCATAAAGACGACTAAAATATTATTTACTTACAGCAACTTGAGATTCGCAATGCATATCAAGTTAAAAAATAAATATTTAAATAAATTATGATATTTTACTTTGATGTCTATATTCAACATTTTTGCCCATTTTCCCTCTGGCTTACCTTTTGATATAATCTGTCCTGTGTGTAAGGCATGGAGACACATTGCATCGAGGAATATATGGCAATACTGAGAGTTTCAATTCTTTCACCATTAGGAATCACTCCAATAAAGATGTTTGTCTGTTTTTTTTTTATAGTTTGATTTTTGTTCGCTAATCAAAAGCGTCCTTTGCCTATATTAAAGTGGAGACCTTAATTCTACCCTTGACTTGATTAATATCTTTTCCAGGTGCTGAAAGTTCTAGAAGAGCGATGAAACCCAGACATCTATGTCTGATGCCGTTTCTAGTTGCTTTACATATCTAGTCGAGTTCAACACGAATTTAATTTATTTTGGTGACATAAAAAGACAAAACAACACTTTCATTTTTTCGCCATCAAAATTGTAACTTCTGCTGTAAATTAAATGATATCCATCCAGATCAAATCACGTTTCTCTCATAAAATTGTTTTGCTCTTTTGGTGAGATGATTTTATCCTTCATAACAATAGGTCTTATCGCTAGATTGAAATGTACTTCAATCGATTTTCATCATTATCTTATAACTTATTTAATTACAACACTTTGCAAGAAAGCACTGTCTAGGAAATCTATTCTGTATTATCTCTATATACCTTTACAAATTAAACCGAGAATACTAGACTGAAAGAATAACATTATAAGCAATTGAAAGATTACAATTTTTTTAGCAGAGAATAGAAATGATAAAGTTACCAATACTTACCGAGAAATCCAAGACAAACGGTTCAATTAAGTGGTAAAGTTTGTGGGTAGTTGAAGAAAAGTCTGGAAGACTGGAGAGAACCAAACAGCTTTATAAATGTTTTTGGCCTTATGTTTTTCTAGAAAATATTTATGAAGCGTAATCGTCATAACGAAGGACAAAATTCCATGATCATTTAGGACTTGTCCTATTTCGTTATTAGGTTGATCTTCATGAATGATTCATTTGACATTAAGACACATTAATGTAAGAAAACAAAAATAGGCCTTGCATTGTAATAACATTGTAACCTACTATGTATGCATGGGTGAGAAAACAAATAAAAAACACGAAAAAGTGTATCAACCCGAGACCTTTTCATCAGTCACGGTAATATTAACTTAAAGAAAGACCATCCTACGAAAATTGACCGGGTGATTTCAAACGGGAAAGCAAAACAGAAAAAAATACCAATCGATTTGTCATCATGGCCTGTATAAACAAAGCATTGTGGTAACTTCCTCTTGTCTCTCACGTAACACTGTTCATGTGTAACATGAAAATACTTTAGATATATTGCGTTAATTCATACCGAACATCGTGGCGGTTTGACTAGTGTTGAATTATTCAAAGTAAAAAAGGAAATAAAATATGTCATTTAGTGATAATTTACATAGAGAAAAGCACAAGCGACGTTTACAAGTAGCATACTTGCTGTTTTCTTTTCAATAGTATACAAATATTTATGCCGTCTAACGGTCATTTAGATCAAAGAAATAATTAAGTGGAAATTAAGTATTTCATATATGTACAATGTTTGAAAAATATTGTACTATACCCTTTGTATGTGAAAATGCAAAATATCTTTTTTCTTGGTTTATAAATTGCATAGGAATTAAAAAAAAATTACACATGTAAAAAATAAGGTAGAAAACATTTAACAAGAAATTTTAATATCATTTCAGGATCTTCACTTTGTCGTTTTCTTCAGTCAGGTTGAGCTTGTGGAGACACGTGTTACTGTGCTCCGTCTTCATTATGTAGTACTGACACACCTTATGATTTAGGACTGCTCCGATGTTGTTATGACTGGTTTTGTTGAGGCTTCCGGCAATTTTGGGGCAAGCAGTCGTTATGTGGGCAACAGTCTCGTCTTTCTGTTAACACATCCTGCCCGTTGGGTCTGTTGATCTGTGGAGCGTACTAGTTTGATGGCACTTGGTATTCAGGGCTATTTTTTGGACAGTCGTTATTAGTGCCTCAGTTTCAATTTTGAGCCAAGCGCCTTCTCTCAGCCACTGGTGGGTGTTCTCCATGACGGTGATCTGTGGAGCAGTTTTATCGTCCACTTCGTATCGTATTGTTTTTGAAGTCTGTCATTGTTTCCTTCTTTGATTTGTACCCAGTTAGTGTCCTATTTTGCCCCAGAGCTTTTGTTAATGGGTCTGAGTCCCTGGGTACCATGATATATTCCTGGAGTAGGGCCAACTGGAATGTTACAGTGGCTGCGACTTCTTTCAGGCCTCTTCCACCCTTCTTTCTCGGAATATACAGACGTGCATGTCCGTGGCTGTAATCCGCCATACATCGCCAGTGATTTCCTTTTCTTCCTATAGAATTCTCATTTTGCGACTAGTTTATTGTGCCTGCCATGAGGGGATCACAGGTGGGGCGTATGTATTAATTGCCTCTATTTTATTCCGTTTATTTAGCCTGGGCTTCAGTACCTGTCTCAGTCTTTTCCTGTCTGTTGCCGAGGCCTTGTACTTGACCTTCCTCTCTTTGTTTTCCATATCCTGTAGTATGCCCAAGTATTTATATCCTTCATGTAGCTCTACATCCCTTATCTGTTCAATGTCAAGATCAAGACTGTTGGTCAGCTTGATGTTTCCTCTGACGATGAACTGCCTGGCACACTTGTCGAGCCCAAACTCCATCTTGATGTCCTTGTTGAATATCCGGACCGTTTTGACCAGTGCTGTCTAGTCCTTTTCATTTTTACTGTATAGTTTAATACCATTCATGTACAGAAGGTGGTTGATTTATGGCCTTCCTTATATCCTTGATTGGTCTGACAAAGCATGTGGCTCAAAGGATTGAGAGCTACACAGAACAGGAGCGGTGAGAGTGTATCACCATGGAATATTGGTTAGATGTTCCAATCCGAAAGTTAGAGCGCTGATCCAGTTCTTCATTGACATCTCTATGAGCCTCGTAATTTGGGGGTCGATCCGATGTGCCCTCATATTGTGCATAATCCAGGAGTGCGGGACAGAATCATAAGCCTTCTTATAGTCTATCCATGTCACTTCTAGGTTGATGCGTCTTTTCTTTGAGTCACTGGTCCTTGCTTGTCGATCAGCATTTGGTCTTTAGTCCCTCCGCATCAGCTTCGTGACCTTTTCTGTTCGTGTTTCGGGATGTGGTGTTCATTTAAGTGGGCCGTTATCTTGTAAGCCGTTGTCCCTGACATCAGTTTCCAGGTTGTAGGAGGGCAGGTTATTGGCATGAAGTTGCTTGGTTTGTACCCTTGTGTTGGGTCTTTCTGCATCGGGACAGTTCTGCCTTTGGTGAGCTAGGCTTGTTGGTTGACCATGTCCTGCAGCTGAGTTGCCAGTCTCGAGTGCAGGCGTCTACGAGTTTGACATCTCCTTGACTTTCTGTTTGATCTCTGTCGTTGTGATCTCTGGAGTGTTGTTTCGAATGGTTGTGCTCACTTTGGGTCTTTATTGTGTGTGTGCGTGATGCCCCATATCCCTTTCCAGTATTTGTATGTCCGGTCAATGTCGGGTACGTCTGAGGTATTGGTGTTGTCGGGCAGCTCAGAGACCACTCTTCAAAGTATGACTTTAATGCTTCTCCTTAGCTTGAACATGGAATTTTGTCGGTTGAAGTCATTTAATGAATGTTTAGAGACCGCTCTTCAAAGTATGACTTTTATGCTTCTCCCTAGCTTGAACATGGAATTTTGTCGGTTAAAGTCATTTAATGAATGTTTACCTGAACTCTGCATGCTATTGAAGACTTTACTCAGCAATATTCAACCCGCAAAGGTAGTCATCAGAGAATAATAGAGACGCTACGTGCCCTTGTAAGTTAGGTAACCTACTCTCAAAGAAACCGATTCGCTGTATCATTTGATTTCACATGCACACGATCTTTAGGTCAATTAGTCATTGATGAATCTCAGCCAGTTAACTAACCAACGTTCCTTAATCAAAGGCATATTGACTATGGGACGTCAACATAAGAAAAATTAGAAAAATGGTTTTCCTGTCTAGTTGCACTTTCTGACCGGATTTTCTTTTCTATTGGTAGATCATTTCTGCCATTTATTTGTCAATTAGGTATGCTTATACGCGATTTAATTAGAAGAAGAAAATGCAAAACATTATGTATCGAAAGAGGATTCGAGGAAATCATGACCTGGAACTACTTTGATACTTGCTGTCTTCCTTCGTCCTTGAAGAACTGTCTTCTCACACTTTGAGGGCTATTACCTTGTTGAAAATCATTGTCAGGTTAAAAAGGGAGGGGGCGTGTGACCCTAATAAGGAATGATTTTGTATTTGAAGTGAGACATGACCTTTCACTCCGAAACAATGATCTAGAAAGTATTTTTATTGAAATTTCAGTACCAAATGTTACCAAAAAGATGGTTGTTGGGGTAATTTATCTACCACCAACCGGGAATTTTGCAAATTTCTATGATCATTTGGATACTATTTTAAGCGACTTATCGTCACACTCTAAGTATGGTTTTGTCATTGGGGACTTTAACGTTGATCTTTGTAAGCCATCTTCAACCGAGTTTTAAGCAATATTACATCTTGCGGTTTCAGCCCATTTGTTAGTAAACCAACCAGAGTTACGAATAGCTCTAAATCTTTGATTGATAATATCCTTACTAATATGAACTATATTGTTGATTGCAAAACGATTGATAAGTCTGGGATTTTAGTAACTGACATCACTGATCATTTTCCAATTTTTATCCACACCTCTGTTCAGCCTTATATTGTGAACACGTTGCCAGTATATTGTAGGAACTATTCATATCGAAATGTTCAAAGTTTTATTTCATCCATTTCACTTGTCAGTTGGGATCATATTTATAGGGAGAGTGATGTTAAGATCTCATTTGATGCCTTTTTTGCTACTTTTCAAAAAATTTATACTAGTAGTTTTCCTTTTATTAAAATGGGTAAAAGAAGGAAGAAAAAACAACCTTGGATTACTACAGGTATACTTCAATCGAGTAAGTGTAAACATAAGCTTTATAGGCGCTTCCTCAAGCAACCAACACAAGAAAATAAAGCATATTACAGAATGTGTCGTTATAAATTAACTCATATTATTCGTATTGCAAAGAAAATGCACTGCAAGGATTTATTTGACAAATCCAAAAATGAAGTTAAATGTACCTGGCAACAAATAAACGACATTCTGCATAAAGATAGAAACGCTACTTCTTATCCGGATAAATACATTGATTGCGATAAGTCTTTTACAGACCCAGTAAGCATTACTAACGCTTTTAATGACTTCTTTATCAATCTTGGGCCTTGGCTTAACAAAGACATTCCGAATGTTTCTCCCATGAAAAACTACTTAGCCTGCAGTAACCTTTCTTCTTTATTTTTTCCCCGATTAGCAATGATGAATTTGTAAAGATGGCCTTCGATTGTTTGAATCCTACAAAATTAGCTGGCAGTGACGGTCTGCGTCCTGCCATTGTTCGTAAAGTGATCCCATTCATCTCAAAACCTCTCATACATATCTTCAATGCTTCCCTCACGCAAGGCATCTTCCCTGAAAAGCTGAAAGTGGCTAAAGTTGTTCCATTATTCAAAAACGTGATCTAAATCAGTTTGTAAACTATCCCCCAATTTCGGTGTTGCCCTGTCTTTCTAAAATTTTAGAAAGGCTAGTTTTCAACATAGTACAAAACTTTCTAAGCAAGCATGAAGTGCTCTCTAAATGCCAATATGGTTTCCGTCCAGGTCATTCTACCGAATCTGCTCTTATTGATGCTATTGATAAACTAAACAAAGCTATCGCAAATAGGCAGACTTCCATTGGAATTTTTTAGACTTATCAAAAGCGTTTGACACTGTCGACCATAGTATTTTATTAACTAAACTCTCCTATAACGGTATTAGAGGTCCCCCACTCGATTGGTTTAAAAGCTATTTGACTTTTAGGAAACAGTACACTCACTTTAAAAGTGTTGATTCTGATCTGGTTACTGTTCTCTGTGGGGTTCGACAAGGTCCAATCCTTGGCCCACTTCTCTTTGTTATATAGGTAAATGACATAACAGCTGTTTCTCAAAGGTCTTCACTTGTTTTGTTTGCTGATGACACAAATATTTTCTTTTCTGATGACGACCCGGATCGATTGGAAAATACTGTTTGTACTGAACTTAGTAATTACTGTGATTGGTTTTCGGTTAACAAGCTATCCGTAAATATCAGTAAAACCAAGTGTATGGTTTTTAAATGGTTATATAAGTGTAACAATCATTACAATTTTAACATAAATATTAATGGTGACAAACTTGACTTAGTTAATAAAATAAAATTCTTGGTAGTAATTATTGACTCCAAACTAACCTGGCATGAGCACATTCACTACTTATCCTCCCATGTTGCAAAAGGAGTCGGTATTATTGGTAGGCTTAAATACATTTTTCCCAGGAGTGTCCTACGTACCTTGTACTTAACCTTAGTTTATCCACATTTCACTTATTGCAGTGCTGTGTGGTCCAGTACCAATAAGTCATACTTAAATAGCATTGCTCTTTTACAGAAAAGGGCTGTTCGACATATTTGTCGCTGTGGTCCACGTGATCACATCGATCCTCTCTTCAAAATGTTGAATTTACTTAAACTTAACGACATTATCAATCTAGGAATAGCTTCATTCACCTAGCGCTTTACCAACAACCTGTTACCACACGCCTTCTCAAACTTTTTCACAATCAGCACCCATGTTCACAGTTACAACACACGTAATCCTCAGCTTCCTCTACATACTGTAAGTCGCATATCTCGTCCTCAATTGAGCCTTCGGCATCGTGCCATCAATCTTTAGAATATACCTACCCAAGACTGCAATTGACAGTCATAGTTTCAGATCTTTCAGGTACAATCTTAGTAAACTTTATGTGGTTCAACTATCCGGAGCCCTGCTTTACTTTATTGTGCGAAGCAGGCCCGTAACTAGTAGCCATGTATGAAGGAATGGTGGTGCTATGAGGTGGAGGGGGGGGGGGGGAGTTAATTATCTTATTAAGTTTTCGATGTTTCTATTCTTTTCTCTGCTTTTGCACTAGGGAGGTGAGCACTTCGTCAAGTCCGTGAGGGTTTTTTGTTCAACTTCCTTCATATCATAACTAAAGGATTTACTCAAATTGATGTAATAATTGTATATATGTTTGTAAATATGTATGATGTGAAAAACAAATAAATGAAATGAAATGTAAGATCTATGTTACAACGACATTTCCTCCTTTAAGTCCTTTGTTTTGTTACAATCACCTCATTCCCACAAATTGTTTCGTAAGTTCCCAATTAAATACAGCCCATGAATACAGCCTATTATCGAAGAAAACATAAATGTATTTTCCAGTGCTTTGATATCATTGTGCAAAGATGAAGTCCAGGATACTGTGAATACAACTGTAGAAAGGCCTCCCTATGGTTCCTAGATTGATTCTCCAGTTCAGAGAACCTGGTGGCATGAATCCTGCTAGGTTAATAGCTGGATAATGTTATAATGGTAATATAAATCAAACCATGATATTTTTGAAAATCTTTCTCCCTCATACCATTTATTTCCAGTCCACAACGATCATTACGCACTGAACTATTCTTAACAGGGAACAAAGTTTCCCTAATCTTTTCTGAAACATGCTGCTCTTTGATCAATGGATGAAGATTGCACTACAGTATGATGTGAATCATTTGAAGGAGTCTACATTACAGGGTGATGTATTCTGTCCATGGATCATTTGAAGGAAGACTGCTCATTTGGAAGATTATGCTTAGTCCTCATGGATCATTTGAACGAAGATGGCGCATTGCAGGATGATGGATACTGCTTATAGATCATGTGAAGAAAGATCGCACATTATACACAGATGCTTACTGCTAAGGGATCATTCAAATTATTGCAGGGTGGAGTATGCTTCTCATGGATCCCTTGAACGAAGATGAATTGCAGGATATTGCATGTTGCCAGCGGATCATTTAACGGAAGTTGCACATTAAAGTACATAGAACCATTTCTCACAATTCCTTCGCTTTAGATAGTGTTTTTCCATTTTTTTTTTTAATTTTCGAAGTACAGATAGTCATAATGAAGTGCAACAGTCAAGTTCAAGTGCTTAAAAAACTAAGAACTTTTACATTATCACTTGAATTATAGAAATTTAGACATAGGAACATTAATTTATTGTAAAGCCAGACTGTAAATAGATAGAAAATCGAGGATTCGAATTTCGCTTTTAAATTTTTAAAATGAAAATTATTTCATATCATTATTGCTTTTTCTGAGTTGTAAGTAATTGCGTTTTGTCATTAACATCAAACTTCTCTCCATCATGTTTGGCAAACGTAATAAGGTTTCCAAAATAAATATGCGAAAGGTCCTTGGTATACGTGAGAAAGATGCCAGTTATTTAAGATGTTGTTTATTAAAATGTGCATGGTAATGATAATTATATAATATGTTAAACTGCTTTCTGTAATTGTCCGAAAAAACTAACTTGGACAGGATCGAAATTTGTCTTTCTTTTTCCTGATTAGGTTGTCTCATACAACCTGTCCACTTGTGTTACATGGTAATTTCAACGTTTCCATAATTCTGTCTTTAATTACAATTTTCAATGAATCAATGCTGTTTATAATTTTTGTACCATGAAAGCCTCTTATACCTCTATGGTCAAATACATTAATCTAGGGGTAAGTTTAGTTTCATCTCCAGTTTCTGTCACAATGCTCAGTTACATAGTAATAGCGCGTTCTCGTAATAATAAAGCTGTCATTGTTTGCGTATGAGGAGGATTGTATAGGCTAGATAGAATTGCATGATTCTGAAGTCAGAACATGAAATATGAACGGAGTACACGGTAAGTGGAAATTTGAGAAAATAAAGAAATTAGACTGTGCATTCATTACATATAAAAAATAAATAAAATACATGCTTCATAGATTAAATACATAGTGCACACCTTCATTCACAAACAATTTTATCAACTGTGGGTAAGCAAATAACGCCCCTTTTGTCACGTATGAAGTGTGTACGTTGGTACATCTCGTTAGTGGCATTGGAAATGAGGAAATTTTAATTTTAACTTGATCGTGTCTTATGCAGTGAACAAACTGTTCGCTTTCCAAGTGAAGAAAGCAACCGTAATAGAAAGGAATAATCAGCCGATAGTTTCTCTCTCTGATCAGTCGATTTTGCCCTGTGCTGCAAACATGAGACCCTCCGCCTTCATGCATGACAAATAAATAGTTGAGAGTTTAGCTCCATTCAAATGTGAAATCATTACAAAATTATCCTCTATACAAAAATGACAAGGGTACTTTTGCTCAAGTGGAGAACTTTGATTACAAAGTAGGTGGAGGAAGTCTGCCGGCAAAAAGGTAGGCAAAAATTGACTAAGGAGGGTGCGAAGACTAGCCATATTGTAGAATTTGTTTTAGAAAAAGTAATAATTTAGTAATTGCTTGGGATGGGAGTGTGCTCACGTCGCTCTTGATAAAGTTAAGTGTAGGGGAGCATCGAACAAGCAAAACTGGTTTGGACTTCATGGCACGTCTTTTCTGTTTCAAATTGGTGGTGTTCGGGATAGTATAATGTGGGAGTGTAAAGTAAGTTTGTTGTTATGGAATCACCTTGACTATTTCAGATTAAGCAAACACTCTTTTTAAATACCTCTCCCCACAAAAAAAAGTGACAAAAGTAAGTTATGCTCATTTTGAGAAACCACTACAGCACATATGAAACGAAAGCATTTATCATACTGATGGAACGAATAACTATATTTTTTTTATATTTTCCGTCAATTATTTTGCATCAATAAAATAGGAATAATAGCAACATCGTGGCATTTATCTTACCATCAGCGTGATCTCATAAATACTCATTTCTTCTGTAAATGTTTAGACGACTTGGTATACATTGTCAATCTAATATTAGTGAGCCAATATTAAATATTATATTTGATCACTGGGAAAGCCTGTTTGCATTACATTTATTGTTCCATATCATTCTTTCCATTAAGGCCTTTAATCTTAAATTGACTTTTGTTGGAGGAGATCAGCAACGGATAATGGCCAAACGTGGAAGTGAGTCCGGTCTGTGGCAGATTGCTTAGAGTCCAACATTTCCAATCACTGAAGAGAAAAGAAATGCAACCTAATTGTTAAAATATTGAAGTAGTTGTATGTAGGCTAGATACATCCTTAATTGTGAACTAAATCGTAAAGGAATGTTTTAACGAGGTGAGATTTTCAACGTAACTGTTCCTTCATATGTGTTTATCAATATCATCTATTTAACACTGTACCGTGCTGAAATACTCTGAAACACAACAGTGGCAGTAAATGATTGTGACGATAATGACATCTTTGAACTGACCACAAGGTATGGCCTTTGTGATATCCTGCCTATCCTCACGTAATTGTTATCCTTAAATCAATTTAATGGAAACAACAAACTCATTCTAATTATTTCCAAGCTATATGAATGAATACTTTGATATCACGTATACTGTGTACTTGTAATTTAGTACGACAACTGCCTCGATCAGCACCAGATAGAGGACTGATGTTACTCATTACCGTGCTAGTTTTACTTTAATTAAGTTTCTTCCTTTTTCTTAAGGTTTATGAGTAGAAATAATACTAACGAGAACCACAGGAAGCTTCGAACATTTCGCCGTCACTATTATACGCGCAGAAGCAATGCGTCTTGTTGGGACATTCTGGTGATAGAAAAGAATAATAAAAACTAACACAACAGTAAAGATTTAAAACAGGAAACTTGACATTAGTTGTTAAGTTTACATTACATTTACTTGCGTCCTAGATTAACGAAAGTTGGTATAGTCAACATTATGATTACATGTATTTAACATTGAAATTGATATAAGAACCTAATAATTACGTACTAACCTTGACTGACAGTTTGTTGATTTAGACAAAAAAGTACTTCATTTTCATTAAGGAGAAAAACTAAAATTGAAACATGAACAAACACAAATTGTGTCAGCTTTTGATGAATTTTACAATGTGTTTTTTTTTTTATTCATTTATTGTGTTGTAGCAAGGATAACGGTGGGTTTCATTTTAACGTGCAAGATCCTTGGAACTCACAAGGGAAACTAAACTTCTTTATATTCGAACATTTCTTCTCAAGAATGAACAAGTTCATGGAGGGAGACGATCATTATTCATTTTAGACAACAATCGTGTTACCACTCATCGACTTGCAAAGGCTATATTTTTCGTTTTGGTTCCGTTGCTACCGTTTTGTATTTCATGAATTTCCACATGAAGACTGAGACATTCCATTTGAAATTGTCAATACATTCTCCAGCTTAATCGATCAATACACCTAACTGTTTCATTAATGCTTGGATAGTGCCATAAGTATAATGAAAAGCCACCTACTCATGACTTGTCATTATTTTATGTGAAATGATAAAAGTTTGGTAAGCTTAAATTCTCACGTTTAAGTTAACACAAATCCTCACATGACTTTTAATGATAATTACAGATCAGGTGGGGAAATCAGGAAACTTTAATTAGTCAACTTTGTTCTGTAGTGTAGTAAAACCATGTGAACTATGTCAGATACCAAATCCATTACACGTTCAAATGTCCTCTCATTATTAATGCGTCAAGGACTAAACGGAATTCTTCGTCCACCAACAAGAAACCTTAGCGTTAGTTTTTGAAACGTTTTATGTTCTATCAGTTGGACATAACGATTTTTTAAGGGATTGGGAAAACTTCCTAAGATTTGTGAAGTAAGGCTTTGGATGTTGGGCTTCAGTAAAATCCTGAAAATGTTTGTTTTCCTTTTTTGCACTCTTTCTGTTCCTGCAAGGTCTTGCAAAACAAAAACTCTTTAATTCAGATTTTATTAAAACCTCATGAAAGTCTACATTCAATAAGATACTTTACGTGCGTGAAACCACGTGAGCTGTTATTAAGGTGGACGGGAAAGGTACGTCAATATTTCTTTTCTTTCTTTTCATAAATCTTGAATTCTTTTCCTGTTTCCAAGCACAAAGTTAATGTGATACCAAGAACGTAGACTTATAGCGTTACAACAAATACAATATACTAGACTATCTGCAATATGTTTCGGAGGTAATGTTATATCGGTCATATTGCGCTCAACAAACAGTTGACAGATTAAATTTGCACTCACTAAAATACGTTTTGCTCTTGTTCTTGTTTCCTTTCCTTCCTTTCTTCTTTCCTCTCTTCTCCATGTAGTTTTCTACCATTGCATCAAATAATTCATCGTCCTCCGCATACTCAGCAGTTGCCACGGCGACAATTACCGCCAAAGCTAAAAGGATGTACAAAGTTTTGGACTGCATTTTGCTAAATGAGAAATAAGAAAAAAAAACTATGACAGTTGTTTTAGTTGTCAATATTTTCTTCCTTTTTAAGACAAAAATGTAACTAAAAAATAACTTGACGTAAATTTGCCAGCTTTTAAGTTCCCGGTAGGCTCTCTGAGCACTAAAACCTGGATGGACTTCTCAATAAAATTTGTACTTACCAAATTTATGGTTGATTGTGTTGTCAGTTATGACTAAAACCTGACTACAACCACTAAGATTAACGATAACTTAAATTCACGAGAAAATTAGATATTATCACACTAGCAACATATCAAAATAACGATAATAGTGTGTACACAGTATATACGCATATGTTTGCGTGTTTGCGTGTGTGTGCTTGACAATTCAATGGCATCTGTATATTGTTAGCACGATGTAGAAACAAATCTAAAATTCTGGTTCAACTTTAACATCCACACATCACTTTATTAACTGTCTGATTGTTTTGCATTTACGTCCCAATAGACTGAGAGTTACATAGCATGATTTCTGTATCGTGAATCATTCATGTGAGAAAGTATAGGCTGTGTATAGAGACGTTCCTCTATCCTCTGATTGGTTGACATGAAGTAACTTGAAGTATAGTGAAGCCATCGAAAGTTGAAAGACAGCCAAACCATTTCACTCACCAGGTATCCCAACGCATGAATCTTTGCTCTATGTACAATGACATATGTAGGCTTATCATCATCTTAATTCATCAAGGTTAATTAGTTTGCGAGTCGAATCACGAAATAATTGAAACTCTGATCATCGATATTAGTTTATCTCTCTTTCTTTCTTGCGTCTCCTTCAGTTTTGGTAGATGGAAGATCTTACCTAAATATCCCCAAAATATGAAACAATACAAGATTCACAGGTTAAGTCTATTACATCCGCTGAAGTCAGAAATCTCTAAAGGAGAAATATTCAGAAAACCATGTCAAATTTGTAGTCCACCCCTCAACAAACCATCTAATCTTTTAATAACGTTATCGAGAAAGACATTGAAAGGCGACGAACAAAACGGGGAGAGAATTCATGCTTTAGGAAGAACACTTATAGATGTTAACAGAGATATAATACTGTCACAAAGGCAAAAAAAAAAAAAAAAAAAAACTTTTTCAGAACATAAGTCGAAACATAAGGCATCACACCAATCGGATACCCAGCTGACCCAAGTGAAAACTTCATTTATATAGTACAATAACGTTCTACAAGAGGTTGGAGAATAAAGGGTTGTAAGGCATAACAATGGCATTTTGGAGTATTGTGGAGTACATTAATCATTACAAAAGTTAAAAAGAGCCACGAATTCCATCAAATCCATCAAAAAAGTATGCAGATTTGTGACGTTACGAGATGGACTCCATGCCCTATGATTAAGCTGGAATATGAGTCAAATTCCACGGATGATGGCATGGCCACTACAGTGAAGAAAAACATTGTTCCAACACCATTTTTGCATATTTTTGAATATTCATATCCAGTCCCATTGGTCCCATCCAGTCCCATTGGTCTGTTTGATTTCAAGCGACGGTGATTGACTGCTATGCACGCTTCGAGAGTCTGAATTTTGTAGGGCGATCAGCATTTTCGAGTTTTCATATTCAAGTATCTGGAAACTAGTTCTCTTTCAGATTTTGTGGCATGTGATCTTAGCCATACTTTCTTTGTCCTGAAATACTGACAAAGAAAAAGTTAGATGAGCAGACTATGGCCAGTACAACTTATATTCCTGTTTTAATCCTGTTTACCTAACCTCTGTCGTTTTGGAACCAGATACTTTCTTCTTCACATATATCGATACTTACCAATGTGAATAAGTAAATAAATAATTAAGAGACTATAGGCTTGACGAAAGAAATACTGACAATGTGCAATACTCCACGTCATCTGTTTTTATCAAACTTTGATAAGTCATGTATAGAGAAAACGGTAATAGATATTAAAAAAAAAAACGATTTTCACTCAGTGTTTGATTTTGCAACTTCTGAATGAAGCCAGATCTTTTCTTTGCATGTCACACAACCTTTAAATGAGATCATCAAGGAGCTCACCTTGATAGACGGCCTCTGACTGGTAAACCTCGACACAGATTATTTCCACTTTAACTGTACATGAGATTGGAGGGCTAAATAAACTGACTACTTTATGGGACTTTCCAAGGTCCGATTAGAAATAGAAAATCTTCAATATTTACACGGCACCTTTATATTACACGGCAATTTTACCTAGATATTATGAAAATATTCATAATAATTTCAAAATAATCTTCAAATGCACATTGCAAGGGCCCATCATTCTGAATTGACTGTACTATTAGACTTCCGTTTTGTCTTCAAGAAATCTTCAGACACAGAGGGTTAACTTTTACACACACATACACACACACAGGGTAACTTGCAGGCCGAAATTCCTACACTAAACAGTCACTCGGTCCAACCTCACCTTCTTATCGTTTTACAGAGGTTCAACTTATTGCAAATCGTCATCGCCTTAGGTCACTTTTATAACATCATGCTGTGATGATCGAAATTACGTTTAAGCATTGTTCTCCTTAAAGGGGACTAATAAAAAATTCACCATTAGTTCATTTTTCTTTCTAAAGTGATTGTTCACCGAAATATAGAGACGTTGGGGAGGTGTTTGAAGGTAATTATTTGTAATTTGTAATTATTGCGTTAATTACTGTTGAATGAGAACTCTTAATATTTGTCGGGTACAAAAAATAAACGTTCATGTACAAGACAAGAAAGCCTCCTCCATACGATGACCAATCACAGCCCAAGACTGAGATGACGTTATATGAATAAACATAACCGAATATCTACGGTTCCCATGCTATTCGTGCATTGCGCAATGCTAAGTAAACAAGAGCTTAGTGATAGTTGATGATACGTACAGCACACGTAGCCTACGTATGAAACTGTGCTAAATAGGAAGCCCCACCTCCTCATACCATGAAAACTCGATAGTATTGAATATTCATATTTGATTCGATGAATATGGATGTTACAGACTTTCGGAGTTCTTCACCGATTGTTTTTTTATACCAATTTGACTCGTTCTCCAAATTGTCCACATGTTTTGAGATATCTTGAGCGTATTTGTTAGTTATAATTCATTGCACGATACCGGTGGGGAATTGTAGTGAAATAAATTGCGAAAAAAACTATGATATCCCCTGTAAGGTTTTTGGTGTGTCAATCCAATATCTGATCTTTCTTGAAGTGCTTGGCATAACAATTTTACAAATCACTCTGACGATTTTTTTTTAAACTAAACTATTTACTTACGTTTTCTTGAGTTAAAAGTATCTTAAACACCTCTGCTAGCAGAAACTTTACTTGTATTCGCAAAATAAGAATTATTAACATTCTTTATAATCCATCAGCTAGTTTGCATCTCCTTTTTTTTCTAATTGAAAGCTAATCCTTTATTTACTTATGGTGTTGTTTTTCTTTTCAAATGCATTTTCCAAAAACACGATATTAGTTCTGAATGTCTTATGCAAAATGTGTGCTGACTTGCATCCCCTTCAAACAACTTTGATCAGTATTAGGCTATACTCTTAACAACACTAATATAGAAAGAGAACTAAAACATTGTATACAAATAGCAGATCTTACTCTCCACCATTTTTTTCAGTGTGTTTCATTATAGCAGTCCCTAATACTGACTTTTAAATTTTGACTTCCCAACAAGCAACAGACCACTCTGACGATTTTTTTTTAGTTTAAATCTACATCTAAGCATTTTGAATTAGAAGACTCACTGTAATTGTTATCAAGAGTAATAATCTCGCTGTTTGTTGGAATCGTCTGTACTCTGTTTACTCCATTATATTTTGTTCTTTGATCAACGAAGGGTTTTAGTAAAAATAGTCTTTTAAATATGATCAATGTGGAACTTGTTGAGAAAAGTTTTAAGTTTAAATATACTCAGCTTTATCTAGTAGATGAACGATAAACGCCAATTGAGATAATTTTACATTTTTCAATTTTCACCCTTCCATTGGGACTTTGTTAATGCAATTTCCATTTTTTATCGTCATTGTTCTCTTTTTACATTACTTACATTGAGCTTGAGCTGACTTTAATTGTCCAACTTACAAAAAAAAAGGAGAATTAAAGAGACATTGCGTATTCAGAACTATCAAAGATTATAACTTCGATTATAGTCACTTTGATTATTGTCACTTAGAGTCACTATAATCACTTCGGTTCCCTTTTCTCTTAAGTTTTGTTACATTTACATAAGTATAGTCTCGACAAGTTCCTTCTTAGTGAAATCAACATTGTTAGCTGCAACATTTGAACCCCCAGTAGCACATAGCGGTAAACATAGTGTAACTTTTGTCTAGGAGCGTTCTCTATCCAAGATCTCTAGAGATTTTTGGCTCTTCTCAGTTGCTGTAGATATCCGGTCGAGTTCATCACTGATTTGATTCATTTTGCAGACGTAACAGACAAAAGCAACCAATCAACTGGTCGCCACCAATATTGTATCTACTACTGTAGATCAAATGATAACTATCCAGACCGTATTAAATTCTTTGATATGTTTGCTTTTCTTGTTTGGTTGAAGTAGTATTTTTTTCATAACAATACGACTTTAAGCTGTATCACTAGATTCAAATATACATACGTCGACCATGTTTAATATCATGCTATCTTTAATATTTCAGTCACTATCAGAAAACACTGTCTAAGAAAGACATTGCATACTAACATTCTACACTGTAAATACGTTAGTACACTGGATCAAGAATGGCAGACTGCAATAGCACTGAATACAATCGCAAGATTACAATGATATTGGCAAAGAATAGTATTGACAAAGTTATCAGTACTTACCGAGAAATCCAAGACAAATGCTTCTAATTGAATGGTAAAGTTTATTGGGTAAGAAATAAACGTCTGGAAGAGTTAAGGGAATCAAACATCGTTATATATGCTTTTTGTTTTTATGTCTTTCTTACAAATATTCATATTAAGGTAAACTGCATTGGAGGGAGCAATGACCTATCCACTGATCTTTTAGAACTTCTCTTGTTCTATTTAAGTTGTGTGAGCTCAATATACGATTAGTTTGACATTCAGCAACATTAATGTGTCTAAAATAGGCCACGCATGATAGTAAAAGGAGCCACATCGTCTGAGCTGGTAGGCAGACAGAAAACACGAAATAAATGTCATCGAAATATATTTACATCAGGCACTAATACCGCTAACATAGAGAGAACATCATAATATTATTGACCTAATCTCTTTTCGAAAAAAAAAAAACAACAGGAAAAGTCCCCAATCGACATTTTATTATAGCACATATGAGGTAATGGATAAAGCATTACGTTAATTTTCTCCTGCAACTAGTGTCACATTGTGAAATTCAGTTTAAAGTATTGCCTTGTAGATTGATATTTCTAGTTTATATTTCACGGAATGATTTTTGGGACATGGATTTGATTCATACCAATGATCAATGTTTGTAAAAAAAAAAGTATATTATCGGCAACAAAACGCTAATAATATGGAGGTCGTTTAGACAGAAAAAAGCACAGATGACAGTACCGTTACGAATAACTCTCAAGGTGTAAAATGTCTTTAAAAATCAAATGAAATTAAAACCGTTTTTAGGTCGCGAACTGGTTAATTTTACAACGCTTGATTGATTTATCTCCAAAAATCCACTCAGACTGTCACAGAATAATATGATTGATTAAAAGGGGGTTTGATCCCCTATAAGAAGTTAACCGTGAGCTGTAACATATGGCTTTTTGACTTAAAGCAAACGTGTTTCTTCGGGCGAAGAAACACTTAAACAAATGTTAAATTACTTCCCTGAATATTTGACCTGTCTTTGGGTTAAGTTGAATTAAGTCTGACAAGATTATTAAATATCGAGTCGTATGAACACGCGGCTTTCAATGAATTTTGTTCGGGCGATGAATGCAAAGTAACTCCCCCCCCCCCCCCCTCAAAAAAAGTAGGAACAGTCTAAATTACACTGAATTGTGCGTATGAAAATATACTGAAACACAGATGTCGTAGCGATTTAGGAACTTGTAGTTTCAATATGCCCAGTCATTATTTTTTTTTCAAGCGAATCTTTAGAAGATATCAATTACAGTATAATTACAATCAAGTATAGAAGTTTAAAAACAGGAAGTACATGTAGATGATTAGCTGGAATGTCTACATTCTGAGATATGGAAAATGGAATAAGAAAATACATGAGTAGATACAATCAAGGAAAATTCTTCAAAGGCTTTGTCAGTCGAAAAACAAAGATATTCCATAGTCTGCTGCAGGTAATGGGGTATACAACAAAAATTTCAATCATAATTATCCATATGCATGCAAAGCGAACATGGACTCTAGCAGGCTACTGTAGAAACAAAAGAGAAACAGATAAAGTATAAATCAAGTTGTTATAGTTATGAGTTACCTATTTTTCTATTACTACACAATGCTTCTTGGATCTTGCTTTCAAATGCAGTGTTGACAGGTGCTTGCTTCATTTGTTTCTATAACTGAATATACATAGGTTTTCTTTCTTTCATACTTTTCAGAGACGTTGCCCTTTCTCCTTTGAACAGTTTTTGCTTACATTGGGTTGGTTACATACAAAAATGTTGTTACATTTGATGCTACGTTCGACTTGAATGTATCTCAAGGAATTCCTTATTTCAAGTTTATACGTTTGGTTTTAACTTTTTTAAGTTTTAATCTTACTAGATGAAATATTCATTCTAAGATCTTATCTAGGCTATTCAAAATGACAATGTGATAAGTGTTGGAAATAATTTTATGCCTATAAATCCCAACTCCCTTCTCGGAGATCTGTAATCAAAACGCTGAGAGGTGGGCCTAACAAAAACACAAAATACCTACGGTTACGGTGCTTGCCTATTCAATCCATAAATCCACGTATTTGCTTACGTAAAGGTATAAAATAAATTCGTATGTGCCGATACGTAGCCCTTGCTGTAGTCGTCATGATTTATCCGAGTGAAGGACTGATTGAGAGCTAACAGCCCTAATCGGTATGTTTCATTTTGAATCTTCAGGCTCAGTTTTTTGCTTACTTGTTACGAACAGGTGAAGATAACAGCATCTACTGAATACTGACAGTGGCTGTAAAATGACTCTTTCACTTTTGGGTAAAATTGAACAATGAGCGTTTTCTCCCTAAACTTGAACCTAAACTTGACTTTCTTTTATTATAAAGAGTATCTCACCCGGAATGTACTCCTATGAACGCATCTCAGTAAGCTAGATTTTCTACTGATATTTGTTTGGCCCACTTAGTGCTAAGAAACGAGTTACTAAGGCACTGAAAAGAAGCTGATATGGAAAACAATTTCACATGGTATGTGCAATAACGTTTAAGGATGGATCCCCAGTTAATAACGGCTTCTAAATGTCGTCTTTGTAAATCTTTGTTCATCTTTGTTCTTACCTTTATTAGTACTCATTCTGTTGAATGCAAGTGATATGGTCTACCTGAGTCAGCTGAATATTTGGTTACCGACTGCTAAATGTACTTTGGCCAAGGCCCTTGGTTAGACATGGAAATTGCACATTTATGCATCATAAATTTGTTATTACTATTGTTATGATTGTTACTTATTCAGTGTATGACGGTGTGGTCATGTTGTACTGTAACTTCCAGAAAACATCTGTAAGTAAGTAGACGAGATAAATCGCATGAAAGGAAACAGTTATTGTTTCATTATTTATTTTACTCCTTGTACGTTCATAAGGGCGTCAAGGAACATGAGCGCCTCTGCTAAACGAGTCTTACACTCCATTCTCATGCCAACAAAGAAAGACAGGTATATTTGTAAGATATTTTAAGGAAAGCAGTTTTCCATGAAACATCAGAAACACCAGATAAACAACCGCTAATTCGCAATGTTTCCGAATGTGTAACACACAAACGATAACCTGTATTCAGTTTCTATGTAATATGTCAATAAAGCTGAAAACATGTGTGCCATGTTGCAGTCAGCTGAAATGCACCTTAACTCAGCTAACCTATGAAATAATATTTCGTGTTGATACCGTGAATAAAATTTCCTTGTCATGGAACGATAAATTCACCTTCTTTCTTCCATGGTGGTCTAGAATTAATGTAGGTGAATGACTTGAATTTCGCTCCACATCGTAGCTAAGATGAATGTATCTCAACTCCTTGATCGATGTTATTCAGCTAAGCAAGCTGAAGTTCAAGGCAACGCAAATACAAGTGGACTTGTAGGCCTGTGATACTTTCATCCAACTAATTGGTTTTTCAGTTCAGAGACCTTGATGACGTGAATCCGCGTAAACACCATGGTGATATGAGACGATGTTCCTGGTACCATAGATCTTGAAGTAATTTCATAACCATCGTATTATAAAATGGAGGCCTTTACCTCATGGCACCGTTTATTTCCCATCCATCAATAACATTATGTTGAGAAACAACCTGTAAACAAGGATATGTAGCTGCGATATGCATTTTACATACCTTTTGCACTTTCATCTGTTTTATGACTCTCCTTCCCTAACTTTGATCATGGAATGCTGTTAATGTATAGTACGTCAATGTTTACTTACAGAGACCCCCTTGCATTGACGTCACATAATAATAGAGTTAATAGAGTTTCGCCAACTCAGATTTTTGATGTCGCTTTGCTTCTAACTAGCACTTACGGTACATGTCAGATGCGCCACTTTGTTTCCATTTTGGAACACAAATGATGCAACTCTCTCTGTAAAGAAGCTGTACATAATTTACCAAGGGACTCTACATCTCATCAAACAAGAGACGAACAGTACATATGGCTACCCTAGGGGCTATAGGTACAATGACACAGACGCAACTTGCCAGTGTTAAATTTAGTAGCTTACTCCCGAGATGGGCAGTTCAGTTCACGGTATTACTTTAACGTCACATGCAAGGTGTCCCGGTAGTCCTCAGATGTCAGGTAATCATAGATGACCTATAACTAAACAACATTTTATGAAGAGGCATTCACACATACTCACTATTAGTTTGGTCGTCATGATAAAAAATAACGTTTTTTTTTTTCCAACTCTTACGACACTTTCTGACTGAGTTTGCTACTTGCAGATTTACATCCGATTATAACAACAAATTACAAAACGTTTTATCAGTTGTACGTCACAGCTAAATATTCTGATGAAATATATATATATTATACGAAATGAAACACAGACACACATATATATATATATATAAATATATATATATATATATATATATCTATATATATATATATTCAAATACTCTATGATTGACATTGTAACAACTATGTTAAAACACCAATCTTCGGTTCGTTATACCACGAAATTCGAAAATGCGAAATCTGAAAAACTTCAGTTCGTCTCCGTAATCCACGTTTGCACGTTCAGTGTTTCCTGTCCTGTGGTAGGTTACATTAACGAGTACTCTCCATGTCACAGAGTTAATGTTATATTTCACATTATTGCGAGTTCTCCACGTTACTTTTGACGTACATCTAAAAAAGTGCTGGCATAATTCAGAAGTGTCAGAGGCAAACCCTAAGCCAGAATCCATTGAAACTTTGTTTATATCTACTACCATTTTTGAGCTATGAATTTCCAAAGCAAGAAGATGACGTGGAATGTTGCACAGAGCAAATTAAAAAAATTAAAATTAAAATAATTGCCTAAGTACTGACTTTTCACATTCTTAAGTGACATCGATAATTTTGAGAAAGACAATGTACATACTTCGAGATTAAACCTCTCTGGGCATATAAACTCAATTGTCCTTGAAGTAAAAGTTACGTAAACAAAGGTCAACATAACACATATCATAGGATTCCATCCCTTGACGTCACAATCTTACATAGTTAGCCAAATCTTGTTCATCATGGAGGTGTGAGACAGGAATGTGCCTGCAAAAGGTGTCAATATCTGATAGATTTTTACGGTATTTGTGGCTATTTTTCCATATTTTCAGTGATACACCAAATAGTCCAAAATGTCATTTTCATGTTTCACGACCTTTTTATACATGACTAAATGCATTATGATTCGTGTATCGTTACGACCTGTCCATTGAGTTTTTCTCACTGAAAAATTGCAAACATAAAATCCCTATTTCAACATAAGTTTGGAAAGGCGTTTCGGGCCCTCTGGAGGTTTTGTAAACTTCAACGTATTCTCCACAATCCACGCTGGGTGATGTTGGCGCTCAGCTAAGATTGCCTTGCCAGCATCCCAGCATTGGCCTTTCCTTCAGCTCTTACTAGGAGTGTAGCACAGGGCATTTTGAAGGTTCAAAATTTCGGGGGGGGGGGGGACATTTTGTCTTACGTTCTATCGACCAAGCTCACTTCCACCTCCTACGAGGGGTGAAAAGTGAGCCTGGTGCTCACAGTGTCCCTGCAATCTTTGAGCAGTGATCAGTGATCCAGTCACTTCGAAACTACTTGGAAAATTTCTGGGGATTCAAATTTGGTTTGTTCAGAAAAGCTGTTTACAATGTTGTCCGCTTTAAGTTGCTGGGTACAGCTGATCGGCTGCTGAACTGGGCAGGTTCCCCACCCCTTACAGCCTTTGGAAAAGTGGCTAAAGACCGAGGTTTACCCTCGTCTATCGCATATGGAGGTTAAATGGTGGTCCTGGGAGCAGGGTTGGATTTGAATTCCTTTGCATTGGCGATTGTCTTGTTTTACCACTCCCTCGAAATTCTCTGGCACTAATCGAAAAGATTAGGCAAATCTCGCCGGTGTTCATATCAGGCTTCCTGATCCTCAACTTTCAAATTCAAACTTTAAAAAAGTGGGATGCACATTTCTTGTTCCACCAAGGATCAGCAACTTTCCATGGATGATTTTAAGGAAGATGTACATACAAGTATCTGTATATAATGATTTTTCTCGACTCCTTGCACGCATAGTACTTATATGATATTTTGTCATCATTTTATGTTCTTTTGGCCTCGACATACACATATTATGAAGGTACCTGCAAAAATGGCACTGCAGAATATAAATCAAAATGATGCTATCAAAATTTTCATAGGGAGATGCAGATACGCTGACACTAATTTAGTGCAAAATTACAGAATGCCAACGATTAGAATTGTGCTATTAGTATTTACAAGGTTTGAGGCCTTAGGGCATCAGCGTGTGTGTTACGTAATTATTTTTTGTTACTAACTCCAAACGTTTAACATATTTGGCCAATCGTTTGGTTTTAGGGATGAATCAGAAACCTTGATACACTTGAGAAAGATACTATAATTAGTTATCTGTGCATGGCAATGGCAATTACAGATTGAAGTTATAATTCTGTTGTACATTATTGTCTGGCTTAAAAATAAAACGAAGTGGCTAGTCACAAGGCTGTTATTGTTACTTAGGGGTTTTAGTTAGGGCCAAGGTTACGGTTAGGTTTCTTCGTAAATACATATCCAATCACCGTTCATGTTGTGGGGGTAGGAGTAACGACACACTTTACAAGTGTGTAATTAACGCCCAGCAACTATGAGTATGACGAGATCAAAGATTTTGTGTTAATGTATCTTCCGATGGTGTTATGAAACGTGTCCACATGTGGTTTCATCCCAATTGCATCAGTACTTTGCAAAATGAAGTTTGAGCAAGAAGAACTGGCTTTGGATTCTTCATTTGACAATAAGTTATACTGTCCGAAAACAGTGGAGGTGTTCTACAGTACACTAGTGCTGCTGCGGAATAGAGTAAGTCGGTGCCATAAACTGCGTATATTGTCTTTAAACCAACTTTACTCTTTCGGAATACGTGAAAGAGAAAACAATCCTTCCTAAAGCAAAATAAGACAAAAGTACGTTAGGCTACTTTTTATATTTTTTGCCAATTAATTGTATGCAATAAAATGATAATAATAACAGCATCGGGTGTTTATCACGTGATCTCATAAATAATAATAATTTGTAAGAAGGTGTACACCAATTTGTGCATCGATTTCCATGCTAGCACGAGTGAGTTTAAATATGTAATGTTTACAACTGATCGCTGGCAAAGATCGGTCTGAATTACTTTTGCCGGTATCATTCTTTCTTCTTAACAGGCTGTAATCTGAAATCGAGGTTGTTGTGAGATCAGCGATGGCCAAGGTCAAAACCAAAAAGTGATCGAGTTCTTTTCCAGATTGCTTAGAGTCCAACATTGCCAATCACTGAAGACAAAAGAAAAGCAAAGTAAATATCAAAATATGAAAACAAAATATTTTGTGTAGTTTAGATACTTGGTCAATTGTTGAAATACATCGTTCATTGTTTAGATATATGGTTAATCGTAACTACATATTTTAACAACATTAGGGATCGAATGAAATCCCTGGACCTCTTGTAGCTGCGGTATTATATGACCCTTTAACAATTTGCTGAGGTAGAACAATGGCAAAAAAGAAGTGATAGCAAATGCTAAAGGTGATAATAAATTGACGGAGTGTATCCTCTGAGAGATACTGCCCCGCCTTACATAATTGTGATCATGAAATCAACTTATGGAGACAACAAATTCATTCTAATGATTTTTATGCTACTTCAGTATGATACGAACAGTCCTACAACAGTATCACTTGAACTATGCATTTGTATGTTATTCCAACAACTGCCTCGATAATTACAAACTACAGGACTTCATTTTTCTGTTTTTTTTTTTAACCATAGTTCATTCTCTATTAATTTCATGAACAGAAATGATACTTACGGGAACCACAAGCGGCTTCGTAAATCGTGCCGTCAGATAAAGTCGTGCAGAAACAATGTGACTTGCCTGGACATTCTGAGGATAAAGACAATAGATCAATTAAACTAAAAAGAAAGAGGAAAAAGCGGTCGAAAGAGTGATGTTTGAGTCATATAGTTTGAGTTATCACTGGGCTTTTGTCTGCTCTTTTCATACTTTCCAAGTACTGCTCCAAATTTCCGGTTTCAGTCACGCCCACTGACTGGACAGAAAGAATCAAAGTTCTGCATCTTATTGCTAAGATGTTTCACCCTTTATCTTAATTGGCAACATGTGTTAACCAAGTTAGTCTTACTTCTTAACATGTCTTAGCCCTTACCTTACTTGACTGATATTATTTTACTTAAGCTTGTGATGTATAGCTATAGATTAACCAGAATTGTTGGACAACATTTATCAATATTCCTGTTTAACATCGGATGGAAACTACATTAAGTACGAGTGATAAAGTCTGTTGGTTTAAACAGAAATCGTAATTTATGTGCATTAGGAGAAACTTTTTTAAACTGAAACATAAACAATCGCAATTAAGTAAGCTTTGTTTCAATATTATTATTGATTCTGTAACAGAGAGGCCGGTCTGATTTGACTACAACTTATCCTCTAGTAAGCTGAGTGGAAAGTAAACTTTTCTATATTACGCTTATGTTTCTCAATAGTGGGCACATAAATTAATCGATAGCGCATTATTCAGTTAAACATCAAATTCATTTCTAATTGACGTTAGATTTGCAAACGTCATACTCGTAAACGCAAACGTCATAATTCGTACTTTCTTCCAGATTAAAGGCGATGTCAAAGTGATGATTTGACGTCTTTCCAAAATCGAACAAAAGAATTTCAGTCGGAAATTTTGACACTTGCTCTGAGGTTAAAGATACGTACAGCTAACAGTAAAATTATTGCGCATATAATTAAAGATACTATGTTATAAACCCTTCTTAAGACTGGTCACTTTTTGATATGAAATTATAAATTTTCAGTGGCGTAAGCTCTCATATACTTATCTCTATGAAAGAGGTTCATACAGGTCAGTAGGGTACGAGAAGGTGGAAATAGACAAATAAAGACGTCGGAACTATGAGATATGCCTGGTTAAGGTCCGTTAGGATAGGAAATTAATTACTATGACATGATTTCCCTGTCTAGTTAGAGGTTTCATTTCCTGGAGGCACGTTTTCATCAGACACTTTCTTCCAAAACAATCTCAATTTTTCGTTAGTAAGCTTACTCTCTTTTGTTGGCGTAGATAACTCTCTTTTTTGGTGTACTTTTTCACAGCTACCACTGTCTCTAACTACGATAATTGTCCTTCAAAATATTTTTTTAAAAATTCATTTTCACATCATACCTATCGTAACATTTATATTATTTGTGATTTAATAATTCTGCTAGTGTTGAAAATATCTGGAAATAATTCTCTTGTTCGCTATTAATTTTGACGAAGGGAATAATCGACGTATGAACTGAAGAGAACATGTGCGTCTGCATTTCTCTTTGTCATATGTTTTTGGCTTTGTTTCTGTTTGCAAGTGTACAGAGTTGTCTTGATAGGCAGTAGGCGTACAACGTAAGAAAATCACAAGCACTAGAAAAGGTACAATTTTCTTTGTTTACATGGAAACGTGATATCGATCATATTTTACTTTACAAATAGTAAAAATTTGAATTTAGCACTTACCGAAAAAGCCACCTTTGCCTTTTCCCCCTTTCCCCTTCCTTCCCTTTTTCCTTCCCCTCTTCTCCATGTAGTTTTCCACCATCCTTTCAAATAAGTCATCGTCCTCTGCATACTCAGCAGTTGCCACGGCGACAATAACCGCCAAAGCTAAAAGGATGTAGAGGGTTTTGGACTGCATCTTGCTCACTAGGAAATAAAATGAAAAGGCTCACATCATGATACGATCGTATTGATAGTCAATATTTACTCCTTTTTCCAGTTAGAATCTTATGAAGCAAAGTTGACTTGAATTCGGATCCCGAAAAGTGTGAAATATTCCTTGTGTTTGCTTGGTGTCACCTAATAGAAACTGCTAAAGTTATTATATATTGATCACATTGATTTACTTAGTTTACATAGAACGAAAAAACAACAATCAATACTAAACTGTAATCTACTGAAGCAGGATGTAAGTTGAAGGGGAAAATACCCTTAATGGTTTTCTTTCATCATTCCCCTCCTTTTGATACCAGTCTGAAAAATATCGTCTACGCCAGGCTTCTCTCATGAGAAATGTCAGCATGAGAGTAATAATTAGGGTAGAGAGAAAAGTGATATTTTCTTACAGGCTAAGCAGGTAGAGGAACGGGTCCCTGTGGTAAATGTGATAAATGTACAACACTTGCGTGAGCATACCATCACAATGAAATTCCTATGCAAGCACATTTCGTTTCGAAATCAAGCTACATTGGAACAAATAGATCACGGTGGGGTAGTTTTTATAGATTTTTGTTTATAACTGTTAGTAAGCGTACTCAAGCAAAAGCTCTAACAAATTGTTCGACCAAAAAGTAAAAAAAAACTCATGCGAGAGACAGCTAAGTATTAGACTGATATTCATTTTATTTACAAAGGTTAAAAACAAATCAGCATTTCTACAGCATTCTTTAGAATGCTAACCTAAATGATAACCGTAACTTATAAATCCTAAGGATGAATACCAAGAATAATGGAAATAAAAAAGGACTAAGTAAGCATGAGAAAAATAAATATTAACTTTTCGTTCAATTAAACGCAAAATGCACGTAACATATGAATCAATCATATATTACATACTAACGTTTATCGACAGCAGTAACATTTACACATGCAAAAATGTAGAGTAAATTTAGTTACAGACTCTCAGATTTTCTGATGTGTTTGTTTTAAAATGGTTCATAATGTATTCCACGAAGTAAACGATTTCAGAGTAGGCCTATCAAACATTTTTAATCTTGATTGAGTTAACCAGGTCTGCATCTGCTTACTCCACCTAAATTTTAAGCAAAATTAGTTTGACGAGTGTAAAGCTGCGGCAAATTTACCCTTGTCGCAAATACGTTGCTGTATACCAGCTATCAGTGAGCAATCACGGTCGTAAATTTGTGTAGTTGGTGTGATCAACTTTGTCACCTAAATTGTGTATATGCTTTTATTATGATTCGTTTCAGCTTACCTGACTTGTTAGTCCACAAACGATAAGACGAACTATAAAGACAAACTTACTCAGTCATGTTATTTTGGTAAAGGAATTAATTTATCGATTCATATTCAAAAGTTTTAGTTCCTACTTAATATTGGACATATATTTTTATTTCCTGTATTGATATCCTCCCGTGTTGAACATGCCAATATTTGTCACAAATTAATCTTGCTTTCTTGTTAAAGATGTTGAGGGTGCACAACAATTATTGGAACACGCAAAATGTGTAATTTTATCAGTGGAAATAAGAACGTCGATTGGATAAGAACTTTCTTTGTTGGCAGCTAATTCGAATAACTTTACAAAATTTGTCAAATCTAAGATTTACAAGATTAAGACGACATCAGCAGAGAATAAAATTGATAATGATACAAACACTTACCGAATTCTCCTAGACAAACGGTTCAAGTAAAGTGGTAAATTTGTTGGTAGTTGAAGAAACGTCTCGCAGAGTGTCTCGAATCAAACAGCTTTATATATACTTTTTGCTTTATATCTTTCTAGAAAGCATTCGATTAAGGTAAACCACACCAAAAGGTTAAATGAACCATCATCTGATTAGCGCCTAGGACACTTGTCACTGCTCTTATTTATTTGAATGGTGTGAAGCTTCATAGATCATTAGTTTGATTTCAAGCTACAATACTGCAGGTAAAACAAGTACCTGTAGGTCAGGAAAACAAAACAAAGTCAAACATAATGAATAAGAAAACATATGGAAATGCGCAAAAGAGGAAACAAAAGTATCACCGAGTGACGTATTCATCGGTCACTGAAATATTAACTTGAAAAACACCGCACAATAATTGACCTATTCCCTACAAAAAAAAAAGAAAGAAATAAACGACATTAATCGATTTTCATGATTGCCGTTGAAGCATGAAGCAAAGAAAAAAGTCAGTTAATTAATTTTGACCAGCAACTGACGTCACACGGTGTAAGCCAATAATATTTTGCCGTCCACACTGAAATTTCAAGTGCGTGGAAAGATTGTAAAGTTTTGGTCTAACCCATTAGAAACATGGTCACTATCTGTGTAAAGTAAATCGTTGAGAAAGTGAGAAAAAGGTAAAAGAAGGAAAAAAACACAGTTGACGTGGCATAGGTAAGTCCCTTCATTCGAAAAATTTGTTTTTGAAGATAATGCAAAACTACTTCTTCAGAATGGTGTGACCAACGTAAGTGTCACCAATATAAATACAAGTATCAAACCTGTTACAAACCTTCCTTTTTTTTTTAAAGATTGCTGGTGTTTTCCTTGATGTGTGTAAATCAGGCTCCCTTTCTTGGTTTATCAGTTGCATAAACATTTACCTTCTCACATTTTGATTTGAAGAATGTAGCAGGAAAGAGATATAACATGACAACAATGTGTTTCAGATGTTCTTTTGTTAGTAATAAACTTAATACAGTTAGCCCAATTCTGGATTCATTGGGTTAAGTATATCTCAGGCTCGTTTGCAATTTTTCCTTATCAAAAGGGTCTGAGTTTGCCTTCAGTGGAACGTTTTACCCTCGGGCATTTGACGACGAAGTACCGAAGACAAATGCAACTATTTAACGCTGCCTGTGCAACTTATCTGTAGCCTCGGAGGGGGGGGGGGTCATGCTCCCGTCCAGTGGCTTTTGGATTCGTGCCCCGTCTCATTGTTTTACTCGGAAAACTGCAATTATTCTAGCCATGAAATTTTAACTTCTTCTGTCGTTCAAAGCAATATCGCGCTAACTGCATGTGAAGTATTGATAACCTCAACATACTTTGTAAGTAATTAGAACATAATTTTACTTCAATAATAGCTGTGACAGAAACCGATTTTCTCCCTGTACATCTACCCATCTTTATATCATTCATGATTGTGCCTTTGATTCAACAGGTAGTAATATATTAGTTAACATTGTAGTGTCATACTTTATTGTTTTGTTCCAGACTGTTAGAACTAATGTAAAACATAATTGGTGTAATTTAATGTCTCCAGCCTGGAAATAATGATCGTTCCCTAAAAACGTTTTATGAACTACTTGCAAAGATTTCAAGAATTAACATGTTTGTATTTTGAGTGACTAATTCCATTTATTGTCTGTTGACAATATTGGTAAAGTCAATCATTTTATCAGTACTTCTAATTCGTAATGACTTAGAAATGAAATTAAGAAACCAACTCGTGATGCAACTTACTTTAACACATTTCTGTTAAATATCTCTGAAAATGTTGACCAAAGTTATATCAGTATTTATATTCAATATTCAGTATTATCATTAATTAGTTGACCTGTCATTCACCCATCTTTACTTGTACTTCAAATGATAGGTAAATACATACGTCTTTATGATATATTCATGGGTGTGAATTTGATATGGAATATGCGGAAGGGGGTATATGGCCTGCTTTTCTTTCCTAAAGGTGGTGAAATCCATGACGTTAGCTAATGTAAAAGAAACAATATGGGTCAGAATGAGTGTTGAGACTACAATCTAAGCGGAGCGCCACCATCGTTGGGGCGGAGCGTTCAAGAAAAATTTGCAAACCCCCCCCCCCCCTCGCTGCAATGTTGGAAAACCTTGCTCAATTTTCCACCAACGCAATTGAACATGTTTTGATTTCCCGCTAACGTTTGTGTACCCTGAAACGAGCACGCAAAGCACGCAAGCAAATCTGTGGTGTCCGGGGTCCTTAGGACCCAGACTGAGGCCAGCTGTGGAACCTCTTACAGGAGCCCAGTGGGCGAAGCCCCCGGAATATTTACTGCCCCTAATATATCAAAATGGTAAAGCAGGTGCAGCTGAATAGGTACATTTCCCCTAACGTTTGTCCTCCACTTACATTCGTCACAACAACTCACAACAACTCGTAGTCGCAAACCCCCTCCCCTATTGTGTTGATTAGCCATACATGAAGCTACCTTTTGGTTTTATCAAAAAGAAAGCAGAAATTCGTAAGCTAGTGCAGTGACATGAGGCACCTAGTTCCCCTGTCACTACTCGTAGACATTAAGCAAAAGATTGAAATGCCGGGGGGGGGGGGGAACATAAGTAATGACTCCATTAAGGTTGCATACTTCCTCTACATAGACTTGGGTAGCATATCTCGAGAAAGTATGATGGATATACCTCTCAAATTGCTGGGACGGACACTTCTCACTCTCTCTGGCCTTGTTAATTTCTATTACAAAATTTACACTTCCACTAAAAACAATGTTTATTGCTATTGTATTTTTTCATTTGGGTTACAAAAAGTGGGGTACAAATGTGTTGGCGTCCCCTCCTCTCAAAAGGAGAGGGAGGGGACATGTCCCGCCGTCCTCTCCAAATCGACGCTCATGAATTATACATAATCACCGTATCACTGATTCTTCAACTGAAAAATTTCCATGACTGTCCTCTACTTAGAAATTGGGATGAAATAAAATTCTGGTGATAATGCAGAGTCAGGCTATTACTATTTTCACGAACATTCTCCACTGAGTCACTAAACAGATGTCATGAACAAATTGTAAGAACAATCGTCTCTAAACACAGTTATAATATTGAAAGTATTAATTCTTGTCGTACTAAATAAATATTGTTCAAAAATATAAGAACAATCTCAATGACGAAAACATTCAGATCTACAGCTTTTTCAAAATTGTTTGAATAGTGCTACAAATATAGCTTAGAGGACCCTCCACCCTAAATCAATAAAAATTATTAGATACTACTAATTCCTTTCGGAAAAAAAAAACATTATATTTCCATCTACGCTGTTGCTGTTAATGGTACTGGGACTTCACAACGCAAAGTCTTTTTCAGATCTTTAATTCCTGTTTTTCGACCTACCCTGGATGAAGATATCAGATATGGGAATATAACAAGAAAGTACAAAACGTTTTGTCAGTTGTACATGGCAGATAAATATCCTCCTTAAAAAATGAAAGATATTTTATACGATATAAAAAACACACAGTTTGCATTGTTTACACTCGTTCATTTTTTTTTTTTATTTGAGGAGAACAAAATGACGTTCTTTCAAAATCAGAGTTCCTTTGTTATGACGTATCCAGATGTTACTGTTTTTGCCGAGTAATGGATGTGCTCATGGATCACTTGAAGGATGAAGGAAAAGTAACGTTGCAGAATGACGGCTGCCTCTCAATATATAGTTTTTAAATGTGGGGACGGAGGACAGGATTGGTTACTAAGCGGTCCTAAATCTCTGTTTAAACCGATTACGTGGAAAAAAAAAATTTCCATTGTAAAAAATTATTGCAATGGAAAATATATATATATAATATTTGTCCCCAGGGTATTTACGTAGGAGAGACAGGAACTCCGTTTCGTTTAAGGTTCAACAATCATAAGAAATCCATTAGAGACAATAATCCAGGCTTTCCCGTGGCCCAACACTTTAATCTCCCCAATCATTCCATAGACAACTTACGGTGTACCCTGATAGCTTCCAACTTTAATTCCACCAGACGTCGAAAGCAATCCGAAATCCACTGCATTCTCAAACTTAAGTCTAACGTAATCGGTTTAAACAGAGATTTAGGACCGCTTAGTAACCTTAAGTCTATTGTTCATGCCTAATTTTGTTTTTGTTATGTTTGTCGTTTTTGTTGTTGTTTTCTGTTAGTTTCTTTTGGACCATATTTCCAGTCCTACACTGCTGTAAATATTGTTAGTCAGTATACGCTGAAGAAGACTCCAGGGGAGTCGAAAATTTCGTTTCTACAATATATTACCGTACTCTCCTTGTCAACAACAACACTCTCGATGTCTCTCTTTTTTTTCTCTTTTTTTTTGTATATAGGAGTACACGCGGATTCTACTTTTAGTATATATATATATATATATATATAGGATGGACGAGGATGCCTTCCTAGAGTGAAGACATACGTTGAGTGGCTCTCATTTTAAGAGATAAAATTCCAAAATTTTTATCTGTTTTTTGTGATTCGTATTATAGTTGGAACTTAAGTGCCTCCGATTATTACTTGTTCCTTTGTTTTCGTTTTTGGAACTATAGAAAGTTATTTAAACGGAGTGATTTTCTCAATGGACACACCCACCTAGGCCTTGTCCTTAGCCTAACATAGTGTACTATTCACTCATTTTGGATCAGATTACCTGGTATGTACTTACACACCGGTTACTGCTACTGTGTGTAATTCCTTGTATCCTAGTACGTAACGTTTCCGCATACATTGATCTTATTTGATGATTTTAACTGTACTGGCTTCACAACATGCCTTCTGGAAGGCCTAAAGGCAGCAAAAACAAACTAAAAGACAAAGCTAGTTCTGCAGCTTCCCAGCCAACCCTTTCAACAATGTCTGAAATTCAAGAGTCAGAATTAGAGCTGGAATGATCTTTCGATTCGGCAATAGAAAGAATTGTTGAGAAAGTAGACGCTGATCTTAAAGAAATGAAGAGAGAATTCATGCATACTTTAACTGAACATGCAAAGCAGATCGAGGACCTAGAATTAGAAAATCATCGAAAGCAAAATGAGATTGATAACCTCAAAAAAGAAATTACGGAACTAAAAAAGGATAGTGCATCCTTTAAAGAAGATATTAAGAAGTTAGAGAGACTTTCAAGAAGAAATAATATTAGAATTGTGGGTCTGAGAGAAGATAAGAATGAAACTGTCTGGATATGGTCTCGGATGTCATACAGAAGGTTGGACTTCAGGAATGTAAAGTAGAGCGGGCCCATCGAGACGGTAGACGTGTGGATGACAAGCCTAGACACATTATAGCCAAACTAGCCTTTTACTCAGATAAGAACTTTATCTTGAAGAACTGGAGAAAGTCTCTTCTTAACGAAAACTATTTTATTGTAGATGATTTGACGCGCTTAGACCTACAAGAAAAAAGACGTTGGAAGGACCAAGTCTCCCATCTTTACAGTAATGGAACTTTTTTGCATTTCTTTGGAGGCCGTTGGCGTACTCAATCTGGCCGCCCTTATAATTTTCATGAATCCTCATAAAATTTTTGGTGGGACTGACATGAACTCACTTCATCGTTCACATCACTTGATGGACCGTGTGATATATATTTGTTACATTGCCACCTACGTCCTCGTTAATGTATGTTTTTTTCCACCGGACTTCTGGTCTGTATTCATTCAGAATGACTCGTTCGGATGGTTTGATTTTTCTTCTTTTTCTTTTCCTTCTTGTCCACCTACTTAGTCATTATTTCATTTTGAATTTACAAGTCCTTATTTTCTACTTTCAAATTTATTGTTTTAACGCTTCTCCTATTAGCATTTCTGATCACTTAAAGGCAGTAATTGTCCAGGTGGATACTCAGAATCATTTGCATAGTTGTTTTTGTCCTCTAGCCATTCCTATTCGCTATCTGCATTCCACGAACGTTCTTCATGACATCACTTTAAAGTATGGGCAAGATTAAATTAGCAACGTATAACGCTAGAGGTTTGAGACAACCCGCTAAACGTAGGCAGGTGTTTGCGTATATTCACAACCAAAAGTGTGATATTATTTTCGTCCAAGAAACTCACAGTTCTCAGGATGATGAGAATTATTGGCGCAATGAATGGGGAGGCAACGTTATTTTCTGCCATGGTTCAGCGAGGAGTAAAGGTGTGTGCGTTTTATTTAATCCCCCTTTGTTTATTGATGTTTTAAAAGTGGATTGCGACTTAGATGGTCGGTATATCATTGTGGACGTTATGTTTGATGATACTGTTTATACTCTTATTTGTCTGTACGGTCCAAACTTAGACAGCCCGTGTTTCTTTAAAGATTGTATTATTTTATTGCGAGGTTTCACTTCAGATAATATTATCTTTGGAGGGGATTTCAATTTGGTTTTTAATCTAGATCTTGACAAACAATCTGGTAATCGCCGAACAAATTATAAGGCTAGGAAAGAATGTTTAAATGTTATGCACCATTTTGACTTAATTGATATTTGGAGAGAAAGGAATCCTCTCTCAAAAACTTTCACTTAGAAGTCTAATATTACCTCAGGTATATTTGCCGTTTGGATTTTTTCTTATTTCTAGGAATTTATCTCGCTACGTTCTAGCTGACGGTCTTAGTCCTGGGCTCCGCTCTGATCACTCGTTTGTGACAATTTCCTTTAATTTCTCTCTCGCTAAACGGGGCCCCGGATTTTGGAAATTTAACAAATCTCTTTTACTTGATTTAAACTACGTTCAAGCTGTGACTGATGTCCTCCATCATTATTTTAGTAATTCTTATAATTTGAAGCCATCAATGTTTTGGGACTATCTCAAATACATTATTCGTAAATTCACCATTACTTACAGTAAATAACTTGCAACCAATAATAGACGTTATGAAAAAGATCTTATTAATTACGTCACTGATTTAGAAGGTATTCTCTTTAACAACTGGTCAGATTCTCTCTATGCTTCCTTATTAGAGGTTCAAAACAAGCTTCAGCTTCTGTATGAGCAAAAGCTTAATGGTATTATTATTAGATCAAGGGCACGTTGGGTTGAATCTGGTGAGAGAAATACGAAATATTTTCTGAATCTTGAAAGCCGTAATAAGATCTATAATACTATTTATCGTATTAGGCAGGAGAATGGTGCCATCCTCACTGATGCAAAGGAAATCTTAGATGCTCTTGGTCATTTTTATACATCTTTATATACTGCAGAGAATCATAACTCTGATTCTTTTTTTAATAACTTGCATCTTGAAAATGTCTTGAATGATCATCTTTCTTCGATTTGTGATGGCCCCATTACTGTCGAAGAATGTAAAGTTGCCCTTGAGAGTATGCCTTTGAATAAATCCCCTGGCAGTGATGGACTTAGCACTAATTTTTACCTTCGTTTTTGGCATATTGTTGGACAACCGTTAGTTAATTCACTCAACTTTGCTTTTTTAAGTGGAGAACTATCCCCGGAGCAGAGAAGAGGTATTATTACTGTTATTCCCAAAGCCGGTAAAGATCCTTCTTTCCTCAAGAACCTTAGGCCTATTTCTCTGCTTAATAGTGACTACAAAATTGGGACAAAGGTTCTGTCTGGCCGTCTGAAAATTGTTCTTCCGTCTATCATTGGTCAAAACCAAACTGTGTTTTTGAGAGGAAGATTTATAGGGGAAAACATCAGATTTACACTAGACCTTATTGACTACTGTTCCGATAATAAAGAACTTGGCTTTCTTTTCCTTTTAGATTTTGAAAAGGCTTTTGATAAAATTGATTGGTTTTTCTTACACAAAGCTTTAAAAGCTTTCAATTTTGACGACAGTTTTATACGTTGGGTGAGTATATTTCACCATAATACCTACAGTTCTGTGGGTAATAATGGTTATTCTTCAGGTAGTTTCAAATTATCTAGGGGTGTCAGGCAAGGGTGCCCTCTTAGCCCTTACCTTTTTTTAATTTGTGTTGAAACTTTGGCCGGACTTTTATTACCAGTGATATTGTTAATGGTATTCATATTGGTAACAAGGAAGTGAAAATTTCTCAGTATGCTGATGACACAAATCTTTGTTTAGACGGGAGCGTTGATTCTCTTAGAGGGGTCATCTTCATTCTTAATGATTTTTACATCGCTTCCGGTTTGAAAGTCAATTTGGATAAATCTATTTTGTTTCCATTGGGACCTTACGTTACAAGTAAACCTGCTTTTGTGAATGATTTTGGTGTCCAGTGGTCGACTGGACCTGTTAAGTCCCTTGGGGTGACTTTAACCGTAAATCGTGCCGACCTTTTCTCTCTTAATTTCCCCCCTAAGTTATCACGCCTTAAACGGACTCTTGGCCTATGGTCTAAAAGGGATCTCACTCTTGTTGGTAGGAACACCATTCTTAAGACGTTCGCCCTTTCACAGTTAGTCTTTTTGTTCCTCGTCCTCCCGAATCCTCCAGATCACTTTATGAAGAGTTTGAACAAAGTTATTTTTTACGTCATTTGGAGCAATGGTAGAGAGAAGGTTAGCCGTGATACTCCTGTGAATCCCTTTAAATTTGGAGGTATAAATGTAACCCATATTGATAAATTCATTGCAGGACTTAAATGTACTTGGATTGCCGTTACATTAACGATATTCCAGGCCATTGGAAGATATTTTTTGATAAATCTCTGAGTACATTTGGAAAAAGTCTTCTTTTCAGGTGTAATTGTAATTTTACTGATCTACCTACAATTAAAAATAATTTTGTGTCAGACGTAGTTCGCTCTTGGTTTACTGTCTCTCACCACACCCCCGTTAGTAACTTCGCAACCCAACTCATCTGGAATAACTCTTTTATTAAAGTAAATAATAGGACCATTTTTAACCGATTCATGTTCGAAAAGGGCGTTTGTTACGTAAAGGATATTTAAACTGTGATGGTTCTCCAATTTCCTATGATGCTTTTGTTAACAAGTTTGATCTTTTCAATTGTCCTTTCACGTTATATTGGGGTATTATTTTGTCTATCCCTCCCACCTGGAAAGTTCCTTTTAGTTACACAGTCGATCCCATCATTTCCTTAAATGAACGTATTTATAATGATTTCTGCTTTTCTGTTAGAAGTTCTAAGTTTATTTACGAGAAGGCGATTTTTGATTCTATAAGTAAGCCAAAGGCTGTTTTAAAATGGAACACCTCTTTCAACTTTGAGGACAATGTTTGGGAAAAAATATTTCAGCGTCCTTGGTATTCGGTTAGAAAAGCTAAAACACAGGTTTTTCAGTTTCGTTTTCTTCACCGAATACTTGGTACAAATAGACTTTTATTTCTGATGAATTTAACGGATAACCCTCTTTGTTCGTTTTGTCAGAGGGAGGAGGAAACTTTAGATCATTTGTTTTGGAATTGTCATATTGTTTCTTCTTTCTTTTTAGATATTGAAGAACGATTCCTCAAGAGAACTTTCGTTTTCACAAAAAAAGATATATTTTTTGGTTTCAAAAGAATGATTTAACATCCTTACAATTTGTTAATTTCCATGCTAAATATTATATTTTTCAATGTAAATTAAAAGACACGATACCTTCAATCGAGGAATTCCATTGTAAGTTTTTATTTCTGTTGGATGTTGAGAAAACAATCTCATTTGATAACAAGAGCAAACGTTTTTTCCATTATGATGATCTGCTTAAGCTTTTTACTGTGTAATAAAACTGCCATAATAATTTCCTTTCTAAATTATTCTGATATATTGTATTGACTGATTGTAAAGACATCATTTTGAAATAAAGAAGTGGACAAAAAAAAGTATATATATATATATATATATAAAGGCAGGATTGATGCAAGTTACGCTTGTATCAGTCCTGTCATTCAGTCTTGAAATTTACTCTGAGCTGCACTGATGAGTTCTAACAAGGACGAAACAGTACTGTCTGCAGATTGAGTTTATTTACGCTCCATAGCATGGTAGTGCTACGGTATGACCATGTTCAGTTGAGCACTCTGCATTTCAAGATGGTGCATTGCTTGTGTAGTCTCAGCTTTTTAGCTGAGACGTAATACTGTCGCATTACGCATAGCACACTCTTTTGAGTTTGTGCACTCTGGTATTCACAAGCAATGTACCGTGAAAGGCAGGATTGATGCAAGTTACGCTTGTATCAGTCCTGTCATTTAGTCTTGAAATTTACTCTGAGCTGCACTGATGAGTTCTAACAAGAACGAAACAGTACTGTCTGCAGATTGAGTTTATATATATATATCTATATCTATATTTATCTCTATATCTCTATATCTCTCTATCTCTCTCTCTCTCTCTCTCTCTCTCTATATATATATATATATATATATATTGGAAGGACGGAATGCTGGCAAAGCAATCTTCGCTGAGCGCCACCATCGGCTTGCGTGGATGGTGGAGAAAACGTTGGGCCGTACAAAACCCCCAGATGGTTAGGAACGCATTTCCAAACTTCATGTGCGCAGTCTCAAATAGGGATGTTATGTCTGCAATTTGTCAGTGAGAAACAAACCACTGCATGAAAAATAGGTCGTAATGATAGGAGAATCAATAAATTTGTCGTGTATATAAAGGTCGTGTAACATGAAAATGACATTTTGGACTATTCGGTGTATCACTGAAAATGTGGAAAAATAGCTTCAAATAGCTAAAAATCTCTCAGATATTCACAACATTGCAGGCACATTCCTGTCTCACTCCTTCATGATGAAAAAAATTTGACTACCTATGCAAAATTGTGACGTCAAGAGATGGACTCCTACGATATGTGTTATCTTAATCTTTTGTTTACTTAACTTTTACTTCAAGGGCAATTGAGCTTATATGCCCAGAGAGGTTTATTTTGGAGGCATGTATATTGTCAAAAATTATCGATGTCACTTACCAATGTGAAAAGTCAGTACTTATGTAATTAAGAGGCAAAGATATAGGCTCAACAAAAGAAACTCTGACTCTATGTAACATTCCACGTAACCTGTTTTCCATTTTTATCAAACTTGGAAATTCAAAGCTCAAAAATGGTAATAGATCAAAACAAAGTTTTAACTGATTCTGGCTCAGGTTTTACCTCTGAGACTTCTGAACTATGCCAGTGCTTTTTAGAAGCATGTCAAAATTATCGTGGAGAACTTGCATTGATGTGAAATGTAACATTAGCTCTGTGACAGGGAGAGTACTCATTCATGTAACCTACCACAGGACATGAAACACTGAACGTGCAAACGTGGATTATGGACTCCCCCCTAGACGAACTGAAGATTTTCAGATTTCGCATTTTCGAATTTCGTGGTATAACAAACCGAAGATCGGTGTTTTAACACGGTTCTTACAATGTCAGTTATAGAATATTTGAATGTTTTTTAAAGCAATCCGTTCAAAAATGTCTTGACACCGTTTGGTCTTTCCTTCAGCTCTTGTTGGGAATGTATCACCGAGCATTTTGATGGTTCAAAAATTTCTGGGGGACATTTTCCCTCACACTCTAACCACAGTACCAAGCTTACTTCCACCTCCTACGAGGGGGCGGAAAGTGAGCCTGGTGGTTAGGGTGTCGGTCTTACAATCTTTGGACAGTGATCCCTGATTCAGTCACTTCGGAACCACTTGGAAAATGTCTGGGATTCAAATTTGGCTTGTTCAGTGAAGCTGTTTACAGTGGTGCTGTAGGCGGGGGGGGGGGGAGTATTTGGGTTCCTGCTGTCCGATTTACGTCTTGTCCTCTCTAAGGTGCTGGGTGCAGCTGATCCGCTGCTGAACCGCTGCTGAAATGGCTAAAGACCGAGGATACACTTGGGTCTGTCGCATGTGGAGCTTAAATGACGGTCCTGGGAGCAGGCTGGGGTTTGAATTCCTTTGCATTGGCGATTGTCTAGTTTCAACACTCCCTCGATATGCTCTGGCACTAATCGAAAAGATTAGGCAAATCTCGCCGGTGTTCATATGAGGCCTCCTGATCCTCAACTTTCAAATTCAACATTTCAAAAGGTGGGGGTCTCATTTGTTGTTCCACCAAGGATCAGCAATCTTTAATTCATGGATGACTTCAAGGAAGATGTTCATACAAGTATCTTTGTAGAATTATTTCTCTCCACTCCCTGCAAGCATAGTCCTGATATGATATTTTGTCATCATTTTACGTTCTTGTGTCCGGGATATACACATAGTATTAAGGTAGCTACAACAATGGTATTGCAAAATGTGAATCAAGATACTGGGATCAAAATTTTCATAGGGAGATGCAGATACGCTGACACCTATTTATTGCAAATTTACAGAATGTCAACGATTAGAATTGTGCTATTAGTATTTACAAGGTTTTAAGCTTTAGGGCATCAGCGTGTGGGTTACGTAATTACTTTTTGTTACTAACTCCATAAGTTTAACATAGTTGGCCAATTGTTTGGTTTTAGGGATGAATCAGAAAACCTTGATACACTTGAGAAAGATACTATAATAAGTTATCTGTGCATGGCAATGACAGTTACAGATTGAAGTTATAGTTCTGTTGTATATTATTGGTTGGCCTAAAAATAAAACGAAGTGGCTTGTCATTGCTACTTAGGGGTTTTAGTAAGAGCCAATGTTACGGTTAGGTTTCTTCGTAAATACATATCCAATCACCGTACATGTGGGGTAGGAATAGGGACGCACTTTTCAAGTGTGCCGTGGCTTCATCCCAATTGCATTCATACTTTGCAAAATGAAGTTTGAGCAAGAAGAGTTAGCTTTGGATTCTTCATTTGACAATAAGTTATACTGTCCGAAAACAGTGGAGGTGTTCGACAGTACACTAGTGCTGCGGAATAGAATAGGTGGGTGCAATAAACTGCGTACATTGTTTTAAAATCAACTTTACTTGAGGAATTTGAGGAAATCAGTGCAACAAATATGAAATGGAACAATCCATCATTATGATGAAACAAATAAATCTATTTTTATATTTTTCGCCAATTAATTGTATGCAATAAAATGGTAATAATAACAGCATCGGGTTGTTTATCACGTCATCTCATAAATAATAATAATTTGTAAGAAGGTGTACACCGATTTGTGCATCGATTTCCATGCCAGCACTAGTGAGTTTAACTATGTAATGTTTACAACTGATCGCTGGCAAAGATCGGTCTGAATTACTTTTGCCGGTATCATTCTTTCTTCTTAACATCTGTAATCTGAAATCGAGGTTGTTGTGAGATCAGCGATGGCCAAGGTCAAAACCAAAAAGTGATCCAGTTCTTTTCTAGATTGCTTAGAGTCCAACATTGGCAATCACTGAAGACAAAAGAAATGCAAAGTAAATGTCAAAATGTGAAAAGAAATATTTTGTGTAGTTTAGATACTTGGTCAATTGTTGAAATACATCGTTCATTGTTTAGATATATGGTTAATTGTAACTACATATTTTAACAACATTAGGGATCGAATGAAACACTGGGCCTCTTGTAGCTGCGGTATTATATGACCCTTTAGCAAGTTGCTGAGGTAGAACAATGGCAATAAAGAAGTGATAGCAAATGCTAAAGGTGATAATAAATTGACGGAGTGTATCCTCTGAGAGATACTGCCCCGCCTTACATAATTGTGACCATGAAATAAACTTGTGGAAACAACAAATTCTCTCTAATGATTTTCATGCTATTCCAGTATGATACGAACAGTCCTACAACAGTATCATTTGTACTATGCATTTGTAAGTTATTCCAACAACTGCCTCGATAATTTCAAACTACACAGGACTTATATCACCATATTTTGTTCATCACCATATTTCATTTTCAATTAATTTCATGAACAGAAATGATACTTACGGGAACCACAAGTGGCTTCGAAAAGCGTTCCGTCGGGCAAAAACATGCAGAAGCAATGTGACTTGCCTGGACATGCTGAGGATAAAGAGAATAGATGAGTTAAACTAAAAAGAAAGAGTGATGTTTGAGTCACATAGTTTTATTTATCACTGGGCTTTTGTCTGCCCTTTTCATACTTTCCAATACTGCTAGAAATTTCCGATTTTGGTCACACCCACTGACTGGACAGAAAGAATCAAAGTCCTGCTTCTTATTGTTAACATGTTTTACCCTTTATCATAATTGATAACATGTGTTAGCCAAGTTTGTCTTACTTTTTAACGTGTCTTACCTTACCTTTCTTGACTGATATTATGTTACTTAAGCTTGTGATGTATAACCATAGATTAACCAGAATTGTTGATCAATATTCGTGTTTAACATTGAATGAATACTACATTAATTAAGTCTGAGTGATAACGTCTGTTGATTTAAAAAGGAATAGTAATTTATGTGCATTAGGGGAGAAACTTTTTTAAACTAGACCTTAACAATCCCAATTTAGTAAGCTTTTTTTCAATGTTATTATTGGTTCTGTAACAAAGAGACGGGTCTGATTGGACTATAACTTATCCTCTAGTGAGGTGAGTGGAAATTCAACTCTTCTATATACGCACATGTTTTTCAATAGTGACACCTAAATCAAGCAAGAGCGCATTATTCAGTTAAACATCGAATGCATTTCTAATTGACGGTAGATTTGCAAACGTCATACTCGTAAACGCAAACGTCATAAATTGCAGTTTCTTCCAGATTAAATGCGATGTCAAGGTGATGATTTTACAGCTTTCCACAAGTGAACAAAAGAATTTCAGTTGAAAATTTTGACACTTGCTTTGAGATTAGAGATACTTACAGCTAATCGTGTAATTATTGCGTATATAATTAAAGATACTATGTTATAAACCTTACTTTTGACCGGTCACTTTTTGATGTGAAATTACAAATTTTCAGTGACGCAATCTCTCATATACTTAAAGCGGTAAATACAGTTCAGTATGTTACTAGGTACATGGAAATAGACAAATAACGAATGTTGGAACTATGGGATACGCCTGCTTAAGGTCCGTAAGGATTTGAACTTAATTACTATACATTTGATTTCCCTGTGTAGTTAGACGAGAGGTTTCGTTTCCTGAAGGCACTTCCTTTTCAGACTTTTTCTTTCTATACAATCTCAGACTCGAAATGTTACTATCTTTTGTTGACGTAACTAACTCTATTTGTCAGTGAACTTTTCCACAACTACTCCTGTCTGTAACTAAGGTAGTTGTCCTATACCTATTTTAACATTTGTATTACTTGTGATTTGATAATTCTGTTAGTGTTGAAAATATCTGAAAATAATTCTCTTGCTCGTTAGTAATTTTGGAGAAGTACTAGTAAGATACGTTTTTCTTTGCTTTCAAGGAAATGTGATATCGATCATATTTTACTTTACGAGTAATAAAAAGGTGAATTTAGTACTTACGGAAATAACCGCTGCCTTTTCCTCCTTTTCCCCCTTTCCCCTTCCTTCCCTTTTTCCTTCCCCTCTTCTCCATGTAGTCTTCTACCATCGTATCAAATAAGCCATCGTCCTCCTCATACTCAGCAGTTGCCACGGCAACAATTACCGCCAAAGCTAAAAGGATGTAAAGGGTTTTGGACTGCATCTTGCTCACTAGGAAATAAAAAGAAAAGGCTTACATCATGATAGATATTCAATATTTGCTTCTTTTTCCAGTTAGAATCTTTCAAACCAAAATTAGATTTGCGGGAAAGTTTGAAATATTCATTGTGTTTTCTTGGTATCATTTACAACCTAGGGGAACTGCTAAAGTTAATCTGTACTGATAAAATTGATTTACTTAGTTTACGAAGACGAAAACACAACACTCAATACTAAACTCTTATCCGCTGAGGCAGGATGTAAGTTGAAAGGGAAAATAACCTTTATTGTTATCTTCCATCATTCCCCTCCTTTTGCTACCAGTCTGAAAAATATCGCCTACGCCAGGAGAAATGTCAGCTTGAGAGTAATAATTCGGGTAGAAACAAGAGTGATATTTTCTAAGGCTAAGCAGGTAGCGGAACCGGACCCTGTAGTAAATGTACAACACTTACGTGAGAACACTATTACAACGAAATTCCTATGCAAACACATTTCTTTTCGAAATCAGGCTACGTTGGGATAAATAGATCACGGTAGGGTAGTTTTTATAGCCTTTTTCGACTGTTTACAACTGTTAGTAAGAAGTATTATAGCTCATTCGGTGCACTATTGCACACACAATTCACAAGTTCTGCTTTAATACACAATATAATGAGATGGATCATCCCAATATTTCTGTTGCGTGTTAATGCCCTAGGTAACACCACCTTTAAACATTACAATAAGAGTAAGATTCCTCAAGCAATATTGCTCACGGGACCAAAACGTAAAAAAGACTCATGCGAGACACAGCTAAGTATTAGACTGATATTAATATTATATACATAGGTTAAAAACAATTTCACCATTTCTTTAGAATGGTACCCTAAATAATAACCGTAACTTGTAAATCCTAAGGATGAAAACCAAGAATAATGGAAATAAAAAAGTACTTAGTACGCATGAGAAAAATAAATATTCACTTTTCGTTCAATTACGCAAAATGCACGTAAGATAAAAATCACTCATATATTACATACAGTCTAACGTTTATCGACAGCAGTAGCATTTACCCAAGCAAAATGTAGAGTAAAAGTTACAGACTCTCAGGTTTTTCTTATGTGTTTGTTTTAAAATGGGTCATAATGTATTCCACGAAGCAGACAAACTCAGAATAGGCCTATCAAACATTTTCTTTTATTTGGATTGAGTTAACTAGGTCTACATCTGCTTACTCCACCTACATTTAAAGCAAATTAGTTTGGCGAATGTAAAGCTGCGGCAAATTTACGCTTGTCGTAAATACGTTGCTGTATACCAGCTATCAGTGAACAATCACGGTCGTAAAATTGTGTGGTTGGTGTGATCAATTTTGTCACCTAAATTTGCGTATATGTTTTTATTATGATTCGTTTCAGCTTATCTGACTTGTAGGTCCACAAACGATAAAGACGAACTATAACGACAGACTTACTCAGTCATGCTATTTTGGTAAAGGAATTAATTTATCGATTCATATTCAAAAGTTTTAGTTCCTACTTAATATTGGACATACATTTTTTTATTTCCTGCATTGATATCCTCCAATATTGAACATGCCAATGTTTGTCACAAATTAATCCTGCTTTCTTGTTAAAGATGTTGAGGGTGCACAACAATTATTGGAACACACAAAATGTGTAATTTTATCAGTGGAAATAAGAACGTCGATTGGATAAGAACTTTCTTTTTGGCAGCTAATTCGAATAAGTTAACAATTTTTTTTCAAATCTAAGATTTACAAGATTAAGACGACATCAGCAGAGAATAAAATTGATAATGATACAAACACTTACCGAATTCTCCTAGACACACGGTTCAAGTAAAGTGGTAAATTTGTTGGTAGTTGAAGAAACGTCTCGCAGAGTGTCTCGAACCAACAGCTTTATATATACTTTTTGCTTTATATCTTTCTAGAAAGCATTCCGTTCAGGTAAACCACACCAAAAGGTTAAATAAACCATCATCTGATTAGCGCCTAGGACACTTGTCACTGCTCTTGTTTATTTGAATGGTGTGAAGCTTCACAGATCATTAGTTTGATTTCAGGCAAGAATACCGCAGGTAAAACAAGTGGGTCAGGGAAACAAAAACAAGTCCAATATAATGAATAAGACAACAGAAAAGGAAATGCACAAAAGATAATACAAAGTATCACTGAGTGACGTGTTCATCAATCCCTGGAATATTAACTTATATTAACTAATATTAACTTATTAACTTATCCCCTACAAAAGAGGAAATAAACGTCATAAATCGATTTTCATGTATGCCTCTGAAGCATGAAGCAAAGAAAAAAAAGTCCGTAAGGTAATTTCCTTTAGTAACTGACGTCACACGGTGTAAGCCAATAATATTTTGCTGTCTACACTGTTTTTTTTTTCTTATGTGCATGGAAAGATTGTTAAGCTTTTGGTCTAACACATGAGAAACATTGTCACTATCTGTGACAAGTAAATCGTTGAAAAAGTTGAAAAAAAAGGTACGAAAAACAACACGTGACGTGGTATAGATAAGTCGCTTCGTTCAGAAAATTTGTTTTCGAAGAAAATTCAAAACTACACCTTCAGAACAAACGCAAGTTTTAAAAACTCAAGTGTCACAAATGCACGGCAAGTGTCAAAGGCCGTTGTTACAAACCATCTTTTATTTTAATCTTTTTTTTTAAAGATTGATAGTATGTTTCTCGATGTGTGTAAATGAGGATAAGACTCCCTTTCTTGGTTTATTAGTTGCAAAAACATTTACCTTCTCACTTCGTGATTTGAGGAATGTAGCAGGAAAGAGATATAGTAGGAAAACAATGTCTTTCAGATGTTTTTTTTTAAATAGTAATACTGGCAAGTTAACTTTTAAGACATTGATGTTGTATACTGTGTTCATCATATTAATTTATTTAATATTCACTTCTTTATTTAAATTGTTGAAAGAAAGTCCAATTCAGGTGTCATTGGGTTGAGAATATCTCAGGCTCGTTTCCAATTATTCTTGTCAAAAGGGTCTGAGTTTGCCTTAAGTGGAACATTTTACCCTCCGGCATTTGACGACGAAGCACTTATCTTCTGTGGCCTCCGGGCTCATGCTCCCTTCAAGTGGCTTTTGGATTCCTGTCCCCTCTCATTGTCTTACTCAAAAACCTGCAAGTATTATAACCATGAAATGTTAACTTGTTCAGTCGTTCAAAACAATATTGCTCTAAATGCATGTGAATGCAAGAAGCTTGAAGTTTTGATAACATCAACATACTTTGTAAATAATTAGAACATAATTTAGAATTAATTTAAACATAATTTTACTTCAGTTATAGCTGTGACAGAAACCGATTTTCTCCCTCTTCACCTACACATCTTTATAACATTCATGGTTGTACCTTTGAGTCAAAAAGTAGTAATATATCAGCCTACATGGTAGTGTCATATTTTATTGTTTGTTCAAGAATGTTGAAACTAATTTAAAACATAATTTGTGTAATTTAATGTCTCCAATCGGGTAATAATGATCGTTTCCTAAAAACGTTCTATGAATTGCCTGCAAAGATTTCAAGAAAACATTTTTATATTTTAAGTGACTAATTTAACTTTCATCTATTGTCTGTTGACAAAAATGGTAAAGACAAACATTTTATGAATACTTTTAATTTGTAATAACATACAAATTAAATTAAGAAACCAATTCGTAATTCAACTTACTTTGAAATATTTCTGTATAATATCTTGAGTGCTGGCAATACTATCTAAGCGAAACTCCACCATCGGTTGGCGCCGAGCGTACAAGAATTTTTTCTCAATCATGAGGAAATTCCCTCGAAAAAAAACTTGAGATAATACGTCTTAGATAAAGTCATATAATTAAATTATGCATCCTGTTTTATGTTTGGAGCACTTTGCAAATGTTGCATCTGAACATACTCCTCTGTAGTGTGTGAAAACCTTCCTCAATTTTCAAAACATAATGCTAATGTTTGTGTACCCTACAAACGAGCACGTAAAGCCCGTAAGCAAATTTATGTGGTGTCCTGGGTCCGCCGTAGGAACCCGACTGAGGCCAGCTGTGGAACCTCTTACAGGGGTCCTCTGGGCAAAGTCTCTGGATGATTTACGGTACTTTATATATCAAGATGGTAAAGCAGGTGCAGCTGCGTAATAACACTTGTCCTAACATTTGTCCTCCACTTACATTCGTCACAAAAACGGAAAATGTTTTAAAGTTGCGCATTTTAGTTATATCCACAACTAGTAGCTCCAAACCCCCTCCACTATTTTGCTGATTAGCCATGACTGAGGCAACGTTTAGTTTTACCAAAACGAAAGCAGAATTACGTAAGCTACTGCAGTGACATACGCCTCTCTATTTCCCTTCCACTACACGTAGACATTGAGCAAAGGATTGAAATACCGCGAGGGGGGGGGGGGACTGGGAATTAAGTAATGACTACATTAAGGTTGTATACTTTCTCTACATCGACTTGCCTGGCGTATCGGGAAATAAAAAAGATATATATACCTCTCAGATTGCAGGGAATGGCACTTCTCACTTTCTCTGGCCTTGCTAATTTCTATTAAATTTTGCTTATTTCGTAGAACATAAGTTAAGAAATTTATACTTCCACTAAGAATGATGTATATTGCTGTTATATTATTTTATTCGGGTTACCAAAAGTGGGGGACAAATGTGTTAGTGTCCCCTTCCCTCGAAGAGGGGAGAGAGGTTACATATCCCGCCGTCCTCTCCAAATCGACGCCCATGCATTATACATAATCACCGTATCACTGATTCTTCAACTGAGAAATTTCCATGACTGTCCTCTTACTTAGAAATTGGGATGAAATAAAATTCTGGTGATAATGCAGAGTCAGGCTATTGCTATCTTGACGCAAATTCTCCACTGAGTCACTAAACAGATGTCATGAACAACTTGTACGAACAATCGCTACTAAATACAAGTATAATATTGAATGTATTAATTCTTGTCACACTAAACAAATATTGTTCAAAAATATAAGAAGAATCTGAAACACGAACACAGTCAGACACACAGAACTTTTGAAAATTGTTTGAATAGGCTAAAAATATAGTTTAGAGGACCCTTCACACTAAATCATTTAAAGTTATTAGACATTATTAATTCCATTCGAAAAGAAACATTGCCATACATCTATTTTATTTCCATCTAAGTTTGTTGCCGTTAATGGTACTGAACCTCACAACGCAAAGCCTTTTTAAGATCTTTAATTCCTATTCTTGTACCTAACCTGGCTGATGATAACCCAGTTAGCAATGGCTATGTGTAATTTCTCAACCAACCAAATACTACATTCTTTTACACGAACACTCAAATGAAGAGAAAATAATGCTGGCTATGATGCAATTGTAGTCCAAACAGCCGTGCAAATTGTGCCGAATGTATAGATAAACCTGTTTGCAATATATCTATCATAACTTTATGTAGTTTAGCAATATGACTTTATCTTAAACAAAATATCATATCATATATCCATAAAATGGAGAACAGTGTGTGGCAAACTATACTCCAGTTTCTGTTCTGCCTTTTTTTTTTAATTTTAGAAAAAATAAAAAACTTTTTAATCGTCTGTTTAACTTGTATTGTGAACAGATCCTTCTTTTGGATGAACAATTTCCTTTTCTTAATGGCAGGTCTTCAAGCAATAATTACTTTAATCTTTTAAACTAATACTGTTAACCGTTTCGAAAAAAAAATATGTTTCGTGTTTCAGGTGGTGTTTTCTAGATCTGCTGAGGGCAAGTGACACAGTGGACCACAGTACACTAATTTCTAAGCTATCTTACTATGGTATCCAACAAGCACCACATGCCTGATTCTCTGTTTGCCCTGTGTTACAATCTGCTTTTAAGCCGTGTAGCAAGGTCGTGTTTAGGACTCTTGTTAAAAATGTCATTGATGTATAAATGTTCGAATTAACATTAGTAATTGTTCTACACATTTCACACAACACTAAAAGTTGTAAGTAATACTCCTGGGTTTAAAAGATAGAAGATATTGCCAAAAAAAAAGGAAAGGGCATATATGTCTTATTTACGGTCAAAGATCAGGCCACCAGGAAAGCACTTGCCTCCATTTGTAATGCAATGATTCCCTATTATTTTTCTTATGGTGCGCTTCACTTGGGGTTTGTTTACCCTACCAAGCGAGCTAATTTACTGTAAACATTACGTGGACCTGCATCTGAAAGAGGAATAACCCTAAAACTTTTAACACAAGGCATAAAACGCTCCTTAGAACTACAAGGCTACAGTCTGCTACACCTTCATGTCCCACTTGCAACTGCAAAAGAGAAACTCTTCAGTTACAATTCATTAAGTAGAATTGTGCTTCTATCTATTATCACTTTAAGGAATCTACTGTACAAATTCGATGAATTTGCAAATTCGACGTGCATCATATATATATATATATATTTATATATATGTATATATATATATAATCTGTAATTATTTCTGCTTTTCAATTGCCTCCTGGCGGGGTAAACTGTACAATTGTAGGTCCCTACTTGTGGCTAAAGTTGGACTGTATCCTACGATTTCTTTCTCGCTACCAGTTTCTTCTCCTGGGCTACACCCACTCCGTCAACCATGCCCACGTTGTTTTCAGTCAGCTGCATTCTACCTTGAATTCACTTTAAAAAGAAATCCCGTATATCTAATTCAAAGTTTATGTTGCAAATGGCAACACAGAACGATGTTTCAATGACAACTTTTTTTCATATCGGATGTGACGTCTTCCCTAATGTTTCTATCATCATTCTTGATTTACGAAATTTTGGCCAAAGCAACTTAATTAAAATATCTTTGTTTTAATAACTAGATGCCTGCTGAACCTTATCGAATGGATCACCTCGGGCTTAACATATCCGGTAGTAAACATATTGCTTGTCACGCTTTTTGATATTTGGATAACGCAAGAGTGAGCTAAGTGAAAAACAATTTTGCTCGTTAAATAATAAAGAAAATGAAAAAGAAAGGATACTCAGGAAAACTGAACTCGTCGAGCAAAATGACATTAACACACATTCAATGATGCTGAAACACGTTTGGGGAATCTACGTCATTGTCCTACTGAACAAGTCAGCAGTTGAGATCTTTGCCAACTTTATAAATACGTAAAAATAAAAACCGGCAGCTTAATTTTTATAAACTTTTGAGCTCTAGACACGTATCGACTGTTCACTTGTGTAACCAACTCGCTGCAGATTATAGGTCAAAGCTTACGGAGTAACCTCCACAGAGTGTCTAGAGAGACTAGCTGCAAAGCGTGAAAAAGTCGACGAAGGTGTTTGAGGGGATGTTTGTAATTCTAATTACATCTGTTTGACATAATTGGGATGCTAATGGATGAAACTTGATGAAACTTAATTAGAATTTTACATTTTCTTTTAACAGAACTGGATTATTGTCACTTTCGGTCTAGTTCAGCTAATGCATGGAGTGTTATTCTGTCTCAGTTGGATGATCAGGAAGGGGAGGGGAAGTAATTTTGATTCTTGGTACGCTTCCTATCTATCTATATGTTGCAAGATGGCTCGGTCGATTTTGGGCTGTATCACTATCATTGAGAGGTTCCTTTGTTCTTCGGATGTTAACTTCCTCTATGGATGTTTGGCGTTTTCTGTTTTTTTTTTTTGTGTGTTTTTTTTTTTTTGCCCTTTCATAGTTGATGTAACTTACTGTAGATTGGTATTTACTCTGAGAAATTGATGTCCTCCTATGGCTTTTTTAAAAAAGTTCCTCCTTGTTGTGGGCAGTGCTCTCTCTCTCTCTCTCTGCGGATGTTGTCTTGCATTGGTATTAGTATTAACTAGCAAGATTTTGTTTTCAATATTGTTTACCGTGTGTAATAAATACTCTCTCACAGGAGTTCACACGACCGTTTATCCCTGTATGATCAATGAATCGTCAATGGTCCCACTTTATATTAAAGGTAACGATGTGACCAAGAGACAAACTTCAAGGAGACTTTCACTTCGGTGATTGAAATCCCAGTATTTTTATCACTTATTTGTACATGCCATGTAGGGGATGGGTAAGACACTAAGAGTCCAATGACACTAAGCGACATCAATCTCTTCAGGTTTTCTTGACAGTATTTCATTATAGTTCACGTCATTTGTCAAACCTGAGTCATTGAAAAGTGAAGAAAGTTTTCTGACCAATGTATGATGAAACATTGTACTTTCAGTCATTCTTCCTTACTTTTTTTTCCAGAATTCTTTATCTCAAAGTCCTCTCCTCAGTATAAACTTTAACTTCTTTCCATCGGACCATCCACTTTCGATTTTCAATAAATCTCTGAGAACAGATTAATGAGTACTGAATAGTTTGTCTCAGAATGTTAGTATACATGGGTGAAAGTACTTATATAATACAATGAATAGAGGTTTAGACTGGTGACCTTGGCTGCTGGACAACTAAACAGACAAAATTTAACGGATTTGGATATTATCAACAAAATCGCTTAAAACTAAATCCTTTCTTGCTTGTTGTAACATTTACAGTTGAAATACGGGATCTGCTGTATTCACTGTACATAGAAATGAAGAGACAGATTTGGTCAACTTCGTGTATTGATAGCAAGACCTATGTAAGTAGACATTGTGTTGATTGATAGCTTCCTTAAAATTGTATTGAACCACATCGCACATCAGGCTTTGTCTCCATAAAACCGTGTAACATTTTTTTTTTTGAAAAGTACATACGGCGGTTGTCATTTTCTTTTTAGTATAACGAATTTTCCAGACAAACGATTTGTGTAATAGTGACATAAACGTGTGAAGTATTCTTCAGGAAACGATATTTATAAGTTTTAGGGAAACGACATTTTTTTTATGAAACCTTTCTATTATTGACTTTTGATTAAAATTGTTTTAACAGGTAGTAAACGACAACCATCTAAGCATTGCATTGTGAAGCTAGTTATCGTTCATTGAAAGAAACATGCATGTGTAAAGAGTACGAAAAGACTTCATTCGAAATGTTCCGTTCCCCTATAACCTTATTGAGCGATAGCAGGAAGCAGTGTAAACGATCAATGTCTATTTTCACTGGACATTTTCTTTCGGATGGTTACCCTATCCATATAATTAAACAGGGTGTACATAAAGATGGTGCACTTCAACGTCATGAACGTCTATCCTAGAAAATTAAGACAAGTTGTTGTTCAAATTGTTCAAAATTTCCACCTCCCTATCACGCGTCTTGCTCGTTCATTGAAAGAGATAGACTTTGCAAAGTCTTTCTCGGCGAATGAATTCCCCTCCTTTGATACATTCCTCTCAATTTGAGCTGCAGCCTACTTATACCTAACCGAGGATATGTACTCATCTGGTAATCGCGTTTTCCTGTGATCGCCGTCCGCCGGAAAGACTTTGGCACTCGATATAATTACGTACAAATGAATAGTCACGTTTGACGTTACGGTTAATGCATATTAAAATACTACGCGTTGGTCTCATGAAATGAGCCAATAGCAGCGATCGGACAATGAGAGAAAATAATGGTACCTAGGCTAACTTTCACCCTATCACCAGATTTGCCTACGGCAGAAATAGGATGTCGCTAAGAGAGACCTGAAACAGTTGAAGGAGAGTAGAATATTATCATGATATTACGTAACTAATCAGTCGTAGGTAATTCCCCATCATCACTCCCATCATTTCTCACAATGGCCGTGACTGGCTTCTACCAAATTTGGTAGCGAAAAACAATGGTTTTAGTTAAAAGTAGTGTGCATAATTAAAACGAGTGTCCAGAGTCTGCGAGGGCAGCGATCAGTGAGGGGAGCAAATCCTATTCCGGAAGAGCAGTGCAGTAAATATATGGATGTTTCTTCAGAGGTGGCGGAACCAAGATTAGGAACAGAAACTTTCCAGCTCAAGCAGACTCTGCAGAGTCTATGTCTGTCTGTCTATCTATCTATCTGTCTATCTATCTGTCTGTCTGTCTATCTATCTATCTATCTATCTGTCTATCTATCTGTCTATCTGTCTATCTGTCTATCTGTCTATCTGTCTATCTGTCTATCTGTCTATCTGTCTATCTGTCTATCTGTCTATCTGTCTATCTGTCTATCTGTCTATCTGTCTATCTGTCTATCTGTCTATCTGTCTATCTGTCTATCTGTCTATCTGTCTATCTGTCTATCTGTCTATCTGTCTATCTATCTTTGATATAGTCATTTGTTCGGATTTAATATGTACTGATGTTTCTTTCACCAATATTCTCCCTCCTCCAGAGCTTCAGGGAAAAGAAAATATAGTGTATGAAGGTCCAGAAAAGAAAAACCTAAGAAAGAGGGGAACACAGCAGAAGTAACTCTAAAAAATTGCGCAATCCATATTTTAGTACTGAAAAAGGCATGCCTCATTATTCTAGGCCCACCCAATCAAAAAGAGCGCCCTCTTTCCCTCTTTACCTGTCTGTAAAACCCTGCTGTGTCACTAACACTACTAAGTTTCTAACATACAGCAGGTTTTACTTTGTAATGGTATGTGTTAATTCTCTAAGTTTTAAGAGAATTGGCTGGGTATCTTGTTCGACTCTGCCAACCCCCCTAACTTAGATGGCTTCTTTCCTCCTCTAAATTATACAACCCTGATATAGCCCTAATAGAGAATGCCCGCTGCGACAAAACCCGCTGCCAAATTTGCAAACACAGCATCAGCATCATGCCTAATTTTGAAGTGATTGCGTGTGTACTGAAAAATCAGTAGGATAAGGTTATGTTTGATCTTAACTTTTTCTTCTTTTTTAAATGTGCACGCGAGGTTGTACATGGACGGACTACGTCTTTCAATGAAGGGAAATGACAGCAATTTTTTTTGGCAAGCAACGGAATTGGCATAAAAACAGGAAAACAGAAATCATATTTGAAAGTTAACGTTTCTTGCTGTAAGCGCCTACATAATGAATATGCAACAGTGCAGGTCTCACTGTTGTATGAAAAGCTACTTAAGTCGTTGCTCCTTGGTGGGTATCGGGAATTGTATTATTTGGTGAATTGTAGTGATCCTGAGTTGTTTTGACTAACTGAATATTCCATACTAGTACCCTTGCCATTGACTCCAAGAAGCACACCGTTGATTTGAATGGAAACTGTCAACCACTACATTATCGTATTGTACACTTTGTCTTGTCGTTATGCTCGACGAATTTGAAATCATATGACAGAATCAACCAACAGAAATCTATTTATTTTCCAGATTATCTGAATTGTGCAATGAAATATTTTACCAATCTTTTGAAGATGAAATTTCAATGTTTTTCCTTTTTGCCTACGAACGTAATCACTTGAATTTTGCTTATAGTCCCCCAAATCATAATTGTGAAACTTTTCTGTTGTTTACGTTTTACACTGTAATTTATGTGCGAAGGTATCTACATCGCATCTACATTGCATCTACAGGCATCTAAGTGACTAAGTGACTTAGTGACTAAGTGACTAAGTGACTAAGTGACTAAGTTAGTTAGTTAGTTAGTTAGTTAGTTAGTTAGTTAGTTAGTTAGTTAGTTAGTTAGTTAGTTAGTTAGTTAGTTAGTTAGTTAGTTAGTTAGTTAGTTAGTTAGTTAGTTAGTTAGTTAGTTAGTTAGTTAGTTAGTTAGTTAGTTCTAACTCATCTATTGTCACAGTAGCCTGGATTTACTTCTGCAGTTGCTTTGGTTGGTTTCAGGTTCGGGCATTTTGTTCTTCAGGATTTTCTTGTTATGGCCATTGATTAAAAAGATGATTTGCCAATGCTATTTTTGTTTCTCATATATACTTTTTATGAGTATGTGTTTTATACGACTCCCTGGCGTGAATATGGAATGTTGGTCAAAGGTCGTCACTTTTTATCTGAGCTGTGCAGGTTCATCCTAATAGGCTATGATAGGCTATGATAGGAGAGTTTAGTATTAGACGATTTTCCAATCCCGTTTGAATAACTTGAGCTTATTAGATAGTGGCTATGTAGCTGTATGAATTCTTCCAAAGAAATAAGTTTTTGCCCTACAGAAGAAAATGTACTTTAAAGGCATTAATCATGGAAACACAATGATAGATTATGTAAATTGTCTCTGGAAAGAGCCTTCTTTTTCAGAAATAAGTTTCAAACATGCAGATGGATATAGTCAGTTAACCAATAAATGATTTCTTCATACTGTCGAAAATATAAATTATTTATACTCCGTGACTCATCTTATCACATGTTTTTAAGAGATCTTGCTATTGCTTATATTAATTGGTGAGACTGAATCATCACTAATTCATATTTGTTATTTATTTTATTTTTATACCATTTTGGTACATTTTAAACGTAATATATTCCTTTAACTAGGCTCCAAATATCAATCAACCTCTTCCAAAAACATAAGTAAAAAGTACTAAATATGCCAATATCAATATCTTTGATATCAAACAAATACTCTTTTAGACGTTCCCTTTGAAATTAATTCTCAGAGAAAATTTAAACAGCTGCACTCATGATAATTGTTCCTGACACTTTTTCTTACTTTTCGTTACGAGGAACACTTCGGAGAAAAGTAGTAAATCCGTTCTCACAACTAGTTTTATCCCAGCTGTTGTAGATTCTGAAATAACTCCTGTGTTAAGATTTTAAATAAATTGAGCGTAACTTTGCAGATATAATACCGATTATATGTATGTAATGACCATACGATGCACCATTGGTTTCAAAAGACACATCGTCAGTTGTTCTTGATGGAAATTACAGGAATTTACACTTTATAGAAACAAATAAATTGATCCAAATATAAAAAGGGACCTACGAAAGTCCTTTCTAGCAACTTTTGTCAAGCATTGGAAGAGCTGGACAACGCTGACGAAGCTTTTCAAGTAATTGTCAATCCCAGAGAACGTGAGTATTTGTGTGTTACTAATATCTTTGTCATAGAGTGACATTACTGAGTCAGGAGCAACGATTATTGTAAGTTGTATTTGTAGGTCTAGTTTTTAGTTCCAAAACACACTTTATCAAGGTAATCTGGTTTTCAGTAAATGTCTGTAGCTTATAATTACCATTATCAAACTTGAAAAAGTTGTAAAATACCAAAATAAAACATTATCCGCCAACAGTGATTGTGTTAAAGTATAACAAAACATCGCTGCTTGGAAATTGATCACGTGTGTCGGATGAAGCATTTCATAGACGCTGAAATGATAATAACTAATAAAACATTACTTAATGCAACTCTGTCTCATAATATGTTATTAAAATGTGTATTATAAGTTTTCCGTTTAAGTAATGTAACTGTCTTAAGATTTTTTTTCTTTTAGATAGTGCAGTACTTTCCCGTATCTGCCGTCTATTTCGCTACTGCTAATCACTATAAAGTACTTGAATGGGTTGCACTGAGTTTAAATTGTTTATTTGTGTCTAGTTTGAAAAAAAGGCTATTGCATACAAATACTTCTAATTAGCTTCATTTGTCATGTATCTATTTTTAGAGTTACTGAAAATGTGAGAAATTGTAGAGTTTTTATAAGTAGGAGTTGTCAATGGTTAATGCGTTAGAGTAAAGTGTGTCTGATCATAGATTTATATAACTGATTTTGATTGTTAATTGCCGTCATTGTGGTTTCAGTAGTGTGTCAAGTATTACGAATCTCATAGTTTGACCATATATCATCACCATATAGATAATACTCAACATGTGTGACAAAATGTCATGTAAATTGTGAACCAACTTAATGAGCTTCTTTTAAAATCAATACTGCTATAGTCAGGGAGCTGTCCTCAATATCAAATCTCTGGTGACAGCATCGAATGTAGGTTGCTACGCGGTGGTGAAACTTAGCAAGTTTATCTTTTGTGGTTAAAAATTTAGGACTAAGTAACGTTTACTGCCGTGGTTTACTTTTATGGGCACTGAACTATTATATGTAGGGTGGCTTTTTTATTCAGATATTAATGATCGTATTAGTTATGATATGAACTATACTACACTCATCAACGAAATCAGCAATAGTTCAATGTACACTTGATAAAAATCCTCATTATTGTTCCACTGTGGGGAAAAAAGGCTGACGAACATTTGATTTTTTTTTTTTTTAAATGTGATCTATTTTTTCAAGTTCTTCTAATTCACGCTATTATCGACACAAAGTTGGCAACTCAGCTAGCAAGGATTTATTGAGTAGAAGCGGCTTGCCACCGCTGACATGTTACCCGGATGTGACGACGTTTGGCTGTGTGATCGCTACTTGTCCCTGTTGTTTTGTCAACAAACCTAACGTCGATCAACAACTGACGACGGTCCGTTGACTTTTCTATGGGTGGAGTTGCTAATGGATTGAAGTGATAGGAGTTTTTGTTTGTCTCAATAGTTTATGCTCAGCTAGTCTTGTAGAAAGATTTGGTTAATGGTATATTTCTATCTTTAGACCTTTGGAAATGTTCGTTACTTTACAAAATCGTAGTCAACGTTAGAATTGATTGGTAAATATTTGTCCTTGAGAAAGCTATATGAAATTAAAAGTTTCATAGTTTGGATAAACGTTAAATGATAATGTTTGGCAATGAGTTCTTTAACAGAGTAAATATAGTTCAACAATACTGATAATGACAACTGTTTATAGGAAGGGTATTAGGTATAGTTTGTGGTGTTAATGGTGATACGAACTGTAAGAGTTTGCTGGTTACGACTCCCATAAAATATGTGATATCAGTAGTGCCAAGATGTATGGATCTGAAGTACTTGCAATTTCTAGACAAAAAAAAAAAAAAATGAATGCTTACTTTGCAAGGCGCTCACTGCAGTTGTGGAATGATAATACAACTATATTTATAAAATTTAAAATTTCATAACGGTGCTCTTTCTTTAAAAAATGACATACATATGATGGTTCTCACCGGGAGTTCATTCCATATACCAACATTGCCAAAAAAGGTCTTATAAATGTGTTGGAAAATATGGTTCTCTGTTTTTATCTCATCGCCCTATTGGGCTAAGATGAGATATTGTAGTCACTTGGCTAGTGGAGCTATATATTGTACTGTGCATCCATGGGAGAGCGGTTGCTATGGAAACTCTTGGAGTGGACATGAGTAGCGACACCCCAGGAGTACCCCATGGTAGAGTGACCATGGGTACAGGAAGGTCCTATAGTGTGGTGTAAATGAAAACGCGTATAGGCCGATTGCATGCGTGCGTTTGTGCGTCTGGACCTGTCCAAATTGTGGTTTTCCAGAATACTTTGAAAAGTATATGAGCGATTAAGTTTAAAGTTGGTGAGGTTGTCCATGATGTTAATGTGTCGAAGATGTATTAGTTGTATGGTAAATCGAGTCAAATTTGTTGATTCTTGAGGAAAAAAGTCAATTTTCCCCCAAATTTGGTATTGTCAGAATGTCTTGCGAAGTATTTGAGCATTTAATGGAAAATTTTGCAAGCTCTTATGAATGTAATATTCATGGTATATCACTTTTATAGCAAACAGAGTGAAATTTGCTGATTTTTGGGAAGAAAAAGCCAATTTTGCCCCCAAATTTGTATTTCAAGCATATGTTGAGAACTATTAGACCAATTAGCTTGAAGCTTTGTAAAGACGTACCTGAGAACACATTGTTCAACATTGTATTATGGTAATGGTATATCCAGTGAAATTTGCCTTCTTTTTTTAGGAAAATAGCCAATTTTGCCAAAATTTTTTACATTGTCAAAATATCGTGAGAAGTATTTGAGCATTTACTGCACAATTTTGCAAGGCCTTATCTGAGAATGTAATATTCAAGGTATATCACTTTCAAGTAAAGAGTGTGGAATTTACTGATTTTTTAGGGAAAAAAGCTAATTGTGCCCCAAATTTTGTATTTCCAGCATATTCTGAGAACTATTAGAACAATTAACTTAACGCTTTGCAAGATCTTATCTGGGAACACATTGCTGAACATTTTATTAGTGCAATGTAAATCCAGTGAAATTTGTGGATTTAAAAAAAAAATTGCCTCAAAATTTGTATTTCCAGCATATCCTGAGAACCACTAGACAATCACTTTAAAGCACAGCACAGTACCAAAACACACTATTCACTATAATATTAATGTAACGGTAAATCCAGTGAAATCTCAGTGCTGATATTTGAGAAAGCCAATTTTGCCTCAAAATTTGGATTTCCAACATATCTTGAGAGCTAATTGAGCATTATTGAGCAAAATTGAGCAAGGACGTTCCTATGAACACATTAATGAACATGCAGTGTATCACTCTGATAGTAAAGTGGTGAAATTGTATGATTGTTTGGTAAAAAAATAGATAGAGCCGACATCCGGGTCAATAGACACCACCTTTTAAATTTAGCCAAAACAACTGTAGCAGAACTGGCCCCTGTGGATAATTTCTTTGAACATTCCTGCCAATTATGAGAACGTTATTGTTTAGCCAAAAAATAGTTTTAGCAGAACCAGATCGTGCACATGTAAATAGGAGACTAATGTGCAAACCACCCATAGAGGGATGCTCTTATCAACCTGCCCCTAACTGTAACCATAAGCCAAAGATATATGGAATAACCCAATGTTATAATTGTGTTATGTATTTTAGCGTAATATGCACAGATACTTTTCAGCCGTTATTGTTATCATTACTTGAGCCTAATAAGTGGTAACAGGCTGTAGGCTTAAGCTTGCTACGTTACAGTAGATATCATTATTACCATTTTCTTCTTTATTTTCTTTTTTTGCTTATCACTATTTTATGTTTGAAGAATATTTGGCTCTAATTTTCAATAAGTGCCCGAATTAGGTCTTGTGACATTTGGTTGCAGTAAACTATTACAAATTCCCTTGTGCAGGCCCTTTGTTGAAGTCAATGCATGTTGGCGATAAGATACGCAACTCCGTGGATTGCCCTCTTGTTTTTTTTCTTGTTTTTATTTATTTATTTTTTTTTTGCTGTTTTAGATAAGAAGTTATTTACTTCAAAAATATGTACCTTTCAATCAACTTCGAAGATGCATCAGAGGCAGAGGTTATATAAAACGTGCAAATGCTTAAAACAAACAAGCAAGATTTTCTTTTTGACGGACGAATATTTTGAAGTTGTTTCATCATGTAACACTCACTAGGCTCCATCTCTAATACCTATTGATTAAGCAGTCTAAAGAAAATTATCATATGAGACAATTACAATGCTGATAAGTACCAGGTGATAGAGTAATTTTTTCTTCCTTAGACTCAAGTAGTTTTGATTATAGACCAAAATAGACCATTATTTCACATGCATACAGGACCATCCGAATACAATTTCCATCTGCTATTTTATTTTGTTGCAATAATGTTGAGGTTTGATTGATCAATGTTCTATAAATTTACACATGTACCACACCTCATTACTAACATTTTATTTCCCACTTTTTCTTTGTCAAGCGAAAATGCAATCCAAAACCGTTTACATACTCCTAGCACTAGCGGTAGTCATAGCCGTGGCGACTGCTGTGTATGACGAGGAGGAGGAGGATGAGTTATTTGATATGATGGTAGAAAACTACATGGAGAAGAGAGGAAGGAAAGGGAAAGGCAAGGGCAAAGGCAAGGGTAAAGGCAAGGGCAACAGCAAAACATCTATTTTTAGTAAGTACATGGTGTCAAAAGTTTTATACTCAGGATGATATAAAATCGCATGGTGTGAGAATTATCGTGTTACATCGACTGGTGACTGTAAAAAGGCTCTACAGTAATATGTACCCAAATCCCTGGCCTGATCAGTTCTTACCCTTAATGGTAGATGACCCTTGACAGTTCTTATCATTCATGGTAGATATTCAAACACTGTTGTGTTATAACACACTAACACAGGTTTTACGAGTCGGCAGATGTAATTGCGGTAAGGATGGTAACAATAATTTGAACAACCATATCTTCCATGTGCACTCGTGGAGAAGTGGGCTAGGGGACACTCTTAATGATTACTTAAGTAAGTGTTCTATTCACAAGTTTGAAACAAATGTGTACTGATGTATCTTTCAAGAATATTCTCTCTCCTCTACAGCCTCAATGAAAAGAAAATATGGTGTATGGAGGTCAAGAAAAAAGAAAGAAAATAAACCCTCCGGAGGAAAAAAAAAAGAGGGAAACGAAGCAGACGTAAATGATTGTCCACCTTTTAGTACACACAAAACTATGTCCCATTGTTCCAAGCCCACCCAATCAAAAAATTTCTTGTCCGACAGAGAACCTGGCTGTGTTACAAGTTACTAACTCAGAGGAGTTTTTACTGAGTGAGGTTGTAATTCTGGTTAATACTGTAGGCCTACCTGCTAGGAGAATTAAATGTCATATGCTGATCACCGAAAGACGAAGACTAGGATTGTATGGTCTCTGTAAATTACAGCACTCTTGGGATTTCATGCATGACGCTACAAAAAATGAACCAATGTCTCTGTTCGAAACCTCCACTGTCCACTTGGACGAAAAGCGTCTCTGTTTTTTTGTTTTGTTTTGTTTTCGTGGCCTGGTCTGGTATCTTAATTCAAATTGTACGCCGCTTACCCAAAACTAATGTAAGGAAAACATCGATAAAAAATCTGAAAATTTGTTTGATTGTCAAAGTGTTAACTCGATATAAAACTAACTAACAATGGCAGAGATATTGACAACAATTAAAATAGCAACAAATAAACTGGAATACTTTTTTTACCACGATGCAGTTAATCTAATGCTTCTAATAAAACAAATTCAATTAATCTATTCTTTAAGGAGCTTTCAACTATTGTAGTGAAGAATTGTAAACATCGTGTCATCAGCACACATCAAACACAAAATGAAATCTAGAGAAAAAAAAAGACTATTAAACTTCATTATTTTACACTGTGGTCTTTGGTCACTGTGATCTTTATTTCATCTGTTTTAGTTTATGGTAGAATGATGTCACAGATCTAGAGTTGGTCATTCGATTTACGGGAACAGAAACTTTCCGAACATACTTTCATAACCTTGCTATCACTGGAAGGGATCTTAGTACGTTCACCATTACAAAAAGTTTCCCAGTAACATTGGAGTCACAATAAAAGCAAACCTGAGGCGATGGATTCATCACTTGATTGGAAAATTCTGCAAAATGTTCCAAGGAACGAAAATAACAAACAATGATCACTGAAAAACCTGACTGACAAAACACATCCAAATCTGGCTGTCACAATGATTGCATTTCATGATAGGGTATTTCTCTTTTTCCACATAATATATTGATATGTAGTACAATTTACCAATCATGATGTCATGATGTCATGTGAGCGTGATTTGAAAGATTCATGCGCCTCATAGTCAAAGACACGCAAATTTTTGAAACAAATTTGGCGACCTTACTAAGTGAACGTACAGCCTGTTGTTAAATAATACTTAAGTCATATTTATCTGTATTACCTATGTTTTTCTTATTTATCAGGATGTCCTGACAATCCCAACTGCGTCTGCATGAAAATGGATGACGGCCAATCTGAGCAACTCACGTGTTCACCCCGTTAGTATCTTCTTACTTTATCTCTTAGGCTACATGATTTCAAAATGCAAAATTCTTCATATGTGTGAGACATTTCAATACTTTTTTTTTTGTATTCGTCATGCTCATGTTATAAAGGATAATGTTACAATGTGTAATCTCATATTTTACCGTTTACTTTATATTCTTCCAGGACACGGAAACGTGGGACTCTGATCAACATCCGAACCAAGTCAGGAAACATTTTGAAACATCGGATGAATCAATCGCTTAATTCAGATTAGAATAGTAATAATTTAATTAAGCTATTTGTAATTAAGCCGAATGTGAGATTTTTTAAATTAGTTAAAGAAAAGTTAATGTATGCATTCATATTATTTAATTTTCATGAAATCACTTTGGAGGAGTATACAAGACCATAGCGATGATGGCAGTTGTTTATTTTACTCTTGAGGAATAATGAAAGGAATAAAGAAATAATTCACCATGGCTTAAATGCAATATTTTGACCAACACCACAGAAGTATCAAGATGGGATGAAAAACGAAATTCACTTTAAGTATGCCCTCTATATCACAATCGTCTGTGAAATTTTGTGTATTTTGAATATTATTTTGCAGTATTAACCATTAAAATTGTTGAAATAATCGTAAATTCCATTACAATCCATCTAATATTGACCATTTGACAGACAAATCCCTATATTAAAGATGCGTCATGAATAAACATTGGCTAGGTATGCAAATTTATGACGTCAAGAGAAGGACTTCCATGATATATTGAATGTTATCCTTTGTTTACTTAAATTTATTTCACTCACAATTGAGAATTTTATATGGAAGGTTTTGGAAGGGTTTGTTTTGGACTATGTGTTTCTTCCTATACAAATGTTGATATCACTTACCAATGTTCAACCCAATGAATAATTACTGTAATTAAATAATTAAGAGACAAAATCAATAGGCAAAACATAAGAAATAGGGTGAAACACGTCAAGTCCTCGCAATTGCATTTTCATCAAACTTTGATCAATCACATCTCAAAAACGGTAATAGAAAGACGTTATCATTGAATTTCCAATGGATTTTCAGTCAGTTTGTCACTCTACGAAAAGCCAGCTTTTTTCTTGATTCATGTCACGCAACCTTAATGAAAACTTGGAACTCGGGCCAGTCGTTAATTACCTCTCAAATCCACAATTGACCCAATCACCACCGATGGTTCCATTCTACCTTCTGAAGTCCACATTTCCTTTTAATCTACTTTATTTCTTTGACAGATGACAACGGTATGGTTACAACAGTAAGGATAAGAGATACATATGTCATCCTACGTATGTTGCAAATGATGTAAAGTAATGAGAAGACAATTGTCTCCATCTGTGTAAATTGAGCAATTAGAACCAAACCTTACAATCGGAGAACTTTACATAACATTTCCAAAAATGCCGGAATTCTGCCAAGATTATGAGGGACACAGCTTAATATTAGCTTTCATAGCCAAAGCCACCATGACGTATATTCAGCAAAAATCAAAGTCTAACTTTCGATTTCATTAACAGTGAGTCATACATTCGAAAAGCGGAACACTATTTGTTTATAAGCGTTTGCATTGGGTATCCGGGTAAACGACCTATGATGCCAGGACAGGGTTTTGAAATTCCTAACAGAATCCAAAGTTACACTAAAGTACAATGTACAGCATGTATGCAACCAACAAGTTCATCATCAAGCTTGTACGTAGGATTCATTTTGTTATATTAGCTGCAATGGAAATGTTGTATTATGACATTACACATAACTTATATCTTTTGGTAATTGATAATCAACTGACTTTGGACGTCAGGTACTCGGATTGGAATTTTGGACCCAGTGCACCCAGTGTGCGGGCGCGCGTGTGTGTTCATCTACTGCCTTTGCGGGTCACAGTCGCTGGCGAGAGCCGCGGACGTCCGTTATCGCTCACGCACCGCTGGAAACTGGCGTAGGTGCCAGAAAATTGTGTCCCTGCGGGGAGGTTGCTCCCTGACCACCCGGATCCCACTCTCTCTGCCGACAAAACCATGGTAACTTCCAGTCACTTCCTTGCCGGGACTTTCCTCCCGTCCCGATAAGCAACTGAGTGCAATGTTCGAGTATGTGCTCTGTGTGCTCTGTGTGTGTCAAGCAAGCATATTTTATCATAATTACATATCTAAGGATAAAGTTAACTTTACATTATATACCAAATCCTGATAACCACCTCAAGTTAAGGATAATTTGCTCTCGTTGACACAATTCATTGCTGTAACATTGACTGTTTTAACAGATTTTAGTCAGTTTCTTCTAAGATACTTTTAAGATTCATTTTGGGAATGACCGTACACAATTGTCATATGAAAATGTACTAGTTACGTGTAAAGTCCTTCCCAGGAACATAGTAGTAATCAGAAGTAATCGACCCCATAATTATAAGAAAAAAAATATGAGATTGCGATGACATATTTTGATGTGAGACCGACGATGAACCCATCACGGGGACGCGGAGGACCGAGACGATAGCCCAAAAAACAACTTTAATTTTTCGATCAAGTTCAATACTTCTAACCTGCTCTGGATTATATTTTCGCCGCTAATAAACATGACATCAGTTCCTTGACCATGCCTTCCTAGAATCTGAAACTCGGGAAGATTTGAAAAAAAAGTTCAATCTTTAATTCAACACTTAGAAGAATTTTCCTGAAGATACAGGTAATTCAATATCATCTAATGCAGCAACAATTTCGCCTGTTGCCTAATTTAAAGATGAGAGGAATTCTCAAGCTAAAGTCCCCTGAGAAATTTAATATGAAACAAGAGACAAATAAATATTACAAGAGATTTACTCTCAATTCAAAAGTAGCATCAAACGTTCAAATTGCGTAATTACTGACCATGCTTAATGACAAAGTTTGTTTCCATTCATCACGCATCAGTTTTACTCAAATGTCAAAAAAAAATAAATAAAAAGTTCGAGTTATACTGATACAGGACTACGTTATTGCAGTAGTGATTACAGTATTGCTTTAATTACTGTGATCTGAATGTCTTTATTTTCATAAATTAAATCAGGCTTTGGTGTTAACGATGCTGCTGGTGTTTACTGTGAAGTGGGCATAGCCCTAACAGTGAGAGCTAGTGGGTAATCACACTAGTAATTGTGCCAACACATTCGTCGTTAAAATTATTGAATAATTGGTTTGTTCACTTTATAAAAAGGTATGCTACCTTCTATCTTTTAATATTGAATTAGTCAGTCTCTTTAAACTACATATGCATATAGATAAAAAGGAACACCAAACGTGTAAACTAATGTCCAACATATACAAGATAAAACGAAATATCTTATGTACATCTGCCTCATTTATTTTACAATTTGTACAGCTTTACTGTAAAATTACCAATAAAGTTGGCAGATTTCACGTTGTCGATTAGCTATATTGCTTATCGGCAAATTTGACCCCACTGACTTTCCACGGCACGTCATGAGAGGCCATCTCTGAGGATTTCTGAGATATATATGAGTGCAATATGCTCCTTCTGCCGTTGGAAACTGTACACTTCATATAAGATTATAGTCTTTATTGACCATAAAAGGAATTTGGAGCCATTTCATCTCACAAAACATAAAACGTAAGAGAAACAATGAAAAACCATAAAAAACCTAAAAACAGTCAAAACCTTAAAATGCAAGATGATAAGACAAATACGTACCTAAACCCACAGATAAAATGAATATACAATTGCCCTTACTTTCTTATGAAACTGTTGGCCAGACTAAATGTAGCTCGTGGTAAAAACGATTTTTCTGTATCATTCCGTCCTACATTTCATGACAATTGCCCTACGTGTACGTTTACTTAATTCCACTTTTTTTTCTCAGTGGATGATGATTAGACAACATTAACGATTCAAATTTCCTACCTGTTACCCTTTCAAGCAGCTCTTCAATTGAACTGACTGGCACACTTTCTTAGCTGTCATAATAACTCTATTAAGCTTTTTTTTTTCAAATCATAGGCAGTTGCATTCCCACCCCAGGCTGACAAACAAAAGGTGAGCATAGTCTCAATTGTTGCTCTATAAAACAGGGAAATAAGGGTGGGGTCTAACTGAAAGGCATTAAGCTTAAGCTTACAAAAAACATTCGCTAGATGCCTAGAAAAAATACCTTTCCGATACATTTATCGTCCTTTACTGGCCAACATTTGTGTTGACACATCTAGCGGGTGTCCCAACGGGTTTGTCCACGACTGAGGACTAGCCCGAATCTGCACCATTGATGTCCGTTTTGCATTCTGTTGCATTCTGTAATATTCAACACTGAAAGTTTGCGCACACGTGCACTTTTGTCCTTTACCTCTCCGTGATGCACTTGCCATTAGCATTAAAGCGCGTAACCTAGGAAAGAAAGGTATTAACACTTTTAAACGGTTACCTGAGTTGTAACTTACGCTGTTAGGTGCGAAGACAGTTCTGCAATAATTGCTACTATCGATCATTTACAGGTTGCTGTCATGTCAAACATATAGAAATACCAGCCTTTTTTTAATTATCACAATTTAAACCACAACCAGCTGCGACTGGTCGTTGCTTTTAAGATTGCATGTCCTATCTAATAAAACAGGACCGTTTATTACCTTATTATTTTAAGTGTGTAAACAAGTTTACTCAATAAAACCTGAATCATAACAAGGTAGTAACACGATCACCTTAGTTTTCGATTTCTTTTTAGATGATCTGACCTTATGGTAAATAAAGGCTTATTTCGTTTATAAGCTAACTAGTTTGAAAACAAGTAAATTTATACAGTAGACCTATAATTATTTTGAAGTACCACAACTTTCATTCTGTATTGACACTTAAGTATAAGATAAAAACGCAGCAAGTTGTAAACGGTTGTTTGGTATTTTGCTCCTGGTTATTATTCTATTGTCACGGCAGTTAATGAACAATGAAAGTGTTCACTGATGTCACTTATTAAAACTACTTTAAAGCTCATTAGAAATGATCAGCAGCATATTGTGGATTTAGACTTTCGAGACAGTGACAACATGTTTGGTATATCTTGTTCTTTGCTACTCTTCATTATGGAATATGTCTCACTATTTGGAATAATTCTCCAGTTCATGATGTCGGGTAAGTAAACAAAAATTTATCCAGAGATGTTTTTCTTTTATTTTGTGCATTAATGTTGTGAAATAATTTTCTTCAGTTGGTCTATTAAAGTGGTATCATGTATAGATCTATTTCTATACATGTTTAAAAGATGTTAGATAATTGCAAATTTATAGGATTTACATAAAAGCATCAAGGTATTATTAAGCACTCTAAAGTCCTAGATGTTTTTCAACAAGAATGCCCTGCAGGAAGTGACGAAAATGAGAAAGGAAAATTGTCAATTTGAACAAACTCCAATAAAACTAAAAGAAAAAATTGTGGTAAAGGAACACGTACAAAATGTGAACAACAGATAATAACAATAATAATAATAACAATAATAATAACAATAGTAATAATAATTATAATAATAATATCCTAAATCTGGAGTCAATAGAAGAACGAAGATTATTGCAAGATATTCATATACATAACAATGACGTCAACATTCTTGGTTTAGTGCTCTTTCATGCTCTACAGAAACCATTGCAGGCTTAAAACTTGAATACACTTGCATCATCGGGGGATCTATCACCTTCAATACGACAGTTGATCCTACACGAAAGTTGCAGACGATCGTGTGGAAGGGAAATAATGGAGAATATGTTAAAACATCTGACTGGGGACAAAAACATACCGAAGACGTGGTTGTCAGCAAATTGACGTTATGCAATGTGTCATATAGCGACGGAGGGATGTACACGTCCATTGTTTACTATCTCACAGGTAGTTTCCATGAGACAATCTTTGACTTGCAGGTGCAAGGTTAGAAGGATTCATCAAACCTCTACGCTTTCAATGAGTAATTCACTTAAACTATTAAGTTCAGCTAAAAGGCTGTTAACGTCTTGCCAGTTTTTTTTTTTTTTCATTGGAATTCAATATACATTCGCCATTACTACGTCTCATGTATTTTTATAATCTAGCAAAATTGGTTATGTGAGGATCCCATAGTTTATAGATGAAATTAATGTTTGAGGTGACAGAATTTGTGTGTTTTTTTTTTTTTGCATGAATGTGTATCTATGTTCGAGTTGAGCTCTGGCCGTAAAGTGCTACTTTAGGAATATGCTGACAGTATTAACTATTTTCCTTTTTTTCAAAGGAAAATGAGTTTTACATGTGTAAGGGGACGCGCCCCGGGGTCCTATGGGACCTTAAAGTACCAATGGCTGAACTTGGGGGCGTCCTTACTGATGTTAAATATTGGGGGTCGTTGGCCAAGCCTACTGGGTATCAGGCCAGTAGTTGTGAGGCAAGGTACAAATATTCAGCTACTGAGGGTAACATTACTACGTTCGACGGTTGGAGGGGACACGAGCCAACTCCTACTTGCAACATAGCTGAGTGCCTATAATTAAACACAACAATTGCCTCTCATCATAGAACCTAAGGGACGACATTTAAGTCTCGGCACGGTTGTCCAACTTCCCTTATCTATATCCTCGGCAAACAAAGACAAATACAGGCCCATAGATACTGTGTAGGTAATTACACCTTTCTCGTATGAGACTGACACACAGACCTATCTCAGGCTATTCACAAGTGACGGTTTGTCTCCGAAGAACAATAGCAATTCTCTATTCCTAGTTTCTTCTGCAACCAACACTAGAGACATTGAACACAATATGACACGACTGTCTATGCTTTGAACCTCCCAGTATTAAAACCCAATTACTAAAAAAGAATAAAAGGAAATAAAAAGACTTAAAGAATACTTTGTACATTACACACCATGTAGAGTAAACCCAGATTTGGATACACCCCTGCTTTGTGTCTGCTCACACCTAGCTTTCATGACACATGAGAGAAAATGTAAACTCTTACCTCTGACCCACTGAGGTCGTACTTTAAACAACGTCAACACACCAGGCTAACACTTGCCAGCACACAGTAATCACACCAATGGCCATATCACACACTTTAGGGAAACTACACATCGTTAGCCTAACACTAGGCCTCACAGTAAACACAACAGTCAATACACACTTGGGAGCCTAACTTTCAGAATATTACATCGTAACATTATGCCTTACTTCACGTAAGTCACATAACTCTTAAAGGATGCAGTAATGAATACATTAACATAAACATTTAGTTTCATGGCAATATGAATTGAATTGTGAACATCTGAAATAACATTAATTAGCCTACGGATCCATCGCGGTCGCTACGCGGTAAGGTACCTGTCTCAACTGTAGTGTTAGTAGAGTTGACTTCTAGCTTCTCGGTAGTAATCATCGCTAATGTTCAGCTCGAAAGTAGTAAGTGCAGTCATCATTACACGGGGTTAATATAGTCTGTTCCTCACATCAAGCTCAGCTGAAGATTTCGACCTGCAAGATGGCGGCCACACGCAATACACAGTCACATGTACACATTTGTTACGATGTACAGTAAGAAACGTTCTGGAATCTCACAGGTGGTCTGGCAGTTGTAAAATGGGTTCTGACAGTATCGGAACAGTTACAGGACTTCTGACGACAGTTCCATGAGCAATAAGAATACGGGTTGACGACAAATTAGCAACAAAACGCCGGAGTCAAGGAGGCGACGTCTGCACAGGCCAAGTGCTCCTCCAAGACTAACATGAGTGACTCAGAGGGGTTTCCGCATCTCCAACGGAGGACTCTTCCGGTGTTGGGTTTCTTGGCTTAACTTCCAAAGAACAAAGGAACTTTCTTAAACTTCTAAAATGAGGGCAGCATACTCTCAGGTTCTCAAAACTGGTATCCTTACACATGAATGGTAAATAAACTTGCTGTAATTACTTAAACATACTACTTTTTTTTCTTTTTTTCAGGATATCCATTTCTTGTTCTTCCTGGGAATGCAACCATTGGAGGGGAAATGACAAAAGTCAACTGTTGCATTGACTTGTCATCCCGCCCCAAATCTATAATATCTCTAATTTATAGATTTTATTTAGAAGAGAAACGTTTGTCTAACGCAGAGTGTTATAGTGAAAGTGGGGGTGAAAAAAAAATCTGAAAGATCTCCTCCTTAAATCAAGGTTCCAAAGCAATGATGAATCGTTCGATAGCCAAGGTTCTCACGAAGATCTCTTGAAAGCATTGATAGCTGCATTATAAGTAACTCTTTCTAATGCACTATACACATGCAATAAGAGAACTACGACACCCCAGCCACAAATATAAAATATTTGGAAAGGCTTACTACTGATGACGTTCCTAATCTAAAATTTGAGAGCAGAAACCGGTCTAGTTTGGTCATAAGAACCATTTTTGTCGCAATACTACATCAAGGTTACTTCATCTAAAAGGTGAAAATGCTTCTAAGAAGAACATGCATAAAGACATGTATACCTCAGGGCATAACCTAACGAATTCTCATCAGTTTCTTGGTCGTACTGTTGCGTTAGATAGTGAACCAGCGCCCACCCCCACTTTCACTTCCATTTTTCTTTTTTTCAGGATATCCATTTCTTGTTCTTCCTGGGAATGCAACCATTGAAGGGGAAATGACAGAAGTCAACTGTTGCATTGACTTGTCATCCCGCCCTAAATCTATAATATCTCTAATTTATAGATTTTATTTAGAAGAGAAACGTTTGTCTAACGCAGAGAGTTATATTTACCAAGTCAGCGAACTTCTTAGGTCTTGCTCCAAAGTGCAATTTGAAGGCCATAGGCACTACCAAGGTCAGCACATGGTGTGTGAGGTTCAGAATCTGCAGTACCAATTCAACACATCTGAAGTTTTAGAAGTGCACTGTAAGTGTGAAACGATAGCTTATCAATTTTCATATTAATAATACACAGTAAACCGAATGGATATAACCACACAACATGCTGAATCGGAGCTACTAAAAGTGCTGCTAAATATGTCTCAGAACCTTTTTCCAATGCAATTACAAAAATTACAGCTCGAAGGAACCTAAGCATGTGATGTCTAAATGAGTGGGGAAAATCACTTTTTTGCTAACTGAGTGGGGTAAATCACCTTGACGAGATGAAAACGACGTAGGGTGATGAAGTTGATAACAAGATATACCACACTCATCTTTCTTCGTAATACCATTTAATTTAATCTTAAATTATGATTTAAGTGGCTTCAATTCAGTATGAATAAGGTCACACTGTATTTGAAAAGCAATATAAGAATCTTAGCTTTGTCCAAGAATTCAATTTATTACTATGTATGTTTGATTATCTGACAGATATTATTCCAAATACTGTACCCATTCTTTGCGTCTATTGTGTAAACAATGTATTTGTTCATGTAATTTTCAGATCAACCTAGCGTTTTTATAATGACGGAATCTCTACTCATCGTCAACCGTGGAGACAATGTGTCTTTAGAATGTGAATCTAACGGCAATCCATTACCAACTGTCAGATTACAGAAATACGTAAATGGCAACCAGTGGGTGTCGTTAGAAATCAAACCAATTTGCAAAAGCAGATCGGGAGGTACGGACATTTGCCGATATCTCCTCGTCGATGCTCAGGAAGAAATTGGTGGAAATTATCGTTGTACCGCTGATAATGGAGTAGGTTCCATCTCAAAGACAGCGAACGTCACCATCAAAGTTGGTGAGAATGACATGTCACACGTAAAAAATATTCATAAAATTCATAAAAGTTTTATATACGGTACATTTATAAAATCGTAAAATACTTAATTTCTTTTGAAGTTAAACTTGTAATATTTTTCGAGGGTACAACAGGAGACCTACAGACGTCATACCAATATTACTGTTTGATTGAGTGAAAGTGTCAATCGAATCAAGATAGCTTTCCTCCCGGGAAAAAAAAAAAGATTCAAACTTTTTACGGGAAGGTGTGAATGTAATATTTAATTTCGCATTCTTTTTCAAATCATACTTGTAAATTGTAATTACTGTGTGCAATTTATATTATGTTATTCTTATTTCAAAAAGACGCTCGAATATCCCAACATGATAGTGGGAATTTGCCATTGATACTAGCAGTGACTGTGTCCCTTTTGATTGGATTCTTCGTCGCTCTGCTTGGATACAGATATTACAGTGAGTTTTAAAAAAAATCACTTTAAACAGGGTCTTAACTTTCTCATCTGGGTAGGGGTAAAAGAGCAACATAACTTTTAGAGTTATTAAAATGTGTAAATGATTAATTACAAGGAAAATATTACTATCACTGAATCTGAAACATAAAACCTTCCGGATTTTAACTTACCTGTAAAATAAAAGTCGTGGGAAAATTGAGTTGGGTTAAACGACGAGGTTCTGAGGGCAATAATCATGCTGAGAAGATCAGAAATGAATAGACGTTTTAATATTTTTGACACTTTCTTACATAACCTTTAGATACGACTTATAGATCAACATATGCTAATATGATTGAGGCAACATCTCTTTAAGTGCAATCTCAGTAGCTTGGAGACAAAACACTCTGAGTAACTGTTTTCTTTTTATTTTCGTTTACTCAATTTTTGACAGGGAGGAGAGCTTCTCAAATTGTTCTCTCCGACTTGCAGAATTGAAGGTATTGTTGATAATGTAGGGGTGATTAGAATTTTTAAATTGAATCTGGAAATAACGCAATGTTGAAGTTTATGTAATATTTTATGAACTTAGGTTTTTATAGAGAGGAGGCAGTACAGCATATACAGAACCACAAAATTGTATTTAAAAACAAGTTCTAGGTTATTGAAACAACAAAATTATACTTGCAATTTACATATTAATTGAATTAATTGGAATTTATGCACTCTTCTGTATATTCAAGCTGGAATATGAGTTGTACTGGCATTCGCTTGTTCTATCTGTGTTCTTCATCAGTGTTTCAGGGAAGAGAAAGTAGGGAGAAAGATAAGCTGTCACAAAATCCGAAAAGATGTATACATTCATCTTCAGATATTTGAATATGAAAATTGTCTGTACATTTTTGTTGGCCACACAAAATTCAGACTTTCCTAGAAAGCCTAGCCATCAATCTCTCTTTCTTGAAGTGGACTATGAATATTTATATGTTCCCAAAGAGGGGTTTAACAATAAGTTTTTGTAGTGGTTGTAACATATTTGACTTTCAGTGGCAAAATATGACAAAGTTCCAACTAGTATTCCAGCTTGAAAAAAACAAATGATGTTAATGCATATGACTAACATGAATTTTTACCATTTTACCTATGCAACATCATGTTTGTTGGAGATTATATTCATTTCCTCTTCATGGAAGACTCTCAACACTGTATTGACTTTATTTATGTTTGGATCAGAAATGAAGCCGGCGAGGGCCAGGATAATGCAGTGATTGCCAGTGACCTGGCAGTGGTTCAATTTCCAAACATTCAATTTTCTGGGCCAATGTACATTTCCTACCCATGTATGTATTTAAGTCAAAATTATCAAGACATTGCAATGTCTAACGTGCTTTATCCATAAAACATCCTACTAAATGCCCAGGTTTGAAGCGAATTGAAACGACAAGATAAGGTGTATTTCACCATCTTCCTGAAACTAAAACAATCTAATAGAATGACTTAAAGTATTTACTGTACAATGACTTGATGCCAAGGGTTATCTGCGCTGAGTGACGGCACTAAGAGGGGGATGGGGAATTTTCTCCCAGCCAGAACCTTTCACCCAAGTCCCCGCCCCCCTCTCAGCTGAAGGGGCTGGAATGATCTAAAATGATCAGTCCAGGAATGCATAATCAGGACAAGGAGTATCGCAATATTAGTTACATGATCACCATTCCTTTTATAGGTCAACCATTTAACGAATCACCTCAGAGCTATCAATAAGAAATGCCATGTGATTTCCAATGCATTCAAAATTGGTAACTACTTTTCCTTGAAAGATAACACTCCTTAAGACCCTTAAAGCTAATGTGATCTTTTTTTTTTTTTTAAAGTTCTTGCGATAAGACCCAAACTTACATTGCTAAGAGAAAAAGACATGTTAGCAACCAGGATCACGGAACATCTCTCAGCCAAATCAGCTATGATTCAGTGCATAAACTGCGGAACAGCAAACAGCAATAATTTCAGCATCATAGATAACGGAAATAAAGATTTTGAACTAAAAATCAATGACGCTTTGTATATAAAAAAAACCTGTTTTCAAAAGTCAACTGTTTCAGCATGGATCATCCTATACTCTTTATGTGTTAGCCCGTCGGACATTATATTCCTGATTGTTATAGTGTCCTATGACTTTTTGTGTATATTTTCACTTACCTGAGGAGGAAGATGGCATACCTTAGAAGATGTAATAAAAGTATGAACTTGTAATAAACTATGACTTTAGTTAACATTTTCGTGTTAATTAGCTATTATATCTGGTTCTCCAAATGTGCAACTTTTCCTAAATTAAATTGTCAAGTGGTCAACAACAATGTTGATCACCGTTGATCATGACACCATGAGACTAGATGGTTGTGACCTCATTTGCGTATGATACTTATTGTTATTATACTCAAGGTATCATATGTGTTTGTTTTCAGGTGAAACCTCAGATGTACGTCTGCCAAGTAGTTTTCGGTAATGCTGATTTTTCTTCAGATTTCCCAAGTAAAATTGAAAAAAAAGGATGAGAACATGTAACGGATATTACTGTTCATTTACACATTACTTTCGCATGTTAGTCTGCATTTCGGTTGGTGAATATTGTATTTAAAATTGGTCATTTAATTCAAAACATGCAAGTTTTCCATAGAAATTTATATGAGACTTAATTAATTGCTTAATTTTTAGACATTCCTATGATACAGTAAAGATCTAAAAGAAGTGCATTTGTTTATTTACCCAGTAAGTACTATTTAACATAACGTTCACTTACATGTGCCTCTTAACTGTGGCCCTATAGTGATGACTGCGGCGAGCAGTCAACCTGAAGAACTGGTTGGATTCTGTTCCGTAATTTGTTAAGTCTGTTTTATTTACGCTTGCCAATTGGTTACTATTTTTAGTCCTATACTGCACAACCTGATGCTATTTCTATCACTGGCAAAGAAATCGAACGATTATACCATTGTCAAAAGTCAGATTATACACAGACCTATAAGTGCATTTACTCGATTCGAATGATCGAGTTTTGGTCGGTCAAGTTTTGATCTGTTCTGTAGTCTTCATCATTCTCTATTCTTCAGACCTCAACTTTGCCAAAGAGCCTCGCCAATCACATGCACTAGACCCCAATATTCTACTCAAATAAGTGAGTATGTAGTACGTCATAACATCGCCCAAATACTAGGGAACCAATTTAATAAGAGTTTCGCTATCATTTATCTGTTACCGTATGAGTAGAACATTTTCCTCCTCTGACTAATTTAAGCTTAATTTATCATTGCTTCTTACTATTTCCCTATCTCTTCTTCGACTTACATGTCTGGGGTGTGCTATTTCTGCTAATGATTTTCTACATACTGGTAGTGCTGAAATGACTTCATTTCAACTTCATTTTAAAATTGTAATTCTATCAGATCCACAAGATACATCACAGTTATTAGTATTACACTAATTTTTAGTAATTTTACCACTATTTCTGTAATTATCAATTTTGGCTTTCGTTGATATTATTTCCGCTTTTATTAATATAGCTGCTGGTCAAAATGTTCTTTACTCTGCTCTGTCTATTTTTGTTATCGTTATTAATACTCTTAAAGTTACAATCATCGCTCGTCTGCTTCTATATCTTGTACTTTTTTGCTACTTCGGCACTTATGATATTGTCTACATAGCTACATGTAATATTTCTTCAAATTGTACTAAACACAGTTAATTGATACTAACGCTGATATTATTATTGCTACCGCCATGCATCTGCCATACATTACTAGTTTGCAATTAATGCAGAGTCACTACTATAGTATACCGATACTGCAACTACTACGTCTACTCCTTTAATTACTGCAAGAAACAATTACTATACCTCAATTACTACTACTTCTACGCCTGGTGCCTTAACTAATACTAACAATTCTACTATTCAGTTCTTATACTATTATCGCTACCATCGTTGTTACTACTGTTACTGCTACTACTACCTCTACATTGACTTCTACCACGAAACCAGTACTTGTATTACTATTGCTGCTGCTATAATTGTAAACATATGTTTAAAACCACATTAAGCTGGAAACGATTTATAACTCTGATAACTGCGAAACACCTTTGCAATCTCTTGTCATTTCTTTCACAAGTCACGGCGTCCGAAACTCTCTCAGAAAGCAGATACGAAAGGTAAGTATCACTTTATACTTTCAAATACGTGTGTACAAAGCAAACAAACCAGACGAATATGCTTCAAACGTGACAACCGCTTTGAAACAACTTGTAACTAACCATACCGCTGTACACCAAGTACAGTAACACTACCATTAATATTACCATAATACCATTAATAACATTACATAAATATTTTATTTTATATAAGTATGCTATTTTAAAACAAATGTGAGGTGGACAATTTAATCACAGATGTGTTTATTTTCCGCATTGAAAATGTAACAGTATCTCGACATTAACAACAAACCTTTATCTTTACGTTTTAGGATGGAAGGAGGACAGCATACGTTACGGCTGACAATGGGCACGAGAATTTAATGTGCATTTTGTCCTTATTATGTTTATTAAGTTATATATATATATATATATATATATATATATATATATTATATTAGGGCGACAACAAAATCATTGCAAAAACATTATATGGTCGTCAAACTAAATGATCCTTTGAATATAAACACACCAATGTAGAGACACATTTTCTGTGTAAACGAAAATTATGCTTATGTTTTTTATTTCTTTATCTATTATTATTTACAAGAGTATGAAATGAAAACATAGATATGCAGATTTATGCCAACGACGGGTGCTTGCTGAACAATGCCATGGACACGGTATGGTGGTTTCACATTGTTAAATGTCTGCATTGATGACATAACTCCTAACATGGGCACCTTCAAAGCAAGTAATGTTTAATCATGCCGAGCGGATAGTCCCCCCCCCCCCCCGCCCGAACACACGATCATTCCAAGAATATAAAAGGGAAAAAATGCGAAATAAAGATTATCGTTAAACTCAAAACGCACGTGAATGGCTTTAATAAACTTTCATTGATAAGCAGCCATGTTTATCAATCTTATGAATGTGTATGTATATGTGTTATGTGTATAAAGTTTTAAAATTATAATTCAAACCTTTGTGGTTTGATGGAAGGAAACTGTGAAGTCGCATTCAAAGATAGGCAAATACCTGAAAGGAACCGCGAATTGTAAAGTCCTAAGTGACTATCAAGCTCTTTTCATATAGCTTACTACCAATGACAGTAAACGTGACAGCAATCCTGGTTTGGTTTCTCTTTTAAATCAACTTACCAAATCGAAAACGGTGAGGCTTGTTTGTAGTCTGTTGTGTCTGGAGGTAGCTGTTACTAGGCCTAGTAACATTTGTAGGGTTTCCTGTACGTCGAACATTGAATGCAGAGAGGTTCCACATTGAAACACGTAACTAATATGTACTAAAATCATTCGGCTGTTTTAAAAATTTCTCCTTCTAAAAATGCCTTATTCGTAGTCGTAGAGAGCAGAGAGTACAACATGCAGTGACTATTATTATCTCATCGCCCTATAGGGGCAAGATGAGATATTGTAGTCACTTGGCTAGTGGAACTATATATTGTACTGTGCACCCATAGGAGAATGGTTGCTATGGAAACGCTTGGAGTGGATGAATAGCCACACCCCAGAGGTACCCCATGGTAGATTGACCATGGGTACAGGAGGATCCGGTTGGGTGGTATAAATGAAAACGTGTCCGTGCCAATGCGTGTGCGTGTGTGTGTGCGTGCGTGTGACTACACACCCATGTGTGTTTGTTTGTGTGCGTCCGGACCTGTCCAAATTGTGGTTTTTCCAGAATAGTTTGAAAAGCATATGAGCGATTAAGTTGAAACTTGGTAAGGTTGTGCATGGTGCCAATATGTGCAAGATGTATTAGTTGTATGGTAAATCGAGTCAAATGTGCTGATTTTTGAGGAAAAAAAAGATTATTTTGCCCAAAAATTGCTATTTCCAGCATATCTTGAGAAGTATTTGAGCATTTAATGCAAAATTTTGCAAAAACTTACTTGAGAATGAAAAATTTCAAGGCATATCACTTTTGTAGGAAATTTGTATTTCCAGCATAGCTTGAGAACTATTAGATCAATTCAAACTAACAGTTTTGTAAGTACTTACCTGAGAACACATTGTTCAACATAATATTACTGTAATGGTAAATCGAGTCAAATTTTCCTGATCTTTTAGAAAAAAAAAAACAATTTTGCCCCAAAATTGCTATTTCCAGCATTTCTTGAGAACTATTAAACCAATTAACTTCAAGTTTTGTAAGTACTTAGCAATAAACTATTACAAATTCCCATGTGCAGGCACTGTATTGAAATCAATGTGCATGTTGGCGATGAGATATTCAACTCCGTGGATTGCCCTCTTTTTTTTTTTTTTTTGCTTTTGTAAGTAGCGTTTTTCACTACTAAAAAGGAAATTTCTAGGCATTATTTGAAATTGTGTGCCAGCGTTCATTCCATTTGCCCGCATTCATTCTATCTCAATTAAGACTGCGTGACGTCACAAGTGTGAAAGAACGCCGGTGGAGCCTGGGAAGGAGATTTTGGATGTTTTTTTCTTTTTTCACACTTTTCTGGTACGAAACTCGCAAGTGATGAGGGCATTCTGCTCAAACAGTCTCCTTACGATTTTAACAACAGTGCAATTGACGGCATACACACTAAATTGCAAAAGTAATGTAGTCTCTGAAGTCTTGCAGAAGTTTTCAACAGAGATATTAAGCTACCTCTCCTTAGAAAGCTGACACATTGGCTATGCATGGCTGTTTCAATTTTTTGTACCTTCAGTGGTTAGATTTTCTGCTAGAGGCCGTCCAAGTTACCAGACCTTGTCACTGGGGCAAATCACAGTAGATAATTACTCTGCCTACAAGTTATAAAAAAATGCTTCTCCGTTACAACTGTGAATGAGGAAGGAAGTAGAAAGGGGTACATGGGGTCAACCTTTCAAACCAACATTCTCACTGTTTGATTTGAGCGTAAGTTACAGTGAACATATCTTACCACAGTTGTTCTGTTTCTGGTTCTACAATTACTGGCATTCATGAACATGAACTCCAGATACTCTACAATTAAGTTTCTACAAAATGAACTTGTAAGTAGTAGTATGGACACCTCTTCTGACTGACTTTATTGGATCTATTGGATGCATGTCTGATCACAGTTTGCAGCTTTTGCCAATTATACAGCCAAACACTCAAAGTGCAAGAAGCTCTAACGAACAAAAAAAGTAAATATATGAAACGTATGTGTCAAATGGTAAAAATAGGTTCCAAACCTTGCATGCAATATATTTCACTTATTAGCCCCAGGATGTGTACAAAATGCCAAGGAAAGAACACGGACCTATACCTTGATTTTCTTTTAACAGGTAAGTCTGGAAGTAGTACAAACTCTGCTACGCTTACAGTACACATACTGCTGCCTACATAGTAGGCTACGCTACAACCGTGAACAACTGTTGTAATGGTGACGGTACAAAAAAATGTAATTTGAGTGTGAAAAAGCATACCTGTGTGATTTAAAACGGATTATGTTGTCTTTATTTCAGATGAAAATATTAGCATTCCATAAGAGGATTCTAAAGTTTCCTCGATTCTCGCCCAAGCTGTGTTGTGGCTATTTTCACACTGTTCTAGAGGAATTATAGGCTAAATAAGGCTAAGGTAACTTCTACTGATCTATGACATGGTCACATAATTCCAAAACAATGAAAGGAATCATCATTTTTGCTTACAACAGCCAAATTAGTTTGTTACATTGTCAAAACTAGCAAATTTGTTTACATTTTCCACATAGAAACTAATTGTATGCGTAAAAACCGGTCAAGCGTGAAATTTTGGATTCTTTTAATGTAATTAATGTTAGGCAATCACGACAAGTAGTATAAACCCATTTTTGGACATTAAGCTCATAAATTCCAAAATCTTACTTTTTGACATTTAAGGTAGCATATCTCTATTAATTTTGCAAATTAACTTACACACTAAATTGCAAAAGTAATTTGGTCTCTGAAGCCTTGTAGAAGTTTTCAACTGATATAAGCTACAGCTCTTTAGAAAGCTGAAACATTGGCTATGCATGGCTTTTTCAATTTTTTGTACCTTCAGTGGTTAGATTTTCTGCTAGAGGCCGTCCAAGTTACCATACCTTGTCACTGGGGCAAATCACACATCTCCTCGAATAATACTGTTCCGCCAGCTCAAACTTCATAACGTTTCCATAATTGCTTCCATTGGCACCATTTTCACACCTTGTATACCTCAACTCGCCTACTTCAATATTCAATTCACAAAAGGACCCATGTCAAACGATAAAATACCAAAAAAGTCGTCCAAATGTCCTTGATATGGACTTTCACCGACGGTGAACAAAATGCACAGGAATCTCCAGCTTCTATATAAGGTATGCTACTTTAACATCCCTAAACAAGAGAAGATTACACCCATGACTTTCCTCCAAGTAAATACACTGTTCAAACAAAATCCTTCAAAATTCCTTTCGGTTGTATGGACAACGCATGAACAGTTTCAAGGCAGTAGCTAGAATACGTTTAAGCGTTCATCTAAACTTGGAGACCCTATGCATTGATGAAATGCTCGAAATCATGATCACAAGAAACAAATCAAAGATGCGTACAAAGTTTATGTCTACTTGTCAGCACGGTATCAAGCTCGCAGATTAGTGACTCTGTCTAGTTACCTGATGAACTTTTGTTCAATACATACCTGTGTAACACACAGTGTAGCAACGAATGTAATTTCTGCAATGTAATTCGATGCATTTCCCCAAATCCCCCAAGAGGACAATACAACCCATCTGAATGATCACAGTTTCCTGGACCAGGCCTATCCGAAGAAGCCTCTACTCATAGCTATCTGCACTCCCTCAACCTCCATAGACTACATACAACTCTCACACTTTCCACCTCAAAGTGTCCCAGAACTTACTGGCAACTTACCCCGCCAATACAATCCTCGTTGACAGATATGTCACCAAATTACCAACAGTGTAAACGTCAAGCTTCACCACAACTACACTCCCCCAAATCTTAATTTGCTCCCCTAAATGTTTATTCTCAATTGCACCTCCCAGCATATAATAAGTGCAGTAGTGGTGGATGTGTTGATGAAACAGGTTCTCTGTTCCTACTACTCCTCAACAATAAAAAAAATCACAAAAAACAACTCCCTTTGATAATACCCCTTGCCTTCCCATTGACACACATATAAAAATTACTGTTATTCACTTTCACTACTGCAGTTCGTCGACGTACTGAGCTTAAGTGGATTGTTTGCATTAAAACTCATCTCAAAACGTAACTCAATGATCTCAACAAGGATTTTGGCCCATTAAGTCGGTATGGTTTTTTTTTTCAGTAACCATCTGCTTTGACATTATCGGCTTTAGTATCCTAAAGTACATGCTTGATCTTGTTATCGTTCTACTTACTATTACTTTTTGGTGAGGTCATGCTCGGTTGATATCTGTACTTCCATTACTTTGTTACGTTTGTAAGAGTTTTCGCTGAAAATGTCGATTGTGCTCGTATGTTACAGGCTACTCCTCAATGTCGACTTTGTCAAAACTATCACTTTGTAAGGAAACTCTATAGTTACCAACTGAAAACATATTCGTCATGACTCAAACGCGGTTATAAATACTTCACTTTCAGCTCGTAACCTGTATGTGCAATTACTGCATGCCATTGCAGTGTGTTATTGTGCAAACTTGTAACGGGACTTTCAACAACTTTTACACAAAGGTATAATTACATGATTTCACTTTTTGAGTTTTTTTGAAATGTTGTAACGTAAATTAATTAACCATAGACCTGGATTCCTACCTAGAGAATTGTTGTATGATGAAGATGACAGACTTTTTGTGGATTGCACTGAGGGTATTGAGGGGGTTTCTCGACAAGTCATGGTATTCGATATGTGTTGGAAATTTATCACTCTCTTGTGTAATTATTGATAGCAATCAATATATTTTAGGTTTCGTATAAAATCTTGCACATATTTGAAAACATTTATAACTCTCTTAATTTTCTTTATTTCAGATCGTATTTGTTCTTGTCATCTGTTTTTACGTTGGCAATGTGGTTCTCCATATTTTCCATCATTACCAGTTCGCGTAACTGGTGTCTATGTAATACATATCGGTTTTATACTCAGTCTAACAATGATAAGAATTCGATTGCTCCATCTTGTAAACCATAAAGATTTTATTGAGTTTCGCGTTACTGTAAATTTTATTGAAATGACGTATTTTTCTCAATGCTTTATAACTTTAAACCTTGATGATTTTCCTACAGGTTGGTGTATAATTCGACACTGTCAGCTGTCTCAAAAGAATTGTGTAAAAATGACTATAAAAATGCTTTGATGGATTCTAGTCCCAACCGTCAAAATTCGTTCCAGTGATTTACCAACACGCAGTGAAAAATGAAAAGGGATATCATTTTAAAAAGAAAGGACAATTATGGGTTTGTGAATATGTTGCTTCGATGCCAAGTCTTCGTTGAGAGCTACAGATAATTTTAATCCAGAGTGTGATAAAATAGCAATGACATTATTCGAAAGAAACACATTGCAATAATTGAACTAACTAGTAATATATTTGTTTATTCATACATTTTAGTTCAGCATAATACATAGGGTAAACATTTTTCAGAAGTGAAGTTGGTTTCTGTTTTTTTTTTCTTTTTGTCATCCCAAATTAGGATTCAATCACATGTTAATGTAGAAAGTCTGACCATTTCATCAGTTATAAGTTGATTATATTTTAATTCACTCACAGAGTCCATAGCATTCTGTAAACCAACGTCAATTGTGCACTAACTTGACATAAGGTCAACTTTAATTCACAGTAATTAACAACAAAAAGAGCCCAATGAAGAGATTTTGGGAGGAATAACTTTAATGCAAAGAACACAACTGAAGGAAGGCAGGAACATCAAGGAAGTAATCCTGTTTGTATTTGGAATGTCTGTTTCTTTATTTAATGGAGGGACTGCATCAGACACTTGGAGATAACATAACGTTATACAATTCGGTGCAAAAAATAATAAATGGAAAATGTATTGTCAACAAATTTTTACTTGACGAGGTAACAAGTTATGGAAAAAATAATAGGAAAGATGCTTAATAAAAATTACGTGTAAACATACAACAAATTATCATTTAAAATAATTAATGTTACCAGTTAAAGCCTTATTTCCTCCTTAAAAACAGACGGAAGACTTTCCCTTTAACATCTAATTTATTTTGTATTTCCCACGTAAGCCTCCCACCCAAAATTGAAAGTGAAAGAATATCCACGCAGTACGAAAACTCCTTTACGATAGAAAATTCATAACATGTCACACGGTTAATGACCAACTTACTTGACATGCAATGATAAAACTGACAAATAACTTTCGATTTGTTTCCAACGAGTTAATGATCGCCTACATACACGCAATGTTATTGCGGATTTAGAATGGACGATATTATTTTGCATTCTAGAGAAATGCATTAACAATAATTGCCTTGAAACAATGTGTATTCAGTTAAAAGACTCCCCTTTATTGTCAAATAATGACACATTTACTAAAGTTAATATGTCATCATTTAATTAATCAGATCATTAAACTTTTGGAAGTGCGTGAAAGCATTGTTCATGATGTCCTTCTAATTTGTTTGATAGAAGTATTCATTGGACATTATATAATACGCATCGAATGAAGTTAAATTGATTCCATTACGTTACTATTTGTTATGCCATAACATTATTACTACATTATGCGATTGGCATCGGTCCGAGGTCTCTTGTTATATTTGAAATATGATAACAACTGAATGATATTATATTAATTTAAGCAGTCAATAGTGAGCATGCTTCACCTCTCTTATGATAGAGGTATTCTTAATAGTGTCATCAACAGTGAGATTAGAAAACACATGAGGAAATTGAACGAACATGATTTTATCATCATATTCATACCAATGCCTGAAGAAACATGTATTTAAAAGATAAAACGCGACTGTTAGAGCAGGGGATTCCAATCAATTTCTATTTGTCTTGGAAATATATTAACAGGAAGCAGTATGAATCCATACGCAAAATCTTATGTGTATGTAATGCATAAAAGCGTATATCGTTCTCAGTTTTAGCAGTTGTTGATACTCCCGATGCAGCAAAGGTTTCAATTATTGTACCGTTTGCTTCACCATGGAGATGTTCATTGCTGAATTAGTTCTCGTTCACGTACTCTAATAAAATCTGCACATTAGGTTCAAAGGACTTAGAAAAGCGTTCTCTTTATTAACGACGTGAAAGGGAAGAATAAAAACATTTTTTTTTTGCATTGTTTTTTTTCTCTTTCACGTATAGCAAGAAACTTATAGCTTCCGGAGAGTCATCCCAGCATTAAATGAAGGGATGTGGCTTACTTAAGTATACCAATGAGTCACCAAAATCTTACATCTTCGACCTATTTACGTGATGAAATTTCGCATATGATTACGAGCAAAGTATTTGATTGTTGGCCAATATCATGGTACCTTACGATAATTGGCAAATTTATTACAAGGAAAATTCTGAAAACACGAAGAGCACATTCGTTATAATCCTATATCCTTGTAACATGTAGAATATAGCTCAATGTTTAGAAATTGTAAACGAAATTCATGATGATTGCGAAAGTTATTTCAATTTGCTGTAGAATAGTTGTCAATGTATGTTTCTTCTTCTGGATTGTCTCGTGTATTGCCAATCATAGAAGTGTATAAATCTAAGCGAGGAATCTCGTAAGTATCGTCCTTCAGGCACTCGAAAATCTGAAGACAAAAATCGACAGAGTAAACAAAACAAAAAGAACCATTAAATGGTATCGTTTAATGTAATGAAGATACTAAATATTTATTATAATCACTGAGTATTTGAAAATGTTTCAAATTTGAATTCACAGGTCCAATAATAATGTTCCAATAATAATATAATCTCTATCTTTGGTGTGTGCAATGCATTTCACAAATGTGTTGCTATTTTAAATATATTTGTAGTTATTGAAATGAATCAGAATGAAACGTGGAAATTAATTAAGAAAAATCACAATTTATCAGCGGTATCTATATTTAACGTAGACAACAAGTTACCTTTTGATAGGTTTCTCTAATCTCTCGAACTTTAGGACGTTGATGACCAATTTGGTGCCAACACTGATATAGCAGCTTATTTCTATTATAACAAAGAAACAGTTCATTAAGGAAAGAAACAAAAAATTGAAAATGTAAGGGAGCAACAAATCTGGTTCTGTTGAGATTCAACACCAATATTTCTGATAAACGCTCTGTTTATTATTGCTTTACTTTGACTCTTGTGAGGTGGTAGGTAGACCATTTCTATTCAGTGATCTATCTTTGATGGTAAACCTTGATACGGCAAGATTTTGTTGACAGTTAATCATGCGGAAGGAATCAGAGTTGAATGATCGACGTATTTGGTGTCAAAAAAGATGAAAGATGGGATCCAAAGCTTCTGCGTAATAATTCAAGGTATCGTGAAATATAATTTCACACAGAAGAGAAAAGGACGGACTTGGTTGAAGTTCATATTGAACAGGAACTTACTTCATTAACTCATAATGGGTGATCTCTGCTTCCTTTGGTGGCTCTGCCTGGTTATCAAATGTAGTGCCATCCGGTTCACATGGGAACGGAAGTTTACCTGAGTTTCAAATGATGTAGCACATTACCAGAAAAAAAAAATAGTGAGTTTGTGAGACACTTAATAAACACATTCCGATCAAACTTTATTTTGTATCGGCAACATGTAAGTCCTATCATAATTCTTTGCTAAAGCGATTAATTTTGAGAACCTGTATTTTGATACTAATATTTTCATCTCCATCAATACACAAAATGCAAAAAGAAGATTTATATTCAATAATTTATTAACATTAAACATTTCTGTACCTCATGATATTTTTAATTTCACTGACTATTGTAAGTTACTATCTGATTTTATTTTTTGCAGAACTGCAAACTGAAACAAAAACAAATGCCACTTACTTACCCGTTAATATCTCCCAGATGATGTTAGCCACAGACCACGTGTCACTACTTTCTGAATATTCATTCCTATGCAATGCCTCTGGTGGAAAGTAGTTCAAGGAGTACGGCATCTGGAAATACGAAAGACCGATCGGAACTCTAACGAACACGCAAAAGCTATGACTTTTCGTTAATATCTCTTAGTAAACATGTATCAATTAAAGGGCAATACGTAAGCACGAGCCAAACATAACACACATTCCTATGCAGTATCCATCCGGTATACATTTCGTAGTAACAAGAGTAGAAACTCACTACGCGAAACTAAAGTTTTGCAAACGTTAATCTCAGTTGCCAGAAAAGACGCACAACATTAAAAAAACAAAAAACTTCTATTAGTAGTCGTGTCACTTCAAATTAGTGTTAATTGCCCTATATACAGAGTATTTTGTCAACTGATAGACATAAAGTCTTAATTACTGTCATTTGATGGAAAAATTGCGTTTCAAATATACCAACATGGCATGCAGATAAAATAACTTTAGAATCATTCTTAAACCACTCGGTCTCACCAATGAGCATCTGCAACAGCTTCATCTCCTCCAAACATCGTTAATAAGGTGAGTTACAAACGATGTATCATTTGAATTTGCAAAAGTTTCGATGGGCAAATTATTCTTGAGCAAAAAAGAAATGAATTTGTGTCTGTAAGAAACTTATTTCTTGAAAACAAGACTACCATCCTGCGCTATTCTAAATACCGTAATCATACTGTGTCCAGAAATAGTGTGGTTTGCAAAACTGGAATTTGTTCTGTAAAACAAACACAATATCTCCCTTTAGGTTCACTTTTAGTAGTTACGTTTTACTAGATACATGTTGTGTTTTCCTCCGAATGAAAGAGGAACAGAGCAGTATGAAAATAATATCACAATTATGGAATATCCACTGTCAAGTTTACAGTATCCTTGCGCTTACGGTTAACGTACCTTAGACTTTTTTAATGAGGTCAATTTAACTGCATCCTTTGAAAGGCAAAAATCGTAAAGTTTGCATTCTCCCGGTATCACTCCTCAATATTTTCCTGGACGAGAGACCTGGATGCAAAAACTAGAGAAACGGGGACACAGAAACATAATTATGCCACTTAATTATAAAAAATAGAATTCTTTTGGAATTATAGAAATCATTGTATTCAATGTTACATGACTAAATCATGGAGTGATGACACTCAAAGAAGAGACACAGACAGTGACTTTTAGCAGTGACCTCATGATATAGAGTAATACTTTTACAACCTCTGTGAAATAATCTAAAAAGAAAATACCTGTCCCCACACGTTTATTTCGTTTGCATTTAGTATATAGATCACTATTTTCAGTTTTAGCAAAACGAGAGCGATCAGTGACGTCACAGGAGCCAGTCAAGTGTTCAATATATATGAGTTCATCATGGTCTTTAGCTGCATATAGATACTGTTTGCAGGTGGAATATACACTCAGGCGCAAAGGACGTAACATTTTCGATAGATACCACAAGCCCATATCGACAGATTGACAGCAATATTGTAAGCAGTATTTACAGATTGCACCTAAAAACCATAGGAAACACAAATATCTTTTACATGTGAAAGGTTCCTATGAGGTCACTTTTAAAGCACCATTGTTTTATGAGGTTATAAAATGACGGCCTACACAGTATGGGCAAAGAAAAAAGAATATATTTAATAAGTCCTGAAAATGGAGGAAGGTAGATTTGCTAAGTTATTACCCAGGGAGATTTGAGAATATTTGCCTCATCTATGGGTAGCAGCAAAACTCCAGCGTTTTTCGCTATTTTCAATGAGAACACATTATTTATATATATATATATTTATATGTCTATATCAAACTGATATAATTTTTACAATAACACTGTGACTTCACTAAGATTAAAGTAGAATGATATAAGTTATAGGTGATTCATTGTAGTATAAAACAGAATATTCTTAACTGAGTATATATCTAATCAAATGAATATATTATATATAAAACATGAAACTTTTGATACAGTATGATGCATTTTCAGGAATTGATCATGATTATGTAATATAAAGGATCTTAAAATCTGTCACAACCTAACAGTTTATAGTTCACATGACGAGAATTTTTATTTATATTTATTACAGTCAATTGGAAGCCATGTGTAACTGCATACAGCCATGTGCAACTTCAGCGACCTATCTTTATCGTCAAGTTTCGTCAAACAAAATTTTCTCGTCAGAAACAACACTGAAAGTCAGTGACAGTTTACAACAGCGGGACACCACGTAGATTATATGAGCCGTTTGATTTTTGTAATACAATAAGTTTTATTCGGCTGGCTTCGCAGCACCAAGTGGTGCCTATATAGTGGCAATGTCTATTGTTGCAATCGCCGTATTTACGGCTGCAGAAAATTTTCTTAAACCTCCACACGACTCATGATCAAGTACCAATGACTTACCCCATATGAATGGAGGAGACTGAGTCCATCTAAAATAAATGCTATCATTTTCATGACGTCAGACAAGGTCATGGTAAAGTCAGGTCTCTCATGATTGAATACATCATTTAGCCAACTCTCAAGAGTCCTACATGAGACTTGTTGTTGTATTAAATGTAGTTTAGCTTGAAAGAAGAAAGAGCAGGAATCAAAGCCTAACCGTGAAATCATATGCTTTTCTAATTTTGTTTTCTAGATTAGAGAAAAATTTCAAGACTGAAATACTGTCGTTTATCAAATTACTGCAGTTTTCTAAATAAGAAGTGATAAGATGCAGCTTAACAAGTGTCTTAATATCTTTAGTGCAATCGAAGATACAAAATGATTAATGATTCATCCAAAGATGGAGTTTGTGAAATTCGAAATGAAAAGAATTATACCATGGTAATATGATAGTTCATGAATGTCAAAACACATACGAGCATGCCTAAAGAAATCAATACACCACGTATATCTAAGATTCATACCAAGTTAAGATAAAAGGACCCGAACAATAGGCTACAATGGGAATTACATAAATATCATCCCAAAAAATGTCCAGTGTTTTTCCAAAAACACCTAGTTTTTCAACGAATCTTTTTTCAAGACTAGGAAGTTTAGCGATCATTTAAGGTTACTCCCTGTTCTCTTATTGATCTCTGATCAAAGGTATAGTGCGCATATATGTGTTCATATATTGATGTACATTATACACTATATATACCTTCAATGACTCCTATTCCTTCAATTTCCACCACACATTTCGTCGAGGGTAGGTCAAGAGTCCTTTTAACGAATTCATCCCAGTGAACGTCTTGTCTTCGTAAGACTTGATCTACTTACAAGAAGAAAAAAAATATATGATATTTCCAATCAAAACATATGAACTTTTCAATCAACTGTGATATATTAGGTATGCATGACTTGTTTACTACTTTTAGGACAATAGTGTATGAATTGCTTTCATTATTTGTATAATTTCTGTACATACATTCTGAGAATACGCGTAAGCCGCAATACTGAAACACATGTGTACCTGCTGGAGTTGTCCATTCATGGTTTTTTAAAGTCCAGCAGTTAGTCGTTTGTGATTTACATTATCAGGGACAATCAGTTGTTTTTATTACCCTTAATTGTTGTTAACATCACAAATTTCTTGTTTCCTTTGCCTCCTGGTATGGTACCCATCCACCTTATATGCCATTGGTCCTCCTTCATCTTCAATATCATAGTTATATCTTTATCAGTGTACACGTGACTCTTCTCAGGCCCAGCGTCTGTGGTAATGTAGTAATCTATACATACGGAAGACGAAAATTCAAAGCAAATGAAAAAAATTTAACTTATAATTTCTTTCACAAGTGTTACAAGTAAAACAGGTAATAAAACATTACAAAACATCAACTTCATATTGCTACCCGTGATGATATCGACACAATGATCTGGCCACAATTTTTGGGAGAGTCTCAAGTGCAAATAAAACTTTGCACATTTTCAATCGTTTAACATGAAATTACCAAGAACGTAAAATTACTTACTTTCTGACTCATTGGAAGCATCAGAACAATCGGAGATGCTTGGTATTTTGGGTAAGTCAGACCTAAGAAGAAACAGTGAGCAAATTCCTGAATTGCTCTCAAATGACATCCGAATAATCAAATTGTAATAGTAAAGGAGGAGCACGTAAAAGTAGTATGCACTGATAACAATCGCCCAAAAAAAGGTGGTGGCTGATTTGAGGGAGACAGAAATGGCAATGTTAAAGGTCGTGTGACATGAAAATGACATTTTTGAGTATTGGGTGCATTGAGCATTGAAAATATTAAAATAGCCTCAAATTCCATCAAAATCAGTGAAAGATTGACCAATGTACAGGAAAATAAATGTCTCACAGCTGTATCATGAATAAACATTAGTTAAGTATGTAAATTTGTGACGTCAAGAGAAGGCCTTCTATGATATGTCTTATGCCAATCCCTTGTTTATGTAACCTTTATTTCAAGGACATTTGATAATTTTACATGCCCGGAGGGTTTTATCTTGGAAACATGTATTTTCTTCAAAAATATCAATATCACTTACCAATGTGAAACTTAGTGATTAAGAAATTATTAGGCAAAATATACAGGCTTAACAAAAGAAATACTGGCACTGTGCAACACAACACGCTATCTGTTTTACATTTTTCTCAAACTTTGAAAAGTCATATCTCAAAAACGGTGAAAGATAAAAAAGACCTAAATTCCAATAGATTTTCACTCAGGGTTTTACTTGCAACTGCTGAATGAAGGGTGCTCTTTTCTAGAATCACGTCACACAACCTTTAAACTACACACACAGGCACGCACGCACGCATACACCCACACGGACACACACAAAAATTAAGAGCAAAATAGGCACAAAGTATGGAAATGAGGGATTTCGTAACAAGTAGATGTGCATCGTGCCGACAACGTGCACAGTGTATGTCCAATCATGACCCTTACCTGGGAGGTCTTGGGAGAGATCTACCTATTTTTGAAACAAAATGACAAAATACAAGTGTCACAGACATGAAACATTAAGTGTCGCTCACTAAAGCTAGCCGTTGGGGGGGGGGGGGTAAGGAAAGACAGCAATTAGTTAATCGCACATATATAATGGATCCTTAATGGAGGAATTTCAAAAACAATTCAGACAAAAAATATAAAACTCTACACCTTCACTGGACCGCCACCTACCCCTGCTCCGTCTCACCCCACCCCCAATATCATTTCAATCGTCGAAACGATCACCAAAACAATAAATGCATAGACAAAAAAACTGACAAAATGACAATGAAATAAATATCACATTATTAATTACTTATTAATTACTCAACGCTTAATACAGTTTTCGTCGAGAACACATCAACTGAAACAAAACAAATTGCAATTGCGATGTGAAAGTGGGGGTGGGCGCTGGTTCACTATCTAACGCAACAGTACGACCAAGAAACTGGTGAGAAAACTTTAGGTTATGCCCTGAAGTATACATGTCTTATGCATGTTCTTGTTAGAAGCATTTTCACCTTTTAGGTGAAGTAACCTTACTTTTGATGTAGTATAGCGACAAGAATGGTTCTTATGACCAATGAAGTAATCATGGTTGAAAAATATGTAAAATTTAAATTTACTAGAAAGATGTGAACATGAGTCTCTTCTCTGAGTATCCTTCATTTCAATTACAGAATCATTAATGGTGGTTCTCCTACGATTCCTGAGAAACAAGAAAAAACAAAAATAAAGTGTGTAACATTTAACATTTTGCTTAAATTGCATAGCGCTTGAGTAATTTTTTGGAAAAATGTTAATAAATATCGTTTACGTCTATGTCATGTAATAATAAGAACATCTTTATTACTAAACTCCATTAATGGTTGAACACAAGAAAAAAAAAAGAATTTTTTTCAAACTTTACTCAAATCAACACGATTGCTGTGTTGACTGAAACCTTTTTGACTTGTTTCAAACCTACTTTAGTGTTAGTCTCTTGGTCATTCTGCAATAACTATACGATCAGAATAAGAAATTATCAGACAACATGTTTTTTGAAATGTTGAAACTAAACGAAACTTTAATTGTGTCATAAATATGTAAACTTTGCTTTCTTTGATCTGACTTTCAACACACTATCATACAGAAGCAGTATCAAGAAGCTATTTTTTATCTTCCATTCCAATACAAACTTTCAATAAGAGAGGAAATAACTTCAGTTTAAATAGGTTGCTACTTCAAAAAACCATAGGATATAGATAAATGTTCACAAAGTTGAGAGTTAGAGTTAATGCATATATTGCGTATTACAATGTAGAGAGAAAGCTAATTTTGTTACATCAACTAGGCCTAGGCTTTATTGACATTATACACTTATTTAAAACGTATCCAAACGAAAGTGTTAGTGCGTTTGAAGACTCAAACAATTCAAGGGTTTGATGACTGACATTTTTCAAAGATGTAAATTATAGGGAAAAAATGATTGGCAAGTTTAAAGGGGGGGGGGGGGATTACTTACAACGTTAGTTAGTGTCATGTTAGTTATAGTGTCAATTTTGCACATTTAAAAAGAAAAGTAGACCCTTGGTAACCAGGAACCTAACAATATCTATCTCTTACACTACAAATCATTATATGTATGAAAGATCACGACGGAATTACTTGTGATTACTATTTTTTTCCCACTTGTTAAAACGTTAAGCCTAAGGAGTATATAGCTTCAAACATGAAACAGATGAACCTTACTGACCATCGTAAACCCCACCCAATTAGTTCACCGATGCCTTCACTTAGTTATAAATACATTGTTGCTGAAGAGAAAAAAAGGTATCATGCACTGAAATACAAAGAAGGAAAATCTGACACCTCATATCGTTATTAACGACAACAAGAGATATGTCGAATAAAGGTATCGGAGTCAGCATGTCGAAACCAAAGAATTGGTATTTACCATTTCGTAAAGTAAAACCTTAAAATATGGGAATCAAGTTCAATGTTAGCTTGACAAACAAAACAACAATGGAGACAAAATTCTTGTATGGCTATTATTGGTTGGATGTCGAATATTACAATGGTAAAATCGAAATATGCACACACTGTCGAAAAGAGGATTGCGACAAGAGACTAACTTTTTATCGAAAAATAAATGAATTAAAAGATATGTCCCAGAAAGGTGACATCAACAAAGACTTAAATTTTATGAAGAATTTTGCTAACAATGTTTCTAAAGATATATTTGCTGGTTGAGAAGCTGTACCATAAGTCTGATGCTAAGCTGTCGAAATACAAAAGCCTTACCTTAATAACAGTACAAATGATAAACATGTAAAATTAGCTAAGAAATGTGGTTGCAAAGCCCTAAACGCTGAAAACAACTGATCCCCTCCCCCCCCCCCCCTAGTTCTATGCTGGGACCATTATATTATTCATTTTGCATATCAATGATATGCATAAAGCCAACAATATACGACACATCATTTCTTATGATGGTGATACAAAGTTTTCTTTTGTTTTTCTCAAGCAATGACTTGATAGAAAGTAGTAAAATTGAATTTGATAAAATTCGAAAAGAGTTTTAAACGAATACGTGATCTCTTAATGTCTGAACTTTAACAAAACTGCTGCAATTGTCAGTTGCAGATCACCGGATAAGCTATTAAAGGGAAATGGGGCGTTTAGAATACACCAACATGACATACAAAAGAATTAGCTTTAGTCATTGTTAAACCATCCAATCTCATCAATAAACACCTGCAAAAGCTTCATCTCCTCAAAACATTATGCATGTGATGAGTTGAAATCTTCAAAAAATTAATTTGTATGGCGTTATAAAAATAAAAAAAAATTTTACACCTCAGTTTGATCATATATGCACAAGTGCTATAGTAGCTAAGTTAACAGGTGTTCTTAACCTTTCAAGCAATATCTCTCCAACTAGTAGTCTTCCGTAGACTTGTTTTTGCGATGGGCTTGTTATGTCTAGGTCATATTTGACCTAGTTTAATATTTTACGTCCTTTTATAACATTCCCCGGGCAGAAGGAGTGATGTAGTAAAGGGGAGTCAGTGCGAGTCCCCTTAACATATTTCGTTGGCTTAATACGTTTTTACACATTTGGCCGTCTCTCAATTTTTTTTTCACCACCCCCTACGAAAATTATATCCCATCTTTAATACCCAATGCTTTCCCAATGGCTTTCCAACTTCTCTGTTTATACCTTGGAAATGTATGCCTCTCATCATGCACAAATGAGGTCGGTCTTACCACAGCACGCCCCTTTTTTGCAATATGGAATGAAGATAGAAATGGAATCTTTAGCTACGTAGTGAAGTAGCCCAGCCAAGTAACACATGACGTACGGTGATGACGTGATTTTGAGTGGTGACGGGTGATTTTCAGTAGGGGGAGGGGGTAACTCAAGTAGTAACGATGTAAAATAAAGAAGTAGCAATGTCAAATAAAAGTCTGTACAAAAGTATGGTATGGTTAAATTATGAGAACATTAATTCAGGAAAACGAAATAGACTGGGAAAACACAACAAGTCAGATTCAGAAATTAAGTTTTCTTTCTTTTCTTACAATATCTGAGTAGTGGCCCACGTAAGGGGTATGCTGCAGAAATGAACGTCTGTCATGATACCTCTGCTACGAGTGGTCACCAGGCCTTTTGAAGAGGGCCTTCTGAAACACCTCTGATCAAATGTTTGAGTTAAGGGTTGAATCGATCTATTTGATTAAAATCGATTTATTAGATTTAAATCACTGACGTAAAGTCATGATTAAAAGGGATAAAAACCGACAACCTTGGTTTGAGCTACTACATCCCAAAACCAAATGGAAATTTGTCCCTTGATTCACCGACGTTTAGATTGGCCACTGGCATATAAAACTGCTGCAAAGGGCATTGCAGACGCCCTAGAAATGAGCTGCAAATCGGTCCTCAATTAAACATAAGAAATATTGCTTGAAAACAGTGCTTTTAGTATGCCCTTTACAGACTACAGAATTTCCATTGTAATTAATCTAAGAACTCACCAGATACCCACAAAATGGAGTGCCTGTCTTAACCATTACTAAGCTAGACTCAACACCCAAAGTACCACATGAAACTCATACTGCAAGTCATGAATACCGCTGATTTGTGACTGGCTACTGCGAGACAAGAAATTTTACTGCTAAGGGCCAGACAGATGCCCCAAAACGAGCCCAAATAGAGCCACACTTCAATACCAGAAATTCTACTTGAAATCTGTATAAAGTCTAAGAGCGCTCTCAACAACCACGGAATGGCTAATTCGAGAAAAAAACTGCTGCTAGGGACCCAACAACGTACTGTTTTCACCTAGTATCAGTTGAACAAGCCAGCCACCTCTTCGCACGGGGTATTGTTCAAGCTTTATCACTGAAGCAAAGCCCTATGTAATTGAGGCAGCTACATGCTTTGGGAAGGTTAAGAAACCTTTTTGACAAACTGAATCGGCCCACACAATAATTCTGGAACTGAGGAGCGTCCAGGCGGTAAGACGCCAAATTGAAAATAAGATAAAATTTTATGGCCATGTAGCTATGTACGATCATGGCCTATTAGGACCACGATATAAATATAAAGAGGAAAAAAATGTTGTTAAAAGCCTAGAATGTAAAAAATCCTACTGTACGTCTGTTTAAAAGGTATCACGTACACATCATCTGTAGTTTTCTGAGATGAATAAAATCTATAGTGATAGAGTGGTAACAACTTAGGTTACCTTTCACAACAGAACAAACACTGTCTTTTTTTCTGTTCATAAAGCCTGATCGTTTTTCTGTTTCTCAACATTGACTGTTTTTCTGTTTTATAATATTGACTGTCTTATAAAATTGACTGTTTAATAAAGCCCAGACATCTATAAATATTAACCAACTGTTTAAAAAATAAAACAAATGATAAAGTAACCGTGTCCTTGCACAATGAAGTTAGCGAACAATATCAGGCTGGAAGTGACAATGCGAATACTACGGAGTTGTTTAATCAACGTCTCTGTAATAAACGAGAATAAGTTACGTTCTTCCATATACAATTTCAGTGGTGTCTCCACTAGGGGAAGGGGAATGGAGTTCACGTTCCCGGCCAGTCATATTTTGACCTTAAAACATTAATTTACTTTAAAACGTGAAGTACATTTATTTGTAGGAGGTGGAGTTAATGAGGTATAAAGATAAACTGAAAAAAAAAACAGCTTCGAAAATGCCATTTCCAGAGATCTGGATGGCGTTTTTGGCCAAATAATTTAGGTTCTCTTCGCGTCAATTGAAAATGACGCTCCGCCCAGACAGTAGATGTAGGCGAACACGAGATTTGCAGCCTACGGTGACCTTAAATGAAGGGTTATTTTTTTCAATGGTTAACACGCGACCCACAAACCGGTCAAATGTGATTAAATAAGTGAAAACAATCTAGGTAAAACCAATCCAAATTATTACAATTTTTCCATTGATTAATAGAGTAATTGAAAAATTGAAGACAGGAGATCCTGATTTCAAGGCCGGGTACATGTAGCTTAAAAAATACAGAAAATGGTATTTCCGGCAACGTAATGTATTTGTACAGCCAAAAAATGTTTTTCTACTCTAAGCGCCAACTAATGGTGGCGCTCCGCTTAGATATTATATGCATGGCATGGTTTGCTCAGATTTCTCAGATTGCTTTAAAGGTTAAAAGGCAGCAGGGGTATGAGAGCAAGAGATTTTAAATAGGTGGAAATAAAATACAGGAAAGCTATTTAAATTTATCCTTTTTTCATGTATTGAAGTTTTCTCTCATTAGTTAAGAAATTGCTGGCATGAGATCCGTAATTAAGGCTGGGCACACGTAGCTTAGAAGACATGAGAAGTGCATTTTCCGGTCATCTGGAGAGCTTGCAAAGCCAACATTTTCTCAAACCGATGATGGTGCATCGCTTAAATAGACCTGTCCGCACAATGTTCTCATGCCAAAACCCATTCCCTGCTGAAAATCATTTCAAATCATAAGATTTTTGCCCAACTTTGACGGGTGGAGGGGGTGCAGTGAATTATCGGAAACCAAGGCCTGAGAACCAGAGGGTGAAGCCCCGGCATGCTCCGGTCTCAGAAACTCAAAGAAAATTGTTTTGTTCAGGGTAAATTTTTAGAGGTTCATTTTGTAACCACTTCATTGTCTCTATATACTTTAGCAGAGAAATAGTATTAACAACAACGTAGTAACCTATCATTGTCATTGCAATGCCTGGTCCCTCTTGCTTCCTGCCAGATGACCGGAAATAGAACCACCCGGGTGTAGCCCACTAAGATGCATGTTCCCAACTTTGAAACTGGGATCTTACGTCTGCAATGTATGGAAAAATGGTAATGCACTGGTTTTATCTAGAATATGTCCCCTTATTTCGCTGTTATGCAGACTGGAAGGTGAATGGGATCATTTTGTTATGGTCAGTGACAATTAAAGTGAATGGAACGGTACAGACTTGGAACTAAGTAGTAAGTATGTAAAATAAACATTGTCACAGTAGTGTGGTTCAAGGGGGCCCCCACCTTCGAAGCCAGTCCGGAGAAAATCCTTTAGTCATGGGATTTAAGGTTAAGGGGAAAGGGAAAAAGACTGAAGACTCTCAACGGGCGTTGGACCAGTAAGTGTGGGGACAGCACCCAGCGGGGGTCGGGAGATGCTACCCCAGTCTTAGTCGATACGATACAGGATGACGTCCGCCGCAAAGAGATATTTTCGCTCTCCCCGCGCTACTCCCGAGTCCCTCCAAGTTCTTCAGTCGTTCCATCCCACATTTCTAACAGCACGGGCCCTGCCCACTTCACCAAATAACATGGAGACAGAACACATAGTTTATGTGGGCCTACAGGTAAGTTCATCCCATGTCGTAAAGCCTAGTTGCTGCTGTTCTCTCATGTGTTGGCCATGTGGTATGTCTATAGTGACTGGAGGAGAGAAGGGTAGGTAGTATACCCTTGGAGACCAACTGCCAGGACAATCATTTACCTATACAAGCTTTTAATTGGTACCGAATATACAACTGTAGGATAACCAAAACATTTTGCGCGCTTCCCAGTGTTACACTTTAAATTCCAGGGTAAAAATAAATCAACGCTGGAACTATGTCCCTCTAGTATATTCACATTTTATGAAAATGGCATGAAACAAGTGCTGTCAACTTTCGCTATCATCTAAAGCAGCCTTCTTGACCAAATGACTGGCCTCGTGATGCTAAACTGACAGTTCTGTCAGTGTAAGTGACGCACTGCAGCCTATCACACATAGAGGATAGTCCGTCATTGACATCAAATTTCGCAAAATCTGAAACGAAAGAAATCTGATCAATAAGGCCTCTAAAACAAATTCAAGGCATTCTTATGACCTTATATTACTGGAGCTTCCGGGGACTTTGGCCCCTGGACCCCGCCAGATGACACTGCTATCCATTTCAATCAGGGGAATCAGTTGACCACCCCCCCCCCCCCCGGCCTTCCTATCTATGAAATCCAGTACACACGCCACTGCACTGACAGACGTTCTTTCGTCACCTCCATCGTATTGCAATTTCACACTTATACGCAGGTTCACACAATGGCATACGGAAGGGATCAAGGGGGTGGAGGAATTGCCGACTCACTTATGGACTCACATTGCCATGCTAAAAAAATAAATAAATTAAAATATTTAAAAAAAAATGAGGATGCCCCAGCCCCTTGCTAAAATTGTTACGGGCTGGAAGTAAGTACAGAAATAACAGGGGACTAAGTGGGCAAATGTGGGGAAAAAGTTCTGGGTGGGATAGGGGTGGTGGTAGGCTATTCTCCCAACCCTGGGAACCGACCATAGGATGAATCCTGGGATAAATCTGAATCCTTGGATTAGTCCGCGGATAAGTCTGAATCCTGGGATGAATCGTGGGATAGCTTCAGTTTGATTGGGGAATCCCCTTTTTTGGCAATCGCAACCGCGCACAGATAATTAGTGCTTGAGTTAGCGAAAGTTTAGCAAAGGCGCGGGCAGATGTATGGTAGTACTAGACACAGTGTTGAACTTGGAGGTGAATTTCTTTCGACGTTTTTATCAATGTGATGTGCCTTTGTGATATATACAATTACGAAGGAGGCCTTACGGTTATACTTTAAAGATCACGGTTTTTGATACTTTGAAAACGCTGATTCGGTAACTCGTACTGTTTACCAATATCATACTTCACAGGCCTTATAGTGTCGTTGGAAAGTACGAAAACGTCAGTCAGCTTCATTGTCTACTGTAAAGTACTGTACAGTACAGTAGGCTATCCCTCTTCCCATACTAAGAATGTTATACTGTTAGGTAACGTACTAGTATGCAGTAACTTATACTTTACTAAGCGAGGCCTAAACTAGTCAGAGCACCTACAACTGGAACTCACAGGCAGTTACAGGCAAGTACTTCGAAGCCAATGTGGGATTGCGGCCATGTATGTTGCACCCCTGCTTACAAATGACTGATATGCAGCACATTTAAAGGATTTCTCCACCAACAAAAAACTTCACGTGTAATATGAGATTCTTTACTGTTCTATCAATTAAACAAAACTATTTTACCAAAGGAAGCTTCTTTAGATGTGAAATAACGCTTTGAATGTTGGGCTTCAGCATGAGCCTGAAATGTGTGATGTACAACCGACAAAAACCGTTTTCCATTTTGGCACTCTCACTGTTTCTGGCAAGGTCTTGGATGCAAAGACTCTTTCGTTCAGAGATTATGAAAACCCTCTGAATGTCTACTTTCAGTTATATACTTTCAGTAAGATGCATTCCGTAAGATACTAACATCCTAAGTGCATGAACCCAGAGCAGCTGTTATTGTGATGGATATAAACTTTAATTGCTGCTTATTTAAAACTCACCAAACCAAGCGAAGGTAAGCTGTATAATTAGCTCAAAGGTATTTCTATCCTTTATTCGTCGATACCAGTTCAATATCATTCACAGACCAACTAATCCTTAAGCAATTAGGTAGATCGGAACAATGCTGTCAAAGGTAGGTCTATGTCACTCCCTGGTGAAACAAAGGTTTTTTCACCAAATAAGAGACCAGAACAGTACTGTAACCCACAGCTTGAGCTAAAAATCCAGGGCAATGTTCAATCTAGATTTGTCGGTACTACGTCACAACTGATTGATTTCTAGCAACAGGCTCGTACCTCGAATATTTAGTTAAGCAATTCATTTTGCAAATTCTTTGAGGTATTCCCTGCAAATGAGAAGGATGACTTGCCTACAATAATGTTTGAATCTTTTTAAGAGACATAAGACGCGATGGTGGAGAATTCCTTTAACACTGTGGCAATGGTCTACTTGAAGCGTGTTAAGACCAGGCTTTGCAATAACTGGAGTCTAAGGGGTCAGGACATCTGTTGGGGAGATATTTGAAGGAGGGGTGTATTTGAATGAAAAAAACCAAACTGGTTGTGACATCTATTAGGACCATGCTACTGCTTGTACTACAGGCCTAACCCCATAGCCTTTTACCAACTTCATAATCATAGTTCAAATACTTAGGCATGGGCTTGGATCCATCTCCAAAAGTGAAGGGAACGTATGTGACTATTCACAATTTACAAATAGCCATCTTAAGGGAGGGTCAAAGGTCAGGAGGGGACGACCCCCCTTCAAAAAAAAAAGCAATTGGAAGCTGTCTATATGGCAAATGATGCAACATTTGATCAAAACTTACCTTTCAAAATGTGTCAATTTCACAGTCTATGTTGTATTGTTTACAACTGTTACATAAAAAGTTGGAGTCCTCTTATCGTCATGTGACAATTTACATCATCAAGTTGGATTCACTTTTTAAAACTTCTGGCGGGTTCCCTATCTGCCTGATTACACCTTATTGCCCCAGGTAGGAAACAAAACACAGTGCACTGAAGGCTGGTACACTCAACTTCCTCTCTGAGTGATTGAGTGGCAGTAGCAGATCTACTATCTGGAATATCTGCCATGTCTATGCCATGGCAACAGAGCTAACTGGAGAAAGTTACTTACTGTAAGCCGTCTGGCATAATTTCTACAGTAAACAAATACTCAGGATAATTGGTTTTTCATGCAGTGCGAGCAGAATATTGCTTCGATGCAGAGATCAGTCAACGGGGTCTGATAAAAGATATACCCCACACCGCCTTTGATGTTATGGAGTATTTTTGTTGAAATCTAAAGAATGACTGTTACTGAAGATAAAATCAGGTTTTTCAATGAACAGGTTAAATGTTCAAAGCAAAATTCTTGCCATGTTTTACAAATCTGTTATCTGTGGGGTCTGGCAATATAATTTGCTATCGTGGGGTGGTAATGTTAGAAAAGAAGATGAACAACGTAATGGTGCAATGAAAATACAAGCAGGTCGTGTAATTGGAATAAGTCAGCCATCCATGGGCACATCCTACAAAGAACTTCTTGGGGACAAACTCGACAATATTGTGTGTAACGATGTACACCCTCTACATACATACCTTGCTAGGGCAGTGATACCCCGAAGTGGTAGGATGAGGTTGCCTTTGGCTAATACAAATAGACACCCCTCATCATTTATACCACAATGTATTAAACTTCACAATTTGAATTTTAAACATTCTTAAAGCTTGCCTTTGGGACCTTTTTGTCCCTTTTTACACTTTGTCTTATTTCTTTCTATTGCCTTGTATTTTTATTGTTTTGATGTCTTATTTCTGTGTATATTTTTCTGTTTTCTTACTTTGTAATTTGTACTTGTGCAATGTTGTCTGTTTTATATGTTTTTGCTGCTTTATGTTTTTGATTTTTTTTTTGCGAGCACTCAGTTACCCCTGTGGGGTTCAATAAAGTTTATCTTATCTTATCTTGTACTGGCTGATCTTTAGTAGGTATTCTGGAAATCTACAATCATTGAAAAAGTCTATAAAAAGTCATCTTTTTTGACTCCATGTGTCCAACCTATAGTTATTTTTTCATCTCCGCCTAGACCCTTTTCTGACTGAAAAACAGAACTTTGTGCAGTAAATATTATGATCGAAACGAGAATGTAATTTGTTGACAATATTAATTGGTGAGATCATAGAACTGTGTTATCATGTGCTCTAGCTCAATAACAGCAGGTAATAAATAAAAGGGTGAGTAGCACGCTACAAATTCATGTTTTTCAGGTACACTGCATGTACAGGTAATGACATACATAGCTTTTTGTGTTGTTGACTAAAGTCTGCATGGCAGAGCACATGTTATCAGTTACAAGGAATGCTGTGAAGGATAAATGTCATGTAGTCCCTTCCTCAGTCCTTCTACAGCCTGTACTCAAATTATGTATGTTGCTTTTCATCTGTATACATCTGGGTTCATAAGGTTACAGTTAAAGTTGTAAATTTTACAAATGCGAGACGAACCCCCAACAAGATCTGGAGTTCCGCTCAGCCTATTATAGTAGGCCTACGTTAGCAACATACAACCTTTCTTTGCATGTGTCTTCTGCACTACTTGGTCTAATTGTTGGGTAAAATGTTCCACTTGTGGTAAAATTGAACCCCCCCTCACTGAAAAAGCTACATACGGGCCTATCAATATAGTAATAATGATCACCACCATCACCACCATCATCATCATTGTAGGGGTGTCACTACAGTATGCTGCTAAAAATAATATCACACTATTTCTCTGTCTTTCAGGTATTTCATATTCACAAGATTTCTCACCATGGATCCATGTTTGTTTTGTATCCTTTTGTTAATTTTGTCAGCACAGTTTGTCAGCAGCCAAGGTATGTTGCTTCCAGACTTAGTTGTGAATACAGCACTGCACAGGAGCATTATGTCATACACGTAGGACTTAACACAGTGTATGCTGTACAGAATCTGTCAGTGAATCTGTTTTCATGATGTTATTAGTGCTAACCGGGTTTCACTTAGAAGACTTAATGCACCAAATTGTCTACTAGATCTAACTGTATGTCACATGTCATCATTCATACCTACTGTAAGTCTCTGTGTATTTAAATGTTTAATAGAAGATTGTGGAAATTTTCTGGACCAAACTTATGCTGTTTTTAACTTTGCATGCCAATTGGTTTCTTGACTGGGAAGTAGCACACTTTTTTAGTGTCATTTTTGTTGGTATTTATATGCAACTTAGTCAGTTTTGTACATTTCTTAAAAAAGTGCCAAGCAATTTTAATGTATACAAAAATTCCTGTGTTATCAGAACATGCAGTACGAGGAAACAAATGCCTCTAAAAGAAAGGAGTAAGTATTGTGCATGTATATATAAAACAAAAATAGTTGTGACAGGAATACCAGTTGCAGTACTAATTGGGCTACTCACACTAAGCTTGTTGCCCTGTTAATTGGCACCTCATGATGAGCAATGCATGTTTGACTCCATTTGAATTTCTGCAACAACTGAAGCCAGTCAAGCAAATAACATTTCCTTCCCATGTTGTCTTGCTTTCTTTGTCGAGAGTTTTTGCAAGATTTAGTCAAATTTTGGGACAGTTCAGTCACGTGCATACAGCAGTATATTTATAATTTCTGCAATACAGTATAACCAAGGCAACCGTAATCAAGTAATGTCACTTACGAGAGTAAAATGTGTGCATTTAGTCAGGACAAATCTGTCTGTTTCCTTAGTGGACTTGTAGCCTACATATCATGAACTTTATTGTTTCTTATGTAGCAAATATATTGGGGTGGGTCAGTGTTCAAAATTTTTCTTGGCAAAAAATAATCAGAATCATAACTTTCTTTTGTCCTTTTTCCAGATGTGTCCAAAACCACCCGTGCTACAATTGCAAGTGGTGACAGTGCTTCTTTCTCTTGCAATGTCAGTGATGCATCACAAACAGTATGGTTAGCTGGTACAACAGAAGAGAGTGATAGACCTATAGCTCAGAATTTAAGAGTGTATGATATGTACAGAAGCCAGTACAGTCTAAGCTCACTCAATCATGGAGACACAACTGAATTGAATTTAACTGTTTTGAATGCCAGTAAAGATGGTATATACACATGCCAAGAAGAAAGCAACACAATATTAATAGCACACTTATCAGTAGAAGGTGAGTCATTTGACTGAATGTTATGACGTACTGCTTTCAAACTGGATCTCCGTCTTTGAATGAGATCTGGATCTGATAGTACACAATGCTTGATCAAGTTTGTAGAATGAAAGCACTCACACCCAAAATCAGATCTGGATTCTGTGGTAAATCAGACCCTGAGCAAAGGATTGGTAAACTGGAAGTTTTGTGCATGAAATGTATGATGACGTATCAGATACAATAACTTTTTGCACCCCCCTCCCTCCCTGCCAGTTTCATAGAAATATGGGAAGCGCAACATGCAATTGAAGTTGACACTATTATAGCACTGGACATGTGAAAAATTCACTGGTGGATATGGTAGAGAGACTTGCAATGCAATTGAATTGTTTGCAGAATAATGGAGGTGAAAAAAAATCTTGTTTTCCTTTGTTGTGGAATTATGATGTATATGTTAGCTAACTCAAAATTTCACATGGCCCCAGAACAACCAGTTTTGATTAATCCCATACAATTATACTGCTTTGAAAACTTAGTTGAAAACTTAAACTTCCCAGTGATGGCACAGATTTTTTACAACTTGAAAATTTCTGCCTTAATTAAAAATGAAAGTGAGCAACAAAGATAATTAGGGTGTGACGTCAATTGAATTGGCAATAGAATTGTGTGATGTGAAATACTGCATAGTATTGTCAGCAACGTAATTATACTGTATCATCAATGTATGTTAACATACAGAGACAGTGACACAGTAATATGTTACATTTGTAGCTTAGGGTTCTCTTCAGAAAACAGTATAAGGTTGATCAGCTCCATATCGTGTCGTCAGGATCCACTGAGCTTTCACTCACACATTTTGAACTCCGCTGCTTGAGATATGGACCTACCCTGTGGGTGGATCGTTATCTCTGTATGTAATTTTCAGTGTGGGTTCTTTCACATGACAGAGTTGATCTCAAACTGTGGATCAGATCTGGATCTGATTCACTGCTTGGGATCAAGTGTGAAAGCAGTTACAGGGGGTATGTATACACCAACACTGGGTAAGTAGTTCAGGTATCTTTGACTAAGAGTGAACCCAAACACGGGAGGGTAGTGAACTCAGCTGTGATACAAGCAAACGACAAGACCATGTTTAGTCTTAATAATGACACATTAATTTGGAGGCTGAAAGTGAGGACTATAGTTGTCTCAACCTGCAATGGACTGGTACATGTAATTATGTGGTAGTAATGAATTTCATGTTTGCTTTTTATTGCAGTGAATTTTTGTTTTTGTTTTCAGGATACCAATAATGTCTTAATCAAATGTATGAAATAAAGTACTAAAAATAAAATAGAAAGAAAATAAAGAAATAAAGGCTGGATTCATTCCTAAAGGAGAATTAACGAGAAAATATGTTTTTTCTTTCCATGTAAATTTTATTTGAATGTGTGAATTTGCAGCAATGATGCAGCAAGATGATGTCATCAGACTGATATTTTAAGCATATAAGGTTGTGTGAATTCCAACTTGTAATATGTAGATTTAAGTTGTTTTGAAGTTTCAGTCCAAGTAGGATCTTCAGCGTAGAGAGATATATCAAATCTGAAGAAGGTCCTGCTTTGATGGAAATGTCAAGCCAACTTGTTACTACACTTCTTACAAAGGCTATTTTGTAAGTAAGTAGCTAAATGTGTTTGTTCTTTTTTTTTTGATAGATTCTTTCATATGTAATACTTGGCTGTATGTCCTTCTTTTGCAGTTCCTCCAAAGGTGCACTTGAAGATGAATGGTGTGGTTTTGACAGATGTCACAGATGTTGAATTTTTAAAAGAGGTTTCCATCCAGTGTGTTGCTGAAGGAGGAAAACCATCAGTGTCATTATCTTGGCTGGTAAATGGAGAAAGCAAAACCTCGGGAGTCACCCCTGACCTGTCACAAGAACAGCAAAGAACTATAATCAGTACAATGGCCTACATACCAAACAAAGTTGATAGAAGTGTGACATGTGTTACCAGTGGACAGGAGACTGTACCAAGCATCAGTGTTAGTGTTGCTGTGAACGTCATGTGTAAGTATAGATTTAACTGATTTATTTATAAATCACTAGCATATATTGTAGTAATTATCAAGTAAAGATGATACAGGCCACTTGTTGTGTGTTACCAGTGGTAATTATGTCACTGTATCTATATCTGTATTGTCTGCCTTGCCTTTTGCATGATTGTATCTGCATGTGTGAAAGATTTCAAGTATCACACAAATGTGAATTAAACAAGTTAACAAAGTTTCCCACTGCATGTAGTTATTGTCCACAATTCAAAGAGGTCAAGGTATTGTGAAAAAGATGGGCCACTATCTTCTACAAAATAGAGAGTGACAAAACTTTCAAACAGGTTTCTTGCCATGATGTAAAATATAGTGTTTTTGTGACTGTTGTCTTTGTGTTCTTTTGTGGATCTGTTAATACATTTAGTGACGTGTTATTTGACCATCATTTGACCTTTGTCAATCAGCGCGTTGAGTAGATGACACTTTCTGAAATTTGGTGCCTAATAAATGTATACTATTATTACTATTATTATTATATGGGCAAGGCAAAGTAAACAAGGCAGGAACTTTGGTATTGTGTTCTTTCAGAAGATTCTCATGCGTCATGGTTAAAAATCAAATTGGATGATGATAGTGGTTTCACTGACTTGGAAACATTGCAATTGGGTAATTTCTACTCATAACTGTTGTGTTGGTGATATCGATCATTACAGTGATTGCATGATTGTGTACACTGAAAAAAGAGAGGGATAAGATTGTTTGATCTTTAACTTTTTCTTTACTTTTAACTGTATACAGAGGTTGTACATGGACAGACTGTGTCTTTCAGTGAAGGAAAATGACAGTAACTACTTTGAATAGCAACGGGATCAGCATGAAACAGTAAAAACAAATAGAATCATGTTTGGAAATTAATAGTTCTTATTATATTGCCTACATAATGAATATGCATGCAACAGCACCAGCCTCACTTGTGTGTCAAATACCTACTAGACAAGGTCTCACTGGTGTGTCAAAAACCTACTAGACAAGTGTGTATGTTTGAAGAATTTGAAATCAAATTAGCAGAATTAACCTCAAGAAACCTACTTATTTCCCCACATTGTCTGAATGGTGCAATGAAAGGCCTTAACTTTTTGAGATAAAATTTCAATAATTTTCTTGTCTTCACATGCAATCACTTTAACATTGGCATTTCCACTGTACAGTACATCATAATTGGTGTGAAGAGATCTTACTTGATTACTATGGACACTTGCATACTCATTTTCAGGGCCACCTATCATTCCCAAGAATATAGAGCAACTTCCATGAGGGAAGTTTTTGCGTCTGTTTTTTTTTTTTTTTTTTTGATGTTCAAGCAACCTGATTGAATTTTGTAGCTTATTTTGTCTATAGAAACGCTTAGTAGTAAAATGCACATTATTTGCTGTATGTTACATGCGATTCAGCAATCTGACACAATGTACAGTTGATCTGTATTTCACTTAATGAATTAACCAGTTACTCGATCATTAGTTAATGTCGGCAGGTACCCAGGTTACCAGGGAAAACACTAGATAATACAAAATTGTGTAAAAAGTGTCACAATTGTGCAAAGCTTAATCTTCATGCTGTAATGCTTGTCAGATCTTTTGTTCTTTCACTAACATGTATCAGGACGTTGAAAGTAGGGTATAAAGCTGCATGTAAAGTGATCTTTGCTTCTCATGTTTGTGTCCATCATGAACCTACAGGTATACGGCAAGTGGGTTAGGTACACCAGCCCACTCAGTTACACTTAGTTACATCTTGGATACTAATTTGGCATGACCTTGGTTGTATTCAACTATTTCAAAATTATGTGCTGGTAGCTGCTGAAGTCAACTCAGTTATTGTGTCATGCATGCTACTGCTGTGGTACCTTTGCATGATGTACACTTTTTTTTCAAAGAGAGAACAAAACCATTGGCAAACTGCAAAAATGAGATGTGCAGGAATACATGCAAAATAAGTTGGCCTGATTTTACTATCATTTCGGCATCTTCTTGTCGTTCTTGAATAAATGTACAGCAAACTAAAAGTGTTGACATGCAAGTACGAAAAGGAAACAGGGTATTAGTGGATGGGTTAGTGAACAAAGGGTGGGAAAATGACCAGTGGCCAGGCAAGAGGAGGGAAAAAAATTAAATGGAGAAGGCAAAAAAATGCTGGAACTTGAGAAGAACAGCAACTGTGAGTGGTATTGGTGTGAGACGAGCAATGGATGGGGCTGGTTTCAAAAGTAATCATAATTGAGGTAGTGTACTGTTGTGCAAATTGTGACACTGTGTTTTCTTCTTGTAAATATGATATCTTAAGAAGCATTACAAGCTGGACTGATCTCATGTTAGTAAATGATTGCTGTAAGTTACATCGATCACAAGCTAGCCCTTTTTGTGGATGGCAAAGGTCATATGAGGTCAACAGAAGTTGAATCATATAAGAATTAAAACTACAGCATATGAAGAAAGGCATGAGTTTAGGTCCATCTCGAAAAAGGAATGGGACACGACTTTTTACAGTGTACGAATCACAGTTCTGGGGGAGGGGTCTATGGGGATGGTGTGACCCCCTTTGAAAAAAAAATTAAGGCGTCTATATGTCAAATGTTTCAGTATTTGGTCAAATTTACCTTTTAGAATGTAGTGTCACTTTCTATGTTATACAATTGTTTTACTTTTCTCAGTACATATTCATATAAGAGCTGTTTCAGGTCCTAAACACTGCAGGTACAGGTAATGACATATGGCATTGCATACATACATAGTCAAGCCTTAGGAATGCCATGAGTTGACTAGATTGCTACACGGTAGAAGGTGTACATGGCAGAAGACATGTCATTAGTTACAAGGAATGCTGTAAATGACAAATGTTAACGGAAAACATGTGACGCTGCTACAACCTTGAGTTATGACACAGTAAAATTGACAATGTGGACAGTAGAAATAAAAAATTCTGTATTTGAACCAGTGACGCAGTTTTAGATTTTATCATGTTGCAAAAGTGGGGGGGGGGACATTTGGAAGATGTTCCACCCTCACAAAAACTAAGGGAGATGTGCCCTTTGCTGTCCCACCATGAACCAAGCCTATGAAGATAGAAAAGTTGCAGGGTGTTAGCATTTGGTGTGTTCAAGAAGTATCTTAGGTCCTGTGTCATATTCTGAATCTTAAAGAATTTTTGCTGGTAAACATTGTCTCATTGCTGTGTAATGATTTCATCAAAAGCTCATTGCATCTTTGCATTCTGGTTTTCTTTTCCATGAAGGCATTAAGGGAAGCCTCACAAATCCTACCTCATATCATCTTAGGTCCACCAAGCTTCACATTGTTACTCATTGTGTAGCCTGCATATCCCACATGCTTCAGTGCACACACACCCTTTACATGGGCTCTGTGAGGCCATGAGATATGTGCACTGGAGTGTGACTCATTACTGGATGGTTGTTTTCATTATTATAATGGGTTGCAGCAACTCACTCTGAGATGATTGTGTGTTTTATTTGTGAGGCTTCCCTTTGTAAACACACTATCACAGAGACATGCTTTAAAGAGTCTTCCACACAATATGCAAAGAATGGCAATGCTTGCAGGAAGGAATATATTGTCATGCAGAAAAAGTTTTGGCACTTAACCAATAAGTTGAACCTTTCATTGTGACAGGACTTCCCACTCAGTAATTTCAAATATGAAAACCTTTATTGTATTAGAGCCTGATTGAATCCATGTAGATAAGAACTGTACCTGTCACAAGATTAGAATTCCATTGTGCGTGAATGAGGGATGTAATTTGAAGCTCATATGCACTGCTAATTTGCCATGACAACCTACAGAGGCATCCATGATACTAATTTACAATGCTGGACCCTTGTCATGTTAGTGCATGTACAGATGAGAAGAATAGCATAAAACAAACAATGGTGATTTTGATTATCCTGACATGTTCACTGTTTTTTGGGGGTTTTTTTTGACAATGTAAGATGTAGAGTAAGCAAATAATCTTGGCCATATTATACATTTTTTCTTACATCTATAGCTGAGAGGTAGGTGGTGTATTCTCCAAACTATTACAGATCTATCTGCAGTATGTAATCACACCCTATAGATTGCTGATAGGTAGTCTCTACACATACCTATTGCTGATATTTAGTATACCTCTACACTCATACCTTTTGCTGATACTAGGTACACTTCACTTATACTAAAGTGTTGATGGTATGTATGCAGGTAGTCTATACTTTGACATATTGTTGATTTGTGGTCTTGTGTTGTGCCCCATCTATTGTGTGGAGACCTAAGTGAACAAGGATCCTATTGCTGATAGACACAGGGTATACACTCATACCTCTTGTTGGTAAGTACAGTGGCCTACATTCTTACAGATCAAGGATAGAAACCCTTACCCTGACCTATTACTGATGATTAGTAGGCCTAGTATGCCCTCTCACGTATGTATTGTTGATTTGCAGTGAACACACCATACATTGGTCGGTTATTCAAAGTTGAAAAGTTTTGCCATACTGCATGAGTTAGCTAAGTTATGCATACTGTACATTCAAACTTTATCGTAAGACTGAAAAAGATAGAAAACATAATAAGTCATGTATCACCTGCCTAATTTATGGTCATTTGTACATGTTGGAATTTTATACATCACTCATACATCTTCTACACATATCAATGCAATTTCTTAGAGAATAAGTTTGTCATCAGTTTTGGAAAAGTGATTTTTTTTTTTTTTTTGGGGGAATGCAGATAAACCGGATTGTACTTTGCTGGTCACCAATACAACTAAAAATCAATTTAAACTTTCCTGCAAGTGTTCAGCCAATCCTGAAGCCAATGGGTACAAGATATTTTTGAATGGTTCCCTCTATAGAGAACAGATGGAAGTCTTTATATCATCAAACGATACATCAGTGGTAGCGTGTAGTGCATCTAATATAATCGGAGAAGATAAAACTGAAGAACAGATACTGGAACCATTTCATGGTAAGAAATTGCTGATATGTTTAATATGTCAAAGGGATAAGCTGACTTAATCATCTTGTTTGATTTGTACGCTGACCCTTTCTCCTGTCTTGTTTTTGCGTTGTAATAAATTTATTTACTAAAATCTCTTTGATCTGCAAAGACTGCCTGATTACTTGATGTCAATGTGTAACAAATGAACTCTTAATTGATCATCAATGTTTTATACATTTCTGTAACAATGTTACCTGATGCTTCTGATGTCGTTAAAAGTGGATACAGAGGAATGCAGGTGTTTATGCAATCTGGTTTTAAGTATAAGGACCACCAAATCTTACTGGCAGTGGTTGATATTGTCAGTGTAGGCATATACATTATTTGCTGTCATGCACTGAGGGCATTGAACACAGATTATCAGGCAAAATAATACAAGATAGGTCAGATGTTTAACTGTGATATCATTAATACATACTTTGCAGTCATTGACATTTTTCTCCTGAAGTTAGTCCCAATTTTATTGGTAAACTGGGCTGAATGCAATTTTAGAAGTGCAAAATTATTAACTCTAGTTAGACTCAATTTTATATGTAAATCATCTGAAATATTTAGTGCAATTTAAGAAGTGCAAAGTTGTTAACCGGAGTTAGACACAATTTCATCGGTAAAATTGTCTGAATTTTTTAATGCAATTTAAAAAGTGCAAAATTATTACTTTGATTACAGCAGGATGCGATCCATCTACTTAGCATTAAAGTAAAATAAGGCATCAAATGCACCATCATGTCATGTAAAGAAAATAGCTTTCAGTCAGTGTTATAACCATTCTGTCTTACCAATAGGCATCTGCAAATATTCATCAGCTTATGGACTTAGATAAGTTACAAAAGATGCATCATTGGAATTTCTGAAAGTTTGGGTGAAACAGATTATTAAACATGTCTTTAAATTTCCCTGTGTAAGGAGCATTATTCTTTTAAAAAAAGGTTGCCCTCTTTTATCTAATAGTATGAATCATCTATCACTTTGTGTCCATAAATACCGGTTTTAACTATAATTTTCTGAAACTGTAGAAATATGCCTTATTTCCCTTTGAGTTCTTTAGCTAGACTCCTATTTCCAAAGGCATATGTTCAATATCATGTGACTTGATACAGTAGCAATTGATTAACATATTAACTTCTTGCAGATGAATGATGCTTTTTGATTCAACTGTGCCTCCATTGCATTCAATAGGGTTTACAATTGAGTGTGCTTAGACTGAGAAACAACAATAAAAAAAATAGGTTGTTATAAAGTTGTGTCTACAGTTCCTTCGAACTTCTTGCGGTGCTGAATTATTTGTCATTTATTTCAAACATAAAACTGATGTAAATCATTTGTCACTTTTGATCAATTTATTTACAGAGGTGACATACCAGTGTGGCTCTATTAGCTCTTGAAGTCTGTGCTATTACAGCTTCATATTTTGTACACATGCTATGATATAGCAAGAAACAACAGACTGTAAGTGTGATTTCTCTCCCAGGTGCCATTGCCAGCATACATTTGTGAAAGCAATCTCCTTACAAGACCTTGCTAGCATTGACCTTTGGCTGATGACTTACAAGGGAAGGGACTAGTAAGCGAAATATAAAAAGCAAACCAAAGAAATGAGCGACTACAATTAACAGAGTATATGCTGTTAGATATTTCAGCCTTTGTGCCAATCAATTAGTTATGGCATTTACAGTAAACATGCAGTCACAATTTACATAACGCATGCATCCCTGGTGAGTTCAGACTTCCCCAAACACATGCAGCTAGATTCAAAGATTTTTCTCTGATGCATGCACCTCGGTGAGTTTGCACCTGTGATACACATGAATCTTTCTAAGAAATGCACACACTGGCAATGAAAACGACTTCTCTATTATGCATGCACCTCAATTAGAGGGACTTCACCGTGATGTGCAGTGCGCAACTCAGTTTGGGGGACTTATGCAAGCGCGTTGATGTGCATGTGTCCCAGAACCTTTTTTGGAAGCATGCACTGCATGCACACAAAACTTTGCAAAATTGGCACATTTACCAAAAGTCACTGTATACCTCCAGTAATCATCATCAAATGTGAGCCTGATAAACAGCAACTACAACAACAACAGTAACTACTGTATTTACTCCAATAAATGCCATTGAGTGAAAACAACCCATGTTTTTTCACCATAGTCAAGACCTCAAATTTTTTGTGTAGACCTATGGTTTTGGTGACAGTCCTTAGTTTTACATAGGAAATTGTAAGGAGCTGATTTTACCCCGACACTGAGGCCGACAGTAGATGTTGGCCCCAACAATGAGGATGTCAGCCCCGACAATGAGCTTACTTTGAACTGTCTGGCTCAGTAAACTAGGTTGTGCCTGACATTAAAGAGTTGTAGGCAAAACACTAGACCAAGATGAGCACAACATAGCTCTTGAGGCTGACATTAGCATGACATTTGGACTAAGCTTATTTCTTAGGCTGACATGGGCATGACTTTTGGAATTAAAATATTTCTCAGGCCGACATGAGCATGAAATATAGACAAACTACTTCTTATTCCGATGTCTTCTGAGGCTGTCACGGACACAACAAATTGCAGACAGAGCTTGGATTAGTTGGGATCATGTTACAGAAACTTGCTTTTAACCACATGTGGGTCAAATATAGATCTCCTATTGTCTGTACTTTTTGGGAAGCAGTTTGAATTCAGTTGTGCTGACATTTTTCTGTGGGAAAGAGCTGGGTGTACATGAGAGATGTTCAAGTACTGGCTGTTGTATTTTGTTTAGTGTTAGGAATTAAAATCCTTTCAGTATATGTTATTAATATTATTACATAATAATATGACTTAATTCTTGAAGTATAAAGACATCCCAAGAGAAACTTCAGAACAGAATCCCAGAAAATAGTGGCCTTTATAGTGCGTGGCCTGTTGTACCACTTATAGTGTTAACATGTGGTGTAGTATATATCGGCTAATACCTGCCATTCAGTACTTCCCTTCAAATGAATGCAGCTACTACTGGTAGTGTATGACTACATGTCTGTACTTTAGATAGCATGTTTAGAGTGAGAAAATTATGACTCACACAAGTCATGCAGAATAAAGTGAATGAAACTCACATAACGAATTGCAACCATCCATAATACAATTTCAGGCAAATTTCTTTCAGTATAGATATAACAAGGACATGGGGACATTCTGATTGTTCGATTTAGTTGTACTGTTACACAATAAGATGCCTCCCTATGAATTATGATGATATGACTGGGTAATATTTTTTCCTTTGCAGATGCGTGGTCATAACTATTTCCTTAAGTCCCACAACATCTACCATGGTACCGTCAAGAGGACAGATTAAAATGCAAAAGAACAGCCTTGAAAGATTGAGGGCAATAATTTTGTATTACTTGATCATTATTTGTGGATTTCATGGCTGGTAACTTCAATACAAATACAGTATATCACAATTCTTTGACTTCCTGATATTGATATTATCAACCATATTACAAGTAAGGTGGGTTTGAAGACTTGTGTATCAAAAGGTTACAATTTATTAACATGCATGGCACAATTTGGAACTTACTTCAAAAAGAAGTTTATTGAATGTTGTATATAAGGTGTGCTCTAAGCAGGAACGTTTATCTGATGTTACATCAGGTAAACAACAAATCCTTGTCAATGTGTCTTAAATGGTATCTCTGCTGTCAAAAGTGTGCATGTGGCAAGTGATAATTGTATCTCGAGCAGACAAGAATGTTTAAAGTCAATGTTATGCTTTGCCATGTGATCCTTTAGATAACAATTTTTTACTTGTTTTTTCTTGAATCTAGATTCTTTTTCTACCTCTAAAAACCTCAAATATGGAAGCATGATTCTTACGACAACATGCAGATCTGCTACTGTATGCATACACTTTGTGGGGAAAGCCGGCAACATTCCAATATATTGATTTGCATTTTGTATATAAGTTACCAGCCAAGTGTGATAAGCGTCAAAGCATATGCACATCTGGCAATTTATAATATGTATGATCTCATTACCCCAGCATGTAAAAGTTTGATCAATTAGTAGTCTAAATGCTCTTTTTTGTATAAACTAACTGAAGAGATGCATTATTTGCCATTTCCAGGAATTCTCCATTTGTTACAAGCTATTGTGACAAAAGTTGTAGGAACAAGTCACCAGTTCCCCCGATTCAATGTCGTTACTTTCAGATTTACCAAACTTTCGACAGGATGAGGGGGTGTCTACTTTACTAACTAAAATGCAGTCACTACTGCTACTGACATTTTGTTTCAACACTTTCGTCGCAGATTGTAGGCCTAACTGTCATGTTCAAAGGTCCATGCATCTACAGTACAGCACAATTCTCAGCCTGTTTTGTTTGTACTTTTGGGCTTGCCTCTGTTGTTGGCCTGTGTCGTGCCCCAATGTCGTGCTCCAGTGTTAGCCTGATGTTGGCCTGATGCTGTAAACTCCCATGTCAGCCTCGTGTTAGCTCCAATGTCATGATCCATTGTCTACTATTGGCCTTTGTCAGCCTGAGGTTGGCTCCATCGTCGGCCTCATTCCGTGCTTTCCAATGTTGGCATGATGTAGTGCTCTCCAGTGTTGACCTAATCTCATACTCTCCAATGTCAATCTCATGTCATTCTCTCCAGTGTCGGCTTCTTCACGGCCTTCGCTATTGCCTGTTCAGTGTCGGCTCCAGCAAAGCCCCATTTCATTATGTTCATTGCAATGGTGTGTTGTGCTGATGTTGTGCTCATTTAAAGACAAAAACTCATCACCCCAGACAATTTCAATTCTCCCAATCACTTACGTCTAGTTCCTCCCTCTGCCTGTCTAAAATTCTTCCCCATTTAATATCAAAACAATGGATCCCTATGTATGCTGTGTAATATAAGCTACACTGCATCATTTGAATTTGCTGTCAATCAAGGAGTACTGTAACTTAGAACCAGTTGAGAATTTTGCTTTCTGGAGGCTAAAAATATAGCTTCTGGGTGACGAGTTACTGCCTTTAAATAATTGGCCTCTGAATTAAGCCCCAACATTTGAATATTAGTTAGCCTTAAATCAGGTTCACAATTGTCGGGATGGATGTATGGCCTGATGCTGCTCCAACAATTTTGTGAGGGTACTTAAATGCCTGGGCCTACCTTATGTTAACTAACAGTACTCATGTTTCAGTGAAGGGCCTAGCCTTCGAACTGCAAAATCACAAGAATCAAATTTCTCTTTAGAATTCTCATTTTTACTACTCTTTTATGGTAGATTGTTTTTATTATTCATAGTAGCTGTCCTCTCAGAGTGAAACATATAGTTAACAGCCAAAACACTTCTGCCCATTTCTTTTGTAAGTTGAGTCTATGCTTTTGCTACTGTAACTGAAGTAATGAAGGTGATAACTACGGTGCTGTACACTAAAAAATCTAGTCACAAATGTCTAAGACTTTTATGTACATGTGTGATGTAATAATGATGAACCACTAAGATTGCTTTATTTGTGTTGTTGCTAATGACAAGCTTCCCAGTGACTTTGAAATAAGAATGGAAAGTGTTGGCAAATAGCCTTGAATGTTTCAGGGTCTGTTGGTAAATTTATAGAAATATTTAGCATGTGCCACTATAGTATATTGTTAGTAAAGGCTATAGACCAAGGTTTAACTTATCTACATCGATATGAGCAAACATTAATTTCAATATTATGGGTACAGTATGTAGTGCAATACAGGATATGTTGTTGTATTGACAATAGGACACACACATACATCTGGGACACACACGTCCATGATGACACACATACCGTCAGTTGTTACTTATGTATGAAGCTTTGAGAGAGAAAAACTCATCCAGGACTGTCTCTTCACACCCTTTGGCAGAGTGAAGAGGCAGTGTAATTCAGTATTATTATATGCATGGAAGGTATTTCTCTGTTTGGTGAGTAAACAGGAAAACCCTATCTTTTAGTCCATCCTGCTGGTTAATACAGCACAATAACCCATGGAGTGAGGAAGTTTTCTCACATAAAAGTAAATTTCCCGTAGGATTGTCACCTTTTACTAGGAACCAGGAGATAAAGAAAACATCTCACCCTTAATTTACACAGAAAATTCAGCCTATTTTGTGGCACTTGCACTTAGTATACAAGTGTTTGAATAGTAACACATTTCCACGTACACGTCATGCTCTGTTGGCAATACACGTTGGGTGTTCATGCTCTGAATGCATTTAAATAACTGGGAATTAATTACACTTGTATGTGTATTTATGTGCTAGTGTGTCCAAGCATCAGGTAGATATTTTTAGTAAAGATATCACTTTGAAGTTGTTCACTTGATTTATTACATATCCTCTTTTGGAGCTATCGCTAGTTACATTCATCTAATTCACCCCCAGTTAATTTTATCTCACTTATTTTTTCATTTGTCTAGTTCCTCAGCCTCCTTCAACTACTCAAGTGGCACTTATTGTGGTCATACCTGCAGCCATTGTTTGTGTTTTTATTCTTGCTGTTCTTGCTTTTGTCTGCTTCAGAGGTTTGTGTTTCATTTTAGCACAATACGATGCTCATACACAAAAGGTTATGCAATGTTGCCAGCGAAGGTGAAAATACAACTTTAATGTGTATTAACTCATAATTGTAAAGGTTGCTAGAACTGTGTGCTGTATGGTATGTATTGGTATCTCTCTTAAAGTTATAAGATGACTCTCGCAAATATGAGATCTTGGGAAAAAAATGTCACTCAATTTCAAATAAGTGTGTGTTGGTAAATTGGTACCATTGGTTAGACTTTGTAGAAACATGCCTAATTTTCAAAAGATGGTTTTAATGCAGACTTTAGATAAGGGAAGCAATGGGCGGGTGGCAGCGATTGTCAATGCAAATTAAAGTTTATTTTTAGTCACTGGTGTTGAAATGTGGAAAATTTAAAGATGTAGTAGGTCAGGAACTAAAATGCCCTGCAAACTTAAACTTGACGTAGGTTGTACTGCAGTTGCTTTAATTTGGTAAGGAAGAACTCACTACATTTCATTCTTATACCAGTTCATGTGAGGTCACTAAAAAGTATTTGACTGAATTTAAGTCTGACCACCCTTAATTGCCTTGTTGTATTATATGTTAATCTGGCTAAATGCTGTTAGACCCTTTAGATTATTTGTAGTTCTGCAGTGAAGAAAGAATGCTGCATTCTTCATCATCATCATCATCATCATCATCATCATCATCATCATCATCATCATCATCATCATCATCATCATCATCATCCATAAAAAAAAAATTGAAATTGCATGGAAATGGTACATACGTTTTACGGGGAATTATTTGTTACTTTTAATGAAGACAATAAGAAAGCATATATTGTCTTGGCCATGTAAGGTTAGCAGACATACGATCTTCAAAACTTGGTCAATCATAACCTCATGATGATACAACAAACAAGGTATTTGTTTTTTAGCTCATTTAACACAAGAAAAGTTTAAATAGCATTGAGATTAATCCAAGACTCATTACAAGTTATTCTCAGTTATTAATTAAAAAATCTGTAAAGTATCACTTGAAATTTCATGTCGCTGTAATACCATATGCATTTGCTTGATGCATTAGAGGATTTTGTTTGTTTTGCTACATTATGTGGCAAGTAGCCACATGCAGGATCTTTGCTGTTTGATGGAATCTAATGATTGCTCAGGAAAAAAAAATGCAGTTAAATTTTAATCAACTTGAAATACATTCATCTACCTATAAATTGGAATTCTACTGCAGTACTTATACAGTGTGACTTCCTAGGATTGTCTTCAATGTGCGGTATGTGCTTATATCAAAAATTGGAGATAAAGTCTTGCCTCTCTAGCAATGCTTTTTGAGTAGAAGTATACTAATTCTGAGCAAGTGGTTTTTACACATTTTTGCAAGACATTTACAGTACATTTTGTTTTGATTTGTTTACAGCAAGAAAAAGTAAAAATGAGTAAGTAAAGTCAAGTCAGTTCTGCACTTTACCAATATTAACTGTATCTGCTTGTAATGTATTGACACAAGCTTTAACTTTTAGCATAGTTGCTGTAAGATCTGAGTCATTTGAAAATGTTTACTTCATTGCTGAGTTTACTGCATTTGTTACTTTCTGATAGCTTCAAGCTTTCAGCTGCTTCAGTATTACGAACCAATCACTTTAATCAAATGCAAGTAATGGTCACACGTTGAGCATGATTTAGAAAAAGACATTTATTAGTAATTTTTTATGTATATGTACAGTGCTCTACAGCTTCTAAGTTGCAAATTTGTTTATAAATATTTTAATGATCTTCCCCTTGTTTCTGGCTTATTGTCATTGTAGGTTTTACTTAAATTGGATACAGTTGTAGCATCAGTCATCATCAGATGTCATTAACATCTCATTTGTTGGTATGTAACAGTACTTTAGTACTGTGATAACCAAGCATGTTACACATACTTGCATTATGCAATATGTCAGATTCATAAAAAAAAAGCCTCAAGATGAATTCAGTGATACTATAATGCATTTGCACATTCTGCTTGCAAGAATACCAAATGCTTTTGTTATAGGTTGTAGTACTTACTAAGTTGACTATGGTAGTGCTACATTTGGGTACAAGGTTTCATATTGGCCCTTGAAATCACTAAGTGCAAATTCAGATGGTTTCTCTGTTAGCAACTTTATAGTTTATATACGTTTACTTTTCCTCTTCACCGGCTCCCTGGTCAGCCTATCAAGATAACAAGTATATAGTTGGAACTATTCTACAGAAAGATTCAGTTACATCCTTCCCTTTGTTATCAACCTCAGTGAAGCCCAATTGATCTGTAAAATATGGTAAGGGCGTGGCCAAGATTGTTGACACAGGAAATTGCTGTTAGACATGCCATGGTAGCAAAATTCCAAAGTTGTAATATATCCCCTGGAAATGCCACTACTTTAGAAGCATCAGGATGTGCATGGCATGAATTCAAAAATTGGTTGACAATATTTACACCCACTCTGTACATCCACACACACTAATTAGTATCTTACATTGTTAAGGATTTTTCACATTAGTACTACTGAAGTGGTTCCATCAGGTTGTTCATCAGTTTGGAGTCTAGAAGCCCCATATGGGTCATATGGGCATGTTTTGTTTTATGAAAACATGAGATCAGCTCCTTTTTTTGGAGATTTTATGTTACAAAGTGGAATGTTCAGGTTCTCAGCAGTAGCACTGTGGTTGCAGTACCTCTGTATCAGAGTGGGTGTACACATTGGCAACCAGTTTTTGGTTCCTTGCAACCTATGCAGTCAAGTTGGTGTGTGTGTGTATGTGTGCGTATGTACGTGCCCTTGTTTTCTGGTGGGATCGAGGACCGAAACAATAGATTCTAGGTGCTCTGTAGAGAATTCAGTAGATTTCTCCGGTCCTCTCAAGATTAACAATAGACAGTCTATTGTTAAGGTTAGTGTTGAGGAAGAAAAAACAAAAGAAAGCACAATGAGGTCCTCAGAATGAATGGAAAACAAAGCTGTATGTATGTGTGTGTGTGTTGAGACACATCTTGGGTACACTCTAACTCAATATGGGCAAGTTTGATAAAACTTATACTTGGTGCACAGTTCCGTCATAGTGCGTAGAAGTGCCCTGTTGTTTTTGGTGTCCATATCTTGCATATTAATGAGGTTATGGGGTCAAACATAAAAAAATTTAAAGCTGCCATATTTCCATAACTGTGGGTCAGATTTGGTTTAAATGTGATAGGGTTGTCTGCTATTGACAGGTTCACGACCCTGTGAAATTTAATGCCTATTAATAGAGGGAAGGGTAAAATTTTCACTCTGAATCAATAATATTAGCCTTAACACCATTATTGCAGTTATAGCAGGGAGCTGCCCTGTTATAAGTTACCATACGAATTAGTTGAAAAGCTCAGTATGGGCTACAGTGTGTAAAGTTCCCATTGCCAGTTTGTGCTTTCAGTGACACAGTTAAAGTGATTGTGTGCATAAGCAAAAAGTAAATGCATTGAAATTTCATCTCCAAAAGTTTGGTAAGGCTTTTGATTACACCATTCAGACAATCTTGGAAAATAAATAGGTGTCAGTTGGTTAATTTTGCCATATGATTTAAATTCTTCTAACATAACGACAAAAACTGTAGAATACGATAATTTAGTGGTTGACAGTTTTCATTCAAATCAACGGTGTGCTTCTTTTAGCAAGCTAATGGGAAGTATAGTAGTATTGAATATTCAGTTAACAACTCAGGATCGCTAACACCGCGGGCAAGGTTGTGTTCAGTTGGTAGGTTATTTGTAAATACAGTGTTTCCTTTCACTAAATACTACAATTCCCAATACCTACCAAGGAGCGACGACTTGAGTAGTATGTTTTTGATACACTAGTGAGACCTGTACTGTTGCATATTCATTGTGTAGATGGATGTAGTAAGAACCGTTAATTGTCAAAATGATTTCTGTTTTTATGCCAATCGCATTGCTTTTCGAAGTAGTTACTGTCATTTTCCTTCATTGAAAGACATAGTCCGTTCATGTACAACCTCGTGTGTACATTTAAAAATAGAGAAAAAGTTAGGATCAAACATAATCTTATCTTTTTGGTTTTCTTTTGGCCCCATTCTTGGAAGCCCCAATTTTGGGGCCCCCAGTTTTGAGTACCCAAATTCTCACTTGCCCTAATATCTTTGCAAGGAACCACAGTGCCCATTGGGCTCTTGTTAAATCTTGCAAAAGGCGTCTTTTCATATCACATATATTTTGCAGTGTGGGTATGTCAGTTTAGTACTATGATGGTAATTACCTCATCACCTTATACAGTATCGGCTAAGATGAGATGTTGCAGTCAGATGACTAGTGCAACATACTACAGATTGTGCTGTGCACCCATTGGAGAATGGTTGTCATGGAAACACATGGGGTGGATAAGTAGCAACGCCCCAGGATTACCGTGTGGTACAGTGACCATGGGTACAGCCAGGTTCTTTTAGGTGCTATAAATGAAAATGTGTCCATGCCGATGTGTGTGTGTGCATGTGTGTGCATGGCAGTATGATTATGTTAAAATGTTCTATTGACCCTCGTCATGCTTAATTACACATATGTTTTGCCTATCAACATGACACCTAATACCCAGCCCCCTGCACTGCAGTTCAAAAAAGCCTAGACATTAGATTGGCACACTTGAACCGTACTTTATGAGATCGATGTTTAATTGACCATGTGAATAATCACAGCATGAGGTGATGAAACTGCTCTAAGGCAATGGGGAACAATATGCACCAAGTTGAACCTAAGTGAAACAATCTAGAGGTGAGGTTGGAAGGACTCTCAGTTTAGTGTAAGAGATATGGCATGGGTCGTGATGTGTGCGTGTTTGTGTGTGCATCTGCGCCTGTCCAAATTTTGGTGTTTCCAGAATACCTTGAAAAGTATATGAGCATTTAAGTTAAAACTTGGTAAGGTTGTACATAAGGTCAAAATATCCAAGGTGAATTAGTTTTGTGGTAAACTGAGTCAAATTTGCTGATTTTGGAGGAAAAAACCCAATTTTGCACCAAAGTTGGGATTTCTAGCATATCTGAAGAACTTCGTGAGCAATAGCCCTGAAACTTTGTAAGGACTTACCTGATGACACAGTTTTCAAGAGTTATCATCTTTGTAATAAATGAAGTACAATTTGCTGGTAATTGAGAAAAAAAAGGTAATTTTCTAATCAGATTTGGATTTCCTGCATATCTTGAGAACTGTTCAACCAATGAAGTTAAATCTTTGTAAGGCTAATGGAAGTACACTTTGTTTAAGTCAATATCAGTTCAATGATACATGTAGTGAAAGTTGTTGATTTTTGAGAAAAGGGTAATGTTGCTACAAATTTGGATTTCAAGCATATGTTACAAACTATTTCAGCAATTACCTTAAAACTTTGTGTGAACTTACCTGAGAACACACTCTGTAAGATGTATCATCTTTATAGTAAATTGAGTACAATTTGCTGATTATCAGAAAAAAAAAGCTCATTTTTCACTAAAATTTGATTTCCTGCTTGTGAACTATGTGACCAATGAAGTTAAACTTTGTAAGGGCTAACAGAAGTACACTTTTTCTGAGCTAATGTTATTTTAGTGGAAAATCTAGTGAAAGTTGGTGATTTTTTAAAAAAAAAAGCCAATTTTGCACAAATGTTGGATTTTAAGTCTACAGTATGTTACAAACTATGTCATTAATAACATTAAAATTTTGTAAGTACTTACCTGATAACACAATGTCCAAGATTCATAACCTGTATAGTAAGTTAAGTACAATGTGCTGATTTTTAGTTTAGGAAAAAAGTCAATTTTTGGATTTCCTGCATATATTGAAAACTATGAGATCAATGAATTTAAAACTTACAGAAGTACACTTTGTTCAAAGTAATATCACTTTGGTGGTAAATCTGGTGAAAGTTGCTGATTTTGTATTGAAAAGCAATTTTGCTTCAAAGTTTGGATTTCAAGCATATCCTTTAAACTATGTGAACTATCACCCTAAAACTTTGTATGGGCTCATCTGATAACACAATGTTCAAGATATATCTTGAACATATCATCTTTGTAGGAAAGTAAATAAAATTGACTGATTTCTTTTAAAATTGCACGAAAGTGTGGACTTTCTGTATATATTGAGAATTATGAGAGACCACTGAAGTAAAAGCATTTTAAGGACTTACCAAGGAACACGCTGTTTACGATAATTTATATACTCAAATGAAAATTTGCTGATCTTCAAGACAAGAAAAATGCCAAATTTACTCCAAAATTTGGATTTCCAGCATATTTTGAGAACTTGTAGCAATAGCCCTAAAACTTTCTTAGGACTTATTGGAAAACACATTGATCAAGATATATTACTTCCATGGTAGCTATATTGATATTTGCTGATCTTTAAAATTAGAATTCCAAGAATATCTTTAGATCTTTTTGAGATATTACCCTGACAGTCCTAAGGACTTACAGTATATACGAAAATCTAATGTCTAACATATGGTAAATGTAGTTAAATGCCGTGATTTTTTAAATAAAAATTTCAATTGTGTTCCAATGTTTGGATTCCTAGCATGTAATCTTGAGAACCATTTGAGAAATTGCTTAAAACTTTGTAAGAACTCACCCTTGAACAAAATTAATACCATATTCAAGATGTATAAATATTTTTTTTGTTGAATTGAAACTAGAAATTTGCTGATTTTTAACAAATAATTTTGCTCCAATTTTATTCCCCAGATCATCAGAACTGTTAATGTTCAAGTTGTAGCAGCTATGCAGGCATGTTATGTCACTTATCAGCATTGCCAGGGTCTATTGCATTCCCATGGCAACCCTGTGAAGTGCAAACATGCTTTAGCTTTCTATATGTCCCACAATATGGTTGTTAAATGCCTCTCCTAGTACCCTATACTAACCCCTTACACCAACAGCATAGTGACTAGACTTGTGACTAGCTGCCACAGTGTACCTTTACATAGGTATATGCATACATTACCACAGATGTCTGTCCATGCTCCAGTGCACCCTACTGGGACTGTTCTAGCTGGTGATGGTGAAGGGACATCCATGCCAAATAGCCTAGGCAATGCTTGAATTACTGTAGACTAATGTTAGTGTAACTGTAAGGTAAACGTAAAAATTTTAGCAGAACTAGTCCTCCTGTGGTAAATTTATGTCCGCCACCGGGCTTGACATTATGCTGAAATGCAAAAGGCCTGCAACTGGCGAAATTACCATAAATAGTAGCAAATTCTGTCAATATTACTATAAATATTACTCAATTATTACTTAATATTACTAAATTCTGTCTGGATGCTCGCAGTAGTTCTCCTCTGTGTCATCAGAGTGCTGTAGGCCAGACTCCATGGTTCACCATTTAATGTTCTCACTTTTGCCTCTCTAATATATAAATTTCATGCAAACATTGTGTATGTTTGGTATAAAATTCTAAAAATTTCTGTGAGTTGTTGGTATAAGAAAACATTGAAGTTGCAGTGAGCTCATTCAGCTGGTCCAAGAGATAGTTGAGACAAAATATCAAATTGTGTTGAACAGTGCTTGCCTATGCAAAGGTAAAATCATTGAGAAACCTTGTGTACATTTTTTTGCTGTCAGTGACTGTACTTAGTCTATGGTGTGAATTATACTGCTGTATTATACAGCATTTCCTTAGTGGTATTCTCATGCAGTAGATGCAATTGAGGAATTACTTTCAAATGCTGTAGGCCTATACAAATTGATGCTTGACTGCGATGATATACACTAAGCAACTCCATTGATTGCCCTCTTCATTTTCTTCTACATTTTGATGCTGAGGATTGTGGGTCCAAGCCCTGAATGGGCCATACAAGTATTGGCCATGTAATGAAATTGTGCAAAATGCTTCTTCGTTTGTGTTATAATGTAGCTTTGTGTCATTTGCTCACTGCTAGTGGTGCTGTTGAGGTGTACACATCCAAATGAACAAATGGACCATTTGAAGAAATCATGCAGAAGGCTTTGTTTTTGTACAGATTTGAGTGCTATAATTTGCATCAGTGTTATGGTGGTGTTGCTGAACTTAGCGTTCATGATGTTGGGGTCTCACAAATTGACCGTACTTTTGTGATCTTACAATATGGTCCATTTTATGAAGTCATGGAAATCATTTCTTTTTCTGCAGATTTTACAATGTGGAAGGTTTAATTGTCAAATTAGCATTATAGTGGTACTGTGGAACCCTATTCATGCATGTTCAATATTTGTGCATCTAACTTAAGAATGGGCCATAAATTATTGAATCATTCAAAACAATTGTTTTCCTTGCAGATTTTATGTAAATGTGAAGGTTTTTTTTTCAATACTATTGTAGTGAAGTTCCTTTGGGAGTGATAATTGCAGATTAATCTTATACTAGTATCTTGGCAAAGACTAAAGGGTTACATTTTTGGTTCCTTGCATCAGCAAAGGAACCTATGCAGTCAGGTTGGGGGTGTGTGTGTGTGTGTGTGCATCTGTGACACTTGCTTAGGTACGCTCTAACTCAATAGGGGAAAGTCCGATGCAAGTCAAACTTGGTATGTAGGTTTGCCGTATTGAGAAGGTGTGCCCTATCGTTTTTGGTGGAGGTCAAAGGTCATCTGGGGGAACTGGGGGCAAAAGTTTGTTTTGCTTTGGTATGCTATAACTCAATAGGGGAATGTCAGATGAAAGTCAAACTTGGCATGTAGGTTTCCCGTATTTAGAAGGTGTGCCCTGTTGTTTGTGGGAGGTCAAAGGTCATCTAGGGGAACTGGGGGCAAAATTCTGAAACCCTTGTTATGCTATGGATGTTCATATGTTCCATCAGTCCCCCTCCAGTGCATCATGGAAGTACTGCTTGAGTCAGCAGTTTCTTGATCAAATGAAAAATCAGCAGTGTTATTTGCAGTACTGTAGGTGGTGACACCAGACAAGGTTTGGCTGGATCAGTTTACTTCCTCCTGCCTGAGTGCTAATGTGTGCATTTGTGTAAGTGTCTTTTCAATTGGTGAGGTGGACAGGTAACAATGAAAGTAAATAATACATTGTTCCCACGGAACTGGGCTTGCCCCGACCTTGAACTCCCTGTTAAGCCCGGTGTTTTAAATCCGTGTCCCAATGAGTTGAAGACCACCTCGAAGCAGGACAAAAGCTCCCTGCGCGAACTGTATACTATACATCTCTGCAGTGTTTACATTGACCAATTGACGATGATGAAGCTACAGATTGACCAATGATGCACAAAGGGGCTGTGTCTTCAGTATGCAAATGTAGCATGCACTGCTTTCGTATGTCGCACAGTGCAGTGCATACACAACTGCAGGAAGCCGGGTAGCTGGGCCGCGAATAAATAGCAACTCCACAGGCTTAATTATAATATATGCAATAGTTATGTAATATCATGGGATTTGCGATATGGCTTTGTGAGTTTACTTAGGTTTGTAGAAAAAATACATGAAAAAGAGCTTGGATACTTGACTTCATGTATTTCTCATTATTACTGATTAGGCCTAATGTGTTTTGATCAATATCGATGACACCAGACCCCCCCCCCCTTACTGCCATACTTGCACTCATTAGGGAAGGGGGATGCAACCATTATTTTTCCATGCAAATTCCACGGTAGCACTTTTTGTCATGTGGAAACCCTGTTTGCATAAATATCAAGCATAAGCATGTGGCAAACTGAGTTGCAAAAGTGCATATTGGATACGAAAGGCTCCATGTAACTGGACGATTGGACTACCGGTAACATATACTTACGCTGTACTAACAAGAAGCATTCAACATGATGGATTTACATGGCTTATACTGATAGGGAGCTGTTGGCATATTGAGCCATAGGCGCATATCGTGAGGCTTGAATAGTAGGCTAGTGGGCCCGACACTTCTAGGTTTCTGTATACTTAAAGCGGAAATCACGGTTTGACTGAGAAAATTCCCCTTTAGTTGATTTTCTTTCTAAACAGATTGTTCACCGAAATATAGAGACGTTGGTGAGGTGTTGAAGGTAGAAGAAAATGTAATTATTGCATTCATTACTGTTGAATGAGAACTCTTAATATTTGTCAGGTACAAAAAATAAACATCCATGTACAAGACAAGGCAGCCTCTTCTATACGATGACCAATCACAGCGTAAGACTGAAATGACGTTATATGACTAGACATAACCGAATGTTTACGGTTCCCATGCTGTTCGTGCGTTGCACAATGCTAAGTAAATAAGAGTTTAGTGATAGTTGATGATACATACAGCACAGGTAGAATACGTCTGAAATAGGAAGCCCCACCTTGAGAAGGCGATAGTATTGAATATTCATATTTGATTTGATGAATATGGATGTTACAGACTTTCCGAGTTCTTCACCGATTTTTTGCAAGTTTGACTCGTTTCTCGAAATTGTCCACATGTTTTGAGATAATCTTGATCATATTTGTTAGTTATAACTCATTGTGCAAAACCCGGTGGGGAATTGCAGTGAAATAAATTGTGAAAATAAACCCTGATTTCCCCTTTAATTGATTGTGGCTGGGTTAGTATTGTGTAAGTAATTGATAAATGCTGTATTTCATCTGTTCGTTTGAGATTGAAAAAATGTTTGCAAATGCTTATTTTTTTTTATTTATCCATCCTTCAATAAACAACTTGCTCTCTAGTTTGTTTTTCTTCTTCTTTTCTTTTAGCAATGTTATTTGTTTTTAAGAAAATGTTCTTTTTATACACGTTAAACCATATATCCAAAACACCTTCTAAACCATTCAATGTACAGCAAAACTTGTTAGATAAATTTTTACATTATTGGATATGCCATTAAAGGGACAATTTCTTTTCTTTTTTGTTGATTGTAAACACGAGCATATGTAAGTAATTTGGTAAACGCTTTTCTTCATTTTTCATGGCATAATTTGTCCATTGATTTTCCCTTATTTCTAATTTCTCCCACAAAATAAATTTCAACCTGCTGTAACTTTTGTGGAGTGATTTCCTTTTTTGGTCCCCAAGTCATTTACAAGGGCAGAGTGTTTCTTGACATTCGTCAACTTTTTATCTTCATTTGAATACCTTTAGGGCCGTAATGATGACCCCACAAATACTGAATGCTACACTCCTCACATGAAAGCTGGAAAATATTTTGCCACCTTCCTACTTTTCCACGCCTGTCAGGCATGCAGGAGTTACGTCACAATTTGTCCTCAACTGAATATAAAGGCTTGGGAACTTCCCTTTCAAAGATGTAAAAACCTTTTCGATTGACCGAAAAACAAAAACCCAAAACAGAATTTTACAGAACCAATAGTTGAGACTGTTTACTAAAATGTGACTTATTGCCGATCTATACTAGTTTCATAGTATCCCACTTTACACATCTGCACGTATACGTAGCCGACCAAAACAGGACTACTGTCTCTAAAAAAAAAAGTCAGTGAAATCGCATATAAACCAAAATAATAACCAAATCGTTCCCTTTTCATATAAAGTAATTGTAACACTAGAATGATACATTCCATGAATTTTTATGTGATTTTGTTCTTAATTTAAAGAGAAATTGGGATTTATTTTCTGGTGATCTCTTTGCAGAAATTTCAGAGTCTCAGTACACGTGGACTGTACTTCTCTCGTCATAGGAATGTTAGTTTAGGCAAGGATTCAAAAGACTTAATGATGAAATTAATACTAAGTTATATCTACATTGCACTAATCAATATTGTAAGGAATCATTAAAGCTCATTGTGGATAGACAAAGCAGGGCAGAACATTTTCTATCAAAACACTCCAGAACTTTATCCAGAACTATAATATTTATCTCCCTCTATCTAAATGGTGTAGTTCAAATCAAAAGCGATGAAAAAGCCATACACAGAACAAAAAAAAAAAAAAACACAAAGTGATAGGTCACTCAAGCATGGATTAACTTTGCTCACGAGGCTAGTGACTGGTGCACAGGTTTCCTACTAACTGGTGTGGAGGTTTCCATATGTGCAAAACGGTGCTAAATTTAATTTGAATCTGAACATACCTTCCATAAATTCCTACTTATTTTGAAGGGTAATAGTGAGTTTAGAATTCACCAACATGGCATGCAAAGAAAACAGCTTTAATCATCGTTAAATCATTCCGTCTCATCAATAAATATCATGTAATGGAAGATACATCATTTGATTTGTGAAAAGTTTGGGTAAACAAATTACTGTTGAGCAACAAATAACTGGATTTCTATCAGTTAGAAACTTATTTCTTAAAAAGAAGGCTACATTTCTTCCTTATTTGGAATGATCTATCACTCTGTGTCCTTCAACATTGGTTTTAAAAACATGATTGTTTTCTGAGCAACAATTTTTTTTCCATTATTTCCATTTAAGTAATCATTTTACATTTTCTTTTTTGTTCTGCATACGTGGAAAAATATATATTGTTTAATATACCTTACCGTGTAAATTTAGAGGGGCAATATGACGATTCAGTATAGCATATTGAAATATTGGTAGAACTATATTCCCCCACACTTTTCGTAATCATAACAATCGTGCTATATTCAGCTTCCTTAAATTTAAGCAGGGGCGTAGCGAGAATTTAATGTTAGGGGGCGGTCCATGGGGGACGGGTCTAAGACTAGCTCATAGAGGGTGCACTATATGCAAAATGGTGCCACATTTCAAGCTGAATTTAAATTTGATATATCTCCAGGAATCCCTATTTTTCAAGTAATGATTTTAAGTTTTCGTCAATTTTTAATCTCCCTGTCCCCCATCCATCCTCCTACCCTCACACGGGAGTAGCGTTTTGCCTAAAGCATATTTCATTTGTCTTATATAAAAAGGCAGAGTATTCATTTTCAGAAGACGTCATGCCAGTGACGTAGCAAGCATTCCAGAAAAATAAAAGTATGCACATTTTATGTATAGGCCTATGATATTGCGGTGTTCGTCTATTTCACGATTTGGATGGGACTCTAGTCAATCTAGTGTTCCAATTGTCACTATGACCTAGGGAAAATTGGGTAGAAATATCAACCACATTCACTCCATACTACAAAAACATATGCTCAAGTATAAATCGTTACCGCTCTTACATAATCCTCTCCTCGATTCCTTTTTTTTCCTCCTCCTTCCCTTCTTTCTCCTTTTTTTTTCGACTTAATTTTTCTCTCATTTTGTTTTTGTTCTTTTTTGGGGGGGGGTGAGGGGCGACCGCACCTGAATTAAAGCAAATGGGGATGCAAACAGTTTTTTTTTATGAAGAGGGGAAGAAGTCACTGTGACTTTAAATACTAATTTCATATTGAGTGAATAAATAGACCGGTAGAAATAGCTCAAGAATGTTTTTTTTTATCACTAACGTAGCAAGAAGGGTGAACGGGGATAGATTAGGAATTTGGGGGGACGCGATGGGCGATAAACAATATGCGAGCGAAAAAAAAAAAAAACGAGAAAAGTGAGGGACATATGAGAAGTTGATGAGTGAGGGAAGGGGAACGTAGTTTGGAAATACTGATACAGAAAAGTTTCCAGTAACTTTACATAATGAAATTCACTTCTTTTTTCTGTTGATCAGGTTTAATTGAAGAATCTAAACGTTTTTTATTCTCACTTATTTGTGCCCCACTGATCTGTCTTAATTGTATTTTTTTTCTTGATGGCACTATGGGGGAGTGTGGGGACTAATTCCGTCGCTTTTCAGAGATGGCGCTGTCTTTAATAACGATTGGAAACTGCGTTTATAAGCTATGTATTCCTCTAGCAAATGGGGTGTGGTACACATTTATATTGGTCATTTTGATAGTCTTCACAAAATAGATTGTGACACCTTCTGTACTTTTGTTTTCTTCTTTTTTTCTGTTGAGTTCAAGTCATCTACCTGAGTCACATATCAGAAAAATTGTTTGCGCCCCACGCAAAGTCATCTTCTCTCTACACTAAGACTTGAACATTTTCTCACGCTACCACATTTATAGTTTCCTTCAGAAAACCTCACACATGAACAAAATTTTCTTTTTCCTATTTTTTTTACTCGCCCTTTGTATGTTCATACATCTACCACATTATTTATGAACATAGTTGTGCAATAATTTCCGTGTTTTTTTTTTTTCCCTTATACCTGGGTCACAAAATTTTAGATGTGGTCACCAAGGTTCCTCCTCATGCTCACACCACCTCCCAGGGTAGCACTTTTCTATTTTAAATTCATGTCCAATCCCAACCCCCGCTTTCGGAACTTGGCGCTGCTCCTGCATATTGCTTCAACTGACATTCTTTATATTTAAAGGGAAATAAGGCGTTTGTTTTAGAGAAAACATTCATGTTTTTGAAACCAATGTTTGTAGATGTAGAATGATAGATTATTCAAACTGAGGAAGGACAGAAGCCTGCTTTTCAAGAAAGAGCTCCTCACAGATAGAAATTCCGTTATTTGTTGCTCAACACTTATTTGTTCACCCAAACTTTTCAAAATTCAAATGATGCATCTTCCATTACTCATCACTTCCATAATGTTTTAAGGAGATGAAGCTTTGGTAGATGTTTATTGATGTGACTGAATGGCTTAATTATGATTACTGCTATTTTCTTTTGTATGTCATGTTGGTGTTATTTGCTTGAGTTAAGAAAGCGTACAATATCATTAAACATGTTTACTGTAGTTGCACATCATAATATGATTCGGAAAATTTCCGAATTTCTGCAAGGTCCATCCATTTTGTCTAAAATGGCCTTGTCTCCCCAAATACCCAATAACACGTGAACCTCTGTGCCAGACCAAACACCCCTGTCTCTGCTCTCGCTCGCCATTTTCAATTACTCCTTAGTGCTGTTGTTCCTTACAATCATACATCTAGTTTATAAATGGCAAGATACACGGAGTGAGAGCAAACTGAAAAATACCCTTCAGGCAAAGTTTATTTACGCACCGCGGAAGGTGAGTTGGGCAAACTCTGACTCAATCCACCTTCCGAGGTGGATTGAGAAGCCCTGACCCAGCCCAGCCCCAGCCACTGTTCCCACACTAAAAAGAGTGAGTTGACCTTGCTTTTAATTGGTTACCCAGGCAAGTCGGGGTTCGTGGGACCAGCATATAAGTAAGTGTTTTTAACCACTTTAAACTAGACCCCAGGAGTGCCCTTCAGGGCATGCTATCAGTTTGGTGGACTTTAAAGGGGCATAAATGTGATAAGCCTTTGTAGTGCAATTTGCACAGCCCCTTCTTTCAATGAAAGATTCCCAGCTGTTTGTGTTTTGTAAAATGAATGGGATATTGTTGTATATTGCAGATCCTCAATAATCTTCAAAAATCTTGTATATCTTCAATTCATTGCATTAATTGAAATGGTTTTTTTATATTTATGAACTCAGGCTTATCATTTTAGAGTATGTATATTTCAAGTACAAGGAACCATAGTGCCCATAGGCTGCTGTGAAATCATGCAAAGTACTTAATCTTCTCTTACAGATTGTATGTAACACTGTTGATGATGGTTGGTCATGTTAGTGCTATGGAAGTGGTTCCATGTTGGTGCATGTTTGTCATGTTTGGGGTCCAATGTCTGAAACAGGCCATTTTATAAAAGTATGAACTATGTTTCTGTCTCTAAGATGCTATGTTACAGTGAGGGTTCATGGTCAGAAATGGGCCATATGGGTTATTGTACAAAATAATGCAATATGCTCCTTTATACTTCATAATTTACATTATACTCTCCATCTGTGCAAGGAACCACATTGCCCTTGGGCTCTTGTTTATAGTAATCTTCATACAATGAAGCATAGTGCCCTTGGTCCCTTACTAAAAGATAATTTCATGCACCACAACATTGTCCAATTGTGCCAGACAATGTACCAGTAACATACATAGTGAAAACAAGTGTTGTAGCTTTTCATTCAAGGAAGATTTTGCACATTAAATAACAAAGGGTTTAACATGTATTTCTAAGTCTATATAGCCTGCTCTGTAGTATGTATTTATGAAGTAATTAGTTTAATCAATTATATGTCCTCTCCCTTCAGGAACAAGCAAACTGAACAATCATTACAGTGAGTATTTCTGTCTCATCAGTCACTCAGTTTTCCTCAATATGTTATGACTTATTTCGACATCAGTTTTCTGTTTATGTCCCAAGGGCACTTATGTTGGGACTGGGATCATTTTTTGGTGGAAATGACATTTCATGATGTTACTACAGACTTGCACTGGTTCTAATTCAGGGCAAAACTTCAGGTATGATTTGTGAATTAAACTATGCTTTGTTGTTTTCAATCAGTAATTGCAACTGAATTAGTTTTTGGCACAGTAGATAAGTACTACAGGTAATTATGGTATCATGCTGCTTAATCTTTGACAGTTAGTAGTTCTTCTGGTAGTTAGTTACCAGAACGGAATAAGAAGTGCTTGTACTCTTGAACTTCATTGGTTTATGGTCACAACATGTATGATTAAGTTTCTGTCTTGAAATTTTCCGTACATCCTCTGATTGATATGACTAGAGAGTTATCAGCTTAACAGGATCGCATATATTCTTGGGATGGTTTGGTAGTCTTCATCGTGGTAATGGATTGCATTATTACTGACATACATTATTATGTTGACAACATCTGCAAACAAGTTTAGGTTATTGCAAAAAATACATCAGAGGCTTGTTACTAGTTACCTTGCAGTATTTTAGTGCCTTCTATCTACAGGAAAGATTTAACAAACAGTGCATCAATCATCATGTAGTCAGCTTAACATAACGTCTAGGACTTATTTTCAAATTGTATTTCTAATCAGATGATAAGTCAACACCCGACTCAGACTGCATGACCAATACTTCCATGCAGTTGTACAGTAGATGAAGAAGAACATAGAGAAATCATAAAATGCAATGGTATTCTAACAAAGTTAAACCTGGAAATATGTTTGTAAAGTGGAAATGTTGATGTATGATTAACTTATTACTCGTAATGCAGGTAAAAATAGCCAAACTGAATGTTCCATATTATGTAAAAACTGTAGAATTTTAAGTATCGGGAAGGTTTCAAAACTATGGTCAGTGAATTTTTTATATTTCCTATGAATTTTATGGAAAGTCATCAAATGGGACCTTTATCATAATGATGAAACATACAAATTTCCAGTAAACAAAATGACACAGTTATAGTAGTGCAGTGAACGCAGTTACAGTAGCGCAATGGGCAGAATAAATGTAATTGGTAACAGCAAGAAGTTAACAGAGTACAATGTAATGAGCACATTGTTATTGTGAAATACAGATTTTGGGCCTTCAGACGTACTCAAAAAGTTAACAATAAACACAAATTAAAGATGTATGTGCAAAGACATATCATTCTGTTTCAGTGCTACCCTAATTTGTTCAGTGGCTAGGTCACATAACATCAGCCCTTGAGAGTCACTTATAAATTTTTCAGTGCCTTTGAAAGACTTGCAAATTTCAGGTCAGTGACATTGCATTGGTAGTGGTGAACAGAGCATAACCTCTAACAAAAGAGTTTTCAGTTACCCTGCAGATGTAGGCGTACTCCAACCACATCAATATGGTGAATTTACATTGTGCTTGTATTTGTGGTCATTTTGATTTCATTTTTGTGCTTCAATTTTGTTTGTATCCTGGTACATTGCTCCCATTTCGGCAGCTGAAGAAATCAAAGAGGAAGAATTATTCTAGTCAACCGCTATATTTACTCAAAATTACTGAAAGCAATTTCTACCATGGACAATCCTATGTTGCTGTTGTAGCATAAATAGTTCTTTGCTGTGATGAAAGCTACTGTCCTGTTTATGAATCCTCATATTCAGTTAAGTTTTAGTGCAGGGCATTTTATCCTTAGCGGCTGCTGGTCACCTCCTCTTGCTGTTAATTTCAGTTGAAATGATGTACGTTTCTTTTCATTACTTAATTTTAGGGCGGCACGTTATGATCTATGTCCTATGGATAACATTGACAACTATCCAGGTATGAAGTCAGCAATTAAGCACATGAAAACTTTTGTACAGTATTAATTACATTATATGATTTTTTGTTCAAAAGAATGTATGTGATGGTGGTGGCAAGTTTTTATGTGTGATTCCTTGGCTTGTTACATGCAGGATATGCATCAGCATCGGCATGCTGGTGTGAGCTTTTGTTATCACGCAGCGTCTATCTATCTATCTATCTGTCTATCTGTCTATCTGTCTGTCTGTCTGTCTGTCTATATATATATATATATATATATATATATATATATATATATATATATATATATATATACGTCTTTTTCTACTATTAAAGTGCCCCTTGAAACTGTCATACACATCTCAAATATCCCTATCATGCATGAATGATAATTGAGTAATTGGACAGTGTCAGTTGCTATGCTAACTGAAACTCTGTATTGTCCTCAGGTATGTTGACCAGTATTTGGACTTAAAGGGGCACTTTGAGTTGTTTCATGAACTTCAGTTAGTCTAAAACATCAACCTTCTGCAATTTTGTTGCTCTAGTTTATGAAATTCTGAGAAATTGTGCAGTCCTACAGATTTTCTTGTACAGTGTTGAGGATTTGGTATAGTGATACTCAGTGGTACCTATAATGTGACATAGTGATACATAAATGGTACCTTCAGGATGTTGAGGTATGAGCTTCTGCACCAATTGGTGCTCTAGTTTTCTAGTGTGAAAGGTTTCTCCATCAGAATAGAATCTTATGATGATGAACAGATAAGAATTTCCAGTAAACAAATGACACAGTGAAAGTATTAGTACAGCAGCTAGAATGAATTATCTAAGCTACTTAAGAACCAACAATGGTTTGTTCTAATAAAAGCATTTATACAACTTTCATTGATGATAGATGCACACCAGTACATTATCATATTCTGCAATGCACATACCGCATATGCTGGATTTTAATGAGCATCAAATCACCCATCAAAAAACGTGACATAATAGGCATCAATTGGGTTGGGGATGGGGGACATGTCCCCTCAACTTTTTTTGAGGGGAGTGGACACTAGCACATTTGTCTTCCCTATTTTTTGTAACCTGCATTAAACATATAACATCAATATACATTATTCTTAGTAGAAGTGTAAGTTTTTTAGTTATTTTCTATAAAATCAACAAAATTTAGCAGAAATTAACAAGACCTGAAGGACTGAGAAGTGCCATTTCCTGCAATCTGAGAGGTATTCCCAATTTTTTTTATCTTTTTTTTTTTTTGATACGCTACGCACGTCTATGTAGAAATAGCATACAACCTAAATGTAGTCATTACTGAAGTCCCCCCGGGCATTTCAGTCATTTGCTCAATGTCTATTTGTAGTGACAGGGAGACAGGGAGCCTCATGTCACTGCAGTAGCTTACTTAATTATGCTTCCTTTTTGATAAAACTAAAACATAGCCTCGGTTATATGTCTAGTCAGCAAAATAGGGGAAGGGGTTTGTGATGTAGAGTTGTGGATGTAATTAATGTACGCAAGTTGGAGATATTTCTATTTTGAGACGAATGTGAATGGAGGGGACAAACATTAGGGCAAGTCTTATTGTACCTATGCAGCTGCGCCTGTCTGACCATTTTGCTATGCAAGGAACAGCAAATCGTCCAAGGGCTTCACCCCCTTGACCTCATAAAAGGTTCCACAGCTGACTGCATTTGGGGGCCTTAGGCTAACCCCAGACACCACGTAGATTTCCTTGCTCTCTTTGCGTGCTTGTTATAGGGCACAAAAATGCTAGAGGGAAACCAGAAGATTTTCAATTGTATTGGTGGGAAATTGAGCATGGTTTTCCAACACTACTGGGTGAGAGGGGTATGTTCAGCTGCAATATTTGCAAAGTGCATAACACATAAAACAGGATGCATAATTCAGTTATATGAACTTTTATATGACATATTATCTTAAGCCATTTGATGTTTTTTTTTTCTTTTTTCATAGATGGAATATCCTCATGATTCAGAAATTGCAGACATAAGATTGGTATTTAAAGCCAGCTGGCTTTAAAGCTCACTCCGCTTAGGTAGTAGTGCCAGCACTCATCCTCCCCCACCATGCTTTTTTCCATCAACTTAAACCATGGCTAACACCACTTTTAGGAAACCAATTAGGCCAAATGTCCCCCACACTTTCAATATCTAACCGACACCATACATACATGACATCAACATTATGAATTGGTAATCATAATTGATTGAATGACACTTAAATGTTCAGTCGTCATAATCAAGAGTGTAATGCTTGATGTACCGAGCTTGTTGCAAAATAACTCTCATTTATGAATGTGCAGTTGTCTGTATCACTGCAATCCTCATATTCTCTTTGCATTGTAGGTCATGAGAATTAAGGCCTTAGGTGTAATTATGCATTCTTTTGAGTCTTGGAAAACTACTTGTAACTATATTCTCAAGTCAGTGGCATTATATGGGTAGTGATGTGCAGAGCATAAACTCATAACAAAAGAATGGATCTCACTTATTTTGCAGATGCACTACTTGTCGGTGTTGCATTTACACTGAATTTATGTTTATAAGTTTCGTAATTTTAATGAATGTTTCTGGTTGTATCTGGCATTGATTTCCATTTTGACAGGAAACAGAAAAGTTGAAGAAGTAAGTACTATATGTACTCAGAATAACTTGCAATGAGGCACCATGAACACAACCAGGTGAGTTGTGTGGTACAGACTTTATTTTTTTCCTTGTCTTGTGTAGTCCCTTGTTGCTACTTTCTACCAGTTGATTGTCCCCTATGTTCCAGTCACTTGTTACTACATAACTTACACTGATATGCCATAGAAAGCAATGGTCTCCTCACCAAACTAAATTTTGTGGTATGGAAATTTTATGTCAATTTGGGATGTTGTAATGTTGAAATATGACTGGCTTATTTCTTTAAAAAAGAGCTCATTTCTCTAAAAAGAGCGCATTTGAATGAATGGTCCATTTAAAGTAACTGTACAAGTTGAGAAATATAGTGGTGACTTGATGTGAAAAACTTCCATTTGCTGTTATTATGAATCCAATTCTTATAAATTAGTACAGGGATTCATTACATGTGTAAGCCTCATCTGCTGGGCTAATCCTTGTTCAGTTTATTTGAGTTAGATTGAGTGGTTTCTCTTGCTTCCATGTAGAGATCCACTGCCTGACAATGAAGAAATTTCAACAATGCACAGGTATGGAATCAACAGTCAATCATTGCGAAGAAATTCTTATCATTTATGTAAAAATTTCTTTTTGTTTTACCTTTCAGTAGAAAAGAACAGTGCACTTGTAATTAGTTTTCGATGCAACTGTTTGGGATGCATTTACTTTTTTTTTCACTGGGAGGAAATGATTAGATCGGAAATAAAAAAACTTGATGAGGACCTCATGATCATCAGTCATGAGATCAAGCATAATACCAGAAGACAATGGTTAAACAGCAATTGTGTAGATATATTTTTCACCTGTGAGTGAGATAAGGGGCCAGTGACTGTCATCATTCAAGGCAACATTTAACAATACGTTCTGAGATGTGAATTGAGACTGTTGCACAGCTAAACCAGTATTGTTACATTAATGTGATAACTGTATTGTAGGTCCTACTTACAATGTTGTGGTTACAATATGTTAGTTGAGAGTAAATGATTTTCAAAACTTAAATTAGTATCAAGAAGGTCTTGAAAATATAGTCAGTGAATATTTCTTGTTTCTACAGATACACACCAATGAAGTATGGATTGCACATTGTTATTGTGCAATGCATGTACTCAATTTGTATGTTGTATCCTAAAACTTGTAAAGTTAACATTGAATTAGAAAGAGAAGAAAATTTACATGTAATAAAGCTATTCCTAATGGATTTAAATGACATTTACAGTAGACCTTCGGTTTTAATGATCATTTACTCCACTAAAATATTACCTCTAATCTCTGACTCTGGTATGAAGATGCAGCATTCCTTATCCCTGCTCTCCTATATTCAGACGTAGGTCAAAGGAATTCAAGATTTAATTCACAATTAAAGCATTTTCACACTAGGAACCATAGTGCCCTTGGGCTCTTGCCGAATAATCTTGGAAAAAAAAGCAGTCAGTGACATTTGAAGCCTACTGGTTATCAGAGTGTTTTATCAAAAGTGGAGTTCAGTCAATCTGCATAAAAGCTGTAACCAGTGTCACATGCTGAATGTAAAATACTGATATTAATATTGCAGTTGTGATAATATTTTATACGTCTATCTTGAATTGCCATCCATTTTGACATAAGACCACGCTGATGCAACTGTAGCAGTAGGTATGTAGCAGTAGGCAGCCGCTGTTGTCAGCTCCACTTTGGAGTAGACAGTCGTCAATTTCTTGTTCACTAATCACTTGTAGCTTGTAGATCATTGATATATTTGGGAAAGAGTAGCAAATTTAAGGTGGTCATGACACCTAGACTAAAATTTAGTGGAAAATTGTTTTTCTATCAGACAAATTGATATCCGTGACTGCATTTGGGGTCCTTATGGCATTATATTAAGCCCACATTCATTTCTGACTTATCTATCCAGAGTCACTTAAAATTCCTGCACACAATGCAATAGTATGTAGTCTGATATACCATGAACTTTCTGGTACACCATGGAGCTATTACATATGGAGTAAAAGCACCTAATTTAATTTAATCTTTTAAACAATGCTTTGAAAAGTATACTATTGAAAGTACTTAAATCATTTTTGTGGGAAGAGACTTTGATTGACACTTCCTTTAGCTCATCTTCTAAATTTGTTGGACTTAACTTACCTAGTGAGAATTTGATCCTTTCAGACCAACGTAGTCTTCAAGCAAAGACTTGACGGTACAATGCTTTGAGGTGATCATGGATGCCAACAAATGTAAAACTGTTTTTAGTCTTCTGGTCTAAACGACTGTAGCTGCACTTCTTTGGGATCGAATTCCCTTTATTATTCTAATTTCTTCTGTTAGCTAGTAACATCTCCTTCTCCAATCATCAGTTAAGCATCAGAAATTAAGGCAAGTCTAACTTTCGCATAGCACGTTTGTGAAGATGCTGAATTGTTCCTAAAGTAACAAAACATGTGTCCATATTCAATAAATTGAACTGTACTGCACCCTTCTAAAACGTGAGCACTGTTGTACATGAATGATAGAACATTTTTTTTTTTTTATTTTAAGAGATGTTTGATATCTAGCAGACAACAAGAACTATTGTCACTTTCTAATCCCTGGTAATAGTAATAACTCCATTTTTCGTCAAGTGTAGATTAATCTCTGACAGTATTCATGGTTTATTACTCTTAGAATGCCAAAACCCATGATGACTTCAAAGGAAAATTATCTGCTTTTACTCCATCCATAATAGCTCCTTGGCTGCACTTGTGTTACTCTTATACAAATATTTGACAGTCTGTATTCATTTTCCATGGTCACAAATGGTCTGTGTGCAGTTTCAATGACTTAACAGATGCCACGTTTTGTCCCACCTAATTCCAAGAAGAATTGTAGTAAAAGCATCTTACAAATGTTCAGCCATATTTGTGCATCATTTTTATCATGTATCTGCTGGTAAACAATCACCTTATTCATCTTTTCTGTAATCTTCACTAGTCAGCACTTCATTCGATGCCTACAATCTTTTAATAATTCTGAATGAAACATCCATTTCTTGCACTATCATGTTGATTCCAAGATGCTTGTTAATTATTTCATCACATTACATAACTTCTTTTGTACAATATATTTTTCAGTCGGTTTGGTGATGTCCTCTGCACTTTAGTTTTAGCAGTTTGCGAGTTACAAACCAGTACATTACAGTGAGGTACAATTTAAATGTTCATTAGCAACATCACATATTATTATCTGATCTTAGACTCATGCTTAATACTCACCAGAATGTTGCCTTTTTAATCTGTTCTCCTTTTAAACTTATACAATAGATGGAGAGTCACAGGAATTCTTTCCCCTCACATGACTGATTCCTCTGGTAGTGAAATGGTGGAAGATGGTGACAAGAAGGTACAGTCTTGCTGCACAGCAATGCCTGGACTTGATACAGATACCAGTGATTATAATTAATGTACAATATATCAAGTTTTTGTGGAGTTCAAACTTATTGTCACAGTTGCGCATTGTGATTGTAGAGTACCACCACTGCCATTGATGGTCAATGTTTACTTGAAGTCATCAGGAACCAAAGTCAGAAAAGCACTGTCAATATTTCATTTCAAAATATGAAGGTTTTCAGTGATTATAGTTGGAATGGCATGTACCAAAATTTGCATCTGGTCTTGCACTTTACAGTGCGGTGAAATAAATCCCATGTGTGTTTTTGGTTTTAGTGAGAATAACCAATGTAATCATGCAAGGAAGGTGTGTTAGGGTGTGTGTGCTAGTCCAACCTTGCTTGTGAAAACTGTATTTCAAGAACGGAGAGTTGGGCTAATGACATTTTTGGTATGTTTATGTACCATGTTGAATAGCAAAAGCCAATTGTTTCTGGTGGAGATCAAAGATGTGTTTAATTTGAAATCCTGTAAGCACAGTATCACATACAGCAACACATGCAGATTCTCAAAAGTTCAAGGTTGGACTGATCACATATTCAATATGTTTATCAAATCACACTAAGTACAAGGATCCTGTTGTTTTAGTGAATGTTAACTGGTGTCACAAGAAACCTTTTAAGCACAACATATCAACAATTCCAACTTAGTCTGGTCATGCAGTTGGCGTTCTATATGTATATCATTATGCATAAGAAACCTGATTGTTTCTTTTTTATTCAGTTCAAGAGTCATTTGTGGTCAGCAGAAGTCAAAGGGAAAACTGGAAACTCAATATCCCAAGAAGTAAATTTTGAAATGATGTAACATAGCATATAATCAAGGCAGATGAGCATAAGATGTCTTGTATTTTTGTCTAAGTTAAATTCTGGAAACCTTGTAAACACAGTATCCAATTTTAAGAATGGAAGCTTGTGCGTAGGTGTAGTCATGTTAAGTGTATGCTAGACGATTATCAGAACTGTTTGTTGAGGAATCTTTTGAATCTGGAAATCAGATTCCTTTGGTCATGCATTAAGTACTTACTGTGAGCAGCTATGCTTCTGTAGGTTATATCTTCGATACGGTATGATTCTCATAATCTTTTTTTTTTTTTGTCAAGCGACAGATTTTACATACATGATGTAGTTGTAATCAGATGAATTTCAACCTAAAATGTAAATATTTTGATGTTGTCATTGATGTTGAGCTTTAATTCTACCTTCTTACAAGCAGCTGGTAAACATAAAATTGAGGTATCTTCATATGTAGTTGATAAAAGTGATAAATTTAAAAGAATTATAATTGTACCTACAAAAGTATTTAAACATCAACTCGAAATTTTCATCTACTGAAAGAAACTGAATAGTTGTTATTGCTTTAGATAGCACTATGTAAAGTTGAATTGTCTTGTATTTTCATTATCTTTAAACTTTTCTACATTCATCTAAGCACCTGTTAGACATCACAATAAGGTGTCTTTATATGTAGTACATAAAAATAAGAAATGTCATAGAATTATGAACATTATTACACAGGTGTAAAAAAGGAAAATTTTCACAAAAGGCAAAAATGTATGCTAACGAACAGCTAGTATTCTAGTGAACGTTTTACTACTATGGTTGCACCGTGATGATGGACTTTGTTGCTGCATTGAGGAAAAACATATCGATAAATTTTGACATATCGATAAATTTTGACATATCATTTAATGTAAAGCAATGATTCCAACGTCCTCTTGTCACATTTCTACAAATTGAAATATTGATTAAAGGGAAATAGGGCGTTTGTTTAACAGGTAACATCCATATTTTTAAAACCAATGGTTGTGGATGGAGAGTGAGAGACTATTCAAAATAAGGGAGGACAGTAGTCCTCTTTTCAAGAAACAAGTTTTCACACAGATAGAAACTCAGTTATTTGTTGATCAACACTTATTTGTTCATCCAAACTTTTCAAAATTCAAATGATGCATCTTCCGTTTCTGATAACATGCATAATGTTTTGAGGAGATAAAGCTTTGGCAGTTGTTTATTGATGAGGCTGAATGGTTTAACAATGACTAAAGCTTTTTCTTTTGTATATGTCATGTCAGTGCATTCTAGACGCCCTATTTCCCTTTAATGTACAATAGTTATATAGGCCTATATGTCAAAGCCACTCGAGGGACTTGTCGAAAATTTAAGAGACTATATAGTGGGTGCTATAACAGTTACATCTGGTTATTATGTTTGAAAACATTTTACTGTGACTTGCTCCCACCTTCTTTGAAGAAGAAATAAAAAGTGCAATCCGATTACCTTATTTGTAAGTGCCTGCATTATGAAAACCAGTCTGAAATGTGTTTCATTTTTTTTTTTTTCATCAGCAGGTTCTCTATCTCCCAGTGCTAAGGATAGTGTATGACCACCCCCATTTGTTTAATTGATATGTATATAGTTGATGGAAACACTAAAGTAAACGTTCTCAGTATTATGCGCTTTGTCTATTGATTTCTTGCACAAGCAAGACTGCCAGTTGTCTTTCTGCATTCGCAAGAAATGTAACCATATGTGTGTGTAACATCATAGGGTGGTCGATAGTCACCAGAGTACCAAATTATGGTATCGATATTATATTACTATTGAATTTGACAGAAACAAGCACTGACCCCTTGCATTCCTAGTTTTTCCTCTAGTTGACAGGATCATCTTCATTAACTGTACCAGAAAAGAAAAGCCAAGAAGGTCTAAGATTTGTGGATTGATTTCATTTGCGTGGAGGGCCAGCATAAGATAAGACACACTGTATCAGGAAAAATTAGAAATTCATAAAAAAAAATTTCCCGTAGATCTCTGAAAAAAGTAAGCTCCTGGAAATGCTACTGTCAGGATTTTCCGGACTGGGAAACCCCCCCCCCCCTCTCTTTAACATTATCGACAGTTTTTTTTTTTTCGTTATAAAATATCTGATGAAATTCGTATTTTCTGATCATTGTCAGTTTGCAACGTATTCTAAATTAGAACAAAGCCTGAGCCTCATTACCTCTAGCTTTAAATATACATTTTCAACAATAAAAAAAGACTGACCTTTCGTGGAAGGGCTCAAGTCTCTTAATCAGCCTTGCACCCCCTACCCAGGCATCTATTCTGTAAGCCTGTTGTTGCTCCACTACTTCCGGTATCTATCATACATATGATCAGGGGGCGTAGTTTGTTTTGTTTTTTTGCTTTTTTCATGTGAGGGCAAAGTTGACTCCTCGTCCCTACTTTTGACTGCCATTATGTTCATGCGGAAGGGTATATTGGGAGGTGTGTCTGCAAAAAGTATCCAAAAGGCTTTTAATTACACAATTCACACAATCTGGGAAAATAAATAAGTTTCAGTTGCTTAATTCTGCCATATGATTTCAAATTCTTCTAACATAACGACAGAGAAGTGTGGAATACGATAATGTAGTGGTTGACAGTTTTCGTTCAAATCAACGGTGTGCTTCTTTGAACAAGCCAATGGAAAGTATACTAGTATTAAATATTCATATTTAAATAATCAGAACAACTCAGGATCACTGACACCGCAATGTTGTGTTTAATTTGTAGGTTATTTGTAAAGGGAGTGCTTCCTTACACCAAATCCTACCACCCCGATACCGACCAAGGAGAGACGATTTGAGTAGTATGTTTTTGATAACAGTAGTGAGACCTGTGTTGCATATTCATTATGTAGGCGCTTATAGTAAGGACCGTTAATTTTCAAAGATTCTGTTTTTTTACTGTTCTTATGCCAGTTCCGTTGCTTTTCGAAGTAGTTACTGGCATTTTCCCTCATTGACAGACATAGTCCGTTCATGTTCAATCTCTCCTGTACATTTAAAAATAAAAAGTTAATATCAAACATAATCTGATCTTTTTGGTTTTTCAGTACACACGCAATCACTTTAAGCCAGGATCTAAAATCAGTCGGTCCACAGATATACCTAGGACGCACGATTATAAGTCTATCCCCCTTTGGCTAAGAAGGATTATGCCCTTTTTAGATGCCAAATAATGGTGCAAAATTTTACTTTTTAATTCTACTTTTTTTACACCTATACCCATGAACCAAAGTAACATTTAAAAAGTATCGCAGCGGAGTGAGTGCCGTTAGGACTATCTGAGAGGAGTGCCGCCATCGGTTTGGTGCGAAGCGTATAAGAAAAATTTTGGCTTTTCGAACCCTCCAGATGGCCAGAAACGGAACTTCCCGAGTGTTCCAAGCTACATGTCCCGAGCATTAGGTATCATGCCTGCAATTTCTCAATTACGTCTTACAACATCAAAATCAATGTACGAGAAATGGTAATTCCTATCAGATGGGTTGAGGTGATACAAACACAATAATGAGTTATTAGTCCTGTTTCATTTGTTCTTGGAACAGTTGGCGAGTAGGGGAAGGGGGGGGGGAGGATGACATACCTTTAGACCGCGCTTTTTAATTGATTGATATTGACCCACTTCAGGCTTGAAAATAACAATGAAAATTGCTGCGGCAGTTGGACGTTGTTTAATGCAAAGAAGCGACACAGAACCCGATTTGAAATTTTGAGGGGAAACGCCCGGGCAAACTACAGGAGCCTGTTGCATGCACCCGTTGCGAAACGTTCAACGTTTTCTTTGTAGTGGTGCGAATTGTCGATAGCTTCTAGTTGCAAAGAATAAGAGAAATATTGTTTGCTTTAATCCATGATATCATTAATATCTAAGGTTTTGATTGACTGTTCGCGGTTGAAAATGCGCCCGGGGTGAACTAAACTTATATGCCGACTGTTCTGCTGCGCAGATTCCGGACATAGCCTTATACGCGTATACTGCATTCAAGCAGTGTAAACAGGCACATGTATGGCCAATCGAAACCTTGAATCAACGATTTCACACCTTGTTTCAATTGCGTCCTTAATCTGCTTCGTCCTATTTTTCAATGTCATACAAAGATCACACTTGTTAAGCTCGACAGTTTATCAGTTCCACCCTTCCCTATAGGTCCACAAGTTTTCCATAACTACGTCAACTTATTAGTAGCCAAATGCTCGATCTTGTGTTCGTTTTCTTTTACATTTGTTATCTTTTTTTTCAAAATTATCCATCGCGTCCCCCAAATACCCTACACCTCGCTTCTATTAGTATTTTGTTGGTCCAATACCAGAAATGTCTACGTTGTAATAATTGCAAGTAAAAGTGCAATTGATGTATTGGTGCATATTTATTTTAGAAGTAAGACTCCGCTTGAAGAACGATCAATTTCACCAAAACGAAAATTTTGTGCAAAAAAAAAAATTTACCGTTTACCGGGCAAACTTTGAATAATATTCTGGTAGCAGTAGGACGTCTGCCCTCGGATTTCAGCAGTTAGAGCAGTATTTATTATTAGAGCAGTATTTATTAACAACGTGAAGTGCAATTGTAGTCGAATTGCAAGAACTTTTTTCGGTGAAATCTACCCTGGAAGTTTCACGGTCTGCTGAATATTTATGTATATTTATTTATTCTTTCATTGCCAATACTCACGTAATATCATACATTATAAGGTCTCATCGAAGAAGCAAACCCTAGGGGTTATGGTATGTCTCGATATCAGCTCCTGTTTTATGAAGAAAAGGGTGTTCTCGAGACATGATTTTAGCATATTATAGAAATGCTGTGAGGACTAAGGGTCCTCCATACTGATCATCTCTTGAAAGGGCATATAGTAAAGATTGGAATCCAGAAGTTTCACAAAAGAAATCGTCTTCTGGACAGAAAAAAAAAAAAAACATGCATCGTATAGTGCCCTTATCGACCAAAACTTAGACTGGTTGTCAACGTTCGACTGCACTTCGTTTTTAACGGTAATTTTTTGTCTAATCCAAGAAATTTGATGATGGCATCCATGAGTTCAAAATAAATATCTACACAATATATCTTACGTTCAGATGATAAACTCATTCGCCTTTTCGTACCATTTTTAGCTTTTTGAAATTTAGGTGATGAAAGATCTAGGTAAGAATCGTGACGTCTTATCTCTCACGCTAAAATAAGACTTCCTCCAACCTTACCTCTTTATTTTGAGGTTCTTGTTCGGTAAGTGAGGTTTAACTTGGTGCAAACCTCCATCGCCTTACGCCATTTTTATCATGTCATGCTGTGATGATCCACATGCTCAATTAAACATATTTGATATTTCAGCCTGTAACCCTATTATGCGTATGGAGGGATGTAACTAGAGTCATATGTTGTTCATCTTTTCTCGGGGAAGGAGAGTGTGCAGGTCCCTAATTCTAACTGGCTGGATTTTTTCTTTCCTTGCAATTGAATGCGTTTCGCAAATTGTTTTGCCTTCCTAGGCGGTGAGTCACCATTTTTTGTCGGGAAGTGTAAAAGAAAATTTTGGCTTTTCAAACAGCTTAGATGGCCGGAAACGGCACTCCCTGGTAGAATCTTGAGCTGCATGCACCTAGCATTTAACGTGCTAAAAAAAATAGTCATTTTTTCAAATAAAATTGTTTACCGAACGACAAACCCAGGAAAACGTGTAATAATTGTCCAGACTTTCTTCTTAATCCCAAAGGGGATAGATGTTCAAAACAAATAATAAAAACAAAATAGAAAAAGAAGAGACTTTGTGTAGGAAAACCTTGCGTGGATCCCCCACATGAACTAACAGAAAGAGAAGGGCAATTTTTCGAATTTTGCAGTTTTGAACAGATGTTGAAACTCGGGTAAAAAGATGGCAGTTTTGTGAATTTTGCCACTTTGACGAGATGTTATCATTCGGTAAAATCACAATCTTCATAAATTTTGCTTTTCAACGAGTTGTTTTATTGCGTCAAAATTGCAATTTCCCTTATTTTTAAAAAGATGCTGAATAAAGTCAAAATGACATTTCAGATGATCAATTTCAGATTTTTGTTATTTAAAGGAGTTCATTTAGTCGACAAAATGTCAATTTTACGAAAATTGCCAGTTTGAGGAGACGGTTGCTTTTTTTCTTTTGTGTATCCGCTCTACACTTCCTTGGGGGACTGCTAAAACGTTTCAAAATAAGCTTAAGCAGGAGCAATCATGCACTGAAGTTGGTTGCGATATATATTCTTAACCACGTTTTCTAGTTTTTGTTTGTGTTCAAACAGCTGGAAAACAGGGTACGTTTACTATTAATTCAAAAGTAGTTTTCATTTTTAATTTGTTGAAGGGTTCTTCTGGACGATCTTTAATTGCGTTTCGTTTTCATTTTAGGACTAACTCGGTGTTTGATTGACGTGATTGACGGCTTCCGTGTTCAAGGTCTAATCGTTACCTTTTGTTGATACATAAAATACTATCTTCCTTGTTTGACTACCTGATGATTGCAATTACTGCACCTACGTTGACTTAATTTGCAAGTTGCTGTCCTGTGCTATACTCATCAAAACGTCATCTGTACAAACCAAATTTTGTATTAACATGTACAAGTATATGCTGTGACTATATCTGACTTGGTGCTGAGGTGAGTTTAGCACATACTCTGTCTTAAAACAAACTTAAACTTTATTAACATTGAGGAAGATCAATTTAGAGTGACAAAGGCCTACCTTTTAGCCGCCTTCAGTTCTCATGTAATTCGGTTACTGTCATTGATTGGAGATGGAGTTCTCTTCCTCCTTTTTGTATACGTTCAAGACTTTATTTTAGTGCGTTTGTGGTTATTACCCATATGCCTACAAAGTTTCAATATAAGATATGTGAGCATTTTAAGTATGCTCAGCTGTTGCATTAACATTTCACGAGATCATGTAATGCGGTGTCAGGCATACGATATATCAAGTATAGATTACAACATGCTCCAGATCGCGAGAAAGCCCAGTTCTTATCACATATGCACAGTGACATCCTTTGAAGAAAGAATTACTTGAGAGGCAATTGGAAAAGTTTGCATTAATGGCCTCAAATTAGTAAAAACGAATTTCGATGTGAACGAAATATATTGTGCGATAATTAATGTAATTCGATGAGAGAAATGTTTTTCCAGGGTTTGATTTGTAACGTTGTGATTACCCATGAGAGGACCAAGAGTAGTCATGGAAATGTAATACTATCATATGGAAACTTACCACGTCCATGTAACGTGGAAATCTATCCAAGTATTTTAATCTCTGTATAGCCTGTACTTTTTATCAACAAACACGTTAGGGAAATTGTAAATTAGGGGTGATTTAATTGGCCATAATAATTCGAAGCGGCTCAAGAATCCAATATCATGACGGTCAAAGGCCTACTGTTGAAACCCGCTGCATAAAATGGTAAATATCTAAATGAAAGAGTATATTATATCCACTTTCATCTTCGAGGTTATGTTGGTATGTGTGCTCAGAAAGAAATGAAGAAAAGACTTAGGTGATAACTCTACAGCTTAAACAGAATGAATCTTCCGCCCTGCGTCTACCCGTATATATTGTTATCATGATTTACCATCACAAGCAATAAGATAAGCTCACAATTAAGGATGGCTTTGTCTAAGCAATTCCCTAGTTTGTGCTTTCTACCCTACTTCAGATTATTTTACAAACGCTAAGAATACCTCTATATCTAGTAAAAGTTAAGTCCTTTAGACATACATTAATTATCGCAATATAGTGGCATAATAGATTAATCACTGAATAACATACGGTAATCTTAGTACAAAACTTAATCTACAGAAAAGGTGTGTGCAATTCGTCTTTTCTTTCGATTTCGTAGGCAATTCAGTGTATAGACAGAGTTAAAGTGCCTTGACGTCAGTATGTTCAAAAATCTACAGGGCTCTTATAGATAATCTTGTGTTTCTTCCTCATTTTGCTACACGATTAACTGTTTGGCATAAGAGTACGTCAAGTGCTGCCAACGAAGTTTACGATATAAACTGCAAAATATTATACGAATGCAATGCAAAGTATAAGAAACCAAATTGTGTATTTTTGTAGTACGTGCCCGTACTTCCCAGAGAAAAGAGTCTAGCTAATTGTTTAAGGTAAGTACATTGTTAAAAGTATGACGACGTTGCTGTAAAGGTACTGTTGCTTATGCATTTTCCAAGGGAAAACTTTTCAAGGGATTACACTAAGTAATGTCATGGCAACCAACTTCCCATTGATGTACATTTCATATAAATCCACCAGCTAAGTAAATGTGATACACTGGCATTTATCACGAAACACTTTATTTCACCTAAACATTATATATCATACGCTTTTGTATTTGAAAGAGGTCATCTTAGCGATTGCAAAAAAATGTCACACAAAACCTAAACTGATCCACTGACCAACAAAATTGCTTGTCAGGATGGTGCCTCTACCGACTAACTATAAAGTAGTCGGTAATGACCGACAAATTAATACTTAGTCAGTCACAACCGACTAATTTCACCGAATAGTCCGCATTGACACACCGACTTATTGAAAATTGGTCGGTCGAAACCGACTAGCCACTTTGTTAGTCGGTGTAGTTAGTCCGTTGCCACTGACCAATGAATCGCTAGTCAGTCACATTAGTCGGTTGTTACCGACCAATTTTTGACTAACAAAAACGCTAGTCGGTTTGGTGCCTCTCCCGACTAATTTTCAACACCATTTCTAGTCGGTTCTTACCGACTAATTCTTTGACTAGCAAAAATGCTAGTCCGTTAGGCCCTCTCCGACTAATTTTTTCTAGTCTATATTGACCGACTAATTTACATTCTGGTCGATCAGTCAACTAGTCAATACCAATGGACTTGCCTGATCCAGTTTCAGTCACAGGGATTGAACAGGGCACTACAAAATGATAAACAGGAACACAACAGCAAGTTAACTCTGTTCACTATATTCAGCTCCACCTCTCGTTTAGATGTACAGTAGTTAGGATAACCAACAATTAGATAATAAGGAAATAGAACACAAAAGAGTCAGATCAAGGTTTGCACATTGCATTTGGATAAGTAACTTAAAGATGAACTTACAAGCTAGCACACTCCCCGTAGCATAATACTTCAAGGTCGCGTGGCATGGAAATAATATAGTTGGATATTTGATGTAAAAAGCGTTAAAAATCCAGAAAATAGCCACAATTCCCATTAAAATCCATCAAATATTCACTATTTTACAGGTAAATTTCTATTTCACACTTGTATCATGAATAAACATGAGCTAAATATGCAAATATGTGACATCGAAAGAGGGACATACCATATGTGGCACATGTTAGTCTTTGTTTTTTTTTTCAAAATTAATTTCAAGGACACTGGTAACAATTGTTATTCCCTGATGGGTTTAATATAAACGTTAAAATTTTTTCCTTGAAAAATATCCATATCACTCACCAAACTGTAATATGTATGATCAGTAATTAAGATATAATTTATATAGGGTTAACAAAAGAAATGTTCACACTGTGCAACACTCCACATCATTATTTTTGCACAGCAATTAGTTTCTTCAGAAAAAATCAAACTTTGAAGACCCATATTTTGAGAACGGTAAAAGATATTGAAATAATTCCAACAGATCTTTCATTGAAGGACTTAATTCTTTAACGACAAGTGAAACAGCTCTTTTTGGTGGCATGTCACACAACCTTTCAGATTCAGAATGTGAATTGTGTCAAGGTTTGAATATTCTATACGATATCATGAAAATGGATTGTATGATGTCCCCTAAAGGGACAGTTCGGCCAAACAAGGCAATCTGAGGTGTAAATGTATACTGGCTGAACCTGGGTGCTTTTGTTAGCACTATTCACTTATTGTCAGCATATGAAGGCCATCCACTCCATTAACATGCTATACAAGGTATCTCAAGTTGTTAAGTAGGTCATCACACCGGCCATCACAACGTGGGAGTGAATCCCATACTTTTGTCATGTTGTGCATAGGGTAGACAGTCGAAAAATGATTCACATAGTTCATACCACACAACTAAGTGGACCTAGAAGGGATAGGTTAGGCTACACAGGAACACTTTTTAGTAATGAAATTCTTTTGGAACTGAACTGTTCAGTATCTGCTATTAACAATGTACTGGATGTGCAAGAACAAGAGATGCGTTACTTAGAATTCATGTATATAAACCGTCTCTCACCACGTGAAGTTAATCTGTGATGCATGCTCAAGAGGATATATGTGACAAATGGATTCACAAGTAATGGCAAGATCAACTTGATAACAAGCAAATGACAAATACAACTACCCTAAGTGACCGCTGAGTCTCCCACTCAAACAAGTTTAGGCGAGACAAAAAAGACCACATATTCTAGACCGTGATCTAGGCCAGCCCTGCACATTGTGCAGCATTTAGCTCATTCACCTTCAATCTCATTGTCTTTGACATCGGGAGCTTGGCATCAATGGTTAAGACTATCTGCTGCAGGAAAGTCAGTGACTTGCTTACAGGGGTCGGATAGCCCAGATTGAAAACATAAAATGCCTCAATCCAGGTGGTGGCAGCTCCCAAAATTGTGGATGATTGGGCGACCACAAGTCCGTCGATCACTAGACTGAACTGCTCGCTTGTGAATGGTGTCGAGCCGTCCATCCTCAGATGAGTTGCAATTTCCGTCTGAAAAAAAAAACAAAACAAAACAAAACATGCAGACATGTGGTTGACACTAGAACTGCTTATGGCCAGGTGCTATTTGAACAGGTACTGCACAGAACCCTGTTGGGGTATTGGGTGACTGTCTGGAGTGGTGCAAGAGCTACTTGTCACCAAGGGAATTAAAGATCAGGAAAGGAGACAAATACCCATCCCCCAACAGATTCATGTTTTGTTGTCCCACAAGGAAGCAAAGCTGGCCCAATCTCTACAGTCGAGTCAGGTATTCCACCTTGCCTGTACAGGTTTTGGAGCTACCATACAACATGACACTCCTGTAACATGTCTGAGGTGAGGTGTTGCCTAGAAATATTAGACTGGCTCGCAATTGTCCTACATGTCAAGCTTACAATCCTCATGACTGTGGAAGTGTCTAAATGATGGAGCCCCGCATATCGTAGTGAATTACTAGGAACTAACAGTAAGATGAATTTGGATGTTCCTAGGTCCAGATGCAAAAAATTTGGTGGCTGTGTCTTCACCGTCTGTGTGCCCCGCCTGTGCAATGAGCTCCCAAGAGAAATTCAGTTTCTTGTCTTGCATCTACAACAGAGAAAATGAAGTTTGTGTTACATAAAAAGAATGGCCTTCCTGTTTCCAGAATATTGAACTATTTTTTGCCTATTAAAATTAGGCAAATAGAGTAGACTAGGTCTGGTTGAACTTCGTCTGGTTGACCAAGGTCAGCTACATCACCACCTCCAACAATGTGATCATTGGGAGCCTGCCCTCCATACCAAATTTCATGTTTTTGCCTGATATGCCGTCTGAATACACGAACGTTTGAGTATCTCTTTGCACAGCCATCTATACCACACACAATCTTGAAATTTGGTTCATTTACATGCTGATATCTGTAGTGCTTGATAAGGATTTCAAATTCTGGAGTGAGAAACTCACAACTTGAACAGCTATATGCCATTTCTCCAGTGTGAAAGAAAAAAACATTGATAATATTCATAGACTGTACTGTGAGTTAGACATGCTTCGAAAACAATTACAAGGCAGTGGTGCACAAGAACATGTAACAGTGACATTAGTGAACAAATGGAACCACTAAAGCACACTTGATGATTAGACAATCAAACAAACTAGGAAATACTTCATGTGACCAGTGACCTTGTGAAATTACAGTGTTTCTAGATTTGATGGTGTAGGCATACATCAGCCTGAACACCTGAATGACAAAATAGGCTCAAAATGAACAGGGTGGATTGCTACTGTTCTACTGTACTGCAAACTCGGCTACCAATGTACCACTGGGATCTGTTGAAAAAAATCAGAATTATATGTGTAATCGGCCAACATTTCAAAAGCCACAAAGGTAAACAACCAGGCTAGCTGACTTTTCTTCAAAATTATAGAAAACAGAATCAACTTCATTTAAATCGTCCAACCCTGGATAACTTTGTAGGCCTATACATGCTTCCACTGTCTTCAAATCTTGCAGCAGATGGCAGGATTGTTAAATTTGGGTGATTTTCTTTTGGGGGGTACCAAGTTGTGACATGCCATTTTTGGCATGAAATTCACTTTTTATGTTTCTTTTTCTATGGGACAGTTATTTCATTTGTCTTATACTAATTTCCTGAAAACTGGGGAGGAGGTTAAGTTCCAATCAAGGGAAGATGAATTATTTACATTCACAAAATAGCCTTATTTGGGGAAAAATATATTTCATGTGTAAATTGTGACACCAAATTACATTTCTCACATTAATTCCATAAATATGTCTTTTTCAGAGCATTTAAGGGTATTATGTAAATAATTTTAATATTTTGAAGCAAAAAAAAAAAAATTCATTTCTAATTGCATGGGTTATCTTAATTGTGTGGTACGAAAACATTTGTTTCCCGTGTAAAGAAGTACGTGGGACACCAAAACTAGACTTCATAATATTTCAAATTTTAAAGCAGCCAGTAAAATTTCACAAAGGGCATGTCAAATGTCAGTTACTGTATGTCACATTAATGGTCAAGAGCAGTCGCCTCAAAATTATGTTGAACTAACAACTAAATTTTGTAATTTCCTTTTTATTTTTCTTCCAAGAAGCTTTCAGGATATTTTAAGACTTAAATATTCAACATTCAAGGTAAACCAAGGTATTACTTCTTGTAAATTTCACAATTCAGTGAAAAACATGTTGTCACATCATCTCACATGATTGCCAAGGGCCATTCACAAACTAGTGTATCCTTGTTCAAAGTGAGGTGACTGCATTTGCCCTTTAAGATGGTGAAATTTAACAAGACATTTGAGAGTTCGAACTTTAGTACATAACTTTGGTTTCAAGGTCAATTTTCACATCGTAAACTTTTAGTGGGACACCAAACTAGTCTTCAGAATTGAAAATGATCTTGTATTTGTATTTATGTTGAAATTTCTCTCCATATTGTTTACTGCTTGAAACAGCCTGAGTGCCAAGGCCTTAACAATTTGCAAACTACTGGAGAGGATTACAGAACCCAACTAGAGCTATAATATTGGAAAAGGAGTAGGAAAGTTTCACGCGTAAAATGTGACACAAAAGTTTACACGCGAAACCTCTGTGATCAATTTTCTTCAAGCAATTAAATGTCAACATTTTTTATTGAGCTTGTGCTTGGTTGTCATAATTTGTATGCTGTCTTCAATTCATGTTGAACTCTATACAAAACAAGCCATTAAACAAGGGGAAATCTAAATTTTCAAATCGTATCTTTAAATGTCATAATTTTTGGCCCGAAAATGGCCACTTTTGGTGCTTATTTTCCCCAAATCTTGAGGATTTATGACCATGATACAAATGTTGTGGTAATTATGTAATTACTCTACGTTATTGTGACAAAATAAAAACAATCAAAATTACGCTTGCACGGCAGTAGCCTTTGAAAGTGTATTTTTGTCATTGGTACCCTTATTTAGAAAATCACCCATTTGCTGAATAAAGGTGAAGACTTTGTGATTAGCTATTATGAGAAATGTAGGTAGGTCAACGAAGGCGCAGGAGGTGGGCGGTAAACTGCGACTTTCATTGTTGTGGCCTAGGCTATAAAAGTAAATGATGAAATGCAGTTGTCGCCTGTAAGTTGTTAACTTTAGGCTGTAATGCAACTTCTCAGAAGCCCTGTGAGAGAATATGTACTGTACAGTACTGTGCCTGTTTTAAGAATGTCCTATTCGACTAATAGCCTAGGCTAGGCGAAGTAGCCTAACGTTAGTGTGTACAAATTTACTAGCTAGGCCTATGTACATGTCCGACACAGACAAGAATGGAAATTCAGATTTAAAAATAATCGACTTACACAACAATCTCCTCATTATTATCCATCGTGACCACCGAGGTTGTGTTGTCTGGTAATATGATCTGATGAATTAGAATCAGTACTGATTACGATCCTTCGGATATCAGAAGATTCAAACTCCACTCGTTCTAACGTTCGTTAGAAACGACGCTTGTCGTACGCGTTATGATTATATTTCTATCAAACGTGGTGGTACGGTATATACGAGGTTATTTGAAATCAGACAGATCAACGTACGTAGGTGTGTACGTGTGTGTACGTGCGGACAGTACAGCTCAGGGGTATATCCCGGATGCATACATGTAGATCTATACCGCGCGGGAGGCTAGTTTTTTATTCGTACGTCAGCGAGGGGAAAATCGGTTTTTAGCAAATTTTTAAATTTGTTTTAAAATCATGGTTAGGGGGCTGGGTCTAGGATTACGGCGGTGATGGTATTCTTAACCCGTTCTTTCATAATCAGGTGTCAGAATTACGAAAAAAGGGTCCAAAAGCTGTTATTTTGGAATTAGGGGCGCGGCTTATTTCGAAGAAACTGATTGGTCAGTGCAACTGACATTCCCCTCGCTATACTATGAAAAAAAAACTCACGCAAGGGCACGTGGGGGAGCGGACAAGGCGGGAAGTCTTATCCAGTGATCCATCTTTTCAACAGTCCATGGTGAAGCTGCTGTGACTTGAAAAGTTCAAATGTGTTGAGTGGGAACTCCACCCGACGCGTATGACGCATGCGTGGTGAAGTATTGTCCGCTCCTGTGGATGTGTCACCGTTTCCAGAAAGAAGAAGAAGTGGTCACATTATTGCATCTTACACCAATTACAATAAGACTAACGCAGATATTTGGTATGTGAATATTTGGTGTTGTTGACGCTGATGGGGCAACTATCTTATCTGTGCATGAAAAAAATCGAACAGATTTACTAGCCTCTCAAAGCCTGCATTCAAGAGTTCAAAGTTCATATCCTTATGGCCCGATTCTTGAGAACTGCCTCATAACAAACTATGACAAGCAATTCCAAGTATGGACAATTGACTGGCACTCCCCCCCCCCCCACCCCTGGAAAATAAAAAATTTGAAAAACGTATAAAAATAAAGAAAAAAAGGGAACAAAACGTGTTTTCCCTGTTTATATGAGGTAAATAGGCTTTAAAAATGGCCTTTCCAGCGATCTAGGGGGCATTTCGGGCCAAAATTTTCTTGCGCTTTGCGCAAACTCATGGTGTTGCAGAACTTTTGCCTCCAAGAAATTTTTGCCCCCCTCCTGAATTTTTTTTCTGCGGACGCCCATGCTAGACACCCAAAATTAAGACAAAGGTTCAACAATTCGGGCAAAACTTGCAGGCCTTAAAACTCGGGGCTGAGACAAAGAGCGTCACTGGGAACTGCAGCATGCGTAGCCGTAGTGGTGAGGATACGCGCGGTATGCCAATCTCTCGATCAATATACGTTAACTTTTCGGTATGCCTGGGCCTAGGCCTATGGGCTACTTGTGACGGCGAAGACGGAAAAAATACTCATATTCCATGGAGGGCAATCCATTAGTCCGTCTGACAGAAAGTTCGGGTCACCAACTAATAAATAATGATGTCTTCAGAATTCGCACAGAACCTCGCTCCCCCTCCCCCAAAGAAAATCGGGTAGGTACCGTAGGCGTGATGGGAAGGGGTGTCGTATGACTCGAGAGAAAACTGGTGAAAAGTTTAGTCCGTCCGGGGCTGTGCTCATTTCCATATCAGCGAACGAGTAAGACATCGGCAAAAGACTTGACGTCGACCCAACGTTGATGGACGTTGAATCGTCCCAACATTAATTCGACGACGCATCGATTTGCAAATATGTGAATATTTGATATCAAGTTCCCCCACATGCCTGGTCAACGCTCCGGGCCTGAGAAGGTCTATTTATAGCATGCTTACGATAGCCCAATTGCTGGTAGGGAGTGTTGGTCGGTAACGCTAGTCGGTATGTTTGGTCAGTCCAAAATGTTAGTCGGTCAAACTTGTCCGTCGAAACTGTCTTGTCCGTCAATGTTATTCACTCTAGTCCGTTCAACTATTCTAGTCAGTGAAGAAATATCACTGATCGGTAATTAACGGACTAATATCACCGACCAATTTGGTGAGCTTTGGTTAGTCCGTAGCGACTGACCAATCTATGCACTAACGCAATCGATGGTCAGTGACGTCTGTGACTAGTTTAAGTTTTCAGTGAGCAACTTCATCGTCAGCGTACATTGGCCCAAACGGCCCTATAACCCACGACACCTTCATTCAGAAGTAATGGTAAATATTTTTGTGCGTTAGGGATTATTGCAAAAAGAAGAATCACAGAAACTTTATCCTGTGCATTTGCCCAGACAGTGGTTTATAAATAGTCCATGGCACACGACGGCTTTATTCAGCTCACAGGATTCTGGGATAATTCTTGCCATTTGAAATGGCACATCTTAGGGATTGCAAAATACTTATGACGGGAGGGAAATCTTGTACATTGATCAGGAGAGTATACCAAAGGGGTCCATTGTCAATGGCGTGCTTATTCCACTGAAACGGTAGGTGGATAATTCTCTTTGTATTTGAAAGCGTTCATCTAAGATCTCAAGAATATCAACGACACCAACTTTGTTGTTGTTATACATGTCTGTCAATTTGTCAAAAAGTAGTATATTTTGGATATTGCTTTCTTAGTTATATGCTGTTTGTTTGCTGGAAAAGCAATGAAGTTTCAAGTTATTGTTCAAATATCATTATATCAGGAGTAGGAGGAGGACTGAAAGAGGAAAAGCTTATACAAGCAGTCCATCTGGTGGCTTAGCAGATTGAGATATGAGATCACAACAACAACGGAACTATATATCACAGATAGCGGAAAAAACAGCAGAAAACAGATAGAAGCAAGAAACACCTTAGAGCTTTCAATTATAGAGTTGTAGTAGGTTAGTTTTGTAGCACCTTTAAAAAAGGAGTCTTCATATTATAGTCTATGTCATTATAACTCCGTCCCACACTTTTAAGAAATATGCTAAAATATGTGAATAACTTTGGACATCTTGGTACATACAATATCACTGTATATATGATGCTTCCAAGTGAGATTACTGGCAATGCACATACTCAGAAATTTAGATTCAATAACATTCGAAATTTTATTAGTGTCAATAAACAACTAAAAATGTCCATTTTTACGATGGAAAGGGTGAAAAGCATGAAATTAGTCTTTGAAATAGTCAAAGACGATTTGTTACATTTTAACCAAAGTGAAACTTTGCTCAGCATATGTATTAACAATACGTGCTGCAGAAGTGAGATCATTATGATTGTAAAGAATTTCGGGTCCATTAGCAAATACGGTAAGTGGGAGAACAGAAGAGCAATTGCATAAATTATTTACATAAATAAGCAATCACAATGGACCAAGAAATAAATCGATAAGGTTCACTGCAGCTAATTTCACACATGCTAGAAGGAACTATGAAACCAGTTTAAAGTTGATCCACGAATACCGTGATGATGTTATTTTGAGGACTTTGTCGGAAGAAGTAAACAGACACAACACGTACTTGCACCTAATTCGCATGAACACATGTTCACTTATACTACTTTTGTACAAATGGTAACTGTACCATGAGGGAACTTTGAGGTGTGGCTACTGGCTCCCAAGGATGTACACTGCATAATATAGCTCCACCAGCCAAGTGACTGTAATATCTTATATTAGCCATTGACGAAGGTGGTAGTGAGATAATTCAACTGTTGAAGTCGATAGTAAATGCTTTATGTGAGTGTGTTGTGATACCGGCACTATTGGTAATGCAGTTTCCAATTTATTTAATCGTATATTTCAGTCATATTTCCATCAATATAATCATATATAATTGATGAAATGGTCTCTACATGTACCTATCTATATGATCACCATGATTCGTTTCTCTTCTTACCATTACAATGACTTTAAAGTAATATTTGACGCAACAGTAATACGGGCAGCCAATCCCCATCTGATGTCACCGTAAACATAAAGGTATATTTGGATATCACGTCATATTCTGTTAGGCAAAGAAGGTCTTCTCGAAACAAGATTTTAACACATTACAGAAATTCTGTGAGGACTAGGTGATTATTAATATCTCTAGTATTAATAATATATACATATTATTTCATGAATATCCAACAACTGTTAGAGAAATGAAAACGGTTGATTAAAAGGATTTGCATGCCAGGAATTTATCCTTCATATTTTGTCCTCTCTCCCAACAGATGGAAAATACTTTGCTGAAATACTATTATAAAGAAGTTTCTTTATTGCTCTTGCATCTAAGCTATGGTAAGACATCTCTTCTGCATTTGGTGACATAATCATGGATTCTTAGAAATTAAATTGAGCCATTTTTAACACAAGACTTTTATTATCATAAGACTATGATTTTGTTGCTTCAGGGGTTTGGTCAAACGCAATGACACACAATATGCCAGTTACTGCAAACTCATCTGTGAGCCTTAGATGCATCGTTGGTGAAGTACACCACTCGATATGGCTGTTCTACAGACTTTCTGGAAAACGTGGAGTACAGGTCGGTAACTCAAATGGGTATAGACTCAGGCACGAAGTTGGAGGGACAAACTTTTCAAACTTTGATCTTCATATACCAATTGTTCTGGAAGAAATGGAAGGCAGATATGAGTGTCAAGAGCAAGGATTGGTTAAAGCCTCCGCATTACTTATCATTGAAGGTAAAGTGTTTACATTTGACTTGTTGTTAAGGTAAAGGCGTTCATTCGTTCACTCATTCATCCATTTGTTTTTTTTTTTTCTTGCAGTATATATTTTGAACTTTAATATCTCACGTATATCCTTCTCCTTCCTTTCCAATTCATAATGCCATAAATAATGTCAATTATTAATTTGGCGGGTTCACTCTCTTCCACAGGCATTATTTGTAAAAGTTAATAAATTCAGTGAACGCGACGTAGGTGAAAGTTACACCCATACATTTAGCTGACTTACATTTATTAATAAGTGTCATTATGTAATCCATTTACACGTAGATATGGCGCAAGGCATGTACTTTTGTTTGCTTTCCGTTTGGAACAAAAATTACTCATAAAACTTCCCTTGCCTTTCACTCCTTTAGCTTCTCAGATGATTCTTCGTTGGTCATTGAACCCAGTTTTTACGTTACACTTTAATACTTTCCCATTCGGCAGAGAAAATTGACTTGGTGAATGTGTTTAAACATATTCAGTGTATATCTTTTCAGTGTGTATTTTTGCTTTTGTAACAGCTTTACTACATACTACAACATTCTACTAAATACTACAACTGAAACACTCTTGGTCTCTCTGTATCATGCGTTTAGGTGACAAGGATTATCCCCGTTATGTACAATCTACTGCTATCAAGAAACAATAAGACAGACATGGGTAACTGAGGAGGATGAGACAATTAGCTAAATGTAATTGCGGACTAATGCATGTACCTATATATATTTCTCGCTCTTTCTTCATAGTCCCCGCCATGTTAGAGTTACTAATGAATAATGCATCTGTCGGCAATCGCATACGCATCATCCATGGCAACGATGCTGTGATGCAATGTGTGGCCAGAGGTGCGAAACCAGCAGTTACTTTGAGATGGAAAGTCAATGGCGAAGACCAAAATGCCGATACGTTCTTAGGCAGATCAATTGAAGCAGAAGGAATATCTGTTATTAATCTACTTTATCGGCCAAATATTGGAGATACTACTATAACATGTTCCACCGATGGTCAGTCGGCGATTCCTCCTATTAGCATTAGTGCGAACATTAACGTTGAATGTGAGTAGAGTATACCAATGATCATGTGCATGCAATACGATATTATAAAAGGAAAGGTGTATGACCATGACTCCCCTACATAGAAATACATTGCACTGCAATGTTACTGTACAAAAGAAGATTTGCTTTAATAAATGATACATGTAGTATTGAAAAAGAAGAGTTCCCCTTTCACTGAATGGATTCTGTATCAGTTCTCAGTCTCTCATTCTCATTATATTACTTGAGAAGCCTACATGAGAATTGCTATTGATATGATTTATACAGAAATTGAGAGAAAAACCAAGTAAAATGAATTGACTTGGGGATGCATGTGGAAAACGGTGTGATCTTTATTTCGATTGCAGATAGACCAATCTGTAGCGGCCACGTTTTTGATCACCCCAGCGCTGGATTTTTCACTTGCCAATGTGTGGCTAATCCTGAAGCAGTGAATATCAGTATCCTTGCCAATGGTTCAACATACACTAGTACTCGCACCACCATTCCTTTAACGTTCACTCGCCCTGTGAAGTTATCCTGCCTGGCTGTGAATAGTGTCGGAATATCTCAGTCGAAACTTGTCCTTTATCAGCCACAAAATATAAACGGTACATATCGTGTTACATACGCACATACCATGACGTCGTTGGTAGCACTCTGTTGAGAAGTGATAGCAATAGCTCCTCTGTTCATCTCACATAAAAATATGTGCAATTTATTGCCTCAGTGACGTCAGTTCTGTATACTTTGCACTTCACTTTCGTATTACATGTGTATCCCTTTCTATGGTGTAGGCCTAAATAGTTACCTCGTACTATTATATTCGTAAATACGTTTTGATTTGGTTCCGGCAAGTGAAAACCATCACAAATAAGATTGGTTTCTGTTCTGCTATTGCAGTACTTTCCCTCTCTGTCCTATCGTATCTTTGTTTGAAAGTTTCTTTCGAACGAAAGTATCTATATAACCTGTCGTGGTGGTATGTAATATTTGTGTGTATAATGAAAACACAACAACAGTCTTCTTTTTTTTTTTTTTGTCAAAGCTCTTTTCGAGGAATTGGGTTTCCAAGTCCAATAATTCAAGCCATTAATCTAGGTTCGAAGAAAGTTGTCTGCCAAGAAGTATTGTGCCAGTTCGTATTTTGTCGCTTAAAGTCATAATGACCTTTAGAGACGAGTGATACCTACAAAAGTAACTTTAAAACATAACAGTAATAATTCTACTTTTTCCGAATAGGAAATGTATAATATCATCTTACATTTGCAGAGTCATCTATCTTGTTTCCATCAATGACAATCATGACAACAAGATCTCAGTTAAAAAATTCGGGCGGGTCTGGTGTCAACGGATACCTTCTTGTGCTCCTTCTTGTTAGCGGTATATCGGTTCTAGTCGCGTTGTTTATCTTATTTACTTGGAGAAAGTTAAGAACTGGTAAGATTTTTTTCCGCACACAGTAAAACTAATCATTACAACGTTATGGATCTATTAGCAGTTCTTAATATTTCTTCCCTATTAAAACCCAACATCATGTTTATGGGGAAGATGTGTAAGAAGTCATCTCATTTATTATGTAACTCACATACTTGATTCAGATATACGCCATGCATAGAACACTCTAGCACAGAACGGAATTAGTTCCTAAATTAAATTACATTCTTGCCGTGTGTAATGATAACATAACCATGACTACAGCAGTCCCAATGTGCACCATGATAATCATTGCTCCCGTAAACTTAAGGTTACTTCAAATCTGTTTTTTTTTTTTTTTTTTTTTTGAGATTTAGGTGTATCTAATGCTGGAGGGGTTAAGATAAATTTTGGAATTTAATTACATAGACTTTGAGTTAGCAGTATGACAAGAATTTCGTGCTAAGTAAGGTCTATCTTTTGTAGCACTAGGCCTATAAGATCTATCTTTTGTAACACTAGGCCTATCTGATGATAAGAGATACGTTGTTTGTCTTGTTTGTTCACAAGTGCATTTTTCGAGACGTTTTGTCAAAACTAGTTTCGTTTCACTAGGATGTATTTTCCGTGGATGCGACCATTTGGAGCCTGGCAGACAGCCAAACAAAACAGCAAGTTGAATCTCAATAGTGATCCAGGAAACATTATTATGACATGCCAATTGCTATGGTCAACCGTGCTTCCTGTTTCAATATTAAAACTCTGGCAGGTTTCATATTCAAGTAATCTTCATATAGGTGCGTACCGCAACAGAACGAAAAATTTGCATGATGCAGAAAAGACTAATGCAGAATCATGGACTAACTTTAACTTGAAGAAGATAGCAAATGTTTGTGCCACGTGAAAATGTAAAAACAAGAGGGCAATCCACGGAGTTGCGTATCTCATCGCCAACATGCATTGATTTCAATACAGAGCATGCACATGGGGGATTTGTAATAGTTTACTGCAACCACACCTCACACAGACCTAGTTCGGGGAACTAGTTGTAACTGAGTGCAAATATTCTTCATGTATAAAATGGTGGTATGCAGAGCCGAATATATACTGATATCTACTGTAAGGTAGCACACTTAAGGTTATAGCCTGGTGCTACTAGGCTCAAGTAACGATAACAATAACGGCTCAAAAATATCTGTGCATATTACGCTTCATAACACAATTATAACATTGGGTTAGTCCATGTAGGTTAGGCTTAGTGGTTAGAGTTAGGGGTAGGATATAAAGGCATCCCTCTATGGATTATTGCACATTAGTCTCCTATTTACCTGTGCAAGACCTGGTTCTGTAAAAATTATTGTTTGACCAAAAAATAATGTTCTCATTAAAGACATTATCCACAGGGGCGTTCTGCTAAAGATGTTTTGGCTTAAGTTAAAAAGGTGGAGTCTATTGACCCAGATGCTGGCTCAAAGTTTTTTACCAAACAATCATACAATTTCACCAGTTTACTATAAGAGTGATATACTGTATCTTCATTATTGTGTTCATAGGAACGGCCTTGCAAAATTTTGGGTATAATGCTTACTTAGCTCTCAAGATATGGTGGAAATCCAAATTTTGCGACAAAATTGGCTTTTTTCCTAAAAAATCAGCAAATTTCACAAAATTCACCATTACAGTAATACAATGTTGAACAATGTGTTTTCAGGTAAGTCCTTAGAAAACTTCAAGTTAATTGGTCTAATAGTTATCAAGATATGCTGGAAAAACAAATTTGGGGGCAAAATTGGCTTTTTATCTCAACAATCAGCAAAATTCACTGGATTTATCATTACAGTAATATTATGTTGAACGATGTGTTCTCAGGTAAGTACTTACAAAACTTTATATTAATTGGTCTAATAGTTTTCAAGATATGCTGGAAATACAAATTTTGGGGTAAAATTGGCTTTTTTTTGCCAAAATCAGCAAATTTGACTCAATTTACCATACAACTAATACATCTTGGACATATTGGCATGATGCACAACCTTACCAAGTTTAGACTTAATCACACATACACTTTTCAAACTATTTTGGAAAAGCCACAGTTTTGACAGGTCCGGACACACACACACACATACACACGCACATCCAACTTTGTTTTCCATTCATTTCGAGGACCTCATTGTGCTTTCATTTGTTTGTTTTTTTGTTCCTCAACCGTAACCTTAACAATAGATTCTCTATTGTTAATCTTGAGAGGACCGGAGAAATCTATTGAATTTTCTACAGAGGACCTAAAATCTATTGTTTCGGTCCTCGATCCCACCCGAAAACAAGGGCACACGCACTAACGCACACGCATTGACACGGACACGTTTTCAGTTATACAACAGGACCCTCCTGTACCCATGGTCCCTCTACCATGGGGTACCCCTGGAGTGTCGCTAATCATCCACTCCAAGCGTTTCCATGGCAACCGTTCTCCCATGGGTGCACAGTACAATATATAGCTCCACTAGCCAAGTGATTACAATATCTCATCTAGCCCCTATAGGGCGATGAGATAAAAAGGCTTACATACGCTAAATTTTGTAGCAAGCAGATAACAATTTTGAACTAATAGCGGGCAGTAAAAAGTAGTAACGTGGGCAATTTAATAAATTAGTGTCAAAGATAAATAACACAGGGTAGGAAGTGAAACAAATTTAGCAAATATGCACCAACGAATACGCAAGAAAATATAAGATTAAAAAGAACCTCTTTACTTTCATTGTTATTGCTATCATTTTATTTTACTGCATATTGGTCACACAGTCACTCATTTCCAATAACCCTAACAGGCGTGTCGTTTATAATATGAACCGTTTGCATTCTTTTCACAGATCTGAATCCTACTTACGCTATTCCTAACAGGTAATTGTCAGATTCAATTCTTTCACGTTATTTCCAAAGAAATGGATGTCAAAACGAAAAGCGAAGCAGTTAAAATGACTACGATTTTAGCGACGTTATATTGCTGGTTGTTAACTGTTTATGTTGTCTGATTGCTTTTCAGTGATGACGTCATTTTGTCACCTTTAAGCAATCAATCCATAAAACAAGAGCGCCTTCTTGACCAGGTTCATGCTACTGTAGAATATGCACGACAAATAAGACAGGTTTGTTATCTTTGTAGCCAGTTAGTAATGTTTCATCTGTATTTTTGTTCCCTTTGAAGACAAATTGTTGTTGCATGGAAAATGACGGAGAAGAAATCTGTACTGACTAAATACATGAAACTGAATATAACCGTTTCTCACTTTTGTCGAAAATAAAAATATTCACTTCTTTGTATTAACTGTTACCTGTAGGTAGTGAACATACAGCCCTGCTTGTATATAAGGTTTTAACAATGGAAGCTTCCTTGTAACATTATGTATTGCTACATCATTAACGAATGACTTCACTATCGTTTTGGCGGTTTTGTTGATAATCTCACCCTTTCTCATCAAAGGATCCTACTTTTCCTATGAATCTGAGCGGACGTGGACGTGTCTATGTTTCTTTACTCGGGTTCTCAACTGAGCTCGTTTTGATGCATAGGAACATAAAGCGTCCAAGAAGTTCATTGCTCTTCCTTTTTTTTCAGTGCTCATAAGGGTCTAACGGCAACTTTTCAAATAAGATCTGTTCTGACTTCGTGGCAAAGGAATCTAACGCGAACTCACAGCAAAGACAGTAGCCGAAGCCAACTCTAGGCAAGGGTTCCCCCTGTGAATTCACAACAAATGGACTTTCCGTGACTTTTCTGAAGATTCAACTAAATGTCGTATATTGCGCCTTCAATCAAATTGAGTACAAGAATAACAGTGTTGCATATGATTTTCAAATGTCACTAGAGGTCTGCATTGATCAATCCCTGTAAACTCAGTACCGAGATACCAAACAAAATATGTTTTGTCAACGTTGGCAAGTTACATTCGCCCAACCTTTAGTCCAACGGTTGCGTGCTCACTGGCTGCATGGAAGGTGGGCCAGCGAATGACTCCGACACTGAGCCAAGGTACTGTCAACTGTCACCTTCAGTAACCCTTTGCTGACGTTGCCCAACGCAAACCATTGAGTTGCAAAAAGTGTGAGCACCATTGTTGGCCCAACTGTTTATTTGTCAACTTCAGATTTATCTGTAGTTGACATACCTACTATAATCACATCTGATTTTAAAGAGCGGTAAGACATATTGTTATGCCACGCACTACTATATAGCCTGATACCAGGTTAACACATACGAAAGTCATTACTGAAAATGTACAGTTTGATAACATCTCCTTTAATGATTTATGAAACAGAAACAATAATGTTTACACAAAACCTGTTTGCCCATGTCGATTGTATACGAAAACCACAATGCATTCGATTACCTATAATCTTAGCATTTTAATTAACCTATAACTATGTGTAAATTACATTGAGCCCTCTTAACTACACAAGTGTATAAACGATTATAAATATTCATGAACTCAAGCTCTCTTACGTTGATCCACGTTGGTCGAACACACTGCCCAACAGTTAGGTTTCTGGATTGGCTCTGTTCAGTGTACATTTCCCAAGGGTTGGTTGTGCTACGTTGGCGTAATGTTGGATTGTGATAAACTTCTCAACGCATGGGTGTTCTACGTTGATCCAGCCCACACTGTACGTCCGTTGACTGCCGTATATTGGCCCAACGGTAGAACAATTTACACTTTCCAACCGTTGGTTTTGTAACATTGACCCAACTTTGAATAATCTTTGGTCAACTACTCAACGGTTGGTTCTACGTTGATCCAAAGTACTATACTTAGTAAACCGTAAACTGCCTTACATTGACCCAACGTTAAATCAATGTAAACTGACCATTTGGTTACGTAATGTTGACCCAACGTTACTTCAATGTACACTGTACCAATGGTTGCTTGTAACGGTTACATTATCCCGAAGTTGGGCGAATGTACACTGGCCAGCGGTTGACTGTGTTAAGTTGGCCTAAGGTTCATTGACCAACAAAACGGTTTGTAAACAGTTACCAACATCTACCAAACTTGGTCCAATAATATGTTCTATCTGTGATATTTGGAATGGAGGCTTGAAACAATTTCCATTTGCTATGTTTGTTAACTCTAAGTACAGAAATCATACTGTATTATTCAGATCAAAGTTCCTAAAAGGTTAGCGGGAGTAACATGTACGAGAAAATTGCAAGAAATTCCAAATGGAATTAAGGCATGTGCCATGGAATTAAGACATGTGTCATATTAAGTGTGTTGATGTTTAATTTGACATAAGTGCTAGAAGCGTGATTGTTTGTAGGAGATCATATTGAACATAGTGATGCACATTTATGAGCGAAAGATAAAGATAAGTGTTCGTTTTGAAAGGTAAGCAATGAAATGTAGGCAACATTGTGCAAATTGCCACAGGACCGTTCATTTCATCACATTTTACGTACTATGAAGTTGCCAGAACCTTTCTTTTTAAATCATGAGTGTCATACATTGGCTAAATACAAGACGTTGTGTCCTCCTTCTTGCTTAAAAAAGTGAGTTTACAATGGCACTTGATTATTTCAGCAAATATTTTTTGAAAAAAGTACAAAATATTATATAATTGCATTTGATTTCTTGTATGTTACTACAGTCTGAAAGTCCTACAGAAGATATTTACAACAGCCCATATGATTCTGCTAATGGGATTTTGGAGATCAGAGATGAAGCACAGGAAGATGAAGATGGATACCTAAAGGCACATAAGTTGTATATATATTAACATATTAGCCATTCATAGCAGTCAATCAATACTGCGGAATATGGCTACGAGATACAAATACAGCCAGGAGCAACACAGGATCAGACCAGTTCAAATACACCCACGGGCAAACTCAAGATCAGACCAATGCGGTGTCTGAAAAGAAAAATAATATTCTGTGAAGACTGGCAAAAAATCCCAATTAGAATAGTTTATGCAGAATTTATATGAGATGCACCTTAATATTATTTATTTCTATGAGAATTACATGAGATGATGATGATGATGAATGATGATGCACAAATGATGCACAGAATAGCCGGAGGTGCTTCTAGGAGTAGTTTCCAAAAACTTGTCACAGTGGTACCATGAATAAATATTGGTTAGGAATCTGTGACGTCATTATATTAACTCCCATGATATGTCTTGTGGTAATCCCTGGTCTATGTAACCTTTATTTCAAGGACATTTGAAAATTTGGTATGCCCATAGGGCTTTATTTTTGAAGCATGTGCTTTCTTCTACAAAAATATCGATATCATTTACCAACGTGAAACTCAGTAATAAAGCAATTGAGAGGCAAAATATATTTGTTTAACCAATTCAAATGTCGACACTCTGTAACACCCCACGTCATCTGTTTTGCATTTTTCTCAAACTTTCAGAAGTTATATCTCAAAAACGATAAATTCAAAAAACTTTCACACAGTTTTACTTTGCAGCTTCTGGATGACAGGTTCTCTTTTCTAATGTCAAGCAACCTTTAACAGATTTGTTTTACAATAAGAATCGGAAACATCATTTAGATGCCCCCGCACTAATCACGTATGGAAATAGTAGACTATAGTCCTGTTTCAAGAATTTGTATATGTTGGATGATAGTAGTCATAGAATTCCCTTAGCGGGTACAGAATTACCCATGACTAAATGAGGACCATAAGTAAGGACATTCTTGTGTTAGTAACATACAACACGGCCAGGTTCTCTATTAGACAATCTAAAAGAAGGCGCTCAGTTTGAAAGGGCCACCTTAAAAAATGGGGACGGGGTAGGTACTCACAGACTTTGACACGTATTCAAAGGTGAATAGCGCCACTACTTTAAAGTTACAAGCGACGCCCCTCTTGTTTTTTCCCTTTAGACTTTTGTTTTTCCTGTACGTTTTTTTTTTTTTCTCTCTCTTTTTTTTTGACCTTCATATGTTATATTTTCCTTTCCCTGAAGCTAAAGAGGAGTGAGACTATTCGTGAAAGCTACATCAGTACACATCAAATTCGAGTTTGGCTAATGATTATAGCACTTCAGTAATCATTAAAGGTCGGGTGACATGCTTCCAGAAAAGAGCTCCCTTCATGCAAACGTTACAAAGTAAAACCATGCGTGAAAATCCGTTGGAATTTTATTTGTATCTATTGTCGTTTTTGAGATATGACTTTTCAAAGTTTGAAGAAAATGCAAAACAGATGACGTGGAGTGTTGCACAGTGTCAGTTTTTCTTTTGTTAACCCTACATATTTTGCCTCTTAATTACTTAATTACTTAGTTTCACATTGGTAAGTGATACCGATATTTCTGAAGGAGAAAATACATGTTTCCAAAATAAAACCCTCTGGGCATGTAAAATTATCAAATGACCTTGAAATAAAGATTACATAAACAAAGGATCAACATAAGACAAATCCTAGGAGCCCCTCCCGTGACGTCACAAATTTGCATATTTCGCCAATGTTTATTCATGACACAGCTGTGAGATACTAATGTGCCTGTAAATTTGTCAATTTTTGACGGATTTTGACGCAATTTGAGGCTATTTTCAACATTTTGAATGCCTAATGCACCCAGTACCTCAAAATGTCATTTTCATGTCACCAGATCTTTAAGAGTGCATGTCTCTAACCCAGGACGCCTCGAGTGCATATGTAAGATTGGGTTGTTCAAATTATTACAACCATCCTTGCGCAGCATTGTCTGCCGACTTATCAAGGCTGAGTTATCGTGTTGTAACACAACAATTTGGACCATCTCCCATTAACGATAGGAGCTGATCAACGGTCATCTATCATAAACCTTACGAACTTCAATTCCACGGGTTAAGGAATTTAGCTCCTCTGAGGGACATAGTGGCCAAACGCAAATTCTTTCTAGAAGCATCTCCATTGTGAAAGTATCTCTCAATTTATTCATACTTTTTCTATTGCATTACAGCTATTTTGAAATGGTGTAAGTATAATAATACTAAGTGGTTTTACATTATGACACTTGTTCAGTCTTTACCATCGCAGACTAGGATCCTTAATATTTATGATATATCTGCAAAGAACTTTTGGTAAACTATGCTTTTGGATCAAGCGTAGTGTAAAGATTCATCTTCTATATATACTAATGTCTAGAAACGATAAGTTTCTAGACATTTGATCATTTCTTCTTAAGAATACTTTTCTTTTAATATTATAGTGAAGAATTGTCATAATTATTGGATTTTCATTCGAGTTAATACAATACTAACTGTAAGGTATCTAGTTTCCTACTAATTTAAATGATATTCACATCGTAGACAAACTGTATTGGAATTATTGATTTCAGTTAACACACATGCATCCATAAACCTCTCTACGCATTAGAAATCTGCACAGTAGTTTGAAAATATGATTTAAATGCCACATTGCAATATTGGTGTATAATTATGTAACGTTCTTTTCTTGTTTTTGCACAAGTCATCTGGCTTTTCCCCCCTTGAACTGGTGTACGTCTCGGTGTCAAGTCGATGAAACGAAAGACATGGCACTTCTATCTAAGTGGAACGCCACCATCGGTTGGCGTGGAGCGTACAAGAAAATTTTGGGCTTTGCAAACCCCCAAGATTCTCTGAAACGGCACTTCGCGTGTGTTCTAAGCTGCATATATCTAGCCTTTAAATAGAGATCTTATGTCTGCAATTTCTCAATCATGAGGGAATCCCTTCTATGAAACAAATCTCAGATGGCTTGACATGATACGTTATATAAAAATTGATATAATTGAATTATGCATACTGTTTTATGGAAATGGCAAATGTTGCAGTAGCCATTAAGTCCATTAAATGCAGTTACCCCTTTGCTTCATCAGCTTTTCTCTCCTTTATAATTTCTCTAAGCGGCCATTCAACCGGCATACAGTCCCCTGCATAAAGCTCCGATTTAAATGTTTTCTATTCTGTCATTCCGTCGGCCGTTGGATTGCCATTCACCCGAAAGGAAGAATGGAAGAAGGGAGTTCCTTATGTACAACTTATTATCCACACATTCAAGCTTTATGTGATGCATATTAAAATTTTACCATGGTCATCCATTCACACCCAACATTCTGTTTACCCTCGCCTGACTCAGTGGTATACTCTACAAAGTGGTACAAGTAACAAGCACTTTAAGTGCTGTTTGAATATTCACAACTGATATGGACATGCGCATTCACAAGAATGCACGCAAAGTGCACATATTGAAATTTTTGTTTGTCATTTGCTTAATAGGCGGGTTTTAACGATTTTTAAATTTTGTCTAACGGATATCCTAACCTTACATCGATCCCCACTTTGGTCAGTTCCACTTTGAACTGAAAGGCGCATTTTTGCTACTAATCCCGTACCAAAACGTTGTACTTTGAACGCGTGTGAATATATTACTGCTTCTTCCACGGTCCGGGGAAACCGTTGCGCGTGAATGAGAATGTACGAGACAACTTGCGCGTAAGCGACATTGGTGACCCGGCCCACCGATTCCAGCAGTGTTGGAAAACCTTGCTCAATTTCCCACGAAAACGATTGAACATTTTCTGGTTTCCCGTAAGCATTTTTGTACTACAACGAGCACGCAAAGCCTGTGAGGAAAGCTGTGTGGTGTCTGGGGTCCGCCTAAGGATCCCTATTGGGGCCACCTGTGGAGCCTCATATAGGGTCTAGACTGCAAAGATTTGCAGTTCCTTGCCTATCAAAATGTTAAAACAGGTGATGCTGCATACGTACAATAAGAGTTGTTGTAACGTTTATCTTCCATTTACACTCTTCACATGTCCCCTTGCCCCCGCCCCATCGACGCCCATGAGTATTGTCATGTACAGTACATATTTAAATGTAATGAGTGTCCCAATGGTGTCAACATTCACCCTTACGACTTCCAACCATTCGGTACAATTATTTATCATAACTTACGGTTCTTTAAGATTTTAAATGCATTAAGCCCTACCTAAGGAAAGCTTTGGTAAAATTATGTGGTATAGCAGATGTAGAGTCATATGAATTATATTAACTGCGTAATTATCTATTTTTTTTTCTTTTATCAGATTACTCATTCACATGTGTGTGTGTGATTTCAACATATTCTCCTTTTGAGCCGGCACATCTGAAGGATGTGATATGTAGTGCTGTGTGTAGTGTCGTCAGTAACTTCCTGCCATCTTAAATCAAAAATACAGTAATGAAAAAATAACAATAAATGTAGTACTTAAAAAACATAAGGGAAATTTACACATAGAATTAACACATTTTTTTCGGCACATATTTATCCGTCACAACATCCAGTGTCAGTATAGAAAGTGACTCATCTTGAAGGGGTGCTTTGCGACTTGAAAACGAAACAAACTGAATCGAAAACGACTGTTTCTAGTTTTTCATTTTCCATCATTTTGAAAATTTAACGTATTAAATGAGACTGTGAAAGGTCTTTCGATGTAAACAATCAATACAGCTTCCAGTTCGTTAAGAGATCGCATTTGTTCAAAGTGCTGTCAGAAACACAATCATGACCTCCAGATGCAAATACTGATAGGCCGAACATTCTATCAACGCATTTTTACAGCCTTATACCTCATAAATTGGCCTGCATCTCTCATTATAAAGGTCGCTTTCCAGTCTAGATCTGTCCTATCATAGAACAGTATTTACTAACAGATACATTTAGAAAAATGGTTTTAACTCCTCAGATAAACTTCCAGTGTGATACATGCAAAGACAAAAAAAAGCTTTGAAAGATAAAGCAAGAGAGGGGTGGGAGACGCCCTATGTCCTGGTCAGTTATCACGCTGGCTGGGAAAATGTAAAATAGGAGCTGATAGCAATAGGTTGGTCAAAACAATGACAATATTGAAGAGAGGTCAACAACACTTTGAACTTTATAACTCAATCAACTAGACATGAACGTCAATGAACTCTTCCCACACCACTTCAAAAGTAAGCGCTTGATTATGTGAGTTGCTGGCTTTAGGTTTCACAACTGCGACAATACAAAACCCAATGAAAGAAAGCCTTACGCATGTGTAACACCAAGGTTTGACTCAAAGGTCAGGAATCAATTTGGCATAAAGGAAGTGGATCACGATCACAGTTTGTGAATATATGTAATGAAACAAAACTTAAGTACTGCTGTATTGCTGGAAGCTGCTAGGTATCTTTGTTATATATAATCAATCAATCCGTATTGACATGCAAGCATGTTCAGAAAAATACCGCAATCAAAGTGCTCAATACCAAAATAAGCTCTGTCAATTATATTGGATCGATAAACACATTTATGAATATTAATTAGTTATATATCAGGTAATTCAGAGCGTATAACCACTCGTGGGGTAAACAGTGGTCTGTAATCATGTCGTTAATAGTTTTTTTTTTTTTTTTTTTTGTAACACCTGAAACACAATAACAGTGTTGTATGAGGAGCTTAGTAAAGAAACATTGGCCGTGAGACAACAATTATGACAGATACATTTAGCTTAATACAAAACAGTGATATCATTATGTACTACAGTTGCCCAGTCCAAAGCCACCCCACTTCCGTCCCCTCCCCTTTAAGACATTCTCACACCGAGTGACGACAACTGCGGAGACTGGGAGAGAGATATTCGAAAAAGATAGTAAAGAGTAGTTTTATCCCAAAATTTTCTGGTTTGTAACTGGTGATGGTGCTTCGCTTATTTAATGTAGGTAGTTATGGGCCCCTTCCCCCAGGAAGGATGCACTCAAGTCACCACTGTATAAAAATGAGCAGTATTTAAAGTGGGTGGCCCTGTACCTCTAAAGCCGACACACGATTACACCACAACTTCTGAGCAGGAGAGTGACTAGATTTGTCGAGGAGTGTGAGAAGTCAACAGTAATTTATCTAAGCGTAGCCCTGCCATAGGTTAGCAAACGGTAAAAGGATATTTTCGACTAAAATGCTATACCTCTTACACCTTTTGAAATTAAACTTTTTCAGGTCTTCTAAGGTAAAAAATTGTAGGCCTACCAAATGAAAATATTGGAAATACCAGTGTTGTCATTACACGAGTCACTGACTCGAGAGGGACTCGAGTCACGACTTTTGCAGACTCGACTTGTGTTACTTTTTGTGTCATCACTCCTTGATTATTGTAACAGTCTTCTCTACGGCCTCCCAAAAACTCAGATTGATAAACTACAGCGTGTGCAGAATTCAGCTGTTGGCCTCGTTACTTGCAGAAGGAAACATGAACATATCAAACTAATTCTTCATGAACTCCACTGGCTACCCGTGCAAGAGCGTACCAGTTGTAAAATCCCTTTGCTCACATACAAAGGTTTCCACGGCATGGTACCATTATACATCACTGATCTATTGTCTGAATACCAGCCTTCCCGCTCTCTTCGGTCTTCTTCTAAGTCCTTGCTCTGCCGTCCACCATCTGTGTGTGCCTCCTACTATGGTGAACGATCGTTTTCTGTGGCAGACCCAACCATATAGAACAACCTCCCTCTCAACATTCGTACTACAACATCTCTGAATTCTTTCAAGAGATTACTCAAAACACACCTGCTCAAAGACTAAACCTTTGTTAAGCGCTTTGTTATTGTTCTTATATTAGGCGCTCTATAAATCTCTCTTCTTCTTCTTCTTCTTCTTCTTATTATTATTACTTGCGACAAATCGATTCAGTATGTGTAAGCGACTCGACTCAACTTGAGTCACTATGCTGGATGACTCTACTTGACTCAAGTCTTTTCACAATGACTAGAGTCAAACTATCAGCAAACCATATGATACTAAATACTGTTTTGGTCAACATTCAAAGAAATGCACTACAGTGTTGATTGAAACGGCAATAGAAACAGCTGACCTATTGTAATCGAAATATGTCTAGATTCTCTGTCAATGGTATTCGTACACCTACGGCTTCCATAGATTATCTACGTTAATATTACATTTACAGTAGTTTAACAGTTTTATGTTAATCCCTTGTTTATATAACCTTTATGTTAAGAATATTTGAGAATATATTAGGGCCAAAGAAATTTATTTTAGAGAAAGATGTATTTTCTTCTTCACAAATATCGACATCACTTACCAAAGTGAAACTCAGTAATTACGTAATTAAGGGGCAATTTCGCTTGAGAAAAGAAATACTGACACTGCGCAATACTTTACGTCATGTTTTGCAATTTTCTCAAACCTTGAAAAGTCATTTCTCAAAACTTGTAAAAGATATACACAAAATTCCAATGGATTTTTACTCAAATGTTTACTTTGCAACTTCTGAATGAATGGTGCTCTTTTCTAGAAGCATGTCACACAACCTTCAAGTAAAAGTGACAAAAGAAATTTATTCCGTTCGTTAGAAGGATGTAACTTACTAGAGCTAATGTCTAGTCAAGAATTTCACGAATTGGTGGAGAAACTAGAAGTCGCATCGTTTTTTTATTATATTTCATTGATCATTTACTTTATCGCAGGCAACATGGTATTGTACGACGTGCATTTAAGAAATATAGTTTCATTTTGTGTTCAATGAGGCCAAATTGAAACCGAAATTTGCTAACACATATATGGAATTTCTGTAGGCACTTGATCAGACTGTGTAGCAATGTTGAATGACAAAATATGAGAAGTGCATTGCAATCAACTTATCCGGAACTTCATAGCACAATGACATGTCCGTGTTAATTAACGACTTATTAAATGTGATTCAACTAAGACCTTCTGAAACATGTAAGTACGTCGTATAAAAAATATTGAAGTCGTCTTCGTGATCACATGAAAAAGGTAAGTTATTTTGAAATACTGAATTAAATAGAAGCATAAATAAATATGGTCAGACAATGCTTTGATTTCATAATGCAAAATCAATAGATTATTTCAAATTTTACTACCATCAATTTTCAGAATTTCATTTAAGAGCTGACTATTTATTCGTTTTCATAAAGTTTAATAAGAGTAATCAAAGTGGTGCCGAATGTATTTCTGTGTAATTTGTTTTAATGAAAGTTTGAGAGATCGATTACAGAATGGAGATGTAACTTGTATAAAAAAAAATATGTTTTGCGATATTTTAAGTACATATACATATGACATGAATCAATGTATCGGTGAAGTGATCGGTGATCAAGTGAACAGCTATTTCATCATGGTTAGATTGAATGCTGTAGTGTTCTTAATCATTAATGTCAGTCTTGAAATTTCGTAAGAGCAGGCAGAATCTGAATAATGACATCGACGGCTCAAGTGCTAATGGCTTGTTTTATATTGCTTTTGCTGAGCATTCCACATCTCGGTGAGTACAGTATGTTGACATCTTACCACATAAAACTCTGAAATGCTTTTTTTTTTATAAATGCTATGACAACGTTCATGTCATGTCAGACACATGTAAAATCTTTAGTGATAAATTAATAGGCTGCCTTTTTTCAGTGACGATCAGTGGACAATTAAATTTGATTATTCCATTAACATCAGAACATATGCTTAACACACCAGTGTATTGTAACACAAGGGAACAGATGTTTCTTCTTCATATACCATACAAGCCACGATGGGATTAGGGCACACTTTTATTTCTTTAGTATGGATTCATTTTTAAGCCCACTGCAACTTACAGCTAATCTAACCTGCAAGCAGCAGTATTAGCTATCGTGTCTCTCACATGCAGGAGGTACGGACGACATCAAAGTATTTCTTGGAGATGTCATTCCATTTCCATGTTTTGGAGGACCAGCTTCTGTTGATAAAGTTGTATTACACCGTGAGCAAGGCGACTCACATGACTTAACAACAGTAACACAGTGCAGATTGAGTCAATCTGACATTACATGTCAACCAAATGTGGAAGTTAATGCCAACTGGACCAGAGAAACTTTTCATTACATTACGATGTTCTTACATTCTGCTAGCCTAAACGAGATCGGGAAGTATTATTGTAGTTATTACAGAGACGGAAATTATTTAGAAAACCAGGGATTGCAACTTGAGGTATTCGGTAAGTAGAATATCCATTCTGCAACGAGTCAAATAGTCAATTTTGTTGCAGCATTTAAGGTAATGTTTCGTCAGTGCAACCATTAGATCACTTGTTTTTTTAATTCTTACTTTACATTTGTAATCACGTGAGTGGTGTTGCCATAATTATCTGTCAGGTAAACCTACCCTGTACGAATGTAGTCTTTATAACGAATCGATAAATGAATGGCGAGTCTATATCAGAACGAGCGCCTCATAAAGTAGAAACTCCATCAATGTTTCTTTATCATTTTTGATACTTTTGATTTCGTTACAGATCCACCTACTAGTGTCGTTGTAAAAGTAAACGGATACACTAGCGAAGAAACCGAATCCAGTTTTATTTATTTTGCGAGATATCCAGTTACTGTTACCTGCAGCGTGATGTCCAGACCTCCATGTACTATAACTTGGGACTATCCAAACGATGTAGACTTTATAGGAGATACCAATAGCAGTAATTTTCGCAAACGTCAGACAGAAGTGACGTCTACTTTAACGCTGGAACGGAGTCAAAATCTTACTGAGAACGTCATGATAACGTGCTTTGGGAACTACACCTTTGCTAATTATTCCATCAGCAGGGACATATACCTAGTAAGAAAAGGTAACACATATCTATAGACTCAGCTTTACCCCTGGGACCCATATCTTTTGATGTGTCCTTATTCGCAATGTGTCAATAAATTTTGCTGCGGTAATTAAGCTCCATTAATGTGCAACCGTTGGAATCAATTAATCTATAGACTTAAATTGATTTCCTATGAACTAAGCAAAGTATAATATATTATCTGTGTGACAACCACATCTGAAAATTAACGTAGATATCACAGTGTGGTATTAGGTTGCAACCTACCAGTTGAAACAACTGCTTTTACATTTATGAACGTTTGAGGAGGTGGAATATACTAGTCAAATAAATTTACCATACACTGCCTACCTACACGTATTTGGTTTGCTGGACAATTACCCCTAACAAATATCTCAAGTAAAAATAATTCCTGATCTTCTGTCACCACAGGAGGTAATATCCAAAAGAGGTGGAGCTTTTTCTTCTGGGAGGGTATTTGTCCCGTCACCCATGTCAGTTGAGCCCAAAATATTAATTCAAGAATGTAATGAATGAAATGTATCTCATGCTTGATGTAACTCATCAGTAGCAAGTGCAGTCATATAGCTACTTTTTTAGTTTTAATTAATTCCTCCTGAAGTCTTAGAAATTTATTTATGCTTTCCTATTTTGGTAACAGAGCTCCCAGCCAGACTTGCTGTTAAAATTCTTAATGAGAGCAGAGAAGCAGTAGTTTTAGATGGAAGCATGCTGACGTTAAAAGTTAATCACTTATACATCATCACCTGTTCTACATTTACAACAACTGCTGAGCAAGTTCCACCAAAGTGGCGAAAGATCGATGATATAGTGCCTCCTCCGGAACTTCGAGTAGAGCACTACCGGTATCACTCAAGATTTGTTACGATAGTCTCTGAACTGAGGTTGACAGGACACTGGAAATATGACAATCGAAATATAGAGTGTCAATACAGCGGGGAAGAAGATACTGTGAGTTTCTATTTTCGAGTTGTTGGTAAGTAGTTAATATAATTGCTAACAAGCCTTTTTCTACTTGCTTTCTCTAGAGTTTACACTCGAGATGCTCCCTGCATGAGAGAAATGCATTACATTTTATTAACATTATTAACAATTTGTTTTTCCACAGACCATTTTTTTTAAGACGTTGCAACGAATATGGTGCACTGACTTTCGTAGGCTAATATCTTATCGATATCAGCGATATGAGCGATGATGAGATATTGTAGCCACTTGGCTAGTGGAGCGTTATATTGTACTGTGCACCCATGGGAGAACGGTTGCCATGGAAACGCTTGGAGTGGATGAGTAGCGACATCCCAGGGGTATAGTGACCCCACGAAATAGTGACCACGGGTATAGGTGGGTCCTGTTGGGTGGTATAAATGAAAAATGTCCTTGAAAATGTGTGTGCGTTGGAGCGTGTATGTGAGTGCATGTCCAAATTGTGGCTTTTCCAGAATACTTTGAAAAGCATATGAGCGATTAAGTTGAAACTTGGTAAGGTTGTGCATGATGCCAATATGTCCAAGATGTATTGGTTGTTGGGTAAATTGAGTCAAATTTGCTGTTTTTTAGAAAGAAAAAGCCAATATTGCCAGAAAATGCCCAGCATATCTTGAGAACTATTAGACCAATTAACAGCGTTGTAAGAACTTACCTGAGGACACATTGTTCAACATTTTATTACTGTAATGGTAAATCCAGTAAAATTTGCTGCATTTTAGGAAAAAAGGCAATTTTGCCACACAATTGGTATTTAAAGCATGTCGTGAAAAGTATTTGAGCCCCTTAAATTCTTTAAGAACTTATCTGAGAGTGTAATACGCAAGATATATCACTTTTATAGTAAGGAGAGTAAAACTTGCCGAGTTTTGAGAAATAAAGCCAATTTTGCCAGAACTATTAGACCAATTAACTTCAGGTTTTGTAAGAACTTACCTGAGGACACATTGTTCACCATTTAATTACGGTAATAGTAAATTCAGTATTATTTGCCGATTTTTAAGGAAAAAAGCCAATTTTGCCCCAAAATTTGTTCTTCAAGCATATCGTAAAAAGTATTTGAGCATTTAATACAAATTTTTTAAAGATTTGTCTGAGAATGTAAAATTAAAGGTATATCACTTTTATAGTAATAAGAGTAAAATTTGCTGAGTTGTGAGGAAAAAAGCCAATTTTGCCAGAGAATTTGTATTTCCAGCATATCGTGAGAACTATTAAACCAAGTAAATTAAGGCTTTATAAGGACTTCCCCGAGGACACATTGTATTTGTATTTCCAGCATATCTTGAGAACTATGAGACCAATTAACTAGAAGCTTTGTAAGGACTTCCCTGAGAACAAATTGTTCAACACCCCTTTCGCCACAAAATTTGTTTTTACCTGATATCTTGAGATCTAATTAAGCAAAATTTTGCAAGGACGTTTCTATGAACACAATACTAAAGATACAGTCTATCATTCTGATAGTAAACTAGTGAAATTTTATGATTGTTTAGTAAAAAACGTAGAGCCAGCATCCTGGTTAACAGACACCACCCTTTTAACTTTAGCCAAAACATCTTTAGCAGAACTGGCTCCCATGGATAATGTCTTTCAACATCCCTGGCAATTATGAGAACATTATTTTTAAGTCAAGCAATAACTTTAGCAAGAACCAGGTCCTGCACAGATAAATAGGAGACCAATGTACCAATAACCCATGGAGGGATGCTCTCATATCCTGCGCCTAACTCTTGCCACTAAAAGCCTAACCTTCATGGAATAACCCAATGTTATAAATGTATTATGTAGCATAATATGCACAATATTCACTTTTGAGCCGTTATTGTTATCTTTACTTGAGCCTAAGTAGTGGCACCAGGCTATATGCTTAAGTTTGCTACCTTGCTGTGATAGTAGTATTCCCATATTATGTTCGGTTCTTTTGCTTACCTCCATTTTATACTTGAAGTGTATTTGGCTCTAATTCACAATCAGTACCCGAAACTAAGTCTCTGTGAGATGTGGTTGCATTAAACTATTACAAATCCTCATGCGCAGGCCCTATGTTGAAACTGATGCATGTTGGCGATGAGATTGCAACTCCGTGGATTGCCCTCTTGTCTAACTATTGTTCAGCTGGCAGAACGCGTGAACGGTGCACGGCATGCAAGTAGGGTTTGTGCGCGCTCTATTGTTATGTACGGTTCACGGTGTAAACAACGTGTTTTCTATCCCTCACAGCAAATGGCATCGCACAGTCCTTAGCTGTGTAACATGAATATTGATATTTATCGCTTAGTGCTTTTGATTCGCCTTTGCCATATGGAGAAAGAGGGTGTATCTCCTCAAACCAGGCAATGAGGCTTTGTAAAATCCCCTAAAGCTCGTCGTTGGTCACATTCCCGAGTTTTCCCTACCGTTTTTAAGAGATTTCGCGTTATCTAAAAGTGGATCAGAGCGTATTTACAATGACCCTTCTGCCGGCTGATGCCATATGCACGACTTTACAATATCGATAGGAACTAACAAATGTTAGCAGAATGTACTGAAAAACCTCTTAGATCGAATTTCAAAGTTTCTTTCTCAACATGGTGTTTTCGAAACACGGTAAGAAAACGAAGTGTGCATAGAGTGGGTTGAGCTTTGTGTGCATGTTGTTAACACACATCCAAGTATGGCGCCTGTGAACAGCGTGCATATAAGACAAACAATTCGAAATGTAGATTCCAATGAAAAATAACACTGTGTATAATTTTATTACCAGATTCCAGAAATATCGTTGTCATCTCTGGTGCCATTCTCGCTATTCTATTGGCAATTACAACCAGTAGCATAGCATTGGTCATGACAACCAAGTGTTATTGCATGAGACGAGGACGTATGAAAGGTAAATTGTGTGAATCTCTGATAATGTCTGCTTTAATAGCATACCTAAATTTACCGAAAGAGCATTTACATCTATTAGCTCAACATATTTATTGTAGCAAATTTGAATGCCTTTTTCGTGCAACGTGCAAGAATTATGAATGCTTCTGAAAATCTCGAACATGTTGTAAGTCATAAAGAATTGTCGACGCTACAAACCATCATTCTGCCACCACACCGTTTCTTTTTCTTTGTGAGTTTAGCTTGTCCCAAATCCTCATCCCCTTAGGTCAGTTTTTTCCCCTCATGCTGTGATAATCCACATGCATATGGTCCATTGTACATCGTTCTCGTAAAGTAGTTCAGCTATGTCAATCTAATGTTTAGGGTTTCTTATGCTGTATGGGGAAGGGGTATGAGGTTTCATTTCCATAGGCAAAATATTTGCTATCGAGAATGGAGATGGTCTGTTGAATATTTTGATAGAGTCATAACATCCTATTATCCTACTACATCCATCAGTAGGTTTATATTTTGTTAGTCATTGCACACATGTTATTGCCTTCAGTTTCTTGTTTAGTACGTAATCATAATTATTTGTTATAACAACAAATGAAGACATACAGTGTGGACTTGCCAAGACTAGCGCAAGCGACATAGATAAGTACTTTTGATGTTTTCTTCTTTTTTTTTCACAGTAAGCAGTAGTAAAATTGAACATAAGAAAGGTGACCTTCAACTCAAAAGTTACAGGTAAAGTTAAGAAAGTCTAATTACTTATTTCAAGTCACATGTGATTATTTAAGTCTATAAGCAATGAGAAATTCATGTCGGGTAGGATACAAGCATGGAGCTACTACGAATGGACTAAAAACAAGTCATTGTGACAAGTTGCTATTGTTCAACCCATATTGCAGTCAATCATATTCTTACCACTCCCTTTACAAATCCATTCATTACATAATCTTTCTAATCTTACTATTTCTCTGTACCATTGTTCCATTATCCGTTTGAACTTTTCTTCATCTGATGGAGAAGACCCCAAAAGTTCAATTGCATGAAAAGAACGACTGTTGTCATAGTTTGCACATCCAAAAATGTAAATGAGGTTCTCAAAAGACAATGCCTTGTTCTTTGCTTTTGTTCTTTAATTAACAGTATATTTCCTTCTAATAAATGGTCAGTCTGCAATTACCTCTACATCTGTAAAACGCTCTACATGCAAAGAAAAATTGATCAAGTTGTTCTGGTGCTACAGCCTATTTTGCAATAGACATATTTTCGAGACTACAAAAACTGGGAAACCTTTCATGAGAAAATTTTTGAACATCTTTGGATCCGTCCTGTCATCATTGTAAAGTTAGATTCATTTTTAGTTTGCAAAATTGACCATGTATGTTAACATTCTAGGAAATCTCTTCTGATATTATTTAAAAATAACGACGAAGCTAATAGTATGTCTCCACGGTAGGATTTGTAAGTGGTGCAATGTCTTGCCTATAACTTCCTTAACCTTCACTAATCATGAATGATTTCAATTTGTAGCAGCTAATGTTGGTTTTAAGCTTTGGATTGTGGGAATATTTCATAACTTCAAGGTTTATAAGCAGTTTTTGCTCCATCCATAGTAACTCCACTTTATAAGGCAGTAATAAATAGGGAAGAAACACTCACGCAATGGTAGAAATTGTGACGAACCACGTGATAAAAGCACCACATTTGGCAATGTTTGCCTGTAAGGAAGTTGAGAAACTTTCATCACATCGCATAAGTTATATACTCAATGATTGAACAAATGTCACAGCGCATGGGTTTCTCGGTCCATATTAGCCCATGTCCAACATTCTTCTTGCAGGTATAAACAGCAGCACGGTTTAAACTGTAAAGAATTGAAACTATCAGAAAGCGAAACTCCAAGTAAGTGAAATCTAATCAGCTATACTTCGAGTTAGTGTACATATAGATTCCGACATTGACTTATACAATAGTTGGTTACGAACAATGTGATATGCATACAATAGATGTGTAATAAGTGTATAACTTATATTTCATAATTTAATGCTGTAAGTACCGTATACAAAGTAAAGACTCTAATTGTTAACCCTCCATTGAGCTTTAATTACTAAACCTACATTGCAGACGTTTCTATTGTATATTATTGAATACGTGTTGATCGTATTACCTGTAATTATACTAGATGCCTGAATGGCCCTCATTTGCATATATATTATGTAATGGTGTGGTTACTAAGTTTTGGCGATTTTGGAGATCACATTCAAATCCATTCTACTGTGAAGCACCTCATTCTTTACTTAATTGCCAGCGAATATATCAATTACAATTTTCGTTTTCATTTTGTCTTGTAGCACTAACCAACACAGAGCCAACGGAGAAACTGCAACGACGTGACACTGACAGGTGAATAAGCATTAGCCTCGTATTGTAGTATGAAATCATTTAAGTCTCCATATGAGTTTATTTATGTAACCATGCAATTTTCTTCTTCGGATTCATTGAGAACGTCCAATGCGATCAGTCGTAAGGAATAAAAGTCTTATTTTTCTTCTTCCAGACGATCCTTGCCATCCGTTCCTGAAATCTCACTCAAGTCCGACGTTAAGACAGGAACATATCAGGAAGAATCATGTATTATAACATTCATTAATTTGCCATATATTTGCTATTAATGTACAAACCAAGTTTGCACTGCCACCTGTTGATGATCCATTGTAACACATTTTCTCTGAACATTTTTATGTCTTTATTTTCGTTGACATTAGGTAAATATTATGCCGTCGGGTGTTCGGAGCAGAACTGGGATTTCTTGCTGATATCGAGAGATAAGTTCAGAATGATAGCAGAGATATCATCTTCAGTATACGTGACTAGATGGGTTGGAATTATTCAAACCATAAATAATGAAAACACCAAGACACTTATTTCCTGTGGTAGCGGTATGTTAGATGGCGAGCCTAAAATTCTTCGATAAGATATAAGATATATGTATATAAGATAGTATATCTTCGGTGCCGAAATTTTAATCGTTTCTTTTAAAGAGGCACATTAAGTCATATCGATGCAATGAGTGGTCCATAGATGACCAATAAAGACCGGTGTTGCGATACATCATCACCGCACTGCATTGAGAATACACGCATATGCCTCAGCTTTTTGCCGCCACTGCTCTTGCCCCAACTTTTGTTGCCCCAGCTTTTCTAAGGCGGCTCCTTTTTCCACAGGATATTGCCTCGAATTTTCTCTGCCGACACCCATTTAAATTTGCTGCTTTTACCTATTTCTACATGGTTGGCTGATAAAAACAGTCCCTTATATAGGTCATTTTTTTTAAAGGCATTATGAAATTGGCATGTTAGGTAAAAAAAATATCATGCCGTTCATATTTCTGGAAACGTATAAGGCTCTCCTTGCTAGCCTACAGCCTAAAAATGGCTTAGTCTAGTAATTCTCCTCATTTAAACAAATGACGTTGGAACAATAGCTTTAAGCATATCCTACCACTCTCTTTCTGACGCCAAATAATCTCAACAGTCTTACAATTCTAAAGAAAATTAGTGAACATGGGCCTTCCTATTTGCGAATAGTAGTTATTAACGAGACAACGGCAAAATGAAGACCTAGAAAAGGATTTGTCCTAGAAAAGCTCAGTGGAGATTCTACTTCATTGACAGACGAGGAGAAGAAAGTGCGCACAAAGGGAATAAGGGACATAACGGGTAAATATGAGAAGAAACGAGCAAAATGATATGAAAATGAGGGCCAAAATGAGGGCAAAAAAGCGTAAAATGAGAAAAGAGAACAAACTGAGACAAAAATGAGAATGAATTGAGAACAACACAGAAAGAGAGCGAAAATGAGGAAAGATGAAAGGGAAAAGAGAACCAGACAAGAAAAGAGCACAACATGAGGAGGAAATGAGTAAGAAGGTAGAACAAATGAGACAAATAGACAAGTAGACCAAGAAATTAGAAAAAACCACAAATGAGAGTAAACAAAAAGGAAAAGAAATAGGGGCAAGTAAAAAAATCGGGGTAAAGAAGTGCAGTCACAAGTCTTATAAAACTGAGACTTGTACATGTGTTCGCAATGACGTCCTGCAATTAGGTCCCACAATGATGGTATATTTCATCCCCTAACCATTACTAATAATTTTCATGGATACCTAGTTTTACATCAGATAGTGATGGAAATTGTCACTGTTTTGAATTTGTGACCATAACTACTGCTAGTCCTATGCAAGGTAACAGTTCTTGGTAACTTGGTAACTTTCCAAGAAGCTAGATTAAATTTGTAACATTAACTGGTTAATATTCATACACAGGGATTCTTGGTTGCCCATTTGTATTAATATGTTAATCAAACTGTAAGGGTTTAAGATTATACAAGTTAATTTCACCAAATTACTCAATGTAACAGTTCAACAAGGTAACTTTCCAAGAAGCTAGATTAAATTTGTAACATTTACTGGTTAATATTCATTTGTACGTGATACACAGGGATTCTTGGTTGCCCATTTGTCATTAATTTGTGGATCAAACTTTAAGGATTTGAGAATATATAAGTTAATTTCACCAAATTACTCAATGTCTCAATGATACAAGAATTATTTGATGGCAATGCATAATCACAGTTGCTGAATCCGAAAAAAAAATGCTTTATTATTTGCTGTTAGTTTAACAACTAGATGTATGATTCAAACGTTAATGTTTGTCAATAGGCCAAAGTACAATTGCTTTGATTAAGGTTTGAAGTGATTCCTTTTATCAGTTGTCTTGGAATTTGGAATAAACTGCCTTCGTCTCTCCGTAGCGCATGGCAATGCTGAGTTACAACTGGTCTGGAGAAATTACGTTGGCCTTTTGTTCCAGCTTCCCGATAACAAGAATATATTACAGACTATTGGAATTTGCTACCAAAACGGTCAGTCAGCGAAGTATACAGACTTCCTTAATTACTACAGTTGGTTAATGCTTCCATACAATTTCACCTACAACGATGTAATTGTTCACCTGCTTCGTTGGTTGTTATTTCAATTAGATTGTAATATTCATCTTGCAGATAATATATACTTCGCTCAGTATTATCAGGACATGGTCTCGCTTCACTTGTACTTGGAGAACGACGAACTGCTTAATCAGAGACACTCTATAAGTGATACACATATTTCTTTAATCACCGCAGCCTATGGTGTGGTCTCTGGTATAGAGTTCTTAGCATCGCATAAGGTAAAGTGACTATTTTCTCACTACCTGGAAAATGACACAATTGTTACATGTGCTAATTATTAGAGATGTTAAGTCATTTTCGTCATTATTTCATCTCAAGTTAAATCATAAACGCTTTCGCAAAACTCTGTGGAAACATTTAATACACAATGACAATGTTACTCAACAAAACATTTTATTTTAACTGTTTATGAAATAAAGTGTAAGTGACTTTTTAGATAAAGCAGTATATTGGTTCCTCCATTGCAAGTGAGAACATAAAGAGCATCTTGGGGTGACTCTGATGCCATCTGTGCGTGGTTTATATGTGCACTGTTTGTTTATTCCAAGCAGTGCTGTCATCCAGGTCTGTGCGCCCATACGATCATCGTAGACTCCCATGGTACCTGCAAACTGTACGATTTCTGTACACAGGAGGACGCTATTCATATTTTAGAACATTTGAACCTCACTCAGGTAAGAAATAAGAGATCGTGGAAGCTAAGGAACAGGGTTGTACAATAATCAAAGAAAATATGCCCCTTGACTAGACCCTGCTTAACCCGCTGAGGATTACATAAATATATATTACATACATATATAAATGTACAATTGTGCGTCATACGTATAGGCTCATAAGCAATACTATCCCGACGCAAATAATTAAACGACTTTTCTACATAAATCTTTACTGTACATTGTATAAAAATACTCAGAATTACATAATATCCCATTCACATACATACACGAGAACTGTGGAATGATATTATGGAAAGGTCTCGGAGCCGGTTGGCCACATCTAATACATTCGATTACAACCTGTGTGTAAATATTCGGCATTCTTTACCGTCGTTAAATACATGTATCCTCTTCTACACAAGACTATTGATACTGATTTATCATTATTTGTCTCTTTATTTGAATAAATCACATTACTGTGGGAACGTATATTACATATTAAAATAAAAAAAACATGTTTAAGCATTGCTTTTAAAACTTAAAACTATCTAAATGATTACACGAAATTTCAGGATATTTAACGTTGTGCTTGATGGTTAACCTACAATATTTAAACGTTTTCAGAATGAGATACCCACACATTCACATTGCTTTTTGAATGATTAATCATTTCGGCGGAGTGATCTGCATAAAGATAACAAATGTTCCTACGCCTCTGTGAATGCACTGCTTTTCCAGATAAACTGTGCCAAAGAAAATGTCACTTGACATGCGCTCGCTTTGTTTTTGGTTTATGGAACGCTGTCGCTTCCATAAACATAAGTAGCTGCTGTAAGCAAGCAAATTTGTGTGTTTTTTTAGTCCAAAAAAATTCTTTGTCATCATTCAATTATCCTACTTTCGTAGTGCAAATAATACGTAGGCCTACATGACACACCTACAGGTATACAATAACCTGCCAACTTTCTGTCTACCACAAAATTGCAAAATGAATATTCATCAAACGTCACAGAGAGGCGGAGTCACGTGTCAACATTTTGTCACCAATTGGTGAAATAGAGTCAATTAAATGATTTAATTTTCGTGTATTAGGGTCACTGCATCAGGAAGACATGGCCTCCTGAGTCATATCTACTTGGCGAATACACTTCCGCGAGTGATGTGTGGTCCGTTGGTGCTGTGCTATGGAAGATATTCTCTTCGGGTATAGCCAGTCTTCTCTCCATTTAACTACATCGTAATATAAGTGGCATCGCATGAACAATTAAACAATTTGGATATGCTAGTGAATACCTGTTGTATTTAAGTGTCATTTTGTTTTATGCTTGCCGTATGCAATTAAGAATCGAAAACGAAACACTCTCTTTGTTTTATATCTATGATATTCTACTTACCACAGAATACAGTGACGTAAACTTAGTTTGATTTGACATCGTTAGTTATGAGAATTTTCCACACTGTCGTAAATTTTTATCGTCAGGTGTCCGCACAAATAAAACTGAGATCAATATGACCTACATTATATGGTGCGGTTAGGACAGAAATAAATTAATGAATCATATTACGAATATAAATTATTATATTTTTACCGAGGTACTGAAAGTTTTAATAACTTTCTGAAAGAAACTACTGACGAGACGATGTTTTCTGGAGATGAGATAAGTACACCGCTTAACCAACCCACTGAAATGTGAGATGCGTTTCAATGATACAAATCTATGTATATAACAAACAAACATACTGATAATATTTACTGCATAAGGTTGCATTTTAATCAGTGGAATTCTTTTCTGACCCTTGTAGATCTTTTCTTACCATACTATTTGCAATAAAGTCTGACTTAAGGAGTTGCCTTTATGACGTTATTGCCTCATTGCTGTCCAACAGATTCGAGATTATAAAAAGCTGTTGTGTGAGAAGAATATCTCAACGTCCTACCATATTCGATGTCGTTACTGCATTCAGATGTGCTTCGTCATCAATATTAAAACAGGCAAGTAAATGAAGTGGCATTGTTAGCTGAAAATCATTTAAAGAAGTACATAATTATACCTAACATAGAAGACGCACTAAGTACATATTGTTATAAACATTAGACTTAAAGCAATAGCACGTCCTAGGTCATCTACGTTAGGAATGATACTTAACATAATGTTAATGTTAACATTCCGTTCATTCTGTTTATTTTCTCCTTTGTAAAAGTGATCATTTTCATGACGAATCGTTTTTCTTACTGCTTCTTATGTCCTTTTACAACATAATTGAAACTTGATTGGCGTGAGGGTATGATTGACAGGTCCTAACACTTTTTGTTAGTTAATCGTTATTTCAGTATTTCCGCATTTCTGTATGACTGATTTTAATGTAAGTTCTTTATTGTCAGGAATTTGCTTTACTTGGAAGTTTGCTTAAATTCTACATGGATTTTTTTTTCAAAATACAGGTAAGAAACCCAATAGATTCCCCGTGATCTACATGTCTCTTTTACTGTACATGTGGGCGTTTGAAACCTAAGTAACTGTTGATTGAAATGAACTGCACGAACTTATATCTATTTTAATATTTACTTCACAACAAAAGAATGGAACTTCTGATTAAGTTGGCTTATGAAACACGCGTACATCTCGACATATTACAGAATATGCTACAGACGTCAAGCCATGAAGAATCGAACATAGGAAAGTTGAAAAGTTGTAAGAAAAGACAGTAGAAGCGCACGATTATGAAAGTAACATAAAAAAAATAATATCCAGTTTCTACAGTAACATGTAAAAATAAATGCAAAATATATCAATGATCTAAAATAGTTGACTTTTTAATAATCGACGTATCTAATGCAGTTTACATGAAATCGATTTCAAGTTTACCATATTTTAATTGAGGTAGCGATTGTGTATCATCCAGAAGAGCTTACCCGAAGTCGCAAAAAGAACAAAATTGTGTTGTTTTTTTTTTATAGAAATGCAGAAACTATGTTATCTATTTAAAATAAATTAAATGATATTTGCATCTAGCTATACATCGTCTGTACGACTCTAGCAACAAATAAACACTTTCAGGCAATTAAGCGTGTTAAATGGAGGTAGTCTTTGACTCGAATAACACGAACGGTGCCACGTCACACAAGTATACATTAGGACAGCTATACTCAACTAATTTGAGGATAAAAAGATCTTTCACTGGCCCAGATCAGATGAAAAACAACCAAACTCGACAAGAATAGCGAGAAAATACATTAACAAGTTTTGTAATTTTTAGATCAAATGAAAGGTGAAAGCCTGTAAGATTGTATGCCGATATTACTAAACTGAGTTTTCCTGTAACAGGCTCATTTAATTAATGTCGATAAGTTTGTGAGAATTCTGGAAGGTCCAACCACTTGGCAATGCTTGCAATTAGCATGCCAAGTCTGTTTTACCTCCAACAGTTGTAAGAACTATATCAAGCTTTTTAAATGTTTGACTCTGACTTTACTGGCTGTTCAAGAACTAGTAGTATATAAAGTAAAATGTGTCTTTTCACAACATTTTAGAATTCAAATTGAGTTGTAAAATACTTACTCCGTTAAGGTTCCTTTATATGTAAAACAACTCAATGTGTCACTTTAATATACTGATTTAAAGGAGTGTAGGTGGTTGAGACTCACATTTTACATAACGTTTTGCACGTTCTTCATCTACATCGGGTGTAATCATATCTCCTTAACGGATTTGTGGTAAAAGATCATCTACCGATTTACCATTCTGTCAAAAAATGCCTCAATAGAGAGAAAGAAACGTTAAGTTCTTAAAAATATTTCTTCTTTCTTGGCGTCCTCTAGATAATATTCATGAGTATGTTTTATCCGCCCAGTTAAAATTATGTCTGAAGAAGACCTTTTCTGCATAATAGAACATGCCGTAATATATAGACTTACCAAAGAGGTTAGGGTGTGTCCTCTCGAGAAGGCATAAACATGTATGATATCATGTGAGGATTGGCTATTTATCCTTATCTTGAATAAGGACTCGTTACTTGATCAAAAGGCATCGATCTTTACGTTTCCTCTGCCTGTGAACACTGATGACCTTCAACTAAGAGCGTTCCAAAGCGTTACAAAGCTACGGAGATGCATATAAGACATAGTCATGAATGTTATCTAGGGGACATCAAGGCGAAAAGAAATAAAGAATGAAACCTTTTTCCTCCTTCTTTTCTCCTACTTTTCGACAGAAATTTCCATGTGTAGATCATTATTTAAACAAATCTGTTCAAAATATATGTTTATACAAGATTTGGAGAAAGACAGCAAAACGTTGCGTAAAATGTATGTCGTAACTACCTCTCCTCCTTTTATGTCTAAGTAAAGCTTCCACAGTTTTCTTGTTCTTTTGTTTTGCCTTATGTAAGTATACAGCAAGAATACACTCAACGTTTATTATACAATTGTATCGGCTGAAATTGCTTAGAGTCACAAAAACTGTTTCGCCCGTCGGTTCATCAAGTTGAACTTAAATCATACGTAAATTCCTGGCGTATAAAGTATCATCCGTAAATCGTCAAGCGCAGTGTTTCCTTACATTGATCATTGTAATATTTCATTGAATTACCTGAAAACCACTTCATTTAGCTACGACAATAAACGAATAGGACTTTCTTTAGTACAGATTTATTTTAAAGCACAACAAACGTAAAGTGAAATGATTAAATTATGTTAGCTTCAACCTATATATTGCCTTTCAGATTCCATAGGAATACTTTCTCTTGTTTAACATTTGTATGGAAGAATCTGTTGTTACTGATACGATGAACGATACACAATATTCTGGGAGTGCCAAATTAATTCAAATCCAGTTTAAAGTTTTGGTGACTAAGTTAGCTCGACAAGGCAGATTTTGTCCTTTGGTTACAAGCGATTGTTAAAAAAGTGCAACAACTTTCCAATTTGAATTCGATATAATTTACGTTTCAACAAATGCCATTAGACAATACCCCCAAGTCATTAATTTTCTTGCAAAAGTTAAACTTACTTTACAAGTCGATAGTGTTTAGCAAGGACGATTCCATATTTATCATTAAAGATTTTCGAATACTCTTAGTCTAGTGTTTTCTATATTTTTTGTTGCTTTGTTCTGGATAGATGTATTTTGCTTGTACGATGGCGTTCTCCGACTTTCATTGTCCAATATGTCACAAAGTTTGCGTTGACAGTAGTGACCATCTTTGTATCTTGTAAACAATGTGCGGGTGTGTTCTCAGTGTGTTATATTATGGCTTCTGGTAGTAGATTTTACTATAAATTCTTTTTTTTTTCACTTTAAGAATTAATCTGCAGAATTGCATAATATTTTTGAAACAACGTAAGAGTGCAAAATGCTGGGCATGTAGCTAAATCACAAGCTCACATAAGTGATATGAGCATTATCAAAATATCAAATCAGTAATGATAGGGAAAAGTAGCATGATAAAATTGTTAAGAAACCAACAAGAGAGACATAATATTCGCATTTGTTAAAACCACATATTATATAACCATATTTTACTGTAATTTGTACTCAATGAACTCCCTTCAGTAATATCAGAAATATCAGAAGTATAATTCAGAAAAATATCTGAATAAAAATTAGAGATTCCCTTAGATAATATTAGAAAATGAATATTTTCATCGTATCAGTAATCATGTTATACTTGGTAAATCGTATGATCTGCAAGACCATACATGCGATATTGTAGTTAAAAAGCTTTGCAGAATAAAAGGTAAAACGAAGTGTTGATAGACAAATACTGTATTATTGCACTCGCTATTATTTCTAATGTGCAACAACTTTTGCACTCTTTCAAATCTCTTAATTTACACACGCAGTACCATATGTATCATTAAGTACATTGCCCTTGAATAAGAGAGTAGAGTATATAACACTGCATCTACTAGAGTTCTGAAAACGTTTGAATGTAACTGACTCTAAAGAGCAAAAAGTCTTTGTTACATGATAAAGATACACGGAACTATTTGTTGTTCTTTGTTGTTTGTTGTTTGTTTCCCCATAAAGAAATTTTCTACAGTGTAACTTTCTTACCATCTATTTTCTTCGATAAAATGAACTTTGGGAATACTTTTTTATGGCATCAAGTTGGGAAGGTATGGGTTTCGAAAACCCCTCGTCTTGCAAATATAAAGGTTGTCATTTTCATGTGTGTTAACTCTCCTTTGATAAAGAACAATTACGTTTAGACTGTATTTTTTTTTGTATGATGATTACGTAATCACTTTTTTTTTCCATCCATAGTTTATTTTTCTCTTCGTGAAGATCATACATGACATGTAGCATATATAATTACAAAATGTTACTTAGGAATATCAATTGGTTTCTGTAGGAAAAAACATTTAACATTTACCAATATACATATCTTTTTTATGCAAAATATTCCAAGAAAATGATCAGAAAAACATTAAGAAATCGACAGTCAATCTTAATTAAAGAATATATAAAAGAATCATGTTAGCAATGGATGGGGACGAAAAGAGGAGAACAAAAGGAAAAGAAAAAGTTTATGAAAAAAAGTCAAAACATCAGGGATAGTTGAATTCAGTTTACAACAATAAATAAAGTATTTACAATAAAGAAAAACAAAATTGTACAGGTGATGCAGCAAAAGATTATAACCAAAGAAAAAGTCAGATTTAGATAAAATAAATTGTCTGCCGAAAGGTGTTCTGTGTCTAAAAGGAAAGTGGACGTGTAGGGACAGCCCCAGAAAAGATGTTCAATAGTTTCAATTTCAACTTTACAAAACTCACAATTGGGGGACTCAACTTTCTTCATGGCAAACAGCAATTTGTTAGTTGGAAGAATTCTGTGTAAAAGACGAAACTGGAAGTAAATAATCTTACTGTCAGAAAAAGTGGTGCGAGGAATAATAAAAAAATTTTGCCAGTCGTCCTCAGTGAAATTAAAAGAAGCATTCCACTTAACAATAGAAATTGGGGGCAAGGCTATTTCATCAACGAGCTTACAATAGGCAAAATTCGTAATCCTCGGGGAGTTGAGGGTAACGCTATATAAAGGAAAGGAGTTGTTATTCGAGAAAAGAGGGCGTAATTTCCAATCTACAGGAATTGTGGCCAACAAACCGTAAAAAAGGGTAAAAGGATAACGAGTAATGGTGAACTTAGTACAGAAATCAACGTATGACATCACACCACCATCGTCATTAAAAAGATCTTTAACGTATATAACACCGGCATTATGTAACTTTTTAGTATACACGGTTTTTTCATCAATCTTAATAAAATGGTTGTTCCAAAGAACTTGTTTGCTATAATTATTAGTGGGAATGATGAAATGTAATGAACTCCAAGCCTAACAAACTTGTTTTATAAAATATTATCCACAGATGAAATATCGTCCGAAGCAAAATTACATTGAAAAAGAAATTTTTGACCAAAAGGAGATTACGTTTAGACTGTATGATGTTCACTTAAAGTTCATAATACCTGGCAGAATAAACATATAATGAAAGTGTCAGGTATGCGTCATGCTCAGAGCTTTTGATGAAAAACGAAAGTAATTTACGGGGATAAAGTTTCTTTGTGAGAAACGAAAAAGTGAACAGTAGAGCCACTGACTGAAGGCAGTGTCGATTGACAAAGCAATAGTCCATTTACTTTCTAATCAGCTGAAAATGAGAACTTAAACTTGTCACCAAATCGACAGATGAACTATTTGCACGAACATCAAAGTCAAGTCTTGGTGAAATGTAAGTTTTTACTCTTTGAATTATTGAATTTAAGACCTGTTTTTACCCTGTGAAGGTCAGTACGAGCAATAGTGAATATATACAACCATTTTAACATTTAATCAGCATAATATAAACTATTGTAAATTTGTTTGTACTGTTTGTTGCGACCCTAAATTTCTTCCCCAGATTAGTTTGTACATGTCTTTTTTAAGGTTTAATTTCGAGTTTTAAAAATTACTATTTACGGTAGAAATGAAAATTTCTTGATATCTGTGGAGAATTTCGTGCACTCCTTTACTTTAGCTAGAATTGATACTACGTTCTAGTAGTTTTGAAAAATTGGTTAGATATTTTGATATCTTTGATATGACGTGGTTTTGAAACATTAATACATCGAAGTAACCAGAACAACGATTGGCGATTAATAAGAAACGATCACATGAGATTCATATTAGAAGAGCAGTGAATGTTGAAAAATCCCATGTCAAACAAACAACGTAATCGCCTATCTTCAACGTAAACTTAATGTTGAGTTGTATGGGCTGCATGTTAATCTTGTCAAAATACGAGCTTGACACCTTAATTATTTCCAAAGCTACATGATATGAGCAATGTTGCTACCTTTTGTCATTACATTGTTCCCTGGCAAAATGTTAACGTTGGATATTTCGGATATTTCACATGAATTCATTGGTTCAGAAGTACATTTCTCTGCAACATACAATGTTAAAGACAAAAACTCATTACCACAGACAGTTTCAATTCTCCCAACCACCAACGTCTAGTCCCTCCTTCAGCCTCTCTTAAATTCCACCACATGTGAAATCAAAACAATGGATCCCTGTGTACGCTGTGTATCTTTCGAATTTGCTGTCAATCAAAGAGTACTGTAATTTAGAACCAGTTGAGAGTTTTGCTTTAGGAAAGTAAAAATATAGCTTAGGGTGATGAGTTACGGCCTTTTATTATTATTTTATTTATTATATTAGACATTTCTCGTTGATGGTATCTGTACTGGAAGATCAACATTGAATAATCAGACCACTAGCAGTCTACAATGTCAACAGCAACACGAAGCATTGACCACCACAAAATCACAGGACCTGAAATCTCTTAACTAATTTCTTTGTATATTATCTTGAACAGTGTATAATTGCCTTGATAATTAACGGCAACTTTTACCTGACGGGAAAGTTTTTTTCTTTTGCCAACTTGCCAACTTTTATGTTCTTTGAGGTACTTTGTGAATGGAAATTGTAATCGTGTAAAATCCATACATTGTGTCACCTTATTTCTTCACAGCGATTCGAACATAACACGATAATAAGATGGGACAATTTCTAACATTACACAGAGAAATGACTAGCTATTGCCATCCTCTTAAAACTTATTAGATTCCACTTACAGTAAGAATGCGATTGCTCAAATCTAGTTGTTTGCTTTGGTATACAGCTATGTATGTATATTTGAACATAATATTACTTTACACTTTCGCAAGATTAGCCCAAACGGGGCTTTTTTAGTAGTAATCTGATGCATAGTTGCTTAGTCTACGAAGGTAAAGAAGACGGATAATGTATGCAATTGTAAAGGCTACATTGTGTCATATCAGCGACTTTCATTTGCAGTATCGCGATCTTCTCCTTTCGTTTTACACTTTCTCTGTGAACAATAAATTATTTGTTAGCTTTCAATACAACAACAATAACATATTAACTATTGACCATAAAACTGATTTTGAACTGAAATGAATATGTAAATTTGAATATGAAGATAATAAATTAAAGTTGATACTCACAATAGTGGTTCGTGGAATTATGGTTTGAGCTTCATGAAGATAGGTGTCCCTCCATCCATACAGAACACACAAATGATATTTAAAATTAACATTTGCATGCTTTCTGAGGCGTTGCTTCTGCCAAACAGCAACTTCATCGACATTTTCATGACTGATCTATTTGTTTGAAGACTGACTAGAATGCATTGTAAACTTCTTCCGTTCTTGTAATATAGGTTAAATTAATTTTCAAGCAAACCATTTAGGTAAGGCTACCTACTGATCACTTATACTCATGAAATTTAATATATCACTACTGACTATACTGTTTGTGGGAAATGCATTATTTTCACAGTCTCTTAGATTACACCCGGCGCATATGATCCAAACATTTACTTATGCATTATCTTTCAAGTAATAATATATGTATATTTACATTCTAGTCCTTCTCCAGAGTAACTAAATGGAACACACCGTACTTGTGATTGGTATATTTGCTACCCTGTTATTCCTTGCAACGGTTGCAATGATTTTGGCGTTATTAGTTTGCAAGCAGTGTCGCAGACAACGAAACAGTTGGACAGGTAACTTTAAAGTACATAGTGTTTATTACAATCAGACCATTTATGTTCACTTTCATCAATTGAGGTAATAGTAATTTCTACGAATTACGATTTCATAGGGAATGTGATATTTTGTTAGTTGTAATATTCCACTAGCAAAAAATGCAATGCATGGCATACTCATTGCTTTTTCACTGACACTAAGGTTGGCATCAAGACAATAATGCACTATCTGTATGTTATTACCGAATGCACTCTACATCGATTTGAGTATTAGTGAGGGTTTTGTTTCATGTAATATGAGTCTATTACTGCGTCCGTCCAGTCCGGCATATTCGTGACAGGATTATTAACATTTCTTCTACAAAAAGAATAAATTTTTTTACCTTTTTTTCTTCATTACAGTGACTAAAGTAACTGCCATAAAGCCAGGGACATCTACAACGGAGAGTCTGCAGAGGAGCTGTACAATTGAGTACGACATTTGACTAAGCTAATGTTCATTTTATTATGCCGTGATAGTTTGAAATGATCATCGGTATTGTAGCATTTAATTAGATATCTAAACCTGTTAATAAGTTTTACTGCTTATCAGTTTTATCGTTAAAAGTAATTATGCCAGATATTATGTATGATTTACGACGATGTAACCATCCTGCAATTTTAGATTTATCAATACTTTGTATAAACTGTAAGCTGTTTTGGTTGAAAGACATCATGAAACGGAACTATCGAAACACATTTTTTAAGCTATATATCTTCATTGTAGAAATGAGTAACAAAATATGTACTAAGACGATATAAATTACGCCTACTTTTTTATTAAAAAAAGAACATTCATGTCAATGCACATGAGTAAAACCAAAGATACTACATTGTCAGCTAATTTAAACATTTGACAAGACACTCTTAGCAGTTGTGTAACTTTGGTCCAGGGTTCGAGGAGTAAAGAATGGGTTCGGTGCCTTTTAACCAAATGACATGTGCCTGTGCAATTAGGGGAATTACGTTTATGAAAGACACGTGCATTTACAAAATACATTGCTGCTGGCGAAGGGGCTTATATTTTCATTTGTTGTAATGATTGATGTCAGACCAAATTGAGAACCGGTACAGATGGTGGAAGATGAAAAGTAATTCATAGTTCCTTCTCCTCATCTTCAAATTTAAATGTTAAAGTTTTACTTTTTGCAATATAAAAATTTAGATGAACGAGGATATTTCGATAACAGTCCTCAGTATCAAAAGCTCGGATCTGACAGTATGATGTCTTCTCAAGATTAAGATAGTTATGGCCATAAGTGTCATCCTGTGGCATTTCCAGGTGGAGAAAAGTTTCCTCCCCTACCGTAGCGGATAAGAGTTACCACACTGTTAATTAATTATATTCCGAATTGTTTGTAATTGCCATTTTTTTATCATTTTCACAAAGGAGATCTTTGCCATCTCCACCCTGTCATTATTCCAAGCGTAAGGACATACTTTCAACAACCGATGTTACAGAAGCAAGTAAGTGAGATAACATTTCGAAAAGAAACATTCGAAGTAAGCATGTGTAACGTGAAATTTTCAGTCGATTTTTTTCACTTCTTGCAGGACATAAGTTTAAAATATTTTCCTTTACATGCCTGTTTATAACTATAAATATGACAGCACAAAAAAAAAATACTCACTACATTACAAGTGTGCTAATTTCCAATGACATCGCAAAGATTCACTTGTACAGTGTTTTTTAACTGCACGTACCTTTTGTAAGAGTACATATGCTGTTGCCTTTGTTGTATTTGCTAAAGTTGGAAGCATTTGTTTTCCACAAACTAAGGGTGATTTCTGATTTTCACCTCTCAGATGGATATCAGTCGGTTGGTGGTACGGAAGAAAAGAAAGAAATACCAACTGTATCAAGGGACCACATAACTTTATTAACGGAACTATCTTACACTGGATTTATCACACGATGCATCGGTGTACTTCGTTGTGTCGAAGAAGAGCAGCTACCCACTCTGATCTCATTCACGAGAGGTACGTGAGTGCAGTGTTAAACAGTTTTTCTATTTTGAAACTGTTTGAATTAATAATCCCCTTTTCAAATGAAATACAGCACAAAGATTTTCCAACATAATAACAAAAGATTAGTAATTTTCTTTCCTGTTGTTGTGTGTAAGACATAAACAATGAAAAACGAAGATGGAAATTCTCTAGAGTTACAAATAAAAACATTTTAAAGTTACTTCACATTGTTTTGAGACTATTGTCAATAGAATACACACGTGCACATCTGTAATTTGCTGACTCAAAGCACCAAAAGCAAACCAGAGTGTAGGAACTAGAAACATAACATTGTTCTTTTACTTAATTTAACGGAGAGGGAAGGAAACAGAAGATATGACTATTTTTATTCCAAATATAACTTTTTATGTTAAATAGCAGTAATTTGCAAAGAGCAAATCTAAGGATATAAGATTATGAGCTTGGATAATGATTATGAGCTTAAATCAACCCTTTAATTGTTTTATTTTGTTTTGTTGTTTTATTATTGTTTTATTTTCTCTGTCTATATCCTAAGAACAAGTGCAACCACAGCTACAGCTTGTATGGCGCAACATCGTAGGAGTAATCTTGAAGATCCAAGATCATAGGAATATATTAAAATCTGTAGGAATTTGTTACGAGAATGGTAAGATTTTAAACACCTTTTTTGTAAGTAGAATGTGCTCAACGCGTAAAACGTTTATCACTCAGTTCTCGTTACAACATGACCTAAACTTTAATGTGCAATTAACTTAGTAGTTTAACGAAAAAACACATCACCCCGACAGTTTCAATTCTCCCAACCACTTACGTGTAGTCCCTCCCACAGCCTGTCTAAAATTTCTTCACGTGTGTAATTACAACAATGGATCCCTGTGTACGCTGTGTAATATGTGTAAAGAGTAATTTGGAACCAGTCGCGGATTTTGCTTTCGGGAAACAAAAAATATTGGTTATGAGTTACTGCCTTTAAAACATTCTGATACGTCGGAGACAATCAAATTTGTAAGAACGAAACCTCACTTTAAATTAACTTGCACTTCGTGAACTGCAAAATTATATTTAATTTCATTTTTTTCAAATTTTGGTTGTTCAACAGAGTTTCAAAGACGTAACATCTACATCGATAAGACACTTCAATTTAATTATGTCAACTACAGTCTTGACAAATATGACATGACATACTGACCTTGTGTTGACGATTCTACACATAACAGTTTTCTTTAGTTTCATACTATTTTTGAATGTACTTATGCACTTGATGATATGTCAGTTGTTATGTGACATCGCAATTTCACTTAAGTAGATTTACATTCTACTGAGGCAAACCTGGCAGCTCCTTTTTCCGGAATTTCGAAAGTGCATTTCAAAACTCGGAAATGAAACAACATTCTGAATGAAACTTTGGGAAGATATTTGTCACATGACACCCACTTCATTTGTAGTAGAGATATTCGCAGTGTACCATTTTTTTTAAGACTGTTGAGAGATTTTCAGGTGCCTCGAGATTACAAAATATCATGTACAACCAATAATTGAAAAGAAAATTCTCTCTGAGCTGTGAGTTGTGTGCTTATTTTCATCTTAAAATGTGACACTAGTGAAGAAACGTAGATTCTGTTTATTGTAGGTTGACCTTAAAATGCTTTGGAAATTAAAGCCATAACTCTTAAACTGTCAAGATTTGTCTTTCAAGCCAGTTGAGATTACAAGACAACCCAGATGGTATTCAAGTAGTTGGTGTTCTGTAAGGTCTTCCCATAATATACTGTGGAAATAGACATGTAAATTTATTTGAAAACTCAGTTTCTCTAATCAGAATATGATCTTTGACAACACATAGCTTTAATTGACAACGCAGGTTCCCGCTTGTCTGTACTTAAAATCGTTTCACATTTTCAACTTTACACCGTTTCTACTGTATTTCTGATAATGTTCGTATTTCCTTATTACAGATATTATTTACCTAGTTCAATACTTCACAGACACTATAACACTTCGATCATATCTAAAATCTGAAGTACGGCACAAGGAATCATCACTTGACAGGTTCATTCCCCTTTTATCAGCTGTGCGTGACGTCGTTTGTGGGCTGGAATTCCTGTTCTCACATGGAGTAAGCTCACATTCCTGACAAAATAAAAATGAAGCAATTGCTCATCTTTGCTGGTGATCTTTTCTTTTTTTACCAGTTTACACAATTGCTATTCTACCTCAGATAATTTCTGACAAGTTATTGATTCTTTGTGTGTCAAACTATTGCTGTTTATCGTATAGTGAATAATCTACTCTTTTGTAACATATATTCAAGTGAAAAGTTTTGATTTCTTGTAACAATTTGATAAATACCTAATTGGGACCTCATTTTTGATTAACAATTGATAAAGACCTAGTTGAGCATTGTTCGTTAGATATTTATAAGCCTTCCATAGATCACAATATAAAGTAACCTCAAAGGCGTTTATATATAGAATAGAGGAGCTTTCAGATTGATAGTACAGTACTTTGTGTATGTACTCACATAGTAAAAACACAACCCTTGATGAATCTTGTAGATTATTCATAATATATAATGTTTTCACAAAGCCATTTTTTGTACGATTAGGCCAAAGACAAAGACGTCATAAGAAGCATAGTATCTCTTCTACGCATTGCATTTATAGTGTTGCCATCCAGGCCTGTGCGCACAGAGGATCCTAGTCGATGTACATAACACCTGTAAACTTTATGACTTCTGCAAAGAGGAGGATGCCATCAATGTATTGGAGCAGTTTGATCTGCATGAGGTAAAAGTTCGAATCTTACCAAATACGGTCTATGTTTGATCTAAAATTGAAATACATTTCTTCGACAAGGCAGAGGCAGAGTAGCTCCGTGGCTGGCTATCACCGTCCAATGTTATACTGCTTTCAAATGTGTGCAATGCAAAATATGCGTACTTTTGACGTTACTGTAAATCCTCACTACAATTGATTTGGCAAATTCCAGCCTTTTTCCTTCGACATTCACTTTGAACTGTTTTTCTGTGCAGCTAGTGAAGACATGCCTAAATTAAAAGAAAAATTAAAAGTACTTTTATCGAACTGATTATTGTTATTGTCGTTGTCGTTATTGTTTACACTCCTAGGATGAGGATGTTCGTACATCATTATCACCAGAGTCGATATTTTTGGGAGAATATACAGAAAAAAGTGACGTATGGTCGCTTGGGATTGTGATGTGGGAAATATTCTCTTACGGTAAGTACATTGTTTTACTTTGCTGTAAGTTAGTGCCTGAATCATTCATGCAAGTAAGCGGTTAGTATTCACTCACAAACAACTCGCATTTATAATATCAGTGATCTTCATTTAACCTATGACATGGCTTATACAAATGATCTCCATCTACTTACAGCAGTTAGAATGGTTACAGCTGCTTATAGGCCATCCAAAGTTTAATAACAATACTAATGATAATTTTTCTATCCCGCACTTATCCAGCTAAAAGGTGATTAAGGCATTGTATAGTATTACCTCTCTTCAATGAACGCAGGCACAGCTGTTCCAAACCCGCCTGTTAAACTTGGAACCCCGGCTCGATAGAAGTACGTTGATATAGATACCTTCAATCGGATGCAACTGAATTTAAACCCATGACCACTGGACTTAGAGTCTGACGCCTCTGTCATTCTGTTAAAATTTAACTAAAACATCGGTGCTTTCTTTTCCCCGCTTGAATAAAAAAGGAGCAAAAGCATTTCCAAATTTATCATTGGAGGATTTTGAGAAGCGTATTCGGGAGCATCAACGTCTAGAACAACCTATCGGAGTGACAAGCGAACTGTGAGTAAGAAAATATGGAGTAAACAAAATAAAAGTGAAATTGAATTGGATCATGTAATGTCTTTGTATTTCAAATATGTGCGTGTGTGGACAAGCATTTTTAAGATTTCCAATTGGAACAACTCATGGCTGAGCTGCCCTTGCCATGTTTGTGGATCTTTACAATTCTAAATAGTTCAGACGTACTAAAGTGACATCCCGAATATTACAAGCATGTTATAATCTTTACAATACTTCCTACAGGTTCAAAGTCATGGAGAGTTGTTGGATTCAGCGAAGTTCTCAAAGACCTTCAATTGTAGACCTTGTTGAAACAATCAGATCAGTCTCGTCAAGTGTTTTGCAGCAGGTAGGAGAAGTACTAAAAGTTAATTTTCCTTATTTTTTCTTATTAACAAGCAAGAAGTAACAAGTACCTCTTTCTATGCAGGATGCACAATGTATTCTTGACTTTAGTTCATACAATGTAAGAGAAAGTCAGTTGTACGTTTGCAACTAACATATCATGAAGTTAAAGTATGACGTGGGGTCTTTTATATAAAGATGAAAATCACCAATTTAATAATCTCCTTGATTTTCTAAGTTTGACTAAGTGCATTAACTACAATACTCGATTGGGGGATACTGCAAGCGATGGAAGAAGGAGTGCATCTAGCGATATCATTAACCCAAGAGTGCAAGATACTACAGTTCATGCACAAGTCCAACATTGATTGAAATTGTTCAAACATACAAAACAAGGTTTGGATGAAAAATACGAAATCGAAAGAAAATGTGGGTTTGTAGATTAGCGCATTTTTATAATAAAAGGAATTCAACTTAGAAAAAAGATAAACAAGATTAACTCATTACATAAAATACTATCCTTATCCTCTAACATTGACTTTTTTGACTAATTTAATTCACTGGAATAGATACTCCAAAAAGTATATCTGTAGTAGGATATTGATCGGTCACGTGATCACCGGCAACATGGGCCAATAATAGTTGATAATTCTTTCAAAGTATGTATGGACAAAGTAGTATTACATGGAGTAAGATATGCATGGTTCAAAATTATTACAATTTGCTTTGTGAATGAATTGTTCTACTTGTCTGCTCACATTTTGTGACAATTATGAAAACTTTGAACTTCTGATTTTCATTCCAGCTGCTAGATGGCACCATCACGGTGGATGCTCAAATGTCATCGCGTCATGACAATGATTGCATTAAACAAAACAAAGACTGTGGATTGACTGAAACAAACGATATTGATTCGAACATTTATCTGAGACCAAGTCCCCTAGGTAAGGAATCGGTTAGACATGGCTGCCGAATGGTGAATGTGATAACATCGGTTGACAAGAAACGAACTCATCATTCAGACCAGTACTACGAACGATCGTTGCAACCGCTAATTAAACCCACGTCGATGATGAATGTTACAGAAAGAGATAAAAGCAATGGAAATAAAACATTTTATATGACATATTGAAACATTAAGGATATAGATAATACCGTGTTTGGAGTGATAGTAAATAGGTATATTTATGTTAATCAACGATGCCTAAACTGAAATAATTTAATAGTATAAGTGTTATTGACCTAGAAATCTGCATAGGTACAGACTTTGTTTGTAGTGGCAATTTGGGAAAACAGACATTCTAAAATCTTGGTAAATAAAAAATATGCTAATATGAGTGAACATGTGTGTATGAGTATATATGTTATTGGGTCATGGTCCACCGAGGATGAACAAACAGTCTCATTTGGAATTTCAGGACGTTTAGCGACAGCACGTCTCACACACGGTATGTAAGTTAGGCATAACAAATGTACACTGTGGTACATTTTAAGCGAATGGCCTGGGCGATGTAACAGCCTGTGCTGCAAAATACACAAGGGTGATACCATATGGTTTTAAATATCCATGAGTGATTTCTAAAAAGTGTGGAATGTAGAAACAGAGGAAGATTGTGTAGTTCTCTGATACCTACCAACAAACGTTGTGATTATTTCCTCTATTATCTGTGCATTTTGTTAAGCTTTAAAGAATACAAAGTGTAGATGTAACAAGATAAGTTTGATGAATACTTACATTGGTAGGTAGTTTTGATTATCAGTGGTTCTATATAATTGCTGTACAACTGAAGTAATTGCTGAAGTACAACAGCCGATTTGGTGAAGATCGCTAGATGAACACTTCGCACACTGATAAACCTTAAATCGCTAGAATAGAAGGTAAAGCAATCACGATGCTCAATAACTCGATCGACAAATATTTGTACAATCTTTCATAAATTGTGGAAAAAATATGTATATGGTAACGTATTTCATCACATTATTTTTTGTTTTGTTCTTTTTAAACTGTACTTAGAGGAACAACTTCCTACACTATCCTTGATAGGTGAAATTATACATTTACTGATTACTGAATATTGTTTCACAATGAACCTACTGCAAAGTAGCTGTATGTGACATTTAACGTTAGTTACAGACCGCGCTCTAATACTTCACGGCACTGAAGTGGAATGTGTAAAAAGGTAAGAGAGATTACTGAATATTGTTTCACAATGAACCTACTACAGAATAGCTCTATGTGACCTTTGCCGTTAGTTAGAGGCCGCCCTCTAATATTTCAAGGCATTAACATGGAATGTGTAAAAAGCGAAAGAGAAAATTGGCAAGTTTGCGCCACTAACAAGTTATCATAACATAGTTAAAGCTTCCAGTGCTTTCGTATTATTTGAAACATAGAAGCAATGAAAGCTGAATCATTCCCTTGTGTTTTCTGTCTTGAATTTGAAATTTGAAGGTTGGTGACACATCTCTGAAAACTGGAATTTTCGGGTAAGATATATACGTTTCCACTTAATAGTTTATTAAATCGATCACAGAATCATAACAGTGTAAGCTTTGTTAAATTTACACACTATATGGCATTAGGAAAAATTTCCAAATTATGTAAAGCACTCTCCAATATTCTTCTTCCTATATAGCTGATGTCACAATATGTAAGTGCAAACGTGAAAAGTCTCGTTACCAAAGAATCAATTCTTTACGTAAAAAAAATTGCCTCTAAAAAGACCCAATTCACATTGTTTCGACCAGAAAATAGACAAGTTCCAATACAAATATGTATTCTCAATCTTTTTGGCAAATGTTAACACCGTCTGTGGTGGTGTTGTCCGCATTTAAACCATGCTTCATCTAGTAGGCTTTTCTCAATGAATCCTATCCATTGCTTAATTTACACAACAAAAGTTACGTAGAATGATAATCATCAATTGTCAAACAGAAATCAAGGTTGTCCATGTCATGAGAGATTCTGTAGATGATACCTCTCCTCACAACGTCATGACATAAGCGTATGACGATAATCTGGACCAAATCTTTCTTGTAGGCAGGCTTCCTAACACAATTGAAGGTGTTTTTTTTTTTTTTTTTTTTTTGTGCGTGGTTCATCTTTCCAGGACACAATCTGTTCAAAACATTCGCACACGTTTCCACCTTTGCCTCTAATTTGTTCATTATATATGGTCCTCTTAAAAAGAAATCGCCCCATAGACTTACGTGTTACTCGATTTCTGGTTTATCCATCAAAAATAGCTTAGACCACTTCAAATTTCAGAAGTTATTAAGAACACTGATATTACACATGAACATTGCGCACACACGTGCACGGTGTTTCGTGCATGTTCCAAGCGGGGAATAATGAACAATGCCATACATTTGCATGGAGTTGTTCATGAAAAAACGCATGATCATGTTCAGTTGACTTTAACCACAATACTTTATAACAGCTAATAAGTTCCTGTTTAATATATCCGTGTAAGCTTTCTGTCTAAATGTGCAAAGCGAAAATAAAACTTTTCAATCGTAGACGAAACAGAATGAAGTGAATTATTACATTTCAAGTGACCAGAAAAATGAACGTACATAAATAACATATGTAGTGATAAACTAATAACGTTTATATGAAAAGAATTAGAATGATCCTGTTGTTAGTCAGTTTTGGATTGAAGATATAAAAACAGGGGGCTATAGATATAATAATTTGGCCCATTGATTTGCTGAGGTTACATGGGTCTGGAAGGGGAGCTTGGACAGATTTCGTATTTAGTTCAAAGGTGTGTCACATTGATTTCAAGAGTCCTAATGGTTTGGTGGAGGTCAAAGCTCATTTGGTATCAACATAGCTCAAATTGTGAAAACCTTGTAAACACAATATATCCAGAGGTTATGCTAGGACAAATCTCATATAGGTATACAGGTGTACCACATTGATTACAAGATTTCTATAGATTTTTGTGGAGGTCAAAGGTCACTTGAGGTCAACAGGTGTCAAATTGTGAAAACCATGTAAACACGATATCATAAGAATCTCGTTTTTAGTACATAGCTGTACCACATGAAGTTAAAAAACCGTAACGTTTTGGGGAAGGTCAAAGGGCATTTGGTTTTAACAGGGCTAGAAGTGTAAAAAAAACCTTATAAACACAATATTTTCAGCGGAGATGGTAGGAGAAATCTTATAAAGGTATGCAGGTGTACCACATTGATTGCAAGATATCAAGCTTGGAAGGATCTCATATTCAAGTTTGGTATGTAGATGGACGACGTTGAGTACAAAATTCAAATTAATTTGGAGTCAAATTGATAAAAACTTGTAAACACAGTATCTCCAGAAAACAAGTTTGGACAAGTTTCATATTTAGCATTCGGTGTACCATATTGAGTATAAGAACTCTATTGTTTTTGGTGGAGATCAAAGGTCATCTGAGGTCAACAGGGTTACATTATGAAATTCTTTAAAAACATATGATCGTCAAATCTCAAGAAGGGAAGCTTTGACAGATGTCATATTCAGCATGCATGTCGTTCCCATTGGGTATAAGAGCAAAAATTCATTTAATTCTAACAAGGGTCAAATTTGGTAAACGCTGTAGACATGATCTCAAGAAAGAAAGCTTGTACAGTTCTCACATTTCATATAAGCACAGGTAACCTTTGATACATACTAATGACGTAATGTCAGATCCAGGTAAAAAAAAATGCTTATTTTTGGATCATGGAAACCACACTGCATTTGTGCATTTTAGTTTGATTTTCAATGCACTGCCGGAGAAGTAGTAATTGTTAGATCTTTTCTGAGTATCCCTAATCCATAATAACAATGTGATCCAACAGTGCAGTTTTGAAAATAGTGGTAGGATCTTTCCTCAGTTTTGTCCCGTCTGTCACCACAAAAGCAATTTCAGAAAGATCCTGGTCCAATAGCATTTCGCCGAATTTGCTACTCACACTAAGAATTGGACGACACAGCAATAATTGGTCCGGGAACAACGCAAAACTCCGAAACATTAAGGTTGCTGCCTGTAGAAAGCTTCTGAGTAAGTAAATGATTTTGTTGACACTATCAAACACATCTTCCATATCCTTCATGTAGTTTTTTTTTTTTGATTTTTTTTTTTTTAAGTTACTTTGATTTTTAGATCAGATCACAAAAAAGTGCTTGCCAATGTTAGTTTTGCATAGTCCCATGGTTTTATAGTTTCACTCACTAACATATCAGGTCACACCACACTGCACTGATCATCATTACACTTGCGTAATCACTTCAACCTGCTGCAGAGAAATAACATTTTGCGGAACGCTACTCAGGCGTGCTTCATGTCGCAGCGACGCACGAACTTGGGGAAATATGTTGCGTTATTAATTATGCAGGGAAATGTCTTCAGATTTCGTATCCAGGGAAAAATTTAGAGAGATGGTACAGAAAATACTATGTCACCATATTTCTCCAATTTTACAAAATCCCCCAACCCGATTTCTTCTTGGGGGGGGGGGAGTTGCCCCTAAAAGGCATCAGTACCTAGCTAGCTACGCCACTGTTGCCACGTCAGTGTAATGTAACAATAAAGTAGATGCATTAATAATCACACGATATCCAAGTTATAACTTGAATACCATGAATACCATAAGTAAGTTATAGCTGTATCTTGACCCTTCTATTTGACTTTTATTTGACCGGACAGTGATGAACTCTTCAATAATGACTAGGAAATATTTACAAGGGTTTCTATTATTCACATAGTATTTTGCGTTATACTCCTGAACTCCTGAATTAGTACATTCAATAAATCACTTGACAATGCTGCATAATTAAGTACCCTTCAACCTGTAACACTGTTGTCTTGAAACACACTGTGGGACATTGTATCTCTTTTAATTTGCTCAAAGCCGCTACTACAGTAGGGAACAGTATGTAGTACCATACACGGAACTGCACTCACGCGTATCGTACCTACAAATCTCGTGTCTGTACAAGCAGTGCGTTTGTCAAACCGAAGTCATACATGTCTTTCTCACGCTTACACGCATCACAACGTTGACGTTCGTTTACTCTCAGTTTGACCAGTACCCGCCCTTATAGGTATGAGAGTATATTACATCAAACCAATCTTACATCACAGTTGTAAGTTGTTGTGCGGTCTTCATTTGTGCTTGAAAATATTTTGATAACCCTTTTTTTCAATTTGATAGATTCAAAGGGAAGTGTTTAGGTTAAAAGTGTTGTATCCAGACACCATATTCCTTATTTATCCAATGGGATGTTAGGTAAATTTTCATGCCACTGTAGCTCTCATTGAGTGAACAGCGTTAGTATGCGTTCCCAACAATCCTCACATGGGGTGTATATTAAAAATGCACAATAGTGAAATGTTGACACTATTTGTCTCATCTCAATTTACATTCAAGACAGAAAATACCATTGGTTTGACAGATGGATTGTGGTGTAAGCCGTCAAATGAAGGAACTGTTCCTTGTGTTATTGAATGTCTTTTATCTAGGTGAGTAGAAAACTGTTATGTCTCTTCATCCATCCAGTTTGACTGAGGTATAAATCTTTTGTAGAGAACAAGCCAAGAGTATTTGTATTCTAAAACTTTCTAAATTTCGAAAATCTTTCCAAACTGAAATATATTTCCGATAAGTCCTGTCCTTCAAAATAGAAGCAAAAGGGAACACCGGCTGGGAAATATACGGTTCTAATGTCCTTTGAGGTACAGACTGGTGTATAGGGTTATATTTAATGATTGTGATCTTGTCTGCTGGTTAATATTTTGGTCAATCAGTGCAATATTTATCCCATAAAAAATTAGTTCTGACAATGTGATAATTTTAATAGAGGTTTAGATCAGCCGGTAATAATAAAGTCCCAACGTTATATTGTATTATGTACTATTGTATATATAAAACATTTATGTTTTGCCTACTTATGTAATTATTCAAGGTACTCACATAGGTTTTACAGTACTGATTCGTTTATTTATTTGCTACGGTGGTTTGTTTGTTGGTTTCTTAATCCTAGTGTTTTCTTTTTGCATGTTTCTTAAATCAGCTTGCTCTTCACAGAATGAAGTGCACTTTCAACAGGAAGAAACTTTTGTTGGAGACGATCTAACCATAGAATGTCCACATATCCCTCGCAATACAAGTACAATTTTAGTTCAGCAGTCCAAAAATTTTATCGATCGTCAGGAAGTCTTGCTGCACTGCATAAACTTTGATTCCCAAGATAGACGGTGTTTTCAGCAGCGTTTACAGCTGAAATACGCATACAACCAATCCCGTTTATCAGCTACTTTTGCAGAGAGTGAATTTGAGCTGACTGGCAATTACTCCTGCCAGTATTACAGGGACAAAGTGTTCGTTAGTCAAGAAGTCATTCATGTTGATGTATATCGTAAGTAGTCTATTATGAACAACTGTCATGCTTGTGATACAATGCAGTTACTAAATTTAACATCAATAACGTCACTTGATCTGTACTTAATGCTTGTAACGAAACAGTCAGTTCCCTTTTGTATCAAAACCAACTCACAGAGATAGGTAACTCATAGTGAGAAAGTGTTGTTATAAAAATTGAAACTGCTACGATATAAACTGTGCTGTAATTACTGCCATGTATATTTACATAACTCCTTTTCGATAATAAATCCTATCCCTTACATTTTTTGTGTGATATTTTATACATGACAGCGTCAAATTGAAACCTATCTTTATTTTACACAGAAATGTTTGAACTTGATTTTCCAATTTCAAATGGATAGAAATTGATAGTTAAGCGCTTACTCTGCATGTGGTGGGGAATACGGAACTTCCTTATCTCAGTTGTCTACTTTTCTGACTCACAAACACCAAAGACAGGCGTGGAAAAAGACAGTACTGAAACAGTATCAACTAAAATGATTGTCGTATCTCTTGGAGTATTTTCATTGATAAGAAATATGTTCACTACTTTATGTTGTAGGATTTATCTGCAAAATTCTCCAAAACGTTGACGTTCTTATCATTGTAAATGCCATGAGATTTAAATAAGCCAACGGTACTTATCAACTGGGGGAGGGAAGCTAGGATTATATTTTTAGGGGTGTAAATGTCCAATCCGATTGGCTGGATGATTTAGTCCAGTTAATCTAGACCTGGAAAAATTGCAACAGATATTAAACAACTTGCATAGCTTTCTGGGTATATTGACATACAACATTATCCAAAATCGGCAAGACTCCCGATAGGGTAAAATTGTCAAAATTGCATTGTTATGCTAATAAGTGTTCGCCACTAGCCACTGCACCAAACGACATGGTACAATACATTATTTTGGCACTCGAAAGTTATATCTGTAATATTTCTTCATGTCTTTGACTATAACCTAACCTTGTCACACGACATGATGTATGCTATATGTATGACATATGAAGAGAAGAGAATGAGACTACAGAATCTTGAATAACTTGCATCACATTATGCAAATATCAAAAGTGAGAGCTAAATCCGGTGTTTATAATAAAAACTCTTCTGGGATATTAGATAACATAAACGAATGTCCAAACATTATGAGCATATAGATATATATGGGTGCGTGTGTGCATGGTTACATTCTTCATGTATGCATCACTATAGGTCTATGCATATTCGTCTATGTATTACTCACGCCGGCTTTAAAACCAATTCTTATAGAATCACCAACAGATGTGGAGTTACTTAGGGAGAAGTATTCTGTTCATGCTGGTGAAGATATCTCATTATCCTGTATCGCGACGTCACGGCCTAGCGTAAACATCACCTGGAGTTACCCTGCATGGATATATGTTAAGAAAGTCACCAGAAATGAAAAGATAAATAGATACCTGACAAAAGTAAACTCAACCGTAGCTTTCAAAATGACATCTAGCTTACACAAACGAAATATAAGCTGCCATCTCAGCTATCGCCATGGCAATCTAATACAGAATAGTTCTACCTATCTACATGTTTTAGGTGAGTAATAAAACACATACTGTATATTCCTCGATATATGAATAGGCTGATAGGGAACGTTTCTTTTGATATCTGACAACTAATCGACTATGCAAAAGTCCATAGGTCTGATGTGAATGCTAGAGTTACTCTTTTATTAATCACTATTGCTTCTCTCTTATGTTTTTGTTCCAACAGTTCCGAAACTGAAGACCTATGTAACTATGTTTCAAGACAACAAAGAATTGTTAGTGAAGGACGGAGACGAATTAACTTTAAATAAGGATAAAAGTCATATCCTTACTTGTTGCACTGTGTCACCTACTAAGAACCAAACTTATCCTAACTGGGAAGTTCCACGATCTATTAAACATACCCTAGAGGTCCAACAATCAAAGGATTTCGAATACCACAGAGGATTCAGGGTGAACATTGCTACTTTAAAATTAGAGAGACAAAAATATGTAGGGACCCATCTTATAAAATGTGATTCAGACACACAAGATATGGAAATTGAAATAATTTTGAAAAGTAATGGTGAGATAATTTTCTGTTACTTTGGGGAAATTTTTACAATTACAACTTGTCAATATCAACTTTACAGATATTTTAGTTAATATGAAATACTCTGATACAGTTACCATAATGTAGTTATCTTCGTTTGATTATTGTCATTGTCCTAAATTGTTCGTATAAATTGTTCATATATGTGTATTGAATTTTGGGGCTTTTATCACACATTTAATATCTTTCCAAATTTTGTTCAAACGAAAGTACATGTTGATGTGTGAATCGTTCTTTCGTACTTTTTGTAAAATCAACGAAATAATATACTAAATAAAGAAGTTCTAAATTTCCTTAACCATATTCCAGCTCTCATTTACGTCATTTTCTCTTCGTTTACGTCTACAGATTCCAGAGATGCACAGTTTTATGTCACTGTTAGTCTTGCTGTTACCATCTCAATAGTCGTTCTAAGCGTGACTGGGAGAATAATTTACAGATGCTGCACAAGTTACAGTCAAACAACTCCAACAATAGGTAATAGCATGTTCATTCGGTAACTGACACTTCAGTAAAGAACTGAAATAAATAAATCAAATGCAATACACTCCGGAAAAGAAGTCCGCTGTTTGAAATCCCGCATATCGTTAACACACATTCTAATTCCAAAGTTAAATATTCCGAGTGCTTTAAAGCACTTGCGGGTTGCACGTTTCATAATGTAAACGTTAATTATAGAAGTGATACGTAAGACGTAGAAAATATTGCAAATTCGAGGAACACACTTTGTCACTATATTAATCTTATCTTGCACATAATGTCATTGACCCCAACAAGTTTCAAGTGTCTGCACTTAAACCAAACCTTTTTCTTTTGCCTGCTTATCATTAATTTGATAACCGCAAACTGCAAAACACTACACTTAATTTGGAATAACTTTGGAGTCACAAAGCAACTTCTCTCTTTAATACATTAGTGTTAAAACGAGTTTCCACGAAGAATGACGTGAAGGCACCTGGCAGTTTTCGGTAAGGACATCAACTGCTTTTCTTTTATCAGTTAAAAAGTGCGTAATGAGTTTACATTGAAACATGTGTCTACATGTTATGAGATTATTAGTTTCTTTTAGTTTGACTGTTGAGGATATATCATGTCAATGTCAACCACTGAAAAGGATGGGGGGGGGGGGAGAGGGCAGGGAAGCAATAGTACATGTAAAATCAAATTCCTTTTGATATCTAACAACTTTGTTTATCGTATTTTATGAAGTACTCCAGAATAACCAACAGGGACTTGGGAATAATTTTGAATGTGCAAAATAAAACCATGCTTGAGTTATAGTAAAAATAAACTAAATATTACGGTGAACAAATCCAGTGACGAGAATTCTTGCATATTTCTGTGACATTACAGTTATATATCTGTATGCTTTTAACCTCCTTGAATCATTGATTTAGTTCCAAGGTTTAAGAGTTTCCTATCTGGTGGTCTATGGTAACACATTTCAACAAGATTGCCATAAAGTAAGTGCAAAAGAAGCGCTAATGATGGTTTTCTGTCACTACATGTTTCTTTTGGTTCACAATCAGCCGTTCGTTACCGCTTGTTCCTGGACCTGACACAGCCCAAAAAGATGTTGCGAGAGAAAACCCATACAGAAGTATTGGTACAGTTGCTCTAGTAACCTTCATATTTTTCTTTGTTTTGTTAGACATAGAGTGCTCCAAAATTTCTTTCAGATTCCTTGAAACTGAAATATGTTGATATGTTTGTCAATGCAGTACAATTTTCTATAATCAGATGTGCTCATTATAACTTTTATAATATATTCCTTAAGTGAAATTATCTCTGTTAGAAAAGTGCAAAAAGCGATGATACACAGAGTTCATTACAAACCACCATACAATTGATTCATTACTGTACACCATGATGCTGTTATTGCACAAAATAAATTTAATCTCTTGACTTACAGGTACTTACGAGAACGCTAAAAGTATATGTTTAAACGGTGACGTTCTCACCTTAACAAAAGATGCGATAGAATTCTCGACGAAATTATCGTCGTCGATGTTCGTGACCAGATGGCTCGGTAAAATCCACTACAAAGAAAATGGAGAAGCGATGTCAACTATCATATCATATGGGGAACGTAAGAACCATTTGTAAAGACAACGGAACATCACATGACTCCAGCGACTCAAACTTCTTTAAGTCACTCTCGCTTTTTAATCTGCCCTATTGATCATTGAAAATGGAGGTGTTGGCAATCACAGCGGACGTCTACATACAAACAACGTACATGCAAAATTACCCAGTGTATGCAGTGCAACGCTAAGCCCAAGAGCTCATGTGATTTAGGAGACGATGTGTGGTCTTTAAAATATAATAGTAGAATGTCGTTAATAATGACATCAATCTTTGTGTATGGTAATACATTGGCAGCTGTATATAACAAGCAACGTTATATATCATATACAATATTACAGAAAGCTTAAATCACATTCGTCCATAAAATGGGTTACAGTGCCTTTAACTGGTCTGATATTTCGAGGTCCTACCTCTTCCTCAGAAACCTGAGTAATGGAGCAAACGATATAGACATCCTCTAACGTAAACTCAGTTAAAATGCCTAGATCTCTGTTAAGGTTCCTGATATGGCTATTAATGCGTAGGATTAAGTTTAAGGCTACAGAATATCCCTTGAGCTGTTGTGAAATAGCATTTGTAGTTGTTCAAACTTAGTCCGAATTTCGCCCTCGTTTCGCCAACATATTACATATCGACTGCAACTCTAAATGAAATTGTTACAGTGAAGTATGTAAGTTTTTACTTTCTTGTCGAATTCGCAATTATTAAGTACCAATCAGTATTTTTACCTGTCATTCCTGGGTTTTAAAAGTTAACCAACCTGTCTCCTTTTACATCCCAGCTACTGCCAAGCCTCAACTGCAAATACTTTGGAGTAATTACGTTCGAGTTCTATTAAAACTTTCCGAACACAGGAACATTCTAAAAGTCGTGGGAATCTGTTACGGCAAAGGTAGTGTAAATCAATCATGAAAGATTATAAGTTTAACTACTACCTTAAAAGTAAAACAAAATTTAGGAAATTTGTTTGGGGATTACGTACTGAGCTATATTGTAGTCGACTGCAGAGATACTTGAGTAAATTGTTTGAAATGAAATGACAAGTAGGATGTTTGTTCAATGCAGGAATGAATGTTGTAAAACCTTTTTTTTTTTTATATGTAAGTCTCGATGTTCGTAAGTAAACTACTTGACAACATATAAAATCCTCAGAACATAGTGAATATCACCTGACATTCTTGTTGTCATTTCTTTGAAAAATAAGTAAAGGCCCAAGTAATAATGACTTGCTTACAATAAAAAATTATTTTTCCCTTTCTATAGATACCATACTTACTGCTCACCATTTCAACGATAATATAACACTTCGGTCATATCTGAAGACGAGTGTTAGAAGCAATCTGTTAGGAAGAGACAGATTCGGTTATCTACTGTCAGCGGCTTATGAAGTTGTATGCGGTTTGGAGTTTCTGGCTAGTGAAAAGGTGAAAGTAATTAAAAAATAATTCCGCTATTTAGTGAGAGTTACTAAGTGTGCCACAAAACACACAAAAATGAAAATGATCTCAGAATAATGCAAAACCGTCCCCTTTTGCGTAAATCTGCTATGTGTACCTTTGAAAAGTGGTGTAACAAATTACACGCCACGTTTTTTCCTTTCTTTCAGTTTAAAGTTTATAAGTATGTTGAGATACCTTTCAAAAGATTCAGTTCAGACAAGAACCAAAATTTGTCCTCCAATTTTTCAAGGCATAGAAATAAGATGTTCCATGACTCTCACATTTCATAGTATATAGAAATAAAAAACATAAGTAATCTCTTTCATTTATTTCTACATTAATTTTAGTAAAATTTATGGAGTTCTTACTTTACATAATTTAAGTAAACAGTATACGTAAATTCTACATAATTTTGGTAAATTTTACTACATTTTAGTAAAATTGTTATATACACAATGTAAGACTTACATTAACTGTGTGTAAAATTTTACCTAAAAGTTATGGAGTTCTTATTTTACCGTTACGTTTTGTGAGTGTATAAAGAACAACTATCTGCTCACCGTGAGCTGATGTTCTTTGTACTGCCCATGTACGTAAAATAAGTACATGTCTTATCATGTTCTTATGTAAACTTATATTTCATAACAGATTCCGCCTTAAAGTAGTATGTTAGTCATCTGTCTTTTTTGGCTAATTAATGCAAAGCCTAACAAATCCTTATTCACGTTCTATTCAAGACATGCGATTGGTTGGTACGCTGTCCTGTGACCGCCTGTTATGTTTCAGTAATAAATGGTGTGCCTTATCTGTGCACCAACAAAAATAAGTAAATATCAAAAGTACTAACAAACGGATTCGAAATTGTTTCTTTGATTGCCACAGAACTGCTGAACCAGTTCCCTACCATGAGTCGAAGTAGTACTTTAAAGAAAGAAAGTGAAAGACTGTACAATAATTGCCTTTAACCTACGTTAGCAACATTTCCAAAATGATGATCTCGTTGTCCCTATATTTCAGTCTATTTTCGGCGTTACATCTTTATTGCTTCATTTCAAGTGCATATCTAGTACAGTTTTTAAAGTGTGTAACTTACTTTTATTTTGAAACCCATTTGTTAGAAGTGTTACTTTCCTTTCGTAACTTTCTCTTCAATCAGACAAATTCAAAAGCGCTGTTCATATTCTGCATGTACAAGTTATGCACAAGTTGATTTCGTATTGTTACACTTACGTACAGAAAGGGTACAATCATACATCATTAAACTGTTTTTGTATGCTAGATTTATAAAGGGATAAAAACAAAAAGGAATAAAAACATTTGAATGACTACATGTCTGCAGAAAGTGATAACTCCTGATCCCCCCTTGACTTCTTAATAAATGTACTTGTGATGAATTTAATAAATAAAATTCAAACTAACCAGATGATTAATAGTTTTGCTTTTGTCTGATAAAAGGACTGGACGACTTTATGTGTACCCCAAGTCAGGAATTTCAAATATGTATCTTTTTAGGACATTGATGAACTGAGATACAAAAATTGGGGCTCTGCTTTCTCATTTGAAATGCTAGATGTCCCAACTGTTTGTGATATTACTATTGTACTATTCGAATTATTTTTTATCTCATCGTCCTATAAGGGGTAGATGAGATTTTGTAGTCACTTGGCTAGTGGAGCTATATATTGTATAGACTTTGAATTCTCCTCCTTTGATACATTCCTCACAATTTGAGCTGCAACCTACTTATACCCAACCGAGGATATGTACTCATCTAGTAATAGCGTTTCCCTGTGATCGGGGTCCGCCGGAAAGACTTTGGAAACTTGATATAATTATGTACAAATGAGTAGTCACGTTTGACGTTAGGGTTAATACATATTAAAATACTACGCGTTGGTCTCTTGAAATGAGCCAATAGCAGCGATCGAACAATGAGAGAAAATAATGGTACCTAGGCTAACTTTCACCCTATCACCAGATTTGCCTACGGCAGAAACAGGATATCGATAAGAGAGGCCTAAAACAGTTGAAGGAGAGCAGAATATTGCCATGATAGTTACGTAACTAATTAGTCGTATGTCCTTTCCCAAACATCACTCCCGTCATTTCTCACGATGGCCGTGATTGGCTTCTACCGAATTCGGTAGCGAAAAACAATGGTTTAGTTGAAAGTTGTGTGCATAATTAAAACGAGTGTCCAGAGTCTGCGAGGGCAGCTATCAGTGGGGGGAGTAAACACTCTTCCTGAAGAGCAGTACAGTGTGGATGTTCAGAGGTGGCGGAACCAAGATTTACAGACACTTTCCCGTCCAAGCAGACTCTGCAGAGTCTATATATTGTACTGTGCACCCATGGGAGAATGGTTGCCATGGGAACTCTTGGAGTGGATGAGTAGCGACACCCAGGGGTACCCCATGGTAGAGTGACCACGGGTGCAGGGAGGTTCTGTTGGTTGGTATAAATGAAAACATGTCCGTGCCAATATGTGTGCGTGTGTGCGTGGGTGTATATGCGCGTGTGTGGGTGTATGTGTGTGTGCGTCCGGACCTGTCCAAATTGTGGTTTTTTATCTCATCGCCCTATAACGGCTAAGAAGAGATAGTGTATTCACTTGGCGAGTGGAGCTATATATTGTACTGTGCAACCACAGTATAACGGTTGCCATGGAAACGCTTGGAGTGGATGAGTAGCAAAACCCCAGGGGAACCCCATTGTAGAGTGACCCTGGGTAAAGGAGGGTCCTGTTGGGTGGTATATAGGAAAACGTGTCCGTGCCAATGTGTGTGCGTGTGTGCGTGCCTTTGTTTTCAGGTGGGATCGAGGGCCGTAACACTAGATTTTAGGTCCTCTGTAGAAAATTCAATAGATTTCTACAGTACTCTCAAGATTAACAATAGAGAGTCTATTGTTAAGGTTAGGGTTGAGGAAGAAAAAACAAAAGAAAGTTCAATGAGGTCCTCGGAATGAATGGAAAACAAAGTTGCGTGTGTGCGTGTGTGGGGTGTGCGTGTGTATGTGCATCCGGACCTGTCCAAATTGTGGTTTTTTCCAGAACAGTTTGAAAAGTATATCAGCGATTAGGTTTAAACTTGGTAAGGTTGTGCATGATGCCACTATATCCAAGATTTTTTAGTTGTATGGTAAATCGAGTCAAATTTGTTGACTTTTTAGAAACAAAAAAAAAACAATTTTGCCCCAAAATTGCTGTTTCTAGCATATCACGAGAAATATTTGAGCATTTAATGCAAAATTTTGAAAAAACTTACCTGAGAATGAAATATTTCATGGTATATCACTTTTGTAGTGAAGAGAGTGAAATTTGCTGATTTTTTACCAAAAAAAAAGCCAGTTTAACCTCAAAATTCAATATCTTGAGAACTATTAAACCAATTAACTTAAAGTTTTGTAAGTACTTAGTTCAGAACACATTGTTCAACATAATATTACTGTAATGGTAAATCCAGGTAAATTTGCTGATGTTTGAGAAAAAAGCCAAGTTTGTCCCAAAACTGGTATTTCCAGCATATCTTGAGATGTATTTGAGTATTTAATGCAAACGTTTGCAAAAACTTACCTGAGAATGAAATATTCAAGGTATATCACTTTTGTAGTCAAGAGAGTGAAAAATATCAGTGGCAAATACCCATGTGCAGGCCCTGTATTGAAAACAGGTATTGAGGACTTTCTTTTCTACAACTCACTTTCATATAACATGATATAAAAGAAATCAGTAAACTTTTCAAGGTTTTCTGAGCCATTTAATTTCAACAGGAAACAGAAGCAGGTTATGTGAGTTGCATAAGGATGTTATCTCAAATTGTTGCAAAGTTGACTATTTCAATTCAGTGGATAACTCTTCAACATCTTATGTCATAGCAATTAAAAAAATATTATGAAGGTAGGAATTAGCTAGTTTTTGATTTCTTGCCTAAAAAATATTGTGGTGTATTTCCCCAGGTACTTTTAAAAGTACCTTTGCACTAAATAATGGATTTTGTGGTCTGATGTACTGAAGCAGAATTGGTCAGCAACACTAAGACTTTGTTTACTGCAGTGACGATGACTTGTTTAGTAACATTGTTTAGTAACAAATAAGTGACCAGATAATACATTCACTCTTTATGATACTTCAATTCATTTTAAATCGGCGTCTAGTTGTGGGTTACTGAATATGGACAAAGTGACACTTGCGGACTGATATTTTTACATGAGTTCTGAAGATGGTTATGGAACACTTTATATCTATAGCATATTGAATCTCTTGAAATAGCCTGTCACTCACCACTACTGTTACAACTTTTATCGATTGTTTTAATTTACTTGTCTGTCGGAAGACAGCTCCTCATCATTGTAATCTAAAATATGTTTGTTGCCGTCAGTCCGTGATAACTTTTGCTTCGTTTTTGCTAATTGTAGTGTTGTCACCCTTTTCTGTGCGCTCAAAGGATTCTCGTTGACGCTTGCAAAACTTGCAAATTATTTGACTTCTGTGACGAAGAGGACGCTTCGGAGGTCCTCGAGCAGTTATGTGTTGAGAAGGTATGTGTTTGTTCACATAAACGAAATCTGATGAATAACAAATCCGATCGGCAAGATATTGATGATAAATAAAAAAAATGGAAGTTGGTTAAGTCGTCTTAATGATTCTTCCGATAATTTATGGCACATTGCAAGAAATCACTCTAGTCAACCAACCGTATCTTGTTTAGGGTGTTCAAACATGATCTACACTGTAGTTGCGCAGCTTCAAACAGCTGTTCCTCCAGGACAGCATACATAGAGATCAGTGGAGGCACGGCTACCTAAACGTGATGCTCAACCATGCACTGACATTATTCTGTAGTATTCTAGAACACTACAGTGTAGATACAACTTATCTGCTGCATCAGTAGCTTACACTCAGTATTCTTATGACACTAACTTTGTTTGTGAAACTTAGTGTTATAACCTAGTGTTATAACACTATATGCAACTTTCTCAGGGGTTCACTTTGTCGAAGTATTTATTTTAACTACGAAGTATTTACCCAAATATATACATGAGCAGGTTAATACACGTTTGTCTTCACACTAACACACTAAACATTAACAAACAAGCAAGACGCCCAGTATACCGTGCCTAGAAAGCTTTATTGTAACCAGGGTAATAGTGTTTGTTTTTCATTAATGCTTACTGTAATTACCCGAACAGAATGGCACGTTGTCGGGGTAAAACATATTAGCAACTACAACTTTACAGTTAAACTATCTTTGGTACAATGAAGCCTTCAAACATTTAACACGATAAAGACAACGCTGTGAATATGATCATATGTATGAGATAATGTGGCATAATACATACTCTGGCTTATTCCAAGAAGTACTGTAGTATATATCTAGAATGAAAAATAAACAATACTAATGAACTGCAGCAAGATACTGAAATTTATCTCGGATTGAATTTGTGTACTATTTTGTTTGTGGAAAATTGTGGGCTATGATTCTAAGATACCAAAAAATATGTTGTTAATACATTTGTGTTTGTAATTATTATTCCATATTAAAGTATGCAAGAAGACATAAATAAAACTACACAAATTCAGTACAATGCCATTCGTATTGTTGTCAGTGGAAACTAGTTATTTCCGTAAATTAGACGCTGCATTTTAAAGTTAATTTGTTAATTACTCTTAATTAGTCACTCTCCCTTGCTGTACATCTCATTTGTCTCTAATGCAGGATCACGGGTTCACTTCGCTACCCCCAGAGTCAGTGTTTTTGGGAGAGTATAATCCAGCTAGTGATATATGGTCTGTTGGTGTAACTATTTGGGAAATATTCTCGTGTGGTAGGTATCTTAGTTTCCCTTTCTTCAACTTTTACAGCTTTCTCATTCTGTGTGGTTTAGAAAACTTGAAACACATGACAGGATTGTTTGTAATAACTGTAATATTACCAACCGTAATATATTCCTCATGTAATGTTGCGTAGACAGTTTAATATGTTTTCCTATGAATTTAAAATAGGTGAAACACCGTACCCCGATATTTGCCTGACAGACTTTGAGAAGGTGTTACGTACTGAAGAACGTCTGTCAAAACCAGTCAATTTACCTGATGAACTGTGAGTATAATTGCAACCAGAGCGCAGATAGATATACATGCACTGCACAAAACGCTACTTCGAGGCATAAGTGCGTTTACTGGATTACTCCATTCATATCTGAAAGCTTTTTCTATCTTTTCAGGTTTTTGGTATCTCCTCTCTTAATCTTTCCTTAGTGATTCTTTGTGAATAACTGTATTATCACCATTGTATCGTTTTCTTTACATGACATAAGTGGTGGTAATTGTTTATAGTTTACGTTTGTAGATTTTTTTCTATTTTGAAGTAACTGTCCCTTTATCACTGTAACTATTTTACACTTTTCTTTTGGTTAATAAAAATACGTTTCATTTCTTGATATTTTGTGAGTAATAATCTCTAAGTAATACACTAATGACGTTTCCCTCCTACGTTTTTTTTTCCTTTGCTCAACTGTAAATAAACACTGTGAACCATTCCAATCCTTTGGAGTAAATAATAGACCTACTTCCCACTTACACCATTTTACAACTCTGTCCTTGTCTTTGTGTCGTTATATTTTTCATCTTATCAGTAACGATTTTGTAACATGTTTGTGCAATATAGCCTACAACATACAACTGCTTAGACCATTGTGAACTGAGTGGTAGACCTTGAAATGGTAATCATTGATTTCCTCAATTAACTTAGTGTGCTTTTTCTTCTCAAAGGGGTATTGATTGTTGCAGTTTTAGTCAACTTTCCAAAGTTGTAAATCCTAACATATTTGTAATGTGCTTATATTAAAAGTTACAGAAATCAAATAATTTGTGAAGATTACAAAAAATTAATGGTTATTCTTTTGAATGACGTTGTTCTCTCCTGTAAAGTCTGACATCTTGTCTACTGAGGCTTTCATGTTTATACAAAATCGTTTGATGATTGCCCTTATTCGATTCCTCGTTACAATTTTTCTGAAGATTAATAGTTCGTCTCTTTTTCATTAGTTTTTGGTTAACGAAGAAGTGTGACTCACTGCAATCACCCACTAATTTGTTCACAATTAGTTGAAGTTAATTAATTGAGACAATTTGTTGTCAGCGAAACCATTATTAATAATGTGATACATATCAAAAATATTTTAAAAGCTAACAATTCAAATCAGGATTAAGTTGAGAAAGTTAGTTGAAGAAATCAATGATTCACTTTTCAAGGACTGACAGTGGTTTAAACAGTTGTATGTCCTATATATTCCATTGCAAAAGGAAACTTTTGCAAATAAAGTGTTTACAACAAACTGTTATTCCTGCAATTTCTTGAAATATTCTCTCCTAAACGCTCAGGACGTTAGTATTATAGTATCATTGTTATAACGTCAGTCACATACTTATGACTTCTCTTTACATAATGCTTTCATTTTTGAACTAAAGATTTACTATCATGGAAGATTGTTGGAAACAAAGGTGCTCTAAACGTCCTACAATATCAGAACTGATCTCAAAATTGAGAACTGTATCATCTGACGTTTTGAAGCAGGTATGTTTAAAAAACGAATTCCATTCTGTGCTATAACTTAAATTAAAATCTATTTGAAGATTTATTTCATAGCGAACATTTGCGGAACACTGATTCAAGGTTGAATTTCTTGTCCTATATACGATGTGATTATTTAGTTAATGCAACGATTGTTAGTGTCCAATGTGGTCCAATGTGTCCAATGACTTCTTTCATTTCATGAATGAACACATTATTACCTGCCTTTAATTTTATTTAAATGTATTTCTTTTAAAAAACCATTCTAGTACATAGCGTACATGAAATACATGAAGTGAATATGCGATACACACGTCCGGGCAAATTAACTTACCCTTGGACTTATGTTGTAATGAAACATAAATGGAAAAATATTCTGCGTAGCAGCCAGACACAGCAATAATGATCAAAGGTAAAATCGTAAGGAAACATGCCTACGGGGGTTTGGTGTTTGAAGGTGTAATAAAATCTATTTACTTCAAGTATTTTTTTAAAATCCTTTCCTATAAATATGTCTGCAATTATTAATATTATTTCAAGAAGCTTGTCCTATATCCAATTTTGTGGCTATAGGACAAATATTTTGATTGTGTTATTCAGAGATGTAACTTTAGTGTTTCAGTGACAGGTATTTGCAGTTCCTGCTAACGATCTTTTCAAAACAACAGCCTATTGCCATGATATTCATCACGATGGTTCCGTTATTGTTTTATTTGGATACTTATATATTAAGACGCACTTCTGTGTCGTTGCTTAGCGTTGTAAAGTAACTGCCCTTTAAGGCCTGAATTATTCTTCTTCTTATTGTTGTTGTTGTTGTTGTTGTTGTTTAATTTATTTATTTAAGTTACTTTCAACTTTCTAGTTGTGTTTCGTGCGCAGATACAAAACGGTTTGTTACTAATTGAAGACTTAGAATCGGTACAGCCAATGAATCATCATCGACAGCAGATCAATGCTGAAATAGAAGTTCAAGGTGCTGTTTGCGAGGGAACAGATTTCAGTAGCTGTGATGAACAAGTTACCAACTTAGACGTTTTGCCCGTCTCAACAGAATCTGACAATCACCAGCAGTACAAAAATATCAAGGTGGTCTAATCACCTTCTGACATTCCTGTTCACTTTGTGTGCAGAGAATACTACAAACCGTGCGGTAGAAGGGAAGTGAACCAGTCACCGAGTGAATCCTGCAGGGCCCCCTGTGATTCGTATATCTGTTTTTTTTTTTTTTCGATTTTGGTGTGAACGGTTCTATGTCATTACTCACAGGCCATTGGATCTGCGTCTGCTCCACTGCAAAACGCAACAGAAACCGCATTTAGTGTAAACGGACCTGTTCCTGCTATGCCCGTCTTGTCTGGTGTTTATCCTCCCATCTCTAGACGTAGTATACAGGGAGGAAATATTGTACTTCGTTGAGCTGTTGAGTCGCCAAAAGTGACATTTAAATGGTAGCCCACTTTACAGCCATTGTGGTCTTCAACCGAAACTTGGTGGGTCAGTGTTCCTTATATGGTATACAAATTACATGTATATAGATTACCCACTGGAGTTAAGTGGATGACAATGTGTGTCCAACTGCGTGTGTGTGGTGTGTGAGCTGAGAGCACCCTGTATTAGGCTAACCTCACCCGAATGATGTGTGTTTATGTGTGTGTGTGAGGGTGTGTGTGTGTGTGTGTGCACAAAGGAAAGTCTGTCACGATCTCGATCTCCTCCCGACGGTAAATCGGATGAACCTCAAACTTGGTGCGCCTTGATATAAGAGGTAGTTTCCTTCCGACTGGTGAAGTCACGAGTCAAAGGTTAAAGGTCACAGGTCACAAAATTAAAAACAAAGTTTTAGCATTATCTTTATGTGGGTATACCATAAAACAAATTACCATATAGGGAAAGGAATGGGTACTATGCATTTTTTGTCAATATTAATGGCAGCACGCGGTCAAAGGTTACGTGATTAAAGTCAAATTGGCGAAAACGCTCTGAAAAAATGTGTCACTATCTTTTCCTAAACGGTTGAGTCTGATGAACTTCAAAGTTGGTAAGTAGGTCCCTAATTATGTAACATTATGTCCCCCATACTGATGACATCATAAGTCAAGGTCAAGGGTCATAGGTCACGAAAACGAAAAACACATTTTAGCATTATCTATATGTGTGTGCTCTATAGGTGTTTACCCTAGAGTTTAAAAGTGCCATATATGGAGAGGATACAATGCATTCTTTCAAACAATGATAACGTCACGAGGTCAGACGTCACGTGGTTAAAGGTCAAATTGGCAACAATACTCTGACAAAGTTTGTCACGATCTTCTCCTAGATGCCAAAGCCTGATAAACTTCAACATTGGTGTATAGGTGTCTGGGTATGTGACATAGTATCCGCCTGACTAATGACGTCATTTGTAAAAGGTTACCAGTCAAGAAATTGAAAAACTCATTTTAGCATTATCTGTATGTGTAAATATACTAGAGTTATAAAACTTCATATGTAAATTAGACAATAGAAGGATTTTGTTAAAAATTAATGACATCACGAGGTCAAAGGTCACGTAGTTAGAGGTCAAAGCGGCAAAAATGCTTTGCAAAGGTATGTCACCGTCTCCTCCAACACGTTAAGTCGGGTGAACTTCAAACTTGGTGGGCAGGCTCCTGGGTACAAAATGTAGTGTCCGCTCGACTGATTATGTCACAGGACAATGTTAAAGGATACGATTACCATAGCGCATTATACAGGGTGGTATGTGCTGGTAGTACATAGTGTCAACATGACTTTTATATTGTTGCCTATCCATGAATGTGACACGGTGTTTCAACCTATGCCGTCATGTTCTGGACTGAGAGATAATGTCTGGTAGCAATGTCATTCCCCGTGCGTTGATAATACCTTCACACAGTATATCTCTACAGCGTATATCTGTCGAAGAACTCTCACACTCACAGGAAAATTAGGGTCCGCACACAACAAGTTTTCCATTTACTGTTACTGTTAGGACTGAGAGTGAGACAAAATATGTTCAAGCTTTCCTCGAAATGTATATTCAATAAATCTGCTACTGTCCTTATACAAAATCAATCTAATTAGTAGGTAAATTCCACAAAGCATGTCCCTGTACTGTACAACGCTCTGTAACTAAGTACTCCGAGTAAGTATGTATGTGCACTGCACAGTGAATACACGTACAGTGAACCACAGCATGTCCACATTAGTACACTAAATAAGAGCAAACTAACTAAAGCAGGCATTGCTGCTATGTCAGTTGTTATTGTTATTCATTTAGTCTAAGTGTTTCTTTCTGTTTCGCGCACTTACTTTGTTGACATGATGTGAATTTTCTTTTCAATGAAAATGCTAACCAAAAGGAACCAAATTCCTTTCTTTTTCGTCCTTCTTTATCAAAATCTCATTTGTATCTATGAACAAGGTTAGTCAACTTTGGACCTGTGTATTAACTGCAGCATAATGCACGATCGGGGGTAAATGCTATGGCTGGATGCACTCGACTGACTGCGTGCATTTACCTGCAGTTAATACGCGGTCCAACGTTGATTGACCTTTTAATGTATATAGGCCCAGTTCACATTCGTACAAGAACTCGAGATGTTTCGCACTGTGAAGAAAATAACGAGCCACGCAGAACATCTCTAAAGTGACGGCGCGTTCAAATCTGAGGAATACTTTGAGGCCCACGCATTTTCTGGGAATACGTTTGACCCACAATTGATTTCTGCATGGGCGCACATGTGTCCGTTCATGCAATATGCCGTTAGACACATACGCGGTGTACTGCAGTACTAGATCATCAAGTAACTTGAATATTCAGCACTTCTATCTACAACAAACAGTTTGAATCACTGATGAAATATACAGCTCAGCGCACTTCGGGCATGTTATGGGTATGCAATGACCATGCAAAATGATAGGGATGAGATTTGCAGCTCGATGGATTGCCTTCTTGCTTCAGTTTGCAGGCCATTGATTTCAATATTAAGCGACAAACTATCCATTCTCCCTTTAGCTGTACCTTCTTAACGTAAGCGTAGCCTATTAATAGCACAGAACGATGTAACAGAATAGAGAGAAACACCTAGAGACAGCATGGTCAGGCTGATAAAAGAAAGATGCATTCAAAGTTAAACGTACACCCTCTAAGCCACGTAAACCCGGTAAAATGTCACTCTCATGTAATGAACTTGCAAGAATATCTCTGATTGTTCGTTAAAAAACAAAAACTTTGTGAAACTTAAGCATTTTTTTTTTTTTCAGTCAGTGAGGGGATAAACATGTTCGATTTGCTGGGTGAGTTTTCAATTTATTGTTAGCAATAAGTTCGTAGTACAAAGAATCTGTATATATCAATGTAAATGTTGGGTTTGAAGTTTACGTCATCATGCATTAACTGCAGATAGAGGCTGTTGGGGATTTAATTATAACCTATAGTCATCGTAGATAGTTTTGCTTGGCCCTCCACGCTTTACAGTTCGAAAGAAGGCCTTTCTAGTATTTATTTTTAACAATAGCAACTATTTAAGAAAACCTTTTCCAACACGTCACTATTTTCCATTAACCGCTACAAAAAGGTACAATTTATTGTTTACAACACGTTCGTAGCACACAGCATCTGTGCAAATTAATGTAAGTGTTGACTTTTAAGTTTACTTCATCATGCATTAACTGCAGATAGAGGGTGTTAGGTATTTAAGTATAAGCTGTAGTCATCGTAGATAGTTTTGCTTGGCTCTCCACGCCTTGCAGTTTGAAAGAAAGCCTTTTTCAGTATTTAGTTTTTAGCAATTGCAACTATTGAAGAAAACCTTTTCTAACAAGTCACTATTTTCCATTGACTTCTACACAAATTTCAATTATTTGAAAGCCAATCGATTATATTTCTATATTCAATAATACCAATATAAACAAAGTATTTTTCAGTTTAATGGTTTATAACTAATTGTAACAGTACGGAATAGCCAGCATTTCAACTATTAAAAGTATAAAAGCATTTTTTTTTTTGCCTACCATATAGGGGCATAAATGCGACGATTGCAAGTGTACCATTGAAAAAGCTCACAACACTCAGACGATAACGTTCAAAATCGTAGAAGCGCTATTTTGCATAATGTTGTTGAACACTTTGTATAATAATATGGCCAATCTCTTCCCAAAACGTTTTGACGTTGGAACCATGTGACGCGATACAACCCTCAACAAGCCGTTCTCCACCTTCCCAGGAAAAACCGTCGTTTGCTTTGCAGGTGCCCGAGCAATATTACTCCGCTGGTAGTGGAATCAAACGTAATGTAATTCTAATCGCTTTTATGAAATATACGTTAGATTTTTCGCAACATTCTTGCAAGTACCTAAGTCATACAATACTTTTTACCACCAAAACCTTTGTAGAGCTACATATGCTTTGGATTCAATATTTAATACACGAACTATCTATTCCTTTGTCTCTTCGTACACTTAAAATTCTACTTTCTTTTTGAATGCCTTAAATAAAATGGGGACATCGCAATGTATTGTAGTAAAAAGTATTTCAATGTTGAATGGAGTAAATGTGTAACAGTAAATACAAGCAGTCGGTTTAGCCATGCGACAGATTTTGAGATGCCTAGAGACAGAAAGAAGACAGAACAACGAACAAAAGAGATGATTCCTATTTCTTAAACTTCCACATAAACAAAAATCAGAAAAATCCCTCGTTGTGGTTTTTTAGTACATGTTATTCTATCTAGCCAACTTTATATTAAAATGTCTGCAGTGGGTCTACTTCGAAACGTGTCTAGTTCTCATTTATATTATCATAATAATCAGCTGCGAGAATCAAACAATGGTTAATCCATATCATGTAGAAACACGTTTATTGCGTTAAGTAGCTAACACTTTGGACAGGTCGGAAATTATAACCTTCCCTGTAATACACTTTCTTTAATAGTCACCATTTACCCCACCGTGTTCAATGCGTGGGCGTTCCGAGAAATTATTTGTCAAGTTCATAAAGAAGATAAATCTGAACCTGTTGGGACTTTTATTCATGTTAACGACGTTCCTTTTGAAAGTATTCAGGACTTTGATGTTTATAATTGGCCCAGTGGTGAAGCAGGAAATACAGCTGGCACAACCAACGCCGATATGAAGGAACTACCGTTAACATTTTTCTACATGGCACCTTCCCCGTCTGTCGGTAATATACTTGTAAGGTAATGTTAAGTAACATTAATTTAACATTTACACGGAAGAAATTCAGTTAAGCAATTGTCTCCGAAGGGGTATTTTCTAGTTCAAATTATTCTGTGACATACCTATGATATATGATATGTAGATATTTGACATACCTTATGAGGGGAAAACGATTCTTAATTTGTCCTGTAAATACAATCATTTTACATATGATGTTTTACAAGTAAACACCCTCAAGTTTTTGTCCAACAATTGGACCCTATTGCTCGTCAATAAGTCATTTTCGTAGGCGGTATAGTTACACCTCTACTACTTTTGGTTTTGTAAACAAACATATCAAATAAGTTTTGTTTTTAATTGTAAGCAAATACATTTTTCCAATAATATGAATTGCATCAAACCACTTGCAGTGTGTTTGTGTCTCTTTGAGTTTAGTACGTCAATTTACATATCACAATCAACGTAAATCATTGTTTAGTTTACAATTCGTTAATCGCACTATAAAGCAAACGACGTAGTACTATGAATATCATGGCAATATGCATGGGAAAATACTTCAAAGTTGATATAGCACTCAAAACACCCTTCAAAGAAAGGAAGTTTAACAGGAATTTTGCTTTCTGGTCGGTTCAGATATGTCCATATTAAGTATTTATTGTTAAGATGGATGAGTCACAACGCTGTGGAAATGTATTTACTTTCATAAGTTTAACGTATACGTGTGAAGCAAACACTTTATAAGTGCGAAACATCACATAAACTTGTTTACAATTTGAATATTTTAAATGTTCGGTGTTAGTAGAAGGTGTGCATAGTGAATAAAGGAATGTATTCCCTCAGTGGTTCAGAAATTACTCAATGGAAATATTTCAAGGATGACTAACACCGAAAGGTGTAACAAATGGGAAAAAAATGTATAGAAGCAAGACTGTTGTCAAACAGTGGGTAAAATGTAAAATATATTTACAATTCCTTAAAAAAAAAAATTGTCTCGCTTTTTAGTTTTGAAAAATGTCTCCAAGTCATACTCTTTTTGGAAGTTAAGGTTATTACAAGCATTTTCAATGTACACTGCATAATGAGCAATTTGTAAATAATTGAACGTATTTTGTGAGTCATTACTGTTCTATGAACTTAAACGTCACTAGTAATTCAGTATCCCAAACAACTTTAAGTACTTTTTAAAAATATTTGAAAATTTTGCAAAGTTTTTTATTCAACATTTCTCATGTAGTCGCAAGTAGAATTTAATAATGAGATCATTTATGGTATGCCGAGTGTCCAATATATGGAAAATCTAAGAATATCGATCCGGATAATCTAAGATTGTCAAACGATAATATTGGATTACCGAAACACAATCTTGAATTATCGGTCCATCATCTTAGATTATCGTTGATAAACTGGGTTTTCCCGGATAATTTAAGCTGATAAATCGATAATCCAGATTTATTTTTGTCATATTTAATTACGTGATTGAGGATTTAAGAGATTATTCGAATTTTCAAGATTCAAGATCATTCAAGATTATTCGAATCTAAGAATAACTTGAGAACGTGGAACAACTTCATGACCTTTAGCATCACCAAGAAGGGGTTGTCGGGTAAATGGGTTGTTTATTGTATTTTTTCCACCTGTAATCATCAGTATGTGGGTCAAACTAGTAACTTAATAATTCTTATGAATGTTCACTAGTTGGGCCTTCTGAAATAAAGGCGGGTTAAATTTTTAACATTGCACTGAGCTTTACAAGCATCTCAAGATACATTCCCGTTCTAAGTTTTAATTTCAAAGTTTGGACATGTTGCACACTTTACTTACTATTAAAAGTGATTACTCTCTTGGACAAAAAGGAGAGAGAGTAGATCTGAATTTCGATTGTGTCTACCCCAACTTCCTTAATGTCCATGATGGTTTAAATTGCGATGCTAAAAGGAGTCGACTATGCTGACTATAGCCTTTTCATTCTTGTTCATGTGTTCTGCCTTTATAAACTCTAACGCTTTTTTTTCTTCCTTCTTGTATATATCTCTTTCGTTAATGTTTTACTTCTTACCTTTAACCACTATTGTCTAGTTTTTTTTTTCTCTCTGATAGTGCCTTTTGCCTTTTTTTCCGTATTGTAGCATTTGTTTTTCGTCTTATTACTTTGGTTTTCTGACGAATATGTGTATGTATATAACATACGATTATGGGGCTGTCTAAAACCACGAAGTGGTGCAGCTCAAAATGTGTCTGCTAAGTGAACGTCACTCTGTAAAATACTCTATGGAGATAAAAAGCCTTGAAAAAGGTTAATGGTTTAATGCTATAATGGTAGAACGTAACGAAAGGAATCCGCTCAAGGGGGTAGACTGCTTATATTCTAAAAGTACCGACCTAGGGACGTTATTGGCTCTGTCGATGTTGCAAAATGGTATGAACTTAAGAGGGTAGACTCGTGGCATAAACTGTCCAGTCAGATCGTCTAATTTGTTTTGAAAGTTTTCTTTGTTAAAACAAATAGGTTTGTAGCGGAGAGCCTTGCAATATATTATACATTCCTTGGTTAATTCTGGGTGGAAGCTATTGAAAGGTATATAAGTATGTTGGTCTGTGCGTTTAGTAATGATACTTGAATATCCAAAAGCCAGATGTATGCCAGATGTTGAGCATTCGTGCGTAAACTTGATTGTGAGATGGAAATTGTTTACTTTGTCAACAAATCTTGTCAGTGTTCGTAAGTCAAACGTAAACAATGTCATCAAAATATCTAGAATACATTACTCACTCGGAAACTGCTCTTCCGGGTATGCCATAAATAGATTTGCATAAACAGGTGTCCTTTTGGTACCCACAGCCGTACCATGTGTTTGCAAGAAAACCTGATTATCAAAGGTAGAAAAATTGTGGTCTAGAATGAATTTGATCAGTTTCTTTTTATCAGATATGCAGTCGTAAGAAAAGCCGTTTCTGTCGAGGGACACTTCACATGCATTTTCTTTGGTATTTTTTCTTCCGGCTGTTCCAATCTCTTTCACTTGCAGTCCTTCCTTATGCATGAATCATTCACCTTAATGGGGGGGGGGCAGAATTCCAAGACTATCATAGACCCCTTGCCCCAGCTGATGTTGGATGATCCTAGCTTATCACTGTTACTATAGCATGATTGTAAATTCCAAAACGAAAAATAAGCTTGAATTAGGTAAATTGGTTTATTGAAATGATAATCGAGGATTTTTCGCATGATTAATTTATCAATATTATTTTGATAAACTTGGATTGTCCACAGATGAACTAGAATTTTTGTAATGTGCTAGACAATCTTGGACTTTTGACAGTGATCTTGGATTATCGGCCTATAGTGATTGACTGTTGGTCGATAATCTTGGATTATCAGTTGATAATTCAAGTTTATCAATTAGTTTACAGTCTACGATTGTTGACCGATATACTACATTAATTTAATAATCTTGGATTATCGGTCAATTATTGCATTATCGACAATCTTATATTTCCTCTTTATTTGAGAATCGACTGCCATAAGCATTCCTCAAACATCAGGCGGCGTCGGTATTGTTTGACCATGGAGCTATGGTTTGGCATACCTGCCGGTGAAAAATTGTTGTTCACATTATTAAGACCTAGTCACTGACGTATTTCGAGTTTGCAAAAAATGAAACCCTTTGGGGCAACCATGTGAAATGGGATTGAAATAAAGATTGATAAATAATGAAACATTTTTGCATTCTTAACTTCAGTTATTAATGACAAAAATGTATTTAGTCAGATGTTCTTGTTTTTCCAGGGACATCCCTATCCATCTCTAACTGTTCGGGTGACATTATACTGCCGAGTTCTCAGTCAATACTCATAGTTGATGATCATGCCTATGTTACTTGGTCTATGCCCTTCAGCTTGGGGAAGCTTCTGTGGATAACCCCCCAAATCCCAGCAATTTCTTCGAAATCGGACAAATACCGAAGACGGTTGTCTACCTTTTCTCCGCTGGGAATGTGACAAACACTTGCAGGTTTAATGTTACTGTCAATGACGGTAGGTCTCGGCACATATTGTAGTTGCTATACTTTAATCGTTAATTATATTTGAAGTCATGATGTCGTACATTGGAATCATTATTCAAGAGCCATTGCTGGTTTTATCTTAGATTCGTAAAACGCTATCACGGAATTCTCAGCTCAATAAACTCGCACTGGTTGTGGTGGCCTGTTTTTGCTTTTGTAGATGATGCTTTGTTTTTATACCAGACGGGCTGAATCAAATTTATTCCATATCGCAAAACCTGGCCCCTCCTAAAAAGCAATTTAGTCATTACCTCAAATTCTTTCCATGAGTCAAAATTCCATCATTTTATATTTACGAATTTGAAAATGAATAAATACATGCTCACTGTCTTCACATACAGTGCATTTACTTTAGATTCTGCATCCAGGTAATATCATGGTTGCAGCTAGTCCAAAATGAGTGCAAATACTAGCGGCGTAGTGCGCTGAGCAATCGCATGCTAAGGCGTGCAGTCCAGGGGTCTGCATAATTGCCCCTGATATTGTTTAAGAACAACGCCCTGGTAGGGATTTAGGGGAAAAACGCCTAAGGAAACTTCCAGGTTTCAGTTAATATTTTCTTTAGCCATGGAACTCTCTCGAGCAATTGAAACGGTAAGTGTCTGAGAGGTTTGTGTCCACGAAATAAAGCTGAATCGCTGAGCTTCGAATACAACTGATCCATGAACGAAAATATCACCTTCATCCAGAATGAACCTAATGACATATGTTTATGCTAACTTCGATTTCTCACGTAACGACAAGAGTAGGATACGGGGATTTATTCCTTTACAAACAATTACAAATTAGGTAAAACCAGGAGTTTTTAGACATGTTTAAATGTTGCGATTTATCTACATCGTTGAAATAAAGTTTTAGTTTTACTTTTATAGGATTTTATCATTCCAGCAAGTTGGTATGTCAGCAGATAGAACAACCAGACACCTTTACGTAGCAGACGATATGTGATAGCTGCAACGATGTCTGTATTTTTGATAACCGGCTGTGAAATTTTAATATTTTTTTTTTATAAAAAAAGAGATTATATACAAACAAATGTAACGCTTTCTCAAGATGCATCAGTTTTGTGATGAAATGTATCTGTAAACTAAGCTCTCTCTCCTTTAATTTGATTTATATTACAGATGACAGATTATAGTACAGTGCGTATATTTTGTAATTGACATTAAACGAAAAGGAGAAAGTACCTACAGAAACCGTTAATTTCAACTTTGTTTTTTCCATGAGTTGGAAAATATCTAGCAAGAGTAAAAATTAATAAATTGTACAAAATGAGTATTTTTTCACTTTATGGTAAATGTTGAAGGGAGATTTGGTAATTTCTGATATATAACTGAAAAAGAGAGCAATCCACGGAGTTGCGTATCTCATCGCCAACATGCACAATTGATTTCAATACAGGGCCTTCACATGGGAATTTGTAATAGTTTATTGCTAACTACTTACAAAACTGTAAGTTAATTGATCTAATAGTTCTCAAGATATGCTGAAGATACAAGTTTTGGGGCAAAATTGGCTTTTTCTCTCAAAAATCAGCAAATTTCACTCTCTTCACTACAAAAGTGATATACCATGAAATATTTCATTCTCAGGTAACTTTTTGCAAAATTTTGCATTAAATGCTCAAATACTTCTCAAGATATGCTGGAAAAGCAATTTTGGGGCAAAGTTGACTTTTTTCTCAAAAATCAGCAAATTTGACTCGATTTACCATACAACTAATACATCTTGTACGTATTGGCATCATGCACAACCTTACCAAGTTTCAACTTAAGCGCTCATATGCTTTTCAAACTATCCTGGAAAAACCACAATTTGGACAGATCCCGACGCACACACACACGCACACGCACACACATTGGCATGGACACGTTTTCATTTATACCACCCAACAGGACCCTCCTGTACCCATGATCACTCTACCATGGGGTACTTCTGCGGTGTCGCTACTCATCCATTCCAGGGTTTCCATGGCAACCATTCTCCCATGGGTGCAGAGTACAATGTATAGCTCCACTAGCCAAGTGACTACAATATCTCATCTAGCCCCTACAGGGCGATGAGATAATAAATGGACTAGTTGCTGCTGAACATAGCCATTCAGATAGTCACGTGGATATTTGTTCTCTATCAGAAGCATTGCAACTGTTATAATTGTACAAGGTTGAGTGTGAGGATCTCCTACAGCATAAATATATAGTTGTCGTTCAATTTTGTGTCGAAAAGAAAACGAATTGTTGATTTGTGTATCAAGGGACATTCAAGTACCGCATAGACATTCAGCGTCTATGTGAAACCCTGTGTTTATATGCCACACATATATCATGCAAAACAGGCCATTGTAGTTTTTTTTATCAATTATTTTTGCGTTCTTGTTCCCTAGCTCCCTTGTGAGTAGGATGTTACATCACCTGTTTGTAAGAGACCAGACCTTTCAGCACTTCACGAAAAAGTCTAACATGACTATTGGCTGCTTCCAGCATTAAGCCTATCTCTCCAAACTTTTTGTAACAGTAACTGGGCGGGGAAATATTGGTAGCATTTATTTCCTTATCAAAGCAGAGACAAAATAGAGGTTTTCAGGCAAAATCTACAGTGGCATTATTCCGAGCAAGTTTTTATATTATTGTATTTGTGAGTTCCAGCATTTGGTACAAGAACAAATAGTGCTCCAGTCCTCTCGAGCTGTCCAATGAGCAGTCAACAGACACTTACCATCACCCAGGAAACTGCTTCTACTTATACCTTCTTCTACGGAACTCCTATCTGCGTGGACGCCGAAGATGATCCGGACCCTGTAGCATTTTGTACACCGGCTTCGGGTTCTACTGTCAGCGTGGGTGTGACTACTGTTATATGTACCTGCACGGATTCTAACAACGTGACAGTTTTTTGCACCAGTGGTTCGTTTCATTAGAAACCGAAAGATGATATATACACATGGTCATTCGCAACTCTTATTCATTCAACCATCCCTTGCTTTTAAACATCACTTCGAAATATCCCATTGCCAACCAGGTCCTTCCTTCGATAAGTAGCAGAATTATTTACACTGGAGAGATCTCCTGTCAGACAGCATGATTAGATTTTCTCCATATTGCTTATCCTGATTAGAGTCAAACGTAAAACTATACGAATACATTCCCAACAAGAAGAAAGATCCTGGTAGGCTCAAGTTTGCAAATCACCGTTACTGACAGATGAAATAACCATTGACATATTATTTGTGAGTGAGACTAAGCAACTCTGGATCAGAAGCTTTCTGCTGGTAACGGTAACTTTGTAAATGCTAACATTGTAATACTTGCTGTCAGTGATACAGTATTTTCCCACAAAGAGTCAAGTGACTAATCGGCACCATTTCAAATTTTATGGCGTATACCACTTTTTGTCCTACAACCCTTTCATTATGGTCTTATCTACACTACTGCCAGTTGGGGCCAATGTATCAAACATGCGGAAACTAGCAGTGCAAACAATTTTAGTTTAACTGCAATATTTGTGCATTTGCAAAAAAATATTATCGTTTAGCAATGTTGATGTTTCGCTTCCATATTCCCATATGACTATATCTTTGTTAAAACAACCAGTGCCAACATCGCTAGATCGTGTTTCAGAAGATATAACCAAATCTATGCCGTGTATGAATTGACATGCTTATCTGTGAGTTAAACTGAGTATTTCGACATCAAACGAGCTTATTTCTTCTGTGGCATCTGAGCAAAGTGTCTCCAAAAGGGACTACTACTCTGTCATATTCTCTGGTAAGAGGTCCATTCCGGAAACGTGTAATGATGATTTAAGCTTTCAAGATTAATTGTATGTGAACACAGGTAACGAAACTTAGGTAGACTACTCTTCTGGCTGGCTCTAAAAAATGACTCACCTAACAAGACTTTCCTGAAGCCATGTAACTACACAGTCTCGTTAATACCATATGTGACGGATATTCAAACATCCTGAAACATTCATTGCATATTTATTGTTTCTCATACTGAGTGATTTTTAGCTGAAGAATTGACTGCAGTGGTGTTCTTTGTGCAATCCGGCTTAGTGAAAGCACAATGTATTTGAGCAAAGTTTAGAGGAAATGAGAAGCTCCAAAGATAGACCACAAAAGATATGAGAAAGTGTCCGCAGTAGATAATGATTCTGCCTATAAGTTTCAATATGTTTCTTCATCACAAGTGTGCATGCAAAGGAAATAGAAAGGGGTACATGGGGTCAATACTGGAGGTAGGTCCCACAGTCAAGAAAAAATAAATAAACGCAAGTTGGTACTTACATGTGCAATGGTAAAAACAGGTTCCAAATATGGCATACAATCTACTTTATTCGTTAACCCTACGGTATATTCCATATGCCAAGGAAAAAATTCAAACCTATACCTTGATTTGTAGCGTAAAAGTTTAGCTTGGAATTAGTACAAATTTTGCCATAACAGAACAGCAGCCTCCATAGTAGGAAACTTTACACTGGTGTCAAGATATCTCAGCTTGCCCACATCCCTGACGTTTTATGACATCATTGCAAGTCATGAATCAAACGGTACAAAGGCAAGTAATTTGAATATAACACTCACAACTGTTTATATTATCTTCATTCCAGGTGAAAACATCAACATTCCTTAAAAGGTTTCTAAACTTCCCTTGATATATGCTTAGCGTTCCTGAGACGGTGTTGTTGCTTTATCTGAAAGGAATTTGAGACTAGATTAGGTTAAGATAGATTTTACTGATTCACACAATGATTACAGAATTCCACAGCATTAAATTTTCAGAAAATGATTAAAGATTGTAATTGTCTACCACAGGATATTCTACTTTCGAGTGATAAAAATACTTTTAAGAATATTTTTTAACAAGCAAGATATATTTCCTGGGAAATAACGTTTCATCCATTTAATGCTTTGTATTTCTGGTTGTATTGGAACAGGGAGGTGAAATTGACAAGGAGATACAACAGGAAGGTTAGTCAGTGTCCTGATTCTCTTTGATTGTCTTCAGTGTGATAACTTTCAGTTCATGAAGGGATGACAGCAGCTGATGACAACAGAAAACGGTGCCGTTTTACTTTTGTGTGATGTATCTTATTTCGAGGGACATTAAAGTAATCTTCATTCACACCTGCTTCACTGCCGACAGTCAGCTCAAAACCACTGTCTCAAAAATCAAAACCACTCGCTATCTCCTAGAAATCAAGACAGATTGGTTTATAAGAATAAGACATAGACCTTTGCCATGTGCGAATTACGAAAACGGTCATAAGATTATATTTTACTGGAGCAGTTTATCAATTTTCGCTAACATTTGCAACTTTGCATAGGATGGATCCATGTTCAACAAGTTACACAACATGAAATTGCGATAGGAGCGCATCGGAAGTTGGTAACTGATTTTCAAGAATAAAGACTGACAGTGTTCCATCTGTAGATATAATTTTCCGATCGGTAATTTACAACGGAACAGACGACATGGACCTTTTATTTTAAATTCCTAATACCCTTTAATCCCATTGAACTTGTAAGTGATGAACAAAAGAGGTGATTTTGGTGGTCAAAAGAAGCAGTTTCTGTCGTAACTGCACTTCTATGATTGGAAGGCTATATCATGCAGGTTAATTTGTGGGAGCCTCTGGTCAATTTTGTTACTACACCAGTGTTAGAAAACTTCAGACCAACCAAATGTTTTGGGAGTTAAATATATTTAATCTGGTTGTTTAATCTGTCCAACGTGCTCTGCAGTCAGAGGCAGTTGGATGAAAATGCACCAGTACTGTTGCTATTGTTACGCTTTTATTTCATCAAAGAGAAATCATTCGATCGACCAGTAATACTCCACCCTCTATGTCAAATTGTCCACAGGAGGACGTATTTGTCAGTGGTAAAGAGCCAACGTTTTTTACACAGCCAAACTGTACAGATAACGAGAAAGGTATTCTCCCTGTGTTTTGCGTACCACCATCTGGAAGCACATTTCCCTACAATGTACCTAGAACCGTAAATGTACCCGCCAAAACTGAATCACACCATTCCAACACCACGAGTATATCAGAAACATTTCCATCGTTAAAAATGTTATGTTGCAAAATTGACTTTAGTTTGCACGTGACGAAATGATAAAGACTATAATTTTTTTTTAGCATATTCCGTGAAATATTATCATATTATGTGGACTTTTGAATTTACCTGTTTTGTGACCTTTCTTCAACAATGTTTTAGATATTGGTCCCTGTAGCAACAACGCTTGTCCTAGATTTCGTCTCTGCGTCCGTGGTTCCGAGGAATTTGCGTGTATTCGCAGTCTCTCCGAAGGTATGTTTATAGCTTTCTGTTATTTTGATAATCACATAATTCCGAAAAGTGACAGAGTTAGAAATACTTAAAGCACCAAGAAAAATATCAAATAATTGTGACGGTATTATGTGTTTTTCCTACTCCTTTCATCTCTCTTTTGGTGCCCTGGCGCTGTACATCCTTTGCATCTTGCCTTGTCTGATCCGTCTGGGTTTTTCGTTATTGCTACATCTCTTGTTTTGCGTAGGCCTATTTCCTTGTACATATCACTTTGTGCATATTTTGTTCAATATGGAATAATGAAATAAAGCTAAATCTAAAAACATTTAATTCACGTATTAATAGGTTGTAATTTAAATATGCCATAGTGTTGTAAACATGTCCTGACACTTACTGGGTTGACTAGAAAATAAAGAGGTACCACAAATTGTTAGGCATCAGTTGCATGATTTGGAAGGTAATTATAATTTAGTACTAAACTAGGCTATTGGTTATATATGCATGAATAAGCTCCGTGTTTTTCAAGGTAATACAAGGAGTGATTTACAAGCTCAGCAATTTTTTTGTTTTTCTATTTCAATTAAGGTTCTCTACCTCCATTTGTGGCTTGTCCCGAATCCTTCTCCGTGATCGCCCCAGTTGGAAATACGTCTGGTGTCGTATCCTACACTACTCCAATGTGTAGGGCTTTTGAGCAAACAGACTTCATATCTCAATGTGAACCAGCAAGCGGATCCGTCTTCCCAGTCGGTGTCAATACCATTACTTGTTCATGTCAAGACATGGATAACCTGAAAAACAACTGTACATTCTTCGTAACAGTTCATGATAAATTTAAAGAAATATAACCCTAGATAGATTTATTTGAGTAAGAGCAGCTTTCATATAAATTTTCTAACCTTTGTTGTTGAACATGTATACTGGCAATTTTGTAAACACTATCAAAGAGCAATAAAGGTAGCGTACCTGCATCAGTAAAATAACACTTAAAATTGTGGCACTCATGACCTATACAATTATAACATAAATGTCAGAACTCTCTTCCGTTACTTTAAAGTAAGGGACTTTGAAGTAATCACTAAGTAGTTACTATTAGTTCAAAAACGTAACTATTATTTATTTTCCCAGTCACAACGAATGTCATTGGGATGTATGCCAGACATCGTCCCATCGTGCAACAATCTTCTTTCAACAACACTCGTAATCTAATTTAATTTTTCACTGCTATAGAAGTTGATTTTATTGGTAGATTTTAACATGTTCCTTAAATTTTCTTTCAGTAAGGGACCCTAACACACCACCTACTTTGACCAACTGCCCAAGGAATTTAGTGACTTTTAAGCCGGAAGACAGTCCTACGACCGCCTTCTATGACTCTCCAACAACCTGTTCAGATGATCTAGATAGTTTCATAACTCCCAAGTGCACTCCAGTTCTCAGTTCACAAATTCATCTAGGAACTATTGTAACCATTGTTTCCTGTACATGTGAAGATACTGGTGGCCTAATATCTGATACATGTACATACTTACTGCAAATAAGTGGTAAGTAACAACTGCTAAATTTTAACTTGAGATACATTCTACGACCGCTATCTTTTTGTTTCCATGTTGTTGGTTTCTTAGATCTACCAGGAGCATAAACTTTTGAGTTCATTCTTATGGTGTGATAAACGAATACTTCTTAGCGACAAATCTTATCAAGTCTGACAGTTTTATTATCCTGTCTGTGTTTGCTGTTTCATTTTCACAAAAATCTTAAAGTGAGATAAATACTTGTGAGAAAGACCTCAAGTTTGTGTGCTAGGTCATGTTAACTTAGATGACTTCAGTGGCTGTCCATATGACGTGCTTTTTCTCTTTTGAGAGAGAAAGTTGAGTATTATGACTCATACAGGAACACGATTTAACAACTTGAGGACTGCACGCCATTCACCTCGGGATAGATCATGTTAGAAAATAATGAGTTGAAAGGTGGAATTGAAACACTTGTAACTTCCATAGATTGCGTAGTCGTCTATGGCACATGCCATATCCGAGATGTCGGACATGACATGTGGCGTTATGTGCAATATGATCAATAGTGCACAATACTCCACAATTTCTTCCAATTTGCATTTCAAAAAGTACCAGGTGGAAATATGAACCAATGACAGCACTGGAAACTGTCCAAAGTAATTAGGGGCGTCCACCCACATTGAAATGTGCGGGGAGAAGTGTTTCATGACAACATTCGTCAGAAATGTAAACAGAAATTACCATGTATGAAGCCTGGCCTAAGGGCAAAAGTCTTGTGCGCGCACTGCAGGCAGGACTATCTAAGAGGCTCGTCACCGGGTTGGCGCGGATCGTACCCAGAAAATTTTGGGCTTTACACCCCCCCCCCCCTCCTCCGGATAGTCGGAAACGGAACTTCTCGGGTATTCTACGCTCCACGTAGCCTGACTTGAGACTTGGGCTTCCATGTCTGCAATTTCTCAATTAACGAGAAATGAGAATTATGCAAAAATAGTAGTGATTTGGATTGCTCTTATCTAGAAAATTTACTTTATGGTAAGTTTCTAAATAGAAAGTCAACCGGGTTTTTTTTTCTTTTTGAGGAATTTTCAACTAGTAGGTGAGCTTAGACAAAATCTGGTTATTGCAGTAATTTTTTTAAACAAATTATTCTAAATAACTGTAATCGACAAGAGTAAACTCTTATCGATTACAGTTATTTATTAGTTCGATACAAAAGTCGATGATTGTATGACAAAGTAAAACTCGTTCTTCTACCGGTAAAGTTTGAAAATTATAGCCACATTGAAGAGAAAAAGACGCCATACAATAGTATTTTGAAAGACGCGAAAAGTATGAGAAGACTGGTGATTGGTCTAGATATGTGAGAGTGTTGTAAGAGAGGAGGTGTCCCTATTCCCTTTTGAGAAACTTTTCACCGACTATAGACAAACTCATATTCAACTATTGCAATAGTTGGTTTCTAATTTTTTTTTCATCAATCTTCAAGGGTTAGGGGACTTACTTTGGTTCCGACGGCCCTGAGTATATATCGAAATTTCATTCAAATGAACGATTACAAAGAGAATTTTGACATCTGTTAGTTTTCCTTTATTAGGGTTATATGAAATTTTGTTGATGTATTGAGGGGGAGGGAACGTGCCACAATCTTTTTTATTTATCATGGGCGTGGAATGGACGTTCCCCTTTTATTTTTTGGACCGGATTTCCCTTTGGCTAGAAACTCATTATTTCAAAACATAATGTTTAAGAAATCCTTTTTAGGAACATGTTAACTAAAATGAAAGCAATTACAAAATCAATCATGGTAAATAAGAGTGTACTATACAAAATTAAAATTCGCTACTTGGTACTTGCCATTCGAAACGTTAACGTTACTCCATGTTAAGTACGGAGGTGTTACTGGGGTAACGTGCTTCATTAATTTTGAGCTGCTTCGAAAGAAACAAGTACGCAATCAACGGATGTATCCGTCGTAAATTAATCTCGACTAGCAAGTTAAGTCAGTCAATCTATTACCTTCCTTTATCGAACATTGGGCGGGAAACGCCCGAAAATGTTGGCATTTAGGATGTGTAGATGAGTCTAACCTTGGTATATGAACACATAAATTAGTCACGCAGAGTTCCCATGTGACCATTTATCAGCCTTATTGCATCAATCATTCACCAAAACTTTGGGTGATATTTGTCACAATGTCTTCCCTTCTTTTAAGACAATTGAGCCAAAAGATTGCTCTTTTACGAAATGTGAGGGATATTTGATATTATGTCCCCGACCTATCGAGATGTGGGGGACAGTTTGTACTATTTATTCATGTTCATCTCCATCACACTTTGCCATTTCAATCCTGAAAAACATTGAGTCCGCGTTACTCACATAGTTAAATGGTAATGGTAATTTAAATCAATGAAGTTATGAGATCCCATGCTTAAAATGTAAAACGCAATTTCACTACTGAGTAAAACTCCTCCAAATTCTCATTCATATCCTGCATTAAAATTTCTATCTTTAGATAGATTTGTAGGCTGGTTGTAAATTTCTGTTTACAAAGGATCGAATTAAACTGAAAGCTGTAAAATTTATCACGAAAATATTCTTACATGGTAACATATCACTAACGTCTATATAGGCAAAGTACCTTGTCATATTCTTTGAGCAGAATTATGTAACAAGAATTTGTTTTCATTGCAGTAGGAAATGCATCTGTGGTTGGTGGTACAAATGAATCAAATGCTCAAGACTCTAAAGGACTTCTGGTGTTTTTTATTGTTGTTGCTTCTGTTTTCCTGGTTTTGTTAGTCATAGTCTTGTCAACAACCTTGATACGAACTCTTTGCCAGCAAATACAAAATAGCAAAGAATCAACAACATCGTTTGGACTAAACTCAGATAACCAGCAAAAGGGTTGAAATGAATCTGATTACTCTCGACCAAGTGACACTGCTTACTCTCGCGCCTTATACAAAGATGGAGATGTCGCAGTGTCTTCTGAAAAAAACTTCAGACAATCAGCAGCGCGCCTCAGAAAACCAAGCTTACTCCCTAGCGGGTAACGATGGTTACTCTCGGAATATTTATCAAGATGGAGCTGCTGCAATCAATTCTGATGATAAGCAGGAAGACGAAAATTACGATACAGAAGTAACAGGATATCAGCAGAACGATCATGAAGTTGGTGGAAATGAAAGTAATGATAAAGAATGAGACAGATCCTCTCTAAAGGCGGTGCCGCAAGTTCCCCTCCCCACCCCCCCCCCCCCCTTCTTACTTTCTAGAGTAGGATTCTTTATAACGTAGGAAAAGAAGTACCCATACTCTATTAACTTAACATGTATTTTTAAGGAACCCATATTTTTTGAAAACTCAAAAAAATCTTTTTCAAAAAAGAATAAATAAATTTTAACTGCAAAATGTCTTGTCATTTATGTCTACATTTTCTAAGTAATGCGAACATTCCTTATTTTATGTAGGTAGTTGAACATTCCAACGCCATTTCCCTTGCTGTTTCCGACATTTACTGATTTCGTCACCGACGTTCATCCCACATGCTGTCCCACACCTCCTCCCGTTATCACCCCCTCCCCCCACCCCTACTCTTTCTTTAGGATCCTGATAAAATATTTTCCGCCGATTTTTACTATCGTTAAATGTCACTACTTTTAAAGTTAAGAATCCAGCGTGCTGTGAATAACATGTTATCCCAATAATTTGATTTGACCTGTTATTTAAAAATACGATTGTTGAAATACGATTGTTATCATTGTTTTTGTTTATTTTTGGCCTCCCTCTGTAGTCTAATAAATTAACCGAAGGTATTTTATGTGAAAGTGTACGGTAACTGTTGCCATAATCTTAGATGTTTAATGGTAGCCTCTCATCATCATGTTAGTGGGTAAAAGATGACTTATCAATTGAATATAACAGTCATTCTCGTTGTATTTTATTTTACATAACTAGCGTGCGAACGATATTAAAGTAATAACATATGTTAACAGTCCTCGGTGAATGGGTAAATGCCTATATACAATTATTAGTTATAGTTATTCCACCCTTGTGTAGTATGTGTACAATATTAAGACCACATCTTATCATTTAAATCATTCTCGTTTTTCTTCAGCGATATCGGAACCTTAGATTGTATATGTTAAAAGTATACATTAAGCAATAGCTAGAACTTCAGATTGTTTATGCAATCGCCAAACTGCGGAGACGTATGAATATCTGCATTGCTTTAATTAAAGTGATTGAATCGGACATCGTACATCCAATTAGATGTACAGTAACTATGTTTTACATTACCTCGGCATATAAAAACCATATGCAAGGAAAATGCTTCAAAATTTGCGAATGAACAAAATGAAAAATTGCACTTTACAATCAAGGAAAGACATGCTTTTCTTTGTTAGCAATCTTGGATGTAAAAGAAGGAAGTCTCATTATATAATTGTCATATATTGTAAGATTACGTCAAAAAAGACTTTGTAACTTGTATCTCAGAAGTATAATCTATCAAAAATAATGTTATTTCTTAAGGAAATTCTCGTTAGTATATATGTATGTGGTATCCTTTTTCAACTTCCCTTTCTACTATGAAACAATAATTGTTGGAGTTTTGGTGGTGACAATGGTACGAATGGAAAACGTGTGTTTAAACTATTTGACTAAAAAGCTATCGGTCTATTATCACAGGTTTGAGAACAATTTATATGTTATAGTCCTCCTTCAAGTAACAGTCCTTTTTTTCCGTGCTCCACTAGCTTTTCATCGCATTCTCGGTCAAAATAGCTTGAATTTGTTATGAACTATGAAGAAGAAAATCAAAGATACTACTTTCAACGCGCAACTTTACTAATGTCTAATCATTTTAGCTACCTTGCTTTTAAAGAGACGCAGGAGGTAGCTGCTGTTGACTTACTGCAAAAGTTTAACAGGGAAGGAAAAGAAGACATACACAATGAAGAGCAGATGGTGATTTAATCCTCTTGTCGGAAGTAAGAATGTAATGTACGAAGAATGTGAGGCATCGTATGAATTCATTAACTTGCTATTGGTCTTAGTTTAAGATACTGGAACACTAAAACTGAATCGGCTTGCACCAGCGCTAACAGGATGTAAAGTTACACTGATGATGCAAAATATTGTTCTTAATTCTACAACATAAACTACAATGATAACTTATTCAGACATGTTGTAACCATTGCGAACGAGTTCAAAGCTTTTAATGCCAACTTCACATTTCTTGAAGAATATAGAGTAAAAGGACTAACTTCGTATTGTTGTCACACTATACGTTGTGTAACAACTCAAAAAATAGACTATACATTTACCCAAAACCCTGCAGTATGAAAAAAACATCAGGGAATACTTTCTACTAGTATGAAATATTTTTCTTTAATTCTAATCGTCTGATAAAAATAACATGCATCTGACTGAATCCGACCCCACCCTCACCCCAAAGAAAACATGAAGTAGACTTCATAGGATGCAATATATTGCATAAGATTGCGCCCAAATTCTTTTTTCTATACAGGGTGAATATAAATCACAACAGTTAATGATCAGGTCAAGAACATAGGACCATTTGTCTGGAAAGAATGAGGCACAAAAATATTGCACCGGATTGTGTTCCACGTTAGCTTCTATTTGAAAAATTTCTCAAAGCAAATGGGGTCCTTTCTCCAAGTGGGCAATCACGTCACCCACCCCCCCCCCCCTTTCAATCGAAACGTCCAAGAGTCTTTACTCCTCTATTGATATCATTGGTGGCCGATGAGCAAAACCCTTTTCATACAGTCCAGTACTAAGAACCATCGTTAAATCCACTAAGGAAAACTCCATCTATGATTCCCCTTACTGGATATCATGAACGCAATGGATAAAGCATTTTATACGGCTAACTGAAGCTTTCAGAATACGGAGAATATTTTGTGTCATTGACTGATCATAAAAACCGACTGTTTGTTGTGAACATATTTTTTGATCAATGATGCTGTTCTGAACGAAATTGTCACTACCTGCTTGAAGAGTTTCAGAACTAAAGTAGAGACAAGAATTGCTCGAAAATGTAGTATGGGTACACGAATATAGAATGCATTTGAATATAGGTATTTCAACCTATGCAACCACTTCTGAGCTGAATGTTTACGTCTGGAAGCAATGCCTTTTACCGTGTGTTGATAATACCTTCACTCAGTATGCAATTCTTTTCTCTATACAGAACTAGTCGAAATGATGTTTGCTCACTGTGAAAAAGCAATCGAGCCTTTCCCCATTTTCGCTCAAAGGCGGATCCACAGTGACGGGCGTACGGATATGAGGAATACTCTGACACTCATGAGTTTTCTGAGACTACGTTTGACGCACGCTCGGCTATATTTACGCACATGTGTACGCGCATGCATCTATTTGTGCCGTTCGACGCTTACGCGTTGTATTGCAGTGTTATATCATTGAACAACGTAAGTATTCAGCACTTCTATCCAGTAATCTGAATAATTGATGAAATATGCAGATCATCGCACTTCGGAAAGATGGGTATGCAAAACAAAATGATGAGATCTGCAACTACGTGGATTGCCTACTTGTTTGCAGTTGTGGGGGTGGTGATTAGGGAAGGAGTTTGGGTTTTTGGCTTTTTTATTGCATCTGGGATTAAGTGTTTATTCACTTGTTTTACTTTACTTTTTCACAAACCTTAAGTATCATAGCTTTCTATTAGAACTCCTGAACTGTATTTCATACTTCACTATTTTGTCACATTCTCATGTTACTGTATATTTTACCACTTGATATTGTTCAAGTGAAGTTTTCTGATATGACTATGATTGCAAGTAGTAAAAGCAGGTTACATGAGAGGAATCCCTGCCCCCCCCCAAAAAAAAATGCAGCAGGGTATATCAATGAATGAAGAAATGGTGGGGCACAAGGTCTGTTATCTCAGAGGAATGCTGCAATAACCCTATTGTTAAGACCCATCCAATCATATGATACCGTCCAGCACAATCGCGATTTGTGCCTCTTATCTGGTCTCTGTGTAAGCACAGGAAATGATCATGACCCACAGGGAGGCGAAAAACTACTCAAGTGCAATGGATCCCCAGAGCTCTAATGTAAGCTGACAGATCCTAAAGTTTCCAAATTTAGAGATCAATATAAGCAGTTTAATATTGGGATTATCTGGTAAGTTTCCATTTAAAAAAAAAATCATACATAATGTTGACGATATATGTTACTTAAATTTTGTCAGCAGGGTACATGCTGGGTGTCATTATGAATATTGTTGCAGTTACTTAAACATGACCTACTACTACCAAACTAAAAAGAACTGAGAAATCAACGACCTGTTTTATCAGTTTGCCTATTTGGAATGTGCAACACTTGGTTTGTGACAAAAATGGCCTTCTCAGGGTGTAACCAGTAACCATGATGTTAAACAGTGATGGTTGTCTTTGGTTGCAAACTTCTGTTGTTCTGTTATGCCTATCGAAGTAATGCAGCAATTGGGAGAGGTTTTAATTTTCAACATCCATTGCTATTTGTTAGGCCAACATAGCAATGCGTCAGTAAGAGTGAAGACGTTGATTTTTTTATGGTCACCTGACCTTTGTCTTTACTGTTGCAAATTTACGCAGTCTACCTTGTCATCTCGTCCATCTTAGCCATTCATTTATTTGTTCACTTTCATTACTCATCTAATGTGAATTTTTGTCATCCATTCCATGTACCTATTCTCATTTTTATTGGTAGCACTGCTTCTCTCGCAGATGGTTTTTCTTTTCTTTTATTGCAGCTAGGAAATTTATGGTGTGTGAGTTACGTCTTAGTTTTGAGCTTGTCTATCCAAGGAGGTGCAATTCTAAATCGCACTTCCCTGGTCTTTCAGATTAGGGAGGTGCTAGCACCTCCCTGATAATAGTCGTCCCGTCTGCCAAGGTGAGAGGAGTTAATTTGTAAACAAGATCCGATCTCAGTAAGTTGTCACTTTGATTTGTTTTGGGTTCTCGCATAACACTATTAGTTTGTTAATTTGTTCGTCTATTCTGCTAGGTATGCAAGAGAAATAAGAATTCAGTTTATGGCAAATTACTGTTTCCTTTTTTTCGGCTTGTGTTGCTTTTGCGGACTAAACTTGTTACATTAGTATCACGTTTTGTTTTTGAAATGTCCATGTGGTTCACACTTATTTCAATAGTGCTCCGTGGTGTGTTAATCTCTTTTGATCCATGAATCTGTAGGTCATGGTATGTAAATACTTTCTAAATAGCTTGTAACCTTTTAATATCTCAATGATTACTTTCTCTCTTGACGCTGAAAGAGAAAAGGAAAGTACAAATTATTGACCTTACAAGGACAAAATACAGTGAAGAGGCTATTACCATCTGTACTTATAGTGAATCTCATGTGGAAGCTTGCTTATGATTAGTGACTATTGTTAAAGCTAGATAAAGAATAATGATAATAATAATAATCACACGGTACCCAATTTATCATTGACACAATGATAATTGTGTCAGAGAATAAAAAACAGAAAATAAATGGGCGAAACTATTGTTTTCAGCTTGACAACAATTTATACAATTATGGAACACAGTAACATGACATGATAAATTGGTTACATTTGTACCTCCTCAATAAAACATTAGTAGCGTGAAATTTACATCGTTATGGTTTCAGTTAACAGCCTGTACAATCTTTACTTTCAATAAAGTACTTAATAACATTACATCATTATACTTAGCAAAAAAAAATGTAATTTGGTAAGTGAACAACCTATATGAAATAAGGATTTAAGTATGTTTGCAGCAACATATGAGAATGTATTAAAACTTATAACAGATACTAAGGATAGTGCTCTATATTAAAACTAATCAGAACATCAAATAGGAAATTCACGGGTTGCTTTAAAAAAGAATGCACGCACTGAAACTGCCAAATCAATCTTTCAAAATGTCATCATTCAACGTGACTGAAGAACGTAGATTCAATGGTCAAGTGATATGCACTTCATGCAATGATGATGCAACAGATGAAACATTTGGAACATTAAGTTGACTCTTACTTATTGTAATTGACGATCTTAACTGTGTTTTGAGCCCACTGTGAGCATTACAAAGGCATAGATAGAGTCAAGAGGTCATTGACGTTGATATCTATCGTTAGTTTTCAATCATCAAAATGTTGATGTAGATGTACTGCATGGTGTGCAAGATGTACTGTACTTAACCTACCGAACGTAACCTTTGGAACGAAATAGCGAACACTGAGGATAGTAGAAATATTGAAAGTAAAACGTTTACAGTGTGGTCGTAGCTATTAGTAATTTATATTATCAAATTGTGTAATTAATATCGCTCCTTTCTTGTAACAGGTTCTATTCCGTATATTATTATATTCTTTACACAGTGAGTAGCAGAATAGTGCTGAAACATTGCAAGCTGAGGTTATCTTTTTTGTTGTTTTTTTTTTCAAGCAGTTTTCCCTTGCAAAAACTCAATATACTTTCTACACTTTATGATTGAGTTAACTTGACATTGTATTTTGCTGCATTTTCATAAATCAGTTCAAAATTAGTGGACGCTCTTTCAAATTAGTGGGCACTCTTTGTTCAGCATGAATTTTGTGATTTCGTGAATTTCTTACTTTACTAAGACCTTGAATTTTTATGTTTCTCATACACTTATAACTCGTTAGTCTTTTAAAGTGAAGACGTATGACTTGTCAGTCCAATGAACCTTTTAATATACTTTGAAATGCTCTGCAAATGTTCATGTTCCCAACGTTAACCCAGCAGTCCTTGTGAAAAACATATTTGGTAGAAGGTATTTCTTTTTTTTTTAGTACTTTGTAATTTACACATATCAGGAGCAATTGTTTAAAGAATCCTGGGCTTAATCTTGCAATTTTCTTTTGTTTATTTTGATTAGGTTTTCTTAATTGTGTTTCTATGTTATAATAATGTTTTTATTTTAATGCTTGATGTGGTAATATGTATGCCTAGTTGCTTGCCGAAAGAAACATTGCCGAAAGAGATCTTTCCAATATATAAAATGATATATATTTGATGCAATTCCCTGGTACATGTTTTTAAATTCTGCTTCTCGTATTGTAAATTGAAAGACATGTGAAAAAAGGGAACCGTACATGTATTATTCACTCATTCATTATTTCAAGACAAATGTATTAATAATGTATAAATATACAATCATGTACTATGTGCGTCTTTATTAATCATGTATTAATGTTCATGTATGTGGTATTTAAGTATGTAGTCTACTAACATCAAGTATTTATGACATGTGAATCATTCATTGGAGCATTATCAATGCATACTACACTATGAATGTCTTAATCGAATATGATTTTGACGTATGTATGTATTCATCATGTATGATATACATATGTAATGATGTATGCATATCACATGCATGTATTTCTCATGGCAGCTAATTTGACATCAATTCTTATGGAACAAGCAACCAATATGGACTTTCTTAAGGCGATTTATCCTGTTCATCCTGGTGAAGATATCTCATTATCCTGTGTTGCCACGTCACGGCCTCCTGTAAACATGCATGTTAAGAACCTTATCACAATGAAAAAATAGATGGATGAATCCCAAGAAGGAACTCTTTCAAAGTAACATCTAACTTCCACAAGAGAAATATAAAATGTTCTCTCAGGTTCTTTCATAGAAATCCAATGAACTGTAGTTCCACATATCTTAATATTTTAGGTTAGTAAATAATATTCTATTACCTTTTTAATGGTTAGTTCCTTTTAAGATGTCAGTTGAAAGGGACTAGTTTTGATATCAAAGATAACGGGGTTTTTTGACATCTTGCAAAACTGGTAAAGAAAACATTAAGCTCGTCTAGTGTCGTGCAGATAGCATCACAAGTGGATAGAACATAAATTTTCTTTACTGGGCTTAAATACACATAGCTATTTATAAATCAGTGATCAACATATTTTCTACTTAGGTAGCTTCTTGCTACGTGGGTACGCCACCATATGTTTGGTCCTAGCTGCAAACTGAACAGTGATTGCATTGTTTTGGCAGTTTGAGTAAAAAGTTCTCGTTTAAATGTTGAGGTCATTCCTTTGCAAATCGTTGGTTATTTCTTACTTTTGCTCTGAAAGCTCCAAAGTGAAGATCAATGCAACTATAGTCAAAAACAGCAAAGAAGTGTTAGTCGGAGAAGGAGATGAATTAACTTTAAACAATGATGAATATCATATCCTTACTCGCCGTACTGTGTCACCTACTAAGAACCAACTTATCCTGACTGGAAAGTTCCAAGATTCCTTGGCACATTCTTCGGTACAGAACTCAAAAGCTTTCGAGTACCACAGAGAACTTGAGTACCACAGAGGATTCAGGGCCCACATTGCTGCTTTAACATTAGATAGATACATAACAAGGAATCATCAACAAGGAATCATCAAGAGATGGACTCCAAGATATGTGTTATGTTAATCCTTTGTTTATGTAAACTTGATTTCTAAGGACATTTGAAAATTTTGTTCGGAGCGTTTTGTTTTGGAAGCATGTATTTCTTTCTTCACAATACTGATATGACTCACCAAGGTGAAACTCAGTGATTAAGAGGCAAAATATATAGGCTTTAGAAAGAAATACTGACACTCTGCAAGACTTTATGTCATCTGTGTGGTATTTTTCTCAAACTTTCCAAAGTCATATCTCAAAAGTGGTAGAAGATGTAAATGTAAACAAAAGTCCAACAGACTTTCACTCAAGGCTTTACTTTGTAACTTACAACCAAAAACAGCTAATAAAGAGCTTTCAGTTAAAATCATTTTATATAATCTGTTACTTTCTTCTGCCTTCTTGTCTCTAGATTCTACATTTATAGAGTACTACGTTATATTTGGTCTCCCTCTTGTCATTGCAACATTTGCCCTAAGCCTAATAATCCATAGACGCTTCAAAGGTTTCAGACAGGGGTTCCTATTATAGGTATTATCATGATCAGTCAGTAACTAACACTGAATGTAATGTTTAAAACAAATCACAGTTAAGGCAGCACACTGCCAAATAGAAAACGGTCGTTCGAATTGATCTTTGACATAAAGTTTTAGGAAGTAGTAATTCATTCTTTTAACTGTAGTCGAAAATTTGAGAATTTCATAAACCTTTTTCTTAATTTAAATAAGTATTTTTTAGAACAACAACGGATTTGGGGAATCAGTCACGGCAATGGTAATTGAAGTAATGGTTGTTTTGATTATTATAAGTATACTAATTACCTTCATATCACAAGCTCTAGTAAACTGTTAGTGGGATAACATTAAGACCTGATCTGCAGTGTAGTTGATTGGGGTGACATGAGAAAACTGGTTGAAATGAAAGGACATGTAGAATAGTTGCTCAATATTATAATATAATATATTTTTAATATATCAAAAATTTGCAAAGATTGTTACATTGATTTCTGGTCGTGATATACGTAATTACCTTAATTGAAATATGTCACTTTGTACTGTCAGTTGTAGTCATTTCTTTGACAATTAAGTAAATGATCATGTAATAATGACTTGTTTACAAGCAAGATGAGTGATTGCTCCCTCTCTATATAGATACCATATTTACTGCCCACTATTACAATGATAATGTAACACTTCGATCATATCTGAAGACGAGTGTTAGAAGCAATCTGTTGGGAAAAGACAGATTTGGTTATAGTGCTTATGATGTTGTCTGCGGTTTGGAATCTCTAACTAGTGAAAACAGTGAATACAGTTCTTAAGTATGCTTTAAGAACGTAAAAGTTTATAAATAATATAAGGTTTGTATAGAAATGTGAAGTAATACTTCTTTCACTGTGTCAGTGTAGACAAAACCAAAGGAACCACTTTTTTTTAATTTTTAGTCTAATAGACCATAATCCCATATTACACAATATTAAGCTTTGAAAAAATCACTTGGTCGGAAGCCTTATCCACTGGGCAGGGTTAGGCTGAAATTATTACATATCTCTTTAGACAGAGACAAAGCTTTATACCTGTGAAACTGTCACCATATATGCTTATCTTCTTTGAGCTTCCCTAATAGAGAAATTAAGGATCTGTTTTATGCTTAATACTTTTACACAAGCGGTTGCATCTTAATGTAGCTTTTCAACATATGTGTTTTCTTTTTGTCCAAACTTTTCAAACCAGAATAACCTGTGGTTACAATCTGGCCATGCATTTGTTTGGTAATCTGTCATGTGAACGTCTGTCATTCAGAAGGGGCTGGACTGTTTATCTCACCTGAATTCCCAAAAATAAGCTATTGGATCACCGATCTGAACAAAAACTGTCCTTGATTGCGAAGGAACGTAGGTTTTTTATTCACTTCCTGACCGTGTGTCAAAGTGGAAGTTAATATAACGATTGCCTGCAGTAATGAAACATACGGGATGGTTGAAAAGAGAAAAAACACAAAATGTCAGAAACATTTGCTGTTACAACAAACTTCGTACGTTTTCTACAAAACCGTGTTGTGTCACAAATTACGATGTTGCCGATTAAGAGTAAGTCAATTTTAAACAAGTCATTTTCCCCAAACACCATAAACGGGGAAAGCATGCGTCACGTTGCAACATGTCGTCTCAGCCACTGCACTGGTATTAGTATTTTTCAACTCCTCCTACAACAACGCCGTACAATAGTTGGTAACAATACACGTTAACATTAAACATTTCAAAAACAATGTCATTGCCTCCACATTTTAAAAGAAAAACTTTTCTTTGATTTTCGGTTCCATAACTTTGTAGCTTCAGTTCATGTCCATGTCAAAAATTTTGAAGGAGGTAATTGAACTTGTTTGGAACATTTTTATTCACGGTATTCACAGTACTATAGTCTTAGGTTTTTCAGCTTCCTTTTTTAGCTTCAGTTTCAATGGAATCAACACATATGACGAGAGTCTGCAGAGAGTCACAATTCTTGCACTGTCATTAGCTATTTTCTATACATAAAATAAGCTTGAGGCAAATCGTTTCCAGTGCATTCATTTTGATAACTAGATACTAATCACTTGGTTATGTGAAGAATTGAAGAATTTTACTCTCGTCCAATCAAGATGGCAGCATTGTGGTGACTTGACGATACAATTCCTTTCCACACTATATACTATGCAAAACAAAACAAAAATCAAATTTGCAAACATTTTAATTTCAAAGCAGAAGCAAAGAAAGTTATGTGAATTGCACAAGAAAGACATCACAAATTGTTGCAAACATCTTTCAAAATTCAACATTGCAGCAATGGAAAAAGCTATGAAGACCATAGCTGGCTCAATACGATGTACTTTCCATTCTCTGAAATATATTGTCATAAATTCTAGATTTTAAAGTCCCTAAATCTATTTATCTCGGTTTTCTTCATATAATACATTCCATGCTATGGCATTGTTACAAGAAAACAGCTACTTTTAATAGATTCCTCTACTTTGAACAGTTTATTTCAACAGATTGTATCTGTTTATGTACAAAGGTGATATTTCTAAATAAGGCCGTGTGTTGAGCTTTTGTGCTACTACATGATGGGTACGGCAAGCCAAATGCTCAACCAATCCGAACACTTACGGAGCATATATATGCATACTTTTGTACCCTGTAATAAGCTTCTATGCTTGTGTGTTATAACATGACCATATGTGTTAACCCCAGGGTGCTTAAAAGTGCTACGTGTATTAAAACATCGTGAACAAGCAACCTTTCATGATTTGCAAAGGACGCTGGACGGAAGATGTAACGCAGGAGGCTTAAATACCCAGAAAATAGTAACCTGTGTCAACTTTGTTTGTGTGATATGACACAGAGCATTTATATGCTTATTATGTTAGCCACTAGAAACGTATGGAAGCTATCGGTATGTTCCCCATGGGTCCAATGTTAAATAATTCGAGAAACCTGGCTTATCGACCAATAAACTCTTTTCCGTTCCGAAAGGGACATGCAAATGAAAAAGAGATTACTTTTGCGCAGAGTAATCTGTTTTCTAATGTGGGTTATGAATCCGGTTGCATAGCAACTGATTCACTACCTGGAAACGTTGGAACCTCAAGTGTGGATGTAGCCCACCAGGCTCCAAAACGCCGGGGCTTGGTGGGCTAATCTAAACACATTACCATAGTGTTACGTTTATTGCTCTCAGTGTTATTTTTCTCATTAGTTCTTAATGTAGGGCCAAGGGTTCACTTCGCTACAAGCGAAAGTCAGTGTTTTAGGGAGAGTATATTCCAGCTAGTGATATCTGGTCTTTTATTGGTGACAATTGGTAACAATGTGGGGAATATTCTCGTGTGGTGGTTTTCGTAGTTTTGCTTTCTTCAATTTTTACCACTTTCGAATCAATATTTTTATGAAACTCGAAGCACATGTTACTCTTTTTAATAACATAAATATTACTAACTAAGAAGGTGTAGTACTGTATTACTTAGGCAATTCAAAATGTTTTCCTATGAATTTGAAACAGGTGAAACGGCATACCCTGATACATGCCTGACAGATTTTGAAAAGGTCTTACAGACGTAAGAACGTTTACCAGAACCAGTAAATTTACCTGATGAACTGTGAGTAATGTGCAACCATAACGTAAAAGTGTGTACAAATATCTATATGCATGCAATGTACAAAATGTAAATACCATGTATTACTGTATTGACTCGATCAATTCATTCATATCTGAAAGGCGTTTCTTCATCTGACATAAATGGTGGTAGTTGTTAGTATTTTACTTGCCTGTTTGTAAATTACTTTCCTTTATCACTAAACCTGTTCTACACTTTTCTTTTCTGTAATAAATAACGCATGATAGGTTTCATTCTTCGATCGTTCGTCAGTAGTAATCTCTTAGTAATTTGCTAATGTGTATTTTCAAAGCTAGATACGCCAACCTTCTTTCATACACCCACACAAAAGAGGCGAAACAGAACTAAGCAAGTACACCTGGTCACTCAAGGATAACAATCTCCATTTCAAGTTGTGCTGGAAAATCCTAAAGCATGCAAGACAATACAGCAATGTATCAAAACGCTGCAATTTATGCCTAATAGAAAAATATTACTTAATATATAAATCCCAGGAATCTACACGTAATAAGCGATTCGAGCTGATGTCTACATGCAGACATTCGAAAAAGTCTTGTTAAATTCCTTAAGAACGCAAACAAAGAAGAATCGACGCTGTCGCATTCCGCAGCGACTTTGCTGTACGCCGCACACTTCTCTCGGCCTCAGTCAGAAGAAAACACCTGACTAATGAAGTACATTTGTACTTTAAGAAACAAATTTGTAGTGCTAGAATGTATTAAATTAAGTGTACTAAGAGGTCTTAGGTGATGGGTAGAAGTCGACAATGTTAAAGCTGATGAATGAGGTGGCCTCTCATGATATTATCACTTTGGTATTTAAAGCAGTCTTTATAAGTCCCGCCTTCGAGTAAGTACTGCAAGCATGTCTCGAACGAGCTCTTTAAGGAAAAAATGACGATTTCCTAACTAAACCTGAAGCAAATACAGCACGATTTTATGACATTGAGGAATCTATGGAGACATCTGCTAAAGAAAAGAAAGAAATGGAAAAGATTGCTTCCTTTGAGGATGTATGTGCCCGACCTCTAAACGAAATTAATCAACAGGAGCAGTATTCTCAAAGAAACTGTTCGAGACATTTTTGTGATGAAAAACCAAACGAAGACACTGACTACCTCGTATTAGAGCCAAACACAACCAAACACCTACAACTGAATCTCCAGCCAGCAGAAATAGACCGTTTCCATCCGATTGGGAAAATTGAGACTAACAACACTCATTAAAAGAAATTAGGAACTGCTCCAAACAACTAACGCCCACCCTCTTGTAAAATCAGCTTGGTCTCAAGATGGCAAAATTTTGGCGCGTCTCACAAAGAATGGGGAAAATTTTACAAGACAAATGCGAAGATACGGTGACCTCCAGAGCCTGTGGATTGGCCTGTAATGAACGTACCAACTGAAAGTTTAATTTTTTGTTATGCGTGTACGTTCTGTATTGTCCTGTTGCATTCTTATTATCCTGTTATTATCCAACTGATCTCCATGGATTTATTTTGTTATACCTAATGTAATATGTTTCAATATAATGTGTTTTTATTGAAATTAAAAGAGGATTAACTGTAAAACGCCAATTATTGTTGGCGTCACTTATAGACCGCCCCATGGTGTAACTCAGAGTTTTAACCGTTACCTCTGCGAAATTCTAAAAGAATTCTAAACAAAAGTGGCATAGTTACATCATGGGTGATGTAAAGTTCTATTTGTTCTGATTTCTTGAATGTAATCGAACAATTTTGTTGCAACCACCACCAAGCCTATTCGTGGCACAGATCGTAGTGCCTCACTAATTGACAATATCTTTACAAATACGTCATGCAGCAGAGTTTTCATCTCTAGGGAATTCGTTTCTGACATTAGCGATATTACATTTTTTTCTCAGAACTAATAACTGTTGAAACATTGATCATAATGGGTTCTAATAGGATCTATTCAGCGATGAATGTAAGTCAGCTTGTAGGTAGAATTGGCAGCCTTGACTGGAACCTCGGTCAAGTAGTGGTATTATACATTCAATTAAGAACAAAAATTGTTATGTAGGAGATATTTAAGACATACCGCTGATGACGGGGACAGAGTTTCCAAAATATCAAAATAAGTTGAACCACGTAATTCGCATTGCGAGGAAAAAAACATTTTTTACTAGTTAGTTTTTACCACTGTGAAAATGATCCTACATGGGACTCTATCAACGATGTATGATTTTTTTATCATAGTTATGGTGACATAAGTGATAGGAAGTTAACAGCCGACGCTTTTAATAAGTTCATTGGCATTATTGTGCCTGCATTTGCCCTCAAAATTCAAAGTAAAGTAAATGCCAACGTTTACTTTCGTAAGAGGTATACCTCCAGAATGTTTCTCACTTCAACAAATGAAAATAAAGTTGTGAAGGGTACCCTGTCTTGCTTACAATCCAATAAGTCTGCTGGTTACGATGGTATCAAAATTGGCATAGTTAGATTTCTAAGCCACTTACTCATGTCATCTACAGGTCGCTTGCGACCGGTGTCATTCCTGTTCATATTAAAATAGCTAAAGTCATTCAAGAAAAGTGATGCCATAAGCTTTGAGAATTATTGCCCGGTTTCAATGGTAAAGTGTTTTTCAAGAATATTTGAGAGGCTTGTTCACAATCGCCTTTACAATTTTATTTTAAGGTGTGAGGTTTCGTATCCAGGACAATACGGCTTTCGAACAAATCACTCTACGGAGATGGCTCTTGCTCATGCTGTTAACAATTTGAGAAGCACCTTAGATCAAATCAAAACAACTGCTGAAATCTTAGACTTGTTTAAGGCTTTTGATACTACTGACCACGCAACCCTGCTGATGAAACTTTATCATTGTGGTATCATGGGTGATGGCTTGAATTGAAAGCAGCTTTCTGAACTAATAGAAGTTGGTGTCCATTAATTCTGGTTCACTAAGAGTAATGTGCGGAGTTCCCAAGGATCAATCTCCGGTCCTCTACTTTTTATTATCTATGTCAATGACATCGCTAATGATTCGAATACCTTTCTTCTTGGTTTCCCCTGAAAACTGATCTTAAATGTAGTATAACACTTTTGGTGAGATACTGCTAACCATACATGGGGACTTGTCACATGCAACTGACATCATAAAATTGTTTATTTTGTAACTTACATGTAACAAGTAAAGTCAAACGGTATGTTCTCTGTGTCAATGTCTCGTATCATATTTCTTGCCTCTGGTCATTTATTTTAATAATATCGTCTTCCTAACGATTGTAGCTTTCAAATTAACCATTAATAAAACTTCATATTTGTTCTACAATGAAAATGTGACTGCAAGTTATGGCACTGTCATATATCTTCTGGTATATGTTGAGAACAAAGTTCACTTCACTGATAGCCTACAACACGTTTTCAGAAATGTTTGATTAGTGTTTACAATGTGTAGCGCTTACTAATCTATAGTTACATCTAAGTCTCCGTTTGCTACTTAAAAACCGTAAGTTTGATTTCCATAAATGCCAAACAAATATGTCATTTAGAGCTATCTTCGTATCTCTTAAGCACGTCTGCCAAATGTGGGATCAAGACAACAGATGGAAGGAAAATTTTATATTAGTAACCAATTGTCAAGTACATATTCTGGGAAATTGCTTGATATTTGTCCCAGTTTATTATGTTTTTGGAAGCGAAGCTTCGTAAACATGTTGCTATTTACTACCAGGTTCAAGTCACATGACAATTTCTTTGTCCCGGGTTTTCGGGGAAAGTTCTTCAGTATAAGGCATGTCGTTTGCTTTGTAGGCATAGTCTAGACTACGGCCTAAGTTATAGTTTTATTTCATAGTTTAAGGTTGGTGTGGGGGTCGGAAAGGTCAATGCTAAAATGTGATTATGATCGATCCTTATTTTGGAAATTGACAATACGCTATTGCTAATTGCCCATTTATAGAATTTTCTAATGTATAAGTTAAGTGTATACTGACATATCCAATAGCGCCACCAAGTTGGCCTACCTGTAACTGTGCCTAAATCTACAGCCAACTGTTACGACGCCTAAGTGTTAGGACTTAGCAACGTTAGTACTTGCCAAACCTAGACCTAGCTCAGGAGCTAATTGAAGCGCTCAAAAAATGTCATATATACAAGGAACTTACACATGGAACGTCATCCCACATCACTAACTGTAGAATAATCCAGTTAAATGACACACATGTAGTGTCATTATACCCCTAATTGTAAACCGAAAGTCACACTAGCCAAATTCAACAGCGAAATGTTACGATGCCGACCGTACCTGTAAGGACCTAGTAGCGACGAAGCGAAAAAAAAAAGCGAAAGTGTATCATGAATCTATCAACAAACACACGTTTCGTTTATGCTTATCACTAACATACTGAGCTTTCTGAAATAATCGTAGGTACAGTAAGATGTCCTATACATAACTTCCGTTTGCCTCACTTTTCATTCTGTGTAAGTCGCCACAGGTCTTACATACATGTCAGTGGTTAGCATAGGTAAAGCACCGAAGATTTCACGTATTTATGATAAGAAGTTTCACTGCTTTCCCATTATCAGTTAAAGGTGCGTATGACGAGGTAAACGCTGGTAACTACATTTTGACTCCTACCCTGCATAAAGATAGAATTTATTTTGGAATATATTACCAAGAGAGCAGAGCATTTTGTGTTTTCGTTATTTATTTTGTGAGAAATTTCCATTTCAGTTTTCCATGATTAAGCAATGGTGAGTAGGATTTTGTGCTTGAATCAATCTTGCATTCAGTAATTTTAATCTTCTAACTATGAGTATACGTTAACGTTTCATACTATACTATAATCAACTTGCTCAGTTTTACTATCAATTGCAAATGAAGACCGTTTTAAACGTAAATTACCCAAATGTAACAAGACAATTTGCGTCTGATAAATCCAAAGTGACGGTCAGTGCATTCTCTCCAACTTTGAGAAACAATGCTGGTCTAGCATTTGCAGTTACAAAGCATTCTTGCTTATACAGCGTTAAATTTTCAGATAAGACAGCTTAAATAGATTTCTGGCAAATGCAAGTGACAGAACAACGGCATGTCCAGATACAGTTATATTTTGTTCATTAATTGATCATTTCATCAACGGGGCGACGCAAAGTTGTAAGAGAATGCACCGTGTTGTTTCTCTACCTAGGCCGCTTGCTATGTTCTTTCTTCATACTCGTATGTTTTACAACATACTTTAAAAGTATCATAATCATAATTGAGTTTAATGGTGTGTCAATTGTCATATTAATCATCTCCTAGACTTTCGCTAGCCTCGAGAGGTTGACCAACATGACTTTATTCCTGGTTCTGTTAATATTCAGACTGCGTAAGTTTGTGCTTCTGATATGTATTTTTTTTTTTTTTTTTGGTTATATTTGTATTGTATTGTACTAGAATAATCAAACGTATCCAGAACGCCAGGAAAAGGCTGGAGTTTTTTTTTTAAATACATTCCTATTCTTTCCGTTCTCTTAGTCTCCATAAAGAATGGCAATTTGCTTATTCTTCAGTGCATTAAGTAACACAAAACGAATACAATTTTGCATTCGTGACACACAACGATAGTGTGGAACAGTGTAGGACAAAATTATCCATGTAAATCTTTAGATCACTCACTTTTGGAGGCCATTTCTCAGCAATTGTCATCATGAAATTAAACAAAGGCTACAGTTTTCTGTGAGTACTTAAGTCTAACTGCCATTCTCTTTAAATGCTTTTAAGTTTGTTTATGCTAGAATTGTGAGCATTATACAGAAGTAATTATCAAACTGTTTTCATTTTTTCTTTCAACTGAGATGGGACAATCGCAAGTTGGAATGATGAGAGTAACAATAATTGTCCAGGTATAGTCATAAATTTGTTTTGCACAAAATTCTTTTAGGGTTAAAGAAACACACATAACTCTTTAGCTCGTTCATTGTTAAGTTGCAGAGCCAGGTTCTTGCTTGCTTACAACCTGAAAACATTAACAGTGGAAGGTTTTATTTTCATTATGAAGTACTGCCTCAGCATAGGAAACTTATGAAGCAAGGTTTAGTAAAAAAAGGGCACATTATCAATTTTTACTTCGACTTGAACGAAGTTCAGTCGAAGTAATGTAATCTCCAGAGCAGTTTGTGCAGTGATGAGTACCGATTAGTGCGTTCGGGGCCCTTTCGACGGCGATTTCTGGGCCGTTACGGAAGCTACGGAGCTGACATTTGATGGACGGGTGGACCGTGTACGGCGGCGAGCGTCTGTGAAATTTGGTGGGGATCGGCGATTTAGTTTTCTCGCTAGCGATCATTCTCCATTTTTTTCGCCAAAAAGCCTACTCCTCCTAGGGATTTCGGAGTTTCCTCTTGAAATTTTGCAAACTGTTAGAAGGGTCTTTCGTGCACAAAAGTTGTACTTTTGTAAGCGAAATTCGGTAAAATGGCATTTTTCTGGACCGATTGGGCTCCGAAATGGACCGTTTCGGAAAATGGCCAATTTCTCTTGAATAAGGCAAAAAATTGAAAATTAGCTTATCTCATTCACATTTTACACTCGGTGTAAAGGTCGTCCGTGAATTTGGTGAGAATTGATTGCGAAACCGTGGAGAAAATGTGAAATGAAATTCGCCTGTTTGTGTCCAAAATCAAGTGTCTATTATTTTCAATCTCCTCGCCAAGCATGGTTTGGTATGGCAGCGTGGATTAGTCCTGCTTGGTGGCTGTGATGTAGCTTCATGTGCCATATTTTTCTTACCGGTAGTCAACGTGTAATACGCAAGCTGGGTGTCTTTGATGCAGAGCATGCAGTCTACTTGTCTGTCATGCCTAGATCAGTAGAATCTAATCTGGCGTTACTAACTTGTATGCAGTCTTTAGTCGAAGTTTGCCTCATTGACGCTATAGTTACATGATGCTATTCGGGGAACATGTCTGATTAGCTATGAAAATATATATCAGGCATGTATGAGTCCATAGATAAACTATGTCATCACTAATTTAAATAATTCATGAAGACTCTTTTCTTATAAAGGTTTATTAGAAGACTTTGGAATATTCCTTTCAAAGGACGCAACACTTGAAACCATAAATACAACTTTAGTTGCTACTGCTGGTGAAACTGTTAAATTGTGGTGTATATCACTTGCTTGTCAACAAGTAAACCTTCATTGGAAGTTTTCAAAATTAATGAATGCTAACATCGGAAGAGTCAGTAGTGCCAAAGACAACGAAGTAATTCGTGTAAGCTCACCGATCACGTTTATTATGTCGTCCTTGCTGAATCGAAGCAGAATCACGTGCGAAGCAGTTGACACACTCGGTGACACCAAAACCTTTTACACACAACTTGTGGTGTCAGGTGAGGTTTCGAGCATATATTGGGCATGATATTTTACTCTTCGTTCCTTTTTTTATTTTGTATTGCAGATTTACTTGGTATTAAATTAGAGAAAATAATTGCAGATATCGACTGCATGGCACTCCTTTCTTTGCACATGTCTCCACCAATACCTCTTGTTGTTTAGCATAATGCATGGCTGATGCATGGAGGATTAACTTATTTTTCCAAGTTTGCCATGCTTTAATTCATACCTTAGTAAAAACAAAATAATTGAACAGGAAAGTAGCAGAGGGCAATTTTACATATGTAATGCCATTTACACATTGGCTTCTCTATTGAGCTAATACTTAAACTGGCCAGAAATGAGTAACCTTGTAACATACACATATCAATGCTCTTCAAATTAAATTTTCAGTAACCGTTAATACGGTATATATGTCCCTTGAATATTAAGCATTCTTAATGCACGTATTACTGTCAATATGGAGGCCAGGCAACACCGCATATTACTAAGTGAAATAAAATGAAATGCATAATTTTGTATGTTATAGTACATAGTTGCATGTGTTATGTTTCGTGAATTCATTGCAACTGAACTTATTTTGATGCATTACTTGTTTCTACTGTATGTAAATAAGCTCAACTTATTTTTATTTTGTAGATCCACCTGATAGTATAAAAATAACAGCATTCACTTCGGGAAAAGACGAAATTAATAACAGAGAGATTCTCACGGTGACACCATCCCGTAACTATTTACTTGAATGTACAACATTATCGAAGTCATCCAGTCCCAAAATTCCGGAATGGAAATTACCAATCCACATGGGAACAATTGAGAAAGTAAAAAAACATCCATATTTATATCACTCGCAGTATGAGTTGAACACTATCAAGATATACTTTACGCCACAGTGGACGAGTCACAATCAGTTACTAAGATGCACCACTGCCCAAGGAACACTGAAGTCCCAAATAAAGATACACGTTAAAGGTAAGTTTAATGATTAATGCAAAGATGAGAAGTCGACATGCAATGCAAAGATGAGAAGTCGACGTGCAATATATATATACATATATAAACATATTGGTCTGTTATCTTTTAGTGCTGATTAAACGAATTTCTGTGATACAAATGTTTGTCCACAATTTGTTTGTTCTAATGAATGTGGGCATTTTATTCTTATTATTCAGGTTATTCCAGCAGAGATATCATGATAAAGGCTTGTGTAGGTCTGGCTGCACTCTTAATCATAATGGTAACCATGTCTTACTTGATCAAATTCATAAGGAAACGTTACCGCCATCTTACAGTGTAAGTCTCAATTAGCGTAAATCAATCAATTCTAAACGAATAATGCAAGTACCAAATGTCTGGTCCTTGGAATTGGAAACTTGAGGTAGGGATATCTTCCTTGCTAGTATTTCTCTTGGAATACTTAACTTTTTGTAAAAGAGAAAGAATGACGACATTTTTCTTAATGATTATCGTGTACTGATACTACAAGTGTGCTACTCCTCTTATTCATAATTAAAGTTGAGTTGAAAATGTGTCAGTGGAAGTCAAATTCAGTGGAATATATCATAGCCAATAGGAAACAACATTTTTTAATCTTATTTTGCATAAATGAATAGTTATATCAACTCTCATTGGGCTGTTTGATTTCAAGTAACGATGGTTTCTTGGAGAGTCTAGATTTTGTAGGCCCAGCAAAGATGTGGAGACAATTTTTATTAGCTCATACCAGCATGTTTGTAGTATAAGGGTATAAAAAGCAAAACTAATATTTTTCGTCTATGATTCGCTTTATATGACTTTTGATGACTTTAATAAACCTTGAAAAAAAGACTTTGTTTGTGAGAGAAGCTATGATTTTACTTCATTGAATATCTCTAAACTAATATGTTTTCAGCAGTGATGACCACCAAACATGTTCCATGGGACGATACCAAGATGAAGCAATGTCATCTGTGGCAATATCTAAAGGTACTATGTATGATCTGATTGAGTACAAGTTGCGTGTACATGCACATTATTCTGCTCAGTGTGGTTATTCGCACAAGTTACTCTGACAGTATCTTAAATGCAAATATAACGTTAATGCTCATCAACATAAACTCTATTGCAATGGCAATGCACTATCACTCATCGAAATTGGTTAATATGTAATAGTGTTTCAATTATAAGGGTAAGTGTATGGTTCTTATTCTAAAAGATCATGGATCAATATCCTGATGCTGGTCAAATACAGTTCATGAAAAGGAAAGTTTACCTGTTTTGTTGTTAAATCAAATGAAATACTTTGAAATCATTGTCTGCCACTTTGCAAAGTTGAAACATTGTAGATTGCTTCCTTGTGCTAGTATGCTAAGATTTTTGAATTATTTGTGTAATCGTTGTTCCAAAAGAATGAAGGAATCCTGAAAGATAATATAGTGACTATATCTTACCGTTAAAATAATACAAGTTGTTAATAATTCCAGCTTCCTAAGTAAATTTAGTCGCATGTAGAAGTGGTTAACATTATGAAAAATATGGAATAAATTTTCTACGCGTACTTAATATAACAGTGTACCTAATTTTGCCAGTCTTACATGTATAAAGATCAGATAGTCTTTACAGGCATAGTAAGGAGAGCTACATGAAAGCGAATAATATATTTAAAGATTAGAAAAGTGATACTATAACGCTGGTATTTCTTATTTTAATTTTTCTACATACTTTTACTCAGATAAAGTGGACGAAAGTATTCACTGGACGAACGAGAAAAGTAGCGAAGAAAAGTCTGCTGATTTACGGTACTTTTACCATAAGCATAATAATCGGACTACATCCTGTATATGCCAAGTAGATTAAGGAAGATATTATTTTAGCTCAGACAAAAAACCTAACAACGAAACGTTAACACTTTCGCAGCTTTCACATTTCTCAGCGATTTAGATTTCAGTACACTGTCATGTTGTAAGCTTTTACTGAATTTTTTTATTTGTCACATTTAAGTAATTTACTGCTGCTCTTTTGTAAATATCCTTCAAGCTGTGGTCTTGATTCATATTGGAGCCTGATATGTTGAAACTTATATAAGTGTACAGCAACAACTATGTTTGTAATCTGCATAAACATTAAGCAACAATCAAATAGGCAAGGATGTAAAGTGCAAAACTATTTATTTGCTTTTCTTTGAAGGAAGTTTTGTGTTGTAAGCATTTGATATTATCTGTATTATAAATACAGATAATTCGGATAATATGATACAGAGTATGCAGGGAGGAGATATGGTACTTCGTTGACGGGTTAAGTCCCAAAAAATGACTCTGAAATGGTAGTCCACCCTACGTCAATTGTAGTATTCAACCAAACCTTGGTGGGTCAGTAGTCCTCGTGTGGGGGTACTCCATGGTATGAAAGTGACATAGATCGAAATTAACTATTGGGGTTAGGGGGTGAGAAGTGGTGGCCGCATGGTGGCACCTACGGACGCTGCCTTAGAGGTCGCAGCCTTTGGCGAGAGCGAGAGACTCGGACGTCCTCTCTCGCTTACGCGCAGCTCGAAACTAGCGTAGCTACCAGAGAATCTCGTCGTTGTGGGAAGGTCTCTCAAATGAAAACTAAGTATGACAGTAACGTTGCATAATATTAATATCATATCAGTGGAGTATTACTAGTTAGATCTACACGACAGCTATACGTCTTTCTTGCAGCTGATTCATTCACTGAGTTAAATGCTGAAAATAGCAACGTAGTTCACTTGCGCCAATCATGACTAGACTAGGCTGGGCTACGTTTTTAGTTCACTAATGCTATCGTTAAGTTTATTATCCCCCCCCCCCCCGTCTAATGTTACAGGTCCCTATGCTAATCTAGACCTATAATTTAAGTCTTTTTGGTTATTGGTTACGTTTAGCTAGTTCCGGCCTAACTTTGGCTGATACTGGCATAGAAATAACCTATGCTACGGCCTGGCCTAATATTTCTATGACTATCCTAAAAACAAACCTACGAACTATCGACACAAAGAACCATCCCACGTTTAACTTAGATAGAATTAGGCTTAGGCTACATCAAGTAGGGAATTAGGGAGAGTTAATTTACTGTCTGTAACTAACTTGGGTCTAAGTTAGATTAGCCTGGTTGCCTGGGCCCACCAAGTTAGGGTATTTTGAAGTTTCTTGTGCTGTGTACTAAGTTAAAATTGATTTTAGGCCCATGCACTTCCAAGAAACAGGCCCATCTTGTAAAATAACAAATGTGATGATTGGGTGGTAACGTTATACTTGTTACTATGTGAAGTTTACTTTAATTTACTAAAAATTTATTTTTACTTTACAAGAAACTTCACGATAGAGCACATATAGGTTCGACAGGCTTTATCATGATCTTGTTAGGCGGTCTGTTAAATTTTGAGTATCAAGCTAGGCCTAAGTAAATGATGCTAAAGGAATTATTGTGAACGTAATCAAACGAGGATGTTGCGCAGGCTAAGGTTAGTCCTGGTCTGCTTAAAGAGTTTATTTTAACAAATTTTCAGGTGCCGAATGTGTCTCATCAAGTTAACTTTTGAAATAGATATAGGGAAAATACAGTCTTAGCAAAACCTGACTCTTTGGGACAATGTTGGTCCCTATGAATGTGACTCAGTTTGGAAGTTTGGGAGCTGCGGTCAGCTGCGGTTGATTGGAGTCACTTACAGTGACTATAAACTTCAAACTATAGTTAAGAAAGTACCCTACCAGTTTGTAATTTCAATATCTCAATGGTGATTTGTAATTGCATGACTCAAGCTCAAATACATGACACAAAATTCAATGAGAAACACTCTTCTTCCTTTCACACGTTTCATTTGTTCTTCAAATGACACTGCATGCAAATTTGCAACTCCTGACATGCATTTACAATGTATTAAGTTATTAGCAATTGATCACAACTTTCACCAATACCACTCTTACTACTTCCATCGCATATAATTCATGTTTTTCTTTCAGACAGTTTTTTCACAGGCTGTATTGCACCCCCCCCCCCTTTCTTTTTCAAAAAAAGTATCTGAGGAACAACTACTTTCAGAAAAACTATATTATAATCATTTGTATTTACATTCCAAAGAAACGTTTTACACTGAAAATACAAACAAACTCTAAAATTGAGCAAATTCATATACAATCATATTATTTCCAGCATGTCATCTCAAATTGGTACGCTGAGCACTATATTCACCCTACCTTTCTCACCAAACGTATCTTGACTTTAAATTAATTAATCTGCATAAACTTATTTGTAAATTGTTAGACAAATGTTAATCACTAAATGCACCAAAATAATTGACCTAATAAAGACATGTTTAATGCAATCACCACTTGATCATTCCTGGCTTTGAACAACGAATGAGTTATTAGCGCTCAACATTGTCAATATCATGCCATGTTACGTCCCATTTTGTAACAATTGACCAAAATGTAACAACTTGGTCCACAATGTAACAATTTTCTGCCCAAAATGTAACAACTTTCAAACTTGGTCCAAAATGTAACAACTTTCTGCCCAAAATGTGACAACGTGGAGGTTCACATCAGACGGTACTGAAAAATCTCCAACATGACTGTCGTATTTTTTAAAGTGCCATAACAAGGTCAGATCGGACTGGGAAATGCATTATTCAATTTCTCATGATATTACTCCACACCTGGAATATGTTTTTTGGTGTCTTCTGGGTCGCAATCAAAATCAAAATGGCCCCATACTTCAGTTTGTACTAAAACTTGCTCCGTTGAACTCAGTGTGGTGTAAAAGATCTAGAAAGATTTCCTGCCCACTTGAGTGCTTCGGGGGACGTTATAAAAATCCAAAATGGCCGAAAAAATAACTTAACCTGCTGTAACTCGGCCAAAGAAGGTCGAATCGGCATGGGAGTTGCACAAGTCAAATTCCCGTGCCTTATTTTACTCTGACTACCAATTTCTGGGTGTCTCCTGTGGGGCATGAGAAACCCAAGACGGCGGATAAAAAGACGGACCCGAAAATTTTGGATGGAAACAGGGTAATTGGATCCGTAGGCCCAGCTTCTTACGCAGCAAGCCGTCGTTCTGTAAGTGAGAAAAATACAGCAGTAACCCATCATTGGTTTATAAACTTGTTTTTACTCAGCATATTAAAACAATGCATTCGAAACGTGCCTTAATAACAAAAATGTCACCTTATTTCTTAAAACCCCTCAGTTAAACCGTTCCCCAAACATTCAATCATCACCTACAAAAGGTCAACAAATCAAGGTTTCCGAGTTGCATGGATAACGGAAAATAATTTCAGACGATACTTTCCTTCATGCTCTATAAGAAGCAACCACGAATATTTAAACCCAGACGGCGAACGACGGCTTGCTAGAAAGTGGGGCGTAACATGCCATACCTGTAATGGTTTCTATGCAAAGTGCTGAAGGAAGAAAAAGGGCAGATATCAATACACCTCAAATGTCCTCAATGTAAACATTTCCACAATAGTCCGAATCAGGTTTAGTATAATCTGATACCTATCAAAGATAAAACATATATATATAAATAATATATGTGTATAGGCTTTGGAGAATATAATCACATCTCGGTATTTTCCAGATAGATCCTTCCAAAGAACATTTATCTGTGACCTATCTGCCACAGGGCTACTAGTACAGAACATAACAGGATGTAGCACAACAAACAAGTCAGGTTTTTTTTTCTTTAGTAGAATTTAGGCCTACGGTACTTATCTTCACTATACCTGTGCTACATACCTGGCAGTTATCTTAACAGACTGAACGTTGGACCAATATTCTTTGTATAACAATGACTTTAACAGTTAGTTAAAGTGAGATAAAAATGCCTGGGAAGGCATTGTTTTGAAACTATGGACCTAAATCACTACAGATCAATGTATTTGTAGCAGTTAGAAGCGTTCTTTCTTTTGTGCAAGCATGAATATCAAATGAATAACAATGACTCACTTACATTACAATGCTTACATGTATAACATAATGTTGCACTGCACAAAGTATACGCTTAAATGAAATCACACAGGAACTTTCCTGCTTTGTATAACATTTTAAGACTGTTCTATATTAAAACCAAATAATAGTTCATCAAAATATGTTACGTTGCTGTAACAAAAGCTCACCAAATCGGTGCATTTTTGTTATTATTAGAAAGAGGTGATTTATGACACTTACTGGCTTCGCGGATGTATCGTCTAGTTGTTGTGGAACATCCTAGCGGATACACTATACCTTCAATTCTACCTCACAAATGCGTTGCATTCCGGAACTGGATGTGGAAGCCTTTGTCCACGGCAGTTTATATCCTTGGGTGACGAAGCTTTTTTGTGCGGTTGCACGTGTGCTCGCTAGCAGCTATCTGTCTTTAAACTTTCTACAGTGCAGAGTAAATATAACAAGGTACGGAATTGGCTCCTTAGACTTAAATTTAATGTAGAGAGAAAAACTGGCCAGGTACAATTGCATAAAGCTTGTAAAGAGCAAATTGCGACGAGCCTCTGTTAATTGTGTCATAGTCATGGATTCCGAAGATCTCGACTTCTCATAAGACGTACTATTTGAGTCTGAAAATTGGGGCAGTTCACAGACAGACTGATGAATTCCAATCACCGGGAATAACACCAGAGATGTCGGAATACATAGAGAAAATCGTATCGGAGGTGACTAAAGATAGGCCTGAAAAAGTAAGTGTTTTGGAACAAATTGAAGCCAAACGGGCAAGGTTTGGTACTTTTGACGATGCAGTGCCCAGTATTTTCAATGCGTGTTTACTGGGTCTGAGACAGAGACACTAAAGGATGATACCCGGTTGTTGAACCTTTCTTTGCAGGTGATAAAGGCCCTGCTCTACCACCTAAAATTGAGGTATGATGGTAGAGAAATTATCAGACAATAAACCGAATGGGAAAGCGTAAAGCTACAAGCAACCTGAAAATCGTGATCTCTTGCAATCAAAAAGCATAAACCAAATTATTATGGACAGAATAAAGCCACGGACTAGGTCTGACGACAAAGTTTCAAAAGACGCAATTTTTAATGGTCAAAAGTATGACCGCCTTGACCATCACTTTCAAGGGGTGGTCAGGTCTCAAAAAGGCAGATTGTACATGAAATGTTTAAGACCTTAGATTTATTGGAGCAAGATAACCTACAGTTGAATTTTGCTCGAAGAGAGCTAATCAAAGCCGATATCTTTTGCAAACTTGTGCTAGTAGAATGTGCCAGTGACGAAGTTTCTGTTGGGAGATGAGATCTGCACTGAACTAAAGGATATTTTAGATGCCAATAAGATGACTGCGAAAGTCAGGCCATAATTTGGTGAGAGTTCTCGTCCGAACAGAGGAAGCTTCAGAGGTAGAGGACCTTTTATAGGCAGAGGCAAGAGTTTCGGCAGATCGTCAGGCCTGCTCGGAAGGGGAGGCATAGCCACTGTCACCAACCCCCCAAATCAAGATGAGGTAAATTTTCTTCCTGAAATTTTGAATCAGAGTCCTACTATTCACATAGCAGGTAGATTACGTTTTTACCCGCTTTGTTTGGTTTGAATTCAGATAACGACAATGTCCAAACGGTGAAATGCCCTTGAATTGAATTTGAGGAAAGAAACACTACACCAAGATCTCGTTTCTTCTCAGTCTACATCAAATGCTTTGTATGAGGTAAAGCTTAAAAAGTTACCACAAAAATGAATTATCAGAACGACTTGTAGATCAACAGGTGATTTTGTGTCACTCAATTTCTTTATTCACAAAAAAGATGGATGTTACAGATTAATTTTTAAATCTGAAGTCACCGAACAAGTTTGTAAAATATCGCTATTTCATGATAGATGCTTAGCCAAAAGTTTGATGCTTCATGCCCCCACGATGTTTTATGGCATCAGTAGACCTCAAGGACGCTTGTTATTCCGTTTCAATTGAAATTAATTCCAGGAAATGTCTCAGACGTTACTGGAATCATGATTTGTACCAGAATACATGCCTGCCAAATGATTTAGCAAGTGCACCTAGATTTATTACGAAACTATTAAAATCCGTGTTTTCGACTTTGAGACGAAATAACCACATTGTACTTGTTTATATCGATGACATTTTTATTCAGGGTGACACCCTGGCAGAATGTCAGATAGCAGTGTCTGCAATTGTTCTTTGGGTTCAGAATGTTTTTTTTAGTTTTGGTCATTCATTCTATCAAAATCTGAAATTTTGCCCAAACTAAAAATAACCTTCTTGGGGTTTCAATTCCATGACAATGACAATCTCGTTGACTGTAGAAAGAAAGTGTAAAACAATGAAAATTTAAAGGGTTGTTAAGCCCTTAGTTGATCACAAATCGACAATTAGCCGAAGTTATTGGAATGCTGGTGTCTAAACTACCAGGGGTTTGCCTAGGCCCGTCTGTACTATAAACATTTGGAGTTTAATGAAATAAACTCCCTTCGAGCTCCCAACGGTTATTTTGATGCAAAGACCACATTAACTTCACTGAGTCGGTTAGAATTGCTGTGGTTAAATAACATAGACGAGGTCTCTTGTTACATACACAATGCAGCAGTGGACGCCAAAGTAGAATGTGATGCTTCCACCTTAGGGTGGGACGCTGTGTTAAGATCGGTAAACCAGTCCATGGTTAATGGCCACTGGCTGGAATACGATCCTATAATATGACTGCGGTGTCATGTATTAATCACATGGGTGGTACTAAATCTTGTCAGTGTAATGAGGTAAAGAAGTTAATTTGGCTTTGGTGCAAAGATATCTGGATATTCGTTGCCCACATACCAGGTGCGCAAAACGCTATTGCAGATCATTTGTCTTACTATAACAACATTAATACCGAATGGACCTTGAATGACAAGATATAGTGATGTAGCTTCAGTCTAAGATGTGGAGCCTAAAAAGTTACTACAAAACGGGGTTATCAGAAAGATTTCTAGATCAAAAGCTGATTTTGTGTTACCCGTTTTCTTTATTCCCTACAAAGATGGATGTTACAGATTAATTTTAAATCTGAAGTCACTGAAAATGTTTGTAAAATATCGCCAAGGTGGATGGTTTGCCAAACGTTTTATGCTTTTTTCCTTTACGTGGACTGACTACAATTTCTATGCCTTTCCTTCATTCAGGATGATCGGGAGATCAGATCAAGAGCAGGCGACGGGTATTCTCGTTTGTAAAGTTGATGGAACTGTTAATAGCGGTACTGTTACTGCTGCCAGTACCAAAGGAGGTGATATCTATCACAGGATCGAATCTGGTGCACCCTCTTTGAAACACAATACTACTGATTTTACCGTGTCTAATTTCCGGCAATCGTTGTATGCCCAAGGAATCTCGCCAAAAGCACCAGATATCATACTTGCTGCATGGAGACCAAGTACCCAGAAGCAATATCTTGTATACCTCTCAAGATGGCTATTGTTTTATAGCCCAATTAACGTTGATCCTATGCAAACAGATCTGAAGAAGTTCCTCAATTTCTTAGTTGGACTCGTCATAGGAGGTGTAGGTTACAGTGGTATAAACATATCAAGAAGCATGTTATCTTCATTTTGTGCTTCTCTGAAAGCCCGTTGGGCAAGATAATTTAGGCAAAGATTTGTGACAGGCATATTTGATTTGTCACGTTTGGGATGAATCTACGGTTTTCCAGTATGTTAAATCACTTGGACACAATGCTGACTTAACATTTAAGTTCTGACCTGCAAGGTGGTTATTTTAGCAGCTCTAATATTGCCACAAAGCTACAAATCAGTTAGATTTGGATTTTATGGAGGTGACAGAACAGTCATTTATTTTTCATATTAATGTCAAGATGAAACAGACTAGGCCAGGACATGTAGTATTGCAAATATGCTTCAATAAGTTTTAGGAGAATGAACTTTTATGTATACATTCCGTCTTATATTGCGAAAACGAAAAAGCTAAAAACAAGCTTGAAGCTATTTATCAGTTATTGGAAGCCGCATGGCGCCATCACAAGAGAGACCTTAAGTCGATTCAAGGAAGTAGAAAATATACACAGACATCACAGGGAATGTTGTCTTCTGCTTCTCTAAATTGTTCGAACTTGTCCAAGTTTTTCTCTTCGGTTTGACGCAGTGCTTCCAAGCAATGCTCAAAAGTCTCAAAAGTGTTCCGAAATGCAATGCATTTGCGAGATTTTTTTCTAATTAAACGTACTTAAAATGAAGTTTGATTTAGATTCTATCTAATCATTTGCTTTGCATGAAGGAATTACGTCCCGGCCTGGGGAATGTTTCATAATATGTTACTTTAACTAAGTTTTACCACCCTTTTACTAGTTTTATGTGAAATCACTGCGGTTTCAAAGAATGACGGTAGTTAGCCAGGTAGCTCTTCTCACGTAATTCCTTCATGCAGAGAATATGATTCAATAGGGTAAGGGTAATGAGTGGCATTAGGCCACTTCAGGGAGTGACGACCCTGCCCGACATGAGTCCCGGGCTCAGCTGGCTCCGGCTGTCAGTACCCGGTTAGGGCCCCTGCCAGGGTTACGGTGAAGTCAGTGGCAGCAGGCTGATGGATACGGTGGAGGGCGCTTGACAGGTTATGTCATCGACGGTCGACTCATACGTGGCACACGGAGGAACCTACTACAGGTCAACGGGTGGCACATCAGGCCAGTAAGTGGCTACTGCGGGGCAGCTTACACACTCCCCAGCACTGTGGCACTTCAGTGCACCTTTGGATTAAAGTGTATAAGCCCAGAGAGGCTCAGCAATGGGGGCATGACATTGTGGGTCTTCATCTACTGTGCACGGCGAGGAGAGAGTTTACAAAGTCCTGTGGCGATGGAAGAGTGGGGGGGGGGTGGCAGGCGTGAGGTGCTTGGAGCCACTAGCATGTTTTCTGCACACAGGTGGTCCATACTTGATGGTCACAGTCTGGCTGATTTGGAGCGACAGTAGGCTGGGGCAGCTGTATGAATGACCGGGCAGCCCTGTTTAGGGAGAGCACTGCCTGCCCCAGTCCGGGGAAGCTCCTATAAAGGGTGGAGTAAACAAAGCTTGATCCTTTTTAATCCTGGTTGGTTCACCGCGGCCAATGGGGCTCCATCTACAGCGGTAGGAAAATGAAAAACCAAAGATTATCCATTGGTACGTGGAACGTCCGTACCATGTTGGACAATGATTCCAGACCTGAGAGACGCTCTGCTTTGATGTGTAAGGAGCTGAATAGGTACAACATTGACATAGCAACTCTACAAGAGACAAGAATTGAGGGCCAGGGTCAAATCCGGGAAGAAACACACACAGTCTACTGGCATGGGAAGTCTGAAGGAAGACGAGAGGCTGGAGTTGCTTTTGCTATCTCTAACAGTCTCACTGCTAAGCTGCCATCTTTACCTAAAAGCCAGTCGGAAAGACTTATGAGTTTGCCTATTCCCTTGGCCAAAAAGAGATTTCTCACCCTAATATGTGTCTATGCACCAACCATGACCTATTCTGAAGACGACAAGGAAGCCTTCTATGATAAACTTGGCTCAGTTGTTGATGCTGTTCCCAAGGCGGATAAATTGCTAATTCTGGGTGACTTCAATGCGAGGGTTGGCAGTGACCACCACACTTACGAAGGTGTGATCGGGAAGTTCGGCAAAGGCCAGATTAACTCCAACGGCGTCCTTCTGCTTAATTTCTGTGCTCAGAGGAGTCTGTGCATCACTAATACGTACTTCAACCAACCTGATCACCATTATTATTCTTGGATGCACCCCAGATCTAAGCACTACCACCTGCTAGACTATGTTCTAACTCGGAAAGAACACCTGAAGGAGGTGCTTGTCGCAAGAGCTATGAGAGGTGGGGAGTGTTCAACAGACCACTACCTAGTGAGAGCAAAAGTCAAGCTCCAACTGCAAGCACCAAGGAGGAAGTCATCAGCTGCCATTCCCAAAAAGCTGAATGTGATAAGACTGAATTCTGATCACTACCGGGACGTTCTCTGCCAATCTCTACAAAAACCACTAGAGGACTTGAGTGCTACACCTTTGAAGGATGTAAGTGAATCATGGTGTGTCCTGAAGGATGCCATCCTGAATGTTGCTACTGAAGTTCTTGGCCATCCGAGCAGGAAGACCCCTGACTGGTTCAATGACAACAAGGATCAAATTCAAACCCTATTAACTGAGAAACAGAAAGCCTACACCAACTATCTGAAAGACAACTCTTTAAGGAATAAACAGCTACTGACCAGTGCGAAGTCAACGCTCCAACGAGAAATACGGTCAATGAAGGATGTCTGGTGGAGAAACAAGGCCAACGAGCTCCAAGCTTTCGCAGATGCAGGTGACTCTCATGGGCTTTTCTCAGCCTTGAAGCAAGTCTATGGTCCACGAACAAACACACTCACCCCACTGAAATCAGCAGATGGAAGCTGCCTCCTGACAGACCTCTCAGACATCACAGATCGTTGGAGGGAACATTTTCACACACTGCTCAATCAGCAAGGTTCACCGAAGAGAGATGTTGTATCCACTCTTGTAGCTCACCCAACGAGGCATGATCTTGATGACCCAATCACTGGGGATGAAGTGAAAAGAGCTCTGAAGCAAACACGTCCTGGCCGTGCCCCTGGCCTGGATGGTATCCCCTCAGAAGTATTAAAATATGGAGGGCAACAGATTACAGACCACCTGCTTCATCTGTACAATCTCTGCTGGGACCAGGAACAACTACCACAGGACTTCAATGATGCACTCATAGTCACTATCTACAAGAAGCAGGGTGAGAGAAGTGACTGTAGTAACCATCGTGGGATCTCCCTTCTCTCAATCGCAGGAAAGGTGTTTGCAAGGATTCTTCTGAATAGGTTGTTGCAAATATCAGAAAGTGTCCTGCCGGAGAGCCAAAGTGGTTTTAGGGCTGGAAGGTCAACTTCTGACATGATATTTACACTGCGTCAGCTTCAAGAGAAGGCCATAGAACAGCATCAGCCATTGTATATTGTATTTGTTGACTTCTCCAAAGACTTTGACACTGTTGACCGAGAAACATTATGGGAAGTGCTCAAATTGTATGGTTGCCCAGACAAGCTCACAAACATGATTCGTCACTTTCACTACAACATGTCTGCAGTGATATCTATTGGCGGCAATACAAGTGCCCCCTTTTCAGTTGGTCACGGAGTCAAACAGGGATGTGTTCTTGCACCAACATTGTTTGCACTATATCTCGCTGCTGTGCTGGAATATGTGGGCAGTAGAACCACAAAGGGAGTATACATCCGTACCAGATCGGACGGTGGCCTTTTCAACCTCTCCCGACTTCGTGCTGTCTCAAAGACCAAGCTGACCTGCTTGAGGGAGCTCCTCTATGCTGATGATTCTGCATTAGTAGCTACAAACCAGCAAGATATTCAGAGGATAGTCGATCTTTTTGTAGAAGCTGCAACCTGCTTTGGACTGCGCATCAATTCCACCAAGACCAAGCTTCTATACCAACCCCCACCATGTGAGCAGTAGCGGGAACAAGATCACCCTGTCGTTAACTTGAATGGCAAGGCACTCAAGCAAACTAACTCCTTCATTTATCTAGGTAGCACAGTTACAGACAAGAATTCGCCTAATGCCGAAGTCAGCCGGAGAATTCAGGCAGCCAGTAAGGCTTTCGGGTTCTTTCAGCATCGACTCTGGTAACGCCATGACATTAAGCTCTCTACGAAGATAAAAGTCTACAATGCTGCAGTGTTGCCGTCATTACTTTATTCGACTGAGACGATGACGCTTTACCGTAAGCACATCAAGCAACTGATCAGAGTCCAGGTACGCCACATACGTCAGATCATGAAAATCAAGTGGCAAGACATGGTACCAGATGTAACTGTCCTGGAACAAGCAGGGACAGTAAGTGCGGAGGCGATGATTACTGCATCACAGCTCCGTTGGACTGGCCACGTTACCCGTATGTCTGATGACCGTCTTCCAAAACAAGTGCTATTCAGGGAGTTCCAGAATGGGAAGCGCAAACGTGGTGGCCAGAAGTTGCGCTACAAAGATGTACTGAAGCGTGCCGACATTAACACTGACACCTGGGAACAGCAGGCCGCCAAACGGCCTACCTGGCGTGGTACCTTGCGGGAAGCTATAAGAAGAGTCGAGGAGAAGCGTGCTGCTGACTACCTGTCTGCTCATCTTCTGCGACACTCACCTCCTATTGTCAGTAACTTTACTTGTGAAAAATGTAATCAGCCATGTAGATCGAGGGCTGGTCTTGCAGCTCACCAACGAGCTTGCCAAAACAAGCCTATTTGACATTCTTTTTCTCTCCTTACGTGTCCTCATCGAAATCGATGGACTGCCGATAACATGATTCAATAGAATCTAAATCAAACATTACTTTAAGTTCGTTGAAATGGAAACATATCTTAGAATGAAAACCCGGAGACCGTCTTCTCTGCTGGAAATCCCGTAATAACTTTCGTCACTCGGAAATTTGGAATTCCAGTCACTTTCTTGCAGGGACTTTCCAATTGGGAAGTTCGTGTGTGTTCGTGTGTGTGCGTGTGGGTGGGTGCACCTGTCCAAATTACGATTTTTCCAGAACACCTTGAAAAGTACATGAGCGATTAAGTTTAAATTTGGTAACATTGTGCATGATGCGAAAATGTCCAAGATGTATTGGTTGTATGGTAAATTTAGTCAAATTTGCTGATTTTGTAGGAAAAAAGACAATTTTACCTCCACATTGGTATTTCAAGCATATTTTGAGATGTATTTGAAAAAATTGAAAATTTTACATGTCATATCTTGAGATGTATTTGAAAATTGAAAAAATCCTTTGAAAATTTTGCAAGGATGTATCTGAGAATGTAATATTCAAGGTATATAACTTTTGTAGTAAAGAGAGTGAAATTTGCTGATTTTGTTTTAGAAAAACGCCAATTTTGCCGCAAAATTTATATTTCCAGCATATGTTGAGAAACGTTAGGCCAATTAACTTAAAATTTGTTGAGGACTTACCAAAGAACACACTGTTCAACATAATATTACTGTAATGATAAATCGAGTGAAATGTAATGAATTTGTAGGAAAAACGCCAATTTTGCCCTAAAGTTTGAATTTCCAGCACATTTTAAGAATTATTAGACAAATTCACTAAACAATTTGTGGCGACTTACCTGAGAACACACTGTAAAACACAATATTAACGTTATGTTATTATAAATCCAGTAAAATGTGGCTTTTTTTACAACAAAAAAGCTAATTTTGACCCAAAATTTGGATTTTTAAAATACCTTGAGAGCTATTTGAACACTGTTTAACAAATTTTGCGAAGACTTACCTATGAACATAACAATCACATAGTTTACTTTTGTAGTAACTAAAGTGAAATTTGCTGATTTTTTACCAAAAAAATGCCAATGTTGCCCCAAAATTAGGATTTCCAGGAGGACTTGCGTGAAACCACAGTACTCAACGTAATAATCCTACAATTAGTAAATCCAGTGAAATTTGCTGATATTTTTTTTTTTTTTATAAAAGCCAGTTTTGCCCCAGAATTTGGATTTCCATCATATCTTGAGAGCTATTTGAGCATTACACGCAAAAGTGTGCAAGAACTTATCCATGAAACTATTCAACATAAATGAGCAAGATATATCACTTTTATAGCAAATTGAGTGAAATCTGCTGATTATTTAGAAAAAAAAAACAATTCTGCCCCAAATTTGGATTTCCAGCATATCCTGAGAACTATTACACCTATAACATAAAACTTCGTAAAGACTTACCCTGATAACTTGTACAATATAAACAAAAATTGTGTTCAGTCTGCTGATTTTTGAGAATTCAGGCGTGTGGTACTTGGGGCCAAAATGTTCATTTGAAGCATATCTTGAAAACTAAACAATAAACTTAAAACTTTGTATGGAACCACAATATTCGAGATACATGCTAAACCGAGTGAAATTTCCAATTTGCTTAGAAAAAAAAAAAAATTTAGATTTCCAGTACATCTTCAGAACTGTAAGTATTTTAATTTGCATGCACTCACTGGAAAACACATTCTTTAAGATGTATCACTCTGATGCTAAATTGCATAAAATTTGCTGATTTTTAGGAAAAAGACCCACTTTGCCGTGAAAAACGGTTCATTAAATGTCTATTTACATGGCCATGTAACCCTGATCTCTAATAGTATCACTAATAGCCTTGTAACTGCGACGAGGAGTAGAATTTGTAAGCCAAATGATTTTATCTCAATGGCCAGGCCATATGGAAAGTAAACAACATCTCTGCCAATAAGCATATAATGCTTGCAATTTGGTGTTTGAACATTCCTGGCAATAATGAGAACACTATTTTTAAGTCAAACAATAATTTTAGCAGATTGGTTCATGAACATGGTTAATAGGGGACTAATAAATGACCCGAAGATGGCTGTTCTTGCTAACCTGTCCCTATCTCTAACCACTAAGCCTAACCCCTAACCCTAAACTACTAACCAATCGTTATAATTGTGTAGCTATAACGTGATACAATATACGCAGATAGTTTGGGCACAGTTAGTGTCATCATTACATAAGCTGAAGTATTGGCACTAGGCTAGATATGCAACACTAGATAACAATGTTACCATTTTATGTTCGGTTCTGCTGCTTACCACCCATTTTATGTTTGAAGAATATTTAAAGTTTGCTTGCAGATCTTCGTAGAGCTCTGTGACATGGGGTTGTAGTAAACCATTACAAATCCCCATGGATGTCTATCCCCTGTATTCATGTCTTTATTCCAATCAATGCATTATAACGATGAGATATGCAACTCCGTGGATTGCCCTCTTGTTTATATTTCAGTCGATCTCTTCCTGATGTTCCTGTTACTTCTTGGTCGGAAGAAGAGGACTACTATGAAAGTAAGTATCACAATGCAAAAAATCAATTTGACGTGTAATATTACAGTCACGTAACAGTCTCATCGATTAAGTGTGGTAAACATTTTCTGACAATTTGTCAGTTTTTGCGTAATTTAAGTCAAAATTGCTTCAAGAAATTTCATTCACTGCTGTTGAGAGATCTTTGTAAGTTTATTGCATATTTTAATGAGACTAGACAAAAACAATCTATTACCATGGATAAAATACTTGCTCAGTTAGGAAGGTCATGATCATAAAAATGTCATAAAAGATCCTAAATAATCGTAAAACGCAACTGATACAATCTTTGCCATGTTATTGTAATTTGGCACGGCGGTAATTTTTGACAACAGTTAGAACGCTCGTGATCGTAAAACATCATAAAACTGCAAACGATACAATCTTTGAAAGTTTTATTGTAATTCGTTGTCGTTATACATTGAAGAGTATATTTCTAAAGATAATCGTAAAGGATGTTGACACTTTTATTGTTTTAAGACATATATGCCTTTGCGAGAGGATTTATCTGCTCCTATAAATAACATTTTGTCGTCAACGCATAACAAAGTTGACATTCTAACGTATTTTCAACTTATACGAAAATGTTAATTATAGGTCATCTTGGCCAATCCAGACAGGACAATGAGCCAATTGTTCAGTTTCCCAGACGACAAATCAATCTGTCCGTTGAGTTGCCTTCTTCCTCCTTCGTGACAAGACGGTTAGGAACAATAAAAGACCCAAAGAAACCCATAGCTCAGAAAGTGTTGATTTCATATCTTCAAGGTACGGTACTGACAAATACTCAGGCAAAACGGTACTGTTAACAAATATCTTAATTAACAAAGTTAATCAACACATTTGGTTGCACTCTCGTGTCACTTCCTTCAAGCAGGGCTGGGCTAGAAGGAAGTACTGAAATTTTAGACTGCAATGATCAACACCTGCCGTGTACGTTTTTGTTAAAGGAGGCACCTCTCTCTAAATAAATATGATTTCACTAATACATGTGGATATTGTGTCAAAGATTTATCAGCAGATGTTGCTTATAAAAAGTATTTTTATAAACACACATAATCTGAACTAATATTTAGGAAAAAAAGAATCCGCCAGAAAAACATTGTGACCTAATTCAACATGTAATTGGAGAAACTTAACCTAACCAAACCAGAAATCTCATAGGTACTCTTCACTTCGAAAAAAATAATATATGTTTATTTTTCTGGTATATTTGTCTTGTATCAATATCTATGTTCATAAGATTTTTTGAATTGTTCAAACAAACTTGGTGGGACGAGATTAAGCAGATTCATTTTGGTTTGTCGAAATCGAGTATGATTACCTTAACAAAACAAACAACAGCTGTCAAGTTAACTCATTAGATTAGCAACCATTTGAATATATAATAATGGTCCCAGGAAGAAATGCCTTTAAACTTGTGTACTATTGATTATGTTTTATTTTTATTCCGTTAGGAAGCATTGAGCCACAGTTGCAACTTGTTTGGCGGAACTACGTTAGTACTGTGCTCGAGATCCGGAGCACAATAATGTCCTTCGTACTATCGGTGTGTGTTACGACAAGGGTAAGGCAAAATCACTAACGAAACAAGTCTTTTGCAACTTTACGTAGATGAGCAACTATAACTTATTATCTCATCGGCCTATAGGCGCTAAATGGGATATTGCAGTCACTTGCCTAGGGAAAGTGAATATTGTATTGTACACCTAATTAGAACGTTTGCCATGGAAACACTTGGAGTGGATGAGTAGCAACACCCCACAGGTACCGATGGTAGAGTGTCTGTGCCGAAGCACCTACAGACGCTGCTTTGGCGGGTAGCAGTCGCTTGCGACAGTCTAGGACGTGCATCTCGAAATTAGCGTAGCTGCCAGAAAATTCGGCGCTGAGGGTAGGTCTCTCAAATAAAAACCCGGAACCCGCAGTCTCTGCCGGCAATCCCGTGATAACTTCTGTCACTCGGGAAGGAAAATTCCAGATACTTCCTTGCCTAGACTTTCCTCGCGTCCCGATAAGGAACCGAGTACGAGTGTGTTGTGTGTGTATGGTGTGCATCCGCACTTGTCCAAGTTATGGTTTTTCCAGAATACCTTGAAACGTGTATGAGCGATTTAGGTCACACTTGTCATGGTTGTGCATGGTGCCAAAATGTCCACGATGTATTGGTTGTATTGTACATTGAGTCAAACTTGTTGATTTTGGGGGGAAAAATTTAAGCCAATATTGGTATTTCCACCACATCTTGAGAAATGTTTGGGCATTTAATGCAAACTTTCCAAGGCCTTATCGGAGAAGGTAATATTCAAGGTATATCACTTTTACGTTAAAGAGCGAGAAAGCTTGTTGATTTTTTTGGAAAAAGGAGCCAATTTTGCTCCAAAAGTCGGATTTCTAGCATAGCTTATGACCTATTACACCAATTAACTTACCAATTTGTTAGGACTTACCTGAGAACACATAGTCCAACATAATATTACTGATAACATAATATTAATGATAAATCCAGAGAAATGTGCTGATATTTGAGGGAAATAGGCCAATTTTTCCCAAAAAGTTGAATTTCCATCATATCTTGAGAGCTATTTAACCATTCATGCACAACAGTTTGCAAGGACCTACCTATGAACATAATAAGCAAGATTTATCGCTTTCATAGCAAATTGAGGAAAATTTGCTGATTTTTAGAAACAAAAATTGCCCTACGATTAATTAAGATTTCAGGCATATTGTGAGAACTATAAAACAAACTTGCTGATGACTTACCTGACAACATAGTATTCAAGATATTCACTTTCATTTTTTATGTTAGATTGACTAAAATGTGATGAAACAAGCCCACTTGCGGTCAAAGTTTTCATTTCAACTATATCTTGAAAGGTGTTTGAATAATAAACTTAAAACTTTACATCGATTTACTACAATGTTCAAGATATATGTAAACTAAATGAAACTTGGAAATGTTTGAGGAAGAGAAAAATTGCACCAATTTTGAATTTCCAGCACATCTTCAAAACTGTTTAAGCATTTTTTTTTTATTAATCTTTGCAAGGACTTACGGAAGAACACATTCTTCAAGACGTTTCACTCTTATGTTAGGTTAGACTGCAGGAAATTTGCTGATTTTTAGGATAAAGGCCGTAAGTCATTAATAGAACCAAAATAGAATCATTGAATTTACATGGCTACGTACTTAGCTCAAATCTCTAACTACCACTAATAGCTTTGTGAGTGGGACCAGGAATCTTAATGGCCAAGCCATGTGGAATTTAACAGAAAATCTCTGCACAATGCTTACAATGAGGTCTTTGATATTGACACAGCAGCCTTGCAAAGTGCATCTGCACTCCACCACCCCATTGTATGCTCAATGAATGCCTATTTACAATGTCAAATTACCCTAAACTAACCTACTCATCTACAAGGTATCAATAACTCAAACAGCTTGCTTGTGAATTGAGTAGACATGCCATTAATGTTTGATTTTAGGCAAGAGTTTTTAGCATGTTCACTGTATACCACAGTGTCAGTGTTAGTGCTCCTACTCCCCACTGTACGCTTGTTGACCCTAACCTGGCTTTACAACAGTCTTCTGTCTGACTCTTTTGATTAAATTTTTAAGCCAGTGGTGTCTTCTGACACAAGCGCCAAAACGCTTATTCACTCCGACGCAGACATAAATACACAATGTAACTGGGAACATTCTCTAACTTGGGGGTCAGAGAGAGCCACATTTAACCCATTGATCTCTATGTTAATACAGAAATTAGTGTCGTCGAAGTCTCACTACTAAGGGTGCCGTCCGAACATAGCAGTTACGTCCTGACCAATAGCCGGAGAAATCTAGCAATAGAGTCTGCGTTCCGGTCAATCGTCTCAAATCTCCATTTATGAAGCAGGAAGAGAAATTACAAGTTTTGTCACAGTTATGGTACTCTAGAATTTGTGCCATTCTGAAGAAGCTGGCAAACTTCAACTTCCTCCAAGCTAGCGTTGAATAGCTATTGCTACACAAATTACAGATGTTTTCAGTTCTCAATTAGTATTTCTTAGTTCCGAAGTTACGTCCAGGTCAAAAACAAGAAGAGCTTAAATAATAGTCAACCCGATTAAGCCAAACAATTATATTAGCAAAACTGAGAAACTTAACATAAGTTTAAAATTAATTTTAGCAAAACCAGGTCCTGCAGATGTAAATAGGGGAATAATGTGCAAACATCCCATTGTGGGATGCTCTTATATCTTGCCCTTAACTCTAACTAGTAAGCCTAACCAATGGAATAACTCAATGTTATAATTGTACTACGTAGCGTAATACGTGCAGATACTTTTGGCATTTATTGTTATCGTTGCATGAGTAACAGTAATTGCACCAGGCTAGGTTTGCTACTTTTGATGTCAATACCTGTATTACTATTTTATATTCTGCTCTGCTGCTTACCACCATATCGACAGCAAGCGTTCTGTCCTTCCTTCAGATCTCCGTGATAATAGTTTTAGTGAACTGTTACAAATTCCCATGTATGGGCTCTGCATTTAAAACTTTATTGAAATCAATGCAAGACGACGATAAGATACGCAACTCCTTGAATTGCCTTCTTGTTTAATCTTTCGCTTCCATTAATTAATCTACTTTAACGTCCACATCGTCACAATATGTTTGATTAATGTTTATATAGATGGAAATATGTTTTCTTAACACAAAATGTTTTGATAATCCAAGATTACATCGAAATGCTGACCCTTCGATCACATTTAAATGAAGATATGTTGATGAACTTACAGCCAGATGCCTGTTTTTCGTCAATGCTGAAGTTAGCATATGGCGTCGTCCTAGGTCTAGAATATCTGTCATCAAAGCAGGTAATACACTAAGGTAACATGGTGATTTGTTGCAGAGTAATGCAAAATGCTTTTAATTAAGCAACATCTAATGCATGGGTGACACAAATTAGTTCCTCTACATTTATGAAACTAGTTCGGTTAGTCCAAATGATGTTCGAAATTTTCCTCTTAGTGCACTTATCCAGGACTCTGTACTGAAGGAATCTACTTAGACGCCAGACAAAATTGCAAGTTGTGCGACTTCTGTAAGGAGGATGACGCAGTTACCGTGTTGGAACAGTTTGATCTTGAAAAGGTAAAGTAACATAAAGTTAAGAAAAGCATGAATAGGTAAACTTTGTAGAAGGTTTATTCGATCTTATCGTTTTTTGTTTTGTTTGTTTTTTTGTATTTTGTCCTTTTGCCAACACAACTCAATCTCAACCTCACTGCGACAAGCAAATTCAGATCAATAACAATTTGATGATGGACATATAAAATAATACTATACACATGTAGACAATGTGAATGTAATAGTTTGGCACTATATGTATGTCAAATTTTAAGATTTTAAACTAATATTTTTATAGATAATGATTATTTAGATTTTGATATACATAGATTCTGTAGATACTGATTTTCTATTCGATAGAATTCTCAAGTGCGAGAGGTTTTACCTCCAGAAGCAATATTCCTGGGGGAATACACATCAAAAAGTGACATATGGTCGGCCGGAGTTGTTATGTGGGAAATTTTCACTTTCGGTAGGCTGTTGATTTCATTTTAAGTTTTAATGGTATCGAAAAAACAACAATTACATTTTTAATAAAGGACACAGATTCTAACTCAAAGCAGCCCTTTTAGTCCCTCTTATATTGGTCTAGATTTCAGTCAATTAAAAATGAAAAACATCTTTACCTTTCCTGAAAATAGGGGTTTTGATCAGTTGCTTTTACAGTTCTGTTTGTAATATGTAGATCAAGGAAGTAAGTAGTCTTAAACGATGCAATTAGAAATGTAAGTAATGTAGTTGTGTTATTACTCCAAAGTCTGAATGTATCACATGTATACGATCCTACGTTTCGCATACTCTATATATAACGGTGTATTTTTTTAAGGAGAATCACCGTTTAGAAGTTACAACGTTGACCAATTTGAGAAAGCGCTTCGTAGGAAAGGCCTTCCACCCAGACCATCGGGCATTCCCGAGCAGTTGTAAGTATATAAAGAGTCAAAGTAAAAATATAAAAGGCGTGTGGTTATGTTTTTTTCTTCTCACAAAACCATGTTTCCACGGTCAACCATGCTTTAGGGAGAGTGTTAACTTCATCCTATAAGGAATAAAATGAAAAAATGCTTACTTTTACAGAACATATTTATGTCATATCAGAGGACTGTTACAAGATATGTTCTTCAATCACATACAAACCCACACGTTAGTTAATACTTTTTCTTTTAGAGCTGTTTCCTACTTTTTTTGCTAGTCACAGCTTTTATATCCCATTTACAGCTTTTATGTCCCATTCACAGCTTCAGTATCCCATTCACAGGTTTAATATCCTTTATCGATACAACGTTCATTTGTCGGATTGATTTGTATGTCATTATTTGTCATTTTATCAGGTTTGAATTAATAAAGGGTTGTTTGGAGAGGAGCGTAAATTTGCGTCCTGTGATTAGTCAAGTGACCGACAGGCTAAGAAGAATATCATCATCCATTATTAAACAGGTAATCGGATAAACTTTAGAGCAGTTAAATATTATAATACATAATGTAAGAAAAAGAAAAAATAGCCTACCCTGGCATTGACGAGCAACTCGTACTGGTGAATTATTGCAGTGTGCCCTCCTTTTATATCTAATAAATGAGACTGCACTAAGAAAGCTACCGAAAGTCTTTACGAAATGGTTTTTACCTTCGTTTCTTAGTAAATATAACACTATTTAGTTAGGAATATTAAGGGAAAAGACATAGGAAGAAGTATAGTTACAGTTTAACAGTTTATTTCCATCATCGTCTTTTGAATCAATATTTACATAGAATGGTTTACTATTGGTTGTATGCATGGAAAAGGAGAACAAAAGAAGTGCAATACTTATAAATCGTTTTCTCCTAACTAGTTATATAAAGTATATACATTGGATGACCTGCTGATGGAAGTACATACTAAATACACAATATAACAAGAAGATTACTTACTCCTCCCTCCTCCCCAAAAAGAAATAACTGATGATTAACAACAACCACACAATAGACAATGAAGTCCTCACAGATTGTAATATGCAAACTAAAATACAAGCCCAATCCATCCTTAAATTGTCAATAACTTACATTTATACTTTTTCTTAAATGAATTAATGGTTTTAGAATTTTTTTATACTGTCATCAAGAGAGTTCCAGAGCTTCACTCCTGAAAATGAAATACAAACTTGTTTTTGTCTTGTTCTAACAAATGTTTGCATAAATGTACCCTTTTGTCGAGTGTTGTGGTTTTCACTTGATTTTAAATAAAAACGATTTTGTAAGGGTTTTGGTAACAGACTATGGTAAGCTTTAAACATAACCAGAGCAGTTTTGAAATTAATGATTTGATCTAGTCTCAGAATATTCATATTCTGAAAAAGTGCTGTAGTATGATCCAAATATTTGGCATTACAGATTAAACGTATAACCTTTTTCTGTTTTAAAAATAATACGGAGATAGTTGATTTATAAGTATTCCCCCAAACTTCTGCACAGTAGTTGAGATATGGATAAAAAATTGTCCAATATAAAATATTCAACGCATTTCTATTTAAATCATTACTGGCTTTACGTATCAGTGCAATACTTTTAGAAAGTTTCCGTGATAAATTTACAATGTGCTCTTTCCACGTTAGCTTGTGGTCAATCAATACACCCAGGAATTTCGTAACATACACTCTTTCTATGTTAACATCGTCTAGAGTTACACTGACATGTGAGTTTACGGGCCGATTGGAGAAAATCATATAATTAGTTTTTGTAACGTTCAAAGATAATTTGTTCACTGCAAACCATACACTTAGCTTTTTAAGTTCCACACTAACTTGTTCACACAAAAAATTGAGGTCCTCATGAGATCAAAAAATGTTCGTATCGTCTGCGAATATTACGAATTTTAACAAATTGGATACATTACATATGTCATTAATATATAAAATAAAAAGTTTCGGTCCAAGAATCGATCCCTGTGGGACTCCGCATGTAACATTACACAATTCTGAATTGGTGCCATTGAAATGAACATATTGCTTTCTATTGGCCAAATAACTAGCCAGCCAATTATTGACAACACCACGACATCCGTAACTATCTAACTTTCTCAGTAATAATTTATGATCTATAGTATCAAATGCTTTTTTAAGATCGATGAAAACTCCAATAGATGATTTCTTATTGTCTAACGATGTAGATATATGATATATGACATGCTGGACACACGACACGTCTATTATTTACTTTTTTACTTTTCCAACACTTATATTTTTGGATATATGCAGGATAATCGCATATACTTACTCTACAAGGTGGTAATCGTACGCATGCATAGGTTCTCAGGAGGAGTTGTCTTTACTTTATTGTTTGATTACACGTTTTTGTGAATTTCGACTGATACATCCAAATTTTTTACTATTTTTAACTATCTGTCTTCTTCTCATATCCCAATTTATGACTCTTTTTGTTTTACTTTGGCGATCATTGTAACGTCTTTTTATTTTCCTTCTGTAAGGATATGTCCTTATGCAGCACTGAAGTCCCGCTTTACATAAAACCTATTTACGCCGAACGAGACGTTTCATACTTTGAAAATTTCAAAGAAAAGAATAACAATAGCGCTGGTTCTAATGTAATATGATGACAAAACAGCTGATGTTCCATTCCATACCTGCCTACAGTCTTTACTTACTGTCTTAAACACAGATTCAGGAAGGACAATTGATATTTGGACATTTGCGTAAATGGTCTAGCAAATCATCTAACTTACCAGCTGCTACAGAAGAGTGTAAGTTGCAAATAACGAACCCTGGCTACGACAGATTAAATGTCAGTGGCGATTCAGCAGATGAACATCTCGGAAACCTCTACGACTGTAGGTCCGTAAGAGATTATGACGAAAGTATTAACCGTAGCAGCCAGTTAAGAGCACATCACAGGCAAGTTGGAAGGAGAAAAAGACCATTTTCAATTGCAGGGAATCCAGACCTTAGAGATAACGTTGAAATAAATCACGGGTATGTAAATGACAGAAATTAAACAACTTCGGTTAGCTATAGAATACCACTTCATTTTCATATCAAGCTTTTTTTCCCAATATCTTCGTCATATGATTTGCTCTACTTTGCAGCTATTTTATTTTACTGTCACTTTTTTACATTCTTATTAGTTTGCATTTGGTCTATATGTAGGAACGCAATGCCTGTGTTTATAACAACCGAAGATGTAACATGCAATACACATTCAACAATGACAATTGACTTTCCAAAATCAATATAAGGTACATGTTAAATTGATAATATTTTCTTCAAAACCTCAGAAAGTTTCATTCAACTGAAGTGCTTCGTTTTATCCAGTATCGAGGCAAAGAGGGCGGGATATTGGGATATCAATCACTTCCATTGCAAAAAGTTGTTAGGGGACGATAGTTGGAAAATCTTAAATACCAGTTCTCTGACTTTTTTCTTGATATGTTTTCTTATGTTTTCATGTTTTCTTCATGTCAAAGTCTAGCAGTTTTCATGACATAAAAAGATGGCAAATATTGCACTAGGCTGTGTTTAAAGTTCCCTGGTAATTGAAAAATATGTCAATAAATCATCAACATTTTTTTATTTCTCCCATTTTGTCTAGGAGGCACGATACTGTGCAAAATATAAAAAAAGTTGCAATTTTTCATATCTCACTCTATATATTGTACGACGTCAAAGACGCCAACCGTTGCAGTAGATTGCAGGTAATATTTTGAAGTTGGCAAAAAGATTTCAAAAAGGGGAGGGGACATTCTTTGTCCCCCACAACTTCCTCCAAGTCTAACCATCATCCATCTCATACCTTTCACCCACCTATCAACATTCTGGTCTATGACAGTATTTTGTCGTTAAGGTGGATATCATTTACAAAGGTCATCGCTACAAGAGTTAACTCTACCTTGTTATGCATCAAGGAAGTTTGTAGCAAATTAATAAAAAAAAAAACTGTAACCCAGAAAATAAAACTTGTTGGCATTACGTTTCGGAAAAATAAATGCCCACTGGAATTAAAGATCATGGCACCACATTTTATCCAATATTTCCTGGCAGTTGAAATATTCTCAGAAAAAAAGCTGTTATCGCTAGAAAGTAAAGTTTGAAAAATTACCTTTTCCGTAAATTACGATTTCTTCAAAAAAATATGACTTAAAAAGACACCACAAATAGAACCAACGTGCCTCTTACTTTACTTTGTAATTGCAATCAAATACGAGGTCTCTAAGAATATATTGTATTCGCTACTGCAGTGGTAGTGTTTCCAGTCCCAGTTTCCGGTACCCTCCCAAGTAATGGTGTCGCTAAGCTAAAATAGTGTATTCAGGTGACCCTAACATATTTTTCGCACGCCTATCTTAAGATTACCACTCCGAAAGAGACAAAGCGATTAAATAGGTGGAAATATTGTAGATAAAATTCAAATGATCACGATATTTCATTGATTGAGAAATTGCTGATATGCGGTCCCTATTTCAAAGCTGCATGTATGGACATCACGAAATTACGGATCATCGGTTGGGGAAACCATTGTTTCTTGTATTTTATGTTCCAACCAAAGGTGACACAGCGCTTAGATAGTCCTGCCGTTATTCAGCCCAATGTTTTTCCATATTTTATAAATAATAATAATAAAAAATTTATAAATAACCCGTTGCAACATGTGCTTATACTTTACTCGATTTCATAAAAAAGATTCATGAGTAAGATGCTAATTACACACTGTTTGTGGAAATTGATATATTTTCATTAGAGGACATTACATATAGGGGAAATTTAACACTACCACAACTAAAGAAATAATTGTATGAACACATAGCCATGCACTAATTATACATATCTAGGCACTAAAACAAAAAATATGTACCTTATTTTTAGCAAAACAGTGGCATTACATAAAATCGAAATAAAATTTCCCTGAGGAATTTGGTAGGTTTTCATGTAAATGTAATATTCAGTCCTTATGTCAACACATGGAAGAATGTGAACACCTATAAAATCAAGAGATAATGAAATGAACTAGCGCCCTGTAGCAATTGACTTGCTACTTCAGTACTAGCGCCAAAAATAATAATGGTCAAAATGATAATGTTCAAAATAGGTAATTGTCTGGCAGTCCGTCAAATACACGGCAAGTTTGCCCACACGCGTGGAACTACTCAGTCACTCATACGTCCTACTACCTGACGTTACCAAAACGTTTTAGCGAATGGAGAATGTAAGAAATACCTATCTTCGAGTAACATTGTGGCAAAAATAAAAAATGGACGGGGTTCTTTTGTTCATCGATACTTGCATTTAGAATATCTGTTGCATACTTGTTATTATAATTTACATATTTGTTTTTCCCCAGGAATGGTATGTAGGTATCAGACCTACATATTTACTTTAAGAAAACCTAATTGGAAGTTTTAATTGTACATCCCTGGAAGTTATTAAGAGAAACGTTGTTCCTCTGGACCATCTGAGACCCTCAAAATCTTGTTGAAAACACGTTAAGACCAGTTGAAATCTTTCAAAACTGGCTGTAAAACTAGTTGAAACTCCTTGTATCTCGCTAAATCGTGTTGAAACCTGTTGCTTCCTGTTCAAACCTGGGAGTATACATGTTGATACCTTTTAATACCTGTTGAAAACCTTTCCATATCTGTTCCAATTAACAACTTCATGAAACAGTTTACATCCTGATGCAATAGAGCAGTAGGGCTATGAGACGTGTCAGTGAACCTTTGTGAATTATTTATGATCTGAAAATAATAGTAGTCCACAGATGGGTTGAGGGTAATTCTGTTACTCACATTTTGGCACTCTTTGGCAATATCATGGTTCATTTAGGTTACAGTGTAACTTAGGAAAACCACGGACGTTACAGGGACTCCAGCCAGTATTATACTCTAAATGTTCCCTAACTATTGTGCACTAATCTCTGCAACCTTAGTGTCTTACTCGAGGACTTGCGGTTGATTTGGATAGAATTTACTGCAAATTACTCTGAAAAAGTGACCCATGCAAAACATTGTCATCCTGTTATGTGGAACTATCAATCTGAAACTGTTCCAGGAAGAATGTCAACATGTGTTGACGGCAGTTGGCACACATAAAGTGATGAAACACTGTATTATATACCTTTGCTATGAAATACAACTGTCAAAAAGATATCACTCTTTATATGGCTTCATTTGTGGCAAAGTCGGTAACAGATCACAATTTTGAAAATCGAAGAGCCCATACACAACACTTAATCAGTTCCATTATTATATACGTAAAAATTTTGTTTCAGTTGTTTTTAATAATGCACTCATGACATGCATTATCAATCTCTCTATACCATCTTATGGTAACATACCCAGAAATAAATAGAGAGACAAAACACACATAATTAACATTTTTGTCAGTCATCACACATGAAAAAGCAAACATAATTGCATTATTTTGTCTATAGTGAGACTCAAGTGTTCATCTAAAAGGGAAGGAAAGAAAAACTTAAACTTGAAAACTTCTGCCAATATCATTCCTTTATTCAAATCCCTGTGAACTGAGCAGAGGTGTAGGCTAGTATGCGGAGAATACGCCGGGTGAGAAAAAAAAAATTACATATCCTGGAAGGGTCCAAACAAAATATTTCACCAAGGAAGATAGAAAAAGTAGAATCATCACTTAAAAAACAGGAATTCCTGAGGAAATGGCAAATGTCTAGCAAAGAAATTCCAAAGGGGAGGATACCCCTACCATTGAACCCTTTACAGGAAGGCGATTAGTCTTCGTCCTGCTGCCCTCTCCGCATCCTTTTTGCCAAATCCTGGATCAGCCACTGAGTTAAAAATTAAGCCAACTAGAGAAGACTGCAATTCAAAAGTGTGTTGTGAACTAATTTTCTTGCTTCCAGTGATATCACAAACAGATTAGTATCCCTGTAAAATGGGGATCTCTTGCATATGATTTTCGTTCGACATGAAATTCATTTGTTTCTAAATAATCATCCATCCTGTACACATAAGTAGAAGGCATCGTTATTCTAGATGCAAACTGTAAGACAACCGCGTCAATCTACGAAGAATACTCAACGGCAAGAAATCGTGGGTCTGGCCGTCATCATTTGAACGCGAATCAAATCTCCATTGATTCATAAGGTTTTTGTTGTTACAAATTTTATCTACAACATTTAAATCCTAAGGAAATAGAGAGGGCTACAGTTTTACTGCTGTAAATAAAAGAAGAGTTCGGATGCGTAGTACTTTCACAAAATTTAAACGTTACTATGAATAGTGACGAGTTAATCTTGGTCTTTACTTCAAACCCTTTGCTGTTATTGGTTCATCGTGATGACGATCAAAAATTCACCTAAGAATGCAAACAATTGTAAAGTTTGGTTTTTGATCTTAAAATTAAACTGAAGTAAATAAATACGTCTGTTACAGAAAGGAATGTGAAGTTCAATGTGAAGATTAAGGTATATATGAAACCGATACACTGGAATCACAGGTAACTGGCGTTCACTTCACCTCTGTCTTATGAGAAGGCATACTGACAAGACATACTGCAATGGCGCCGCCACTTAATCTGGGAGGTCGCTGAACTTGTTTGAAGATAATATTCACAGAGAGTCATTATGTCCATAAATATATAATAGTTGTTGGAGAAATGTCAACCAACACTGAAACAAATCTTTGGAAATACCTCTTTATTCAATGAAATCTCACTTAAAGGGAAATAGGGAGTTTGTTTTACAGAAAACATCCATACTATTAACACCAATGTTTGTGGACATAGAATGATAGATTCTTGAAAATAGGGAAGGACAGTAGCCTTCTTTTCAAGAAATAAGTTTCTCACAGAGAGAAACTCAGTTATTTGTCGCTCAACACCAATTTGTTCACCCAAACTTTTCAAAATTCAAATGATGCATCTTCCGTTACTCATCACATGCATAATGTTTTGAGGAGATGAAGCTTTGGCAGGTGTTTATTGATGAGACTGGATGGTTTAACAATGACTAAAGCTATTTCTGTTTTATGTCATGTTGGTGTATTCTAAACGCCCTATTTCCCTTTAATGTACTGCATAAGCTTAATCAGGTGCTGATTGTTTGTCTTTACAACCTTGATAAATTTTAATACAGGTTCTCTTGTTTGTGCAAATTTAGATGTATTATTTCAAGCACAACTCCACCACTTCGATCCAGACAACCACTTCACGTACTCTAATTGTCCAACTATGACTGCATTTAGGGACCTACTCTGTTGGTTATAATTCCAACGTTAAAATTCTACAGATATATTACATCATAGGCTCAGTGAAACATCATAGTTTGTCTCATCCTGTACCTCATATTTGCACGTCGATGAGGAAAATGTGAAAGGATGCCTCACACAAGATGCATTTAGTGACTATTAAGTATGTATATGTTCAATTGCTTATTCTGGATAAAATGCGATTATCAGTATCTCAAATGCAACAGGTCATATATCCTTCGATAGAGAAAAAAATAGATAAATATGATGCAAACATCATCATATTTTAGTACTTGATTTAGGAGGTTTACGCAGAATTTGAACTATATTTACTACAACCAAATCAAATGTTGCGTGAACTTTATGGTACATAGTTAATCGCAGACGTTAAATGTTTTCGCTGCAAAGTTACAATTAATGTAACCCTTGCTCATAAGAACTCTTCATCGGTTGATAGCGAAAATGCCGTACAATGAATACGACAGAGATGAAGGTCGACAAAGCAAGAGCTGTTTGGTACTTCCACCGGACAGAGTACGGTAATTGGTAGAGTCTGGGTAACTCTCCTAGCCAGTTCAACGATTTACCAGAACCAAAAGCTGATCTTGTAATCTTTACAAAAGAAGTGAAACCACTGTAGAGTGGAAGAGTCGTTGATGATTGGACGAATCTTGTGAGTCGTCAGTATTGGCAAAAGAGACACTACCAGTAAAATAATTTACAAAATGCAACAACAAATGCAACACGGTTCAGTAACCACATTCATATTTTTTAAATGGTTAACATTGCTATCGTTAATTAAGGTAAGGCTGATGTATTTCGACATTTTAGCATTAATTTTGAAAAAACAGCTTTTCATCAAGAAGATGTAGCCTTTTAAAGACGGCCTTAGAAAATTCATTCGAGAAATTCAAGGTTTTTTGAGACAAATAGTTAAGACAGCTCTTAATTTATTTATTTATTGATGAAAAGTTCATCTCTTGTCGCAAAGCATTTTTCGACAGTCTTTGCATATTTCGATTTTGCTATGGTAATATTCGACATTCAACCATTCATAAGCAAAATTATTTTTTTTTCTATTTATTGTTGCTTTACCTATCTAAAGTTAAACTTGGTTTCTATATTTCAAGTTTTATTGTGCACTAAATGATGAACACGTATTCTTTAATTTCGACATGCTTAATACGGATATCCTTAATTCGACATGTCTAAATAACGACTGCGTGGGATCTTTAATAACGATAGGGGTATAGGATTAGGAAAGACCATTGTAAGTGTGTTGAAAAGTTCATCTCTTGTAGCAATGCATTTTTCGACAGTGTTTGCATATTTCGATTTTGCTGTAGAAATATTCGACATTCAACCATTCGTAAGCAGAATTTTTTTTTCTCTATTTATTTTTGCCTTACCATTCTAAACTTGAACTTGATTTCTATACTTCAAGTTTTATAGTGTACTAATAGATAAACACGTATTCTTTTATTTCGACATGCTAACACCGATATGCTTATTTCGACATGTCTAGATGAACGACTACGTGTGATCTTGCATAACGATAGGGGTACAGGGTTAGGAAAGACCTTTGTAAAAGTGTGGCCTAAGTTTTAGCTTCATGTGCATTATTTCCAGGCAGGATGCGTTGCTCGGTCGGAAAGGATACCTTAAGCCAACAAAGCATGTATAACAAAGTCAAGTTGACTGTGAAATAAATGATGGGCTTACATCTGTTTATAAGATGTGATCGCTACTTGAGAGTAGTTAGGTGTTGTATGTAGTTCACTTGAAGCAATGAAGCGTACCAACAGGTAGGCTCGGTTCTTGATACCTGGTCATCTTAAGATGGGTTTTTTGTGTCCATGTGAAGTTTAAGGTATTCCTATTTTTGCAAAAATGCTAAAAGTAATCTAAAAATGACCAAATATGATCAAAATTGTTCAGTTGGCAGTAACCCGAAGTAAACTTTCAACTTGTAAGATATAAGCTTCCTCCACATTCGTGGGGTGGCTTAGTGCCGTAAATAACTACACTGCAAGGCTTGTAACGTAATGATAAACGAAGAAAATAGTAATCACAAGCTAATATTGTGGTTACTTCCAATGCATACAGTACAATTATTCTTATTCAAAAGGATAGAAATCCTCGTAAATTAGATTCCACGTGAATTTGATGTACGAACTAGCTTGTAACTAACTAGTCACCCTTTAAACTTGCCAAACCAAATTGTTTTTTAACGTTTACCTCTTTGGAAAAAAATTGCCAGTCATCAAACCTTTAGTAAAACCTATGAGTCGTCAAAAGTACTAACACTTTCGTTGATATTCCTTTTTAATGAAGCCTGTCCTGTTGAAATGGTGACTAAAGTCATTACACTTCAAAGTACTATTCGTTTGTTACGTTTCTCTAAAAGAACAGCTTTTCGTTTCTGCAAAAACAAAAATTGTTTGAGCACTCTTCTTATCTCATCCTAAAAATCAGTTATCTCTACAACGGACAGTCAACATTTGATGCAAAAAACGATTTACAGTTGATGGAAGAACCTTGTTACTGTCGTGCAATAGACAATTTTTGCGTCAACTCTAACTCTTGCGTTGTAAAATCTATCCTCCCGTTATGACTGTATGATGTAACAAATTATGCAAGAGAAGTGGTGCTTTTTCGTCTGATTTAGTGTAATAGACAAAAAGTAGTCACGTCGAAGAAAGTTTCTAATATTAATATTTTCTTCAGCCATTATGGTTTACTTTGGTGCCATAAGTTAAGACATCCTATCTGATAATTTTTCAGTTCTGAAAAATTCATTATTCAGTTTCCAGAATAATGGAGACACAAACGAACAAAAAATGCTGATTTAATAAGTAATGAAACTGCTTTGACATTCAGTGTAGTGTAGTAATACAGGTGATCTTATCATTCCATGACTCAAACGTACATGATATTTGTTGACATTTGTTTTAATTTACTCAACCGCTATGCAACTTGAATCAAAACCAAAAATGTTACAATTTTCATTTGCTTCTCAGGAATCGTAACGAAACAACCACCAATGATTCCGCAATCGAAATGAAGGAGATTCCCAGAAGTGACTCATTTCTGCAACATTCTAGTAAATTAATATTTCACATATCTTCCTACAATGATCACGCTATTTCTTGCTTGTATTTGGGTTTGCTTCAGTCCGTTTGTTCTCAACGAAAATTGCAATACTAATTTAATTGTCCTACGAGATAGTGACTTTTATTTTTCTATCATTGTTCTCATTTCTCTTTTATTGTTTTGGTAGTCCTTTGACTGATTGATTTACTTTACTTTTCTTTGGGTGTGGGGGTATGGCTGTTATTTCTGTTGTCATTGTTTTCATTTCCAGTCAACGAATTCCATATTTACCTTGCTAATGTTCTAGTTAATATTTCATGTTTCAAACCTGAGAGACATTAACAGACTATTTTGTATGTTTTGTTTTCTTTATTTGACTGCTAATATTAGGTAGATCCCTACCAAGACCTCCCAGGTAAGAGTCATTATTAAATGCACACTGTACACATAGTTGACACGATTTCATGACTTTTCCTATTTCCATATTTTGTGCATATTTGTGTTTGTGGCTTGTGTGTGTATGTGAGCGTGTGTATACGTGCTCTTGTTTTCGGGTAGGATCGAGGACCGAAACAACAGATTTTAGGTCCTCTGTAGAAAATTCAATAGATTTCTCAGGTCCTCTCAAGATTAACAATAGACAGTCAATTGTTATGGGTAGGGTTGAGGAAGAAAAAACAAAAGAAAGCACAATACGGTCCTCGGAATGAATGGAAAACAAAGTTTCTCCCCTCCCGATTTCTCTTCACCCCCCCCCCTTATTTATTTTTTTTTTGCCTCATTATTTTTTCCTGTTGTTCCAGTTTATTTTTTCTGATAGCAAGTAAAACAGTTGCAAACTATTGCTGTTTTTCCTCAGGTCTGACTTGCCCAAAATACCAAGCGTTACTGATTGCTCCGATGCTTCCAGTGAGTCAGAAAGTAAGTGTTTTACCTCCTTGGCAATTGTGTATTAAAATAAATTGCATTTGACGGTGCATGAAGTTTCAATTTGCATTTGAGACTCTTACAAAACTGTCAGAAATTTAATTTTATAGATTTTACTGAAGAAATAAATAAAGTTAATGTTCTGCAATAAAGCGAAATTAACATGCAAGATTTTTTTCAACACTTTTCTTGTAAGACTTGTGAAAGAAATCAAAAGTTACATTTTTCACTTGCTTTGGATTTTCGTCTCCACCTATGTATAGATTACTACATTACCACAGACGCTGGGCCTGAGAAGAGTCACGTGTACACTGATAAAGATATAATGATGATATTGAAGATGAAAGAGGACCAATGGCATATTAGGTGGATGGGTACCATACCAGGAGGCAAAGGAAACAAGAAATGCGTGATGTTAACAACAGTTAAGGGTAATAAAAAACAACTGATCGTCCAAGATAAAGTCAGTCATAAACGTAACCATTTTGTAGAACCATATACTGGTAACTCCACAAGTTACACGTGTGTTTCAAAAGCGGCTTCCATGTATCCTCAAAATGTAATTGTAAAAATTCACATAAATAAATTCCTATATTTTGATTTAAGTATTGGACGACAGGATCCATTCAAGTTTCGACTAATGCTACTGCAGTTAATGGTGATTCTGATGCAATTCTCACACTGTTGTGCTCACAGCAACAGACCAAGAGAGGTATCCCGTTTGTCATATCTTCATTCAAAATCAGCCTCCCTAAACCAACACAAAACTGTTTCAGTTTCAGTAATAACATTGAAAGTCACGTAACAGCCTCGTTAGCTTGCGTCTTGGACAGGACATAAAATGGACATGGATATTCAAGGATTAAAGTAAAAGGGGGAGGGCTCTCAATGTAGTGATGGTAGGGTCATATTGGGGGCAAGTTACTTTCGGGATCCTCTCTCCAACTAAAAGTGGTCATTTAAATTAAAGTGATTACTCCTTAAACAGAGAAATTCTTATTCAACAAAAAATCAGTGTCCCGAACTGGACATTTGTTTGTTGGTTTGTTTCATAAACTTTATTTCAGGCTCTTTCAGGAAATAAATTAAAAGCTTACAACAACTACACAGCACAATAGATAAAGTTGCCCGTGTCGAGGACTGAACAACATTAATCTGCAGGTTTCTGGGGATTTCTTTAACATAATTAACATGAACATTGACCAGCAATGTGGTCCATATGGGCTTTATGACAGCTCCACTATGAAATAGTATATGCTAAACCATCACCCCGTTCAGCAAAAAAAAAAATCAGTGTGGCGGACGGGATAAGCTCGGTGGTTACAGTGTCCGTCTTGCAATCACTAGGTCCTCGAGTCAAATCCTGGTGGAATCACTTGGTAATTTACCTGGGACTCAAAATCACTTTTTCAGTAAAGCTGTTTACAGAGGTTTCGAGGGAGGGGGTTATTTCGTGGTTTCAATTGGAATTCGATCCTGTTGTCCGATCCAGGTCTTGTCCGTGACAGGTTGCTCGGTAGAGCTAATTGGCTGCTGGGTTGGGCAGGTCCCCCCCCCCCCCAAGCCTTTGGGAAAGTGACTAAAGACTGGGAGATACATTCTCGTCTTTCGGATTGGGACGTTAAATAGCGGTCACTGGAGTAGGTTTGGGTTTGTATGAGATTGTCGTTTCACCCCTGTTTTGTTACCCTCTGAACAGTGTTTGAAAAGAGTAGGCGAAATTGAACATGGAATATGATCTCTTCATGAGCATTCGAACTTTCTGATCATCAAATACTAAACTAAACATTAATGTGCAGTCTTCTATGTGTCTCTTTGACATAATTAATATCAACAATACCAGTGGACAAATGCAGTGGAGAAGAAGTAGACTCATGGGGTTTATATTGTGGCCAGTAAGGGAACCCCAAAACAAAAAAGACAACCAATATATAATTAATGAGTTATATTGAAAATTATTTTCCAGTTCTCGAGAGCGGAATATTTCAATTGTTACAAGTTAATTACTCACAGCACTAATTATCAGTTGCTGCAGAAGCATTGAAGTTGCTACATTACGTGCCGTATGACATTCTCAATGTGTCCGGACTCCTTTTGTATCAGTTTTCTTCTGGACCACTCAAAAATTGTCAGGAGAAAGAAATGTCCGCGAACACTCTTTTCCTAATTCGTTTACTCTGTTCCTTAATTAACTACCACAAGAGTGATTTTTTTTCAAGTATAAATCTTTAAAACTTGGAACTTTGACTTGTGCACTTTTGTAAATGACCTACAGAGAGATATTTCAAATGTGACATTTATACATTTTTGTCCAATTTACTGTCGAATGCCCCATAACCCTCGAATATCAAAATTGATTGCAGGTCTCATGTCTTTCTTTTTTTTTCTTTGTAAGTAGATCAAGTCTTGCGAAGACAAGACATTCACTGGGATGAATTCGTTAAAAGGACTCTTGACTTACCTTCCACCAACTTTCTTGTGGAAATCGAAGGAATCGGAATTATGAAAGGTATATAGGCCTAGTGTATAATGCACCTCTTATCGTATTATTTAGGAGGGGTTTTGTTTATTCTTATTTTAGTTAAATTGCTTAATCCCATAAAAAGATCGTGCATTAATTGCTTTACCCATGTTTTTCATGAATTATCGTAAATACTATGATATACTTCATTTCATCTCGAATTTCACGAAAATTGTTTTTGGATGAATCATTGGTCACTTGGTACCTGTGATTGCACTCTCTCTCTTATTGGAAAATTGCAGTAATTTGAGAACAGCATTTCAGACTTTGATTTTTTTTTTTTAATTTGAAAACTTTAGAACAGCACATGATTAAACGGTTAATCTTTGATTCTTGCTCTTTCTACTTTCAAGCTAAACTACATTTAATACAACAACAAGTCTCTTGTAGGACTCTTGAGAGTTGGCTAAATGATGTATTCAATCATGAGAGACCTCACTTTACCATGACCTTGTCTGACGTCATAAAAATGATAGCATTTATTTTAGATGGACTCAGTCTCCTTCATTCATATGGGGTAAGTCATTGATACCTGATTATGAGTCGTGTGGAGGTTTAAGAAAATGTTCTACGTCAGTGCATACGGCAATAGCTGCTACACTAGACTTGCCACTGTGTAGGCAATCCTTAGTACTGTAGAAAGAGCTGAAAAACATGATTGTGTTTCAAAAATCAAACCGTTTAGCCTTTGCGGTATTCGGCTGTTGTCATTGACTTCCAAAGCTTTTTTCTTTCCCTGAAAAGAAAATTTTGCTTGATTGACAAAGGCAAGGTAGGGGATTATAGAGATATGTCACTTAAGTCACACATGCAATACAATTGACAGTAATATATTACAATAAAAATGTCGTATGAACGATGAACTGTCAAGTTGTGAAGATTTCCTTAATTTTATTTCATCATAATTTCTGAAAATAAAGTTTCATGTATTATTAACACATTAATTTTCTTATTTTGTTTCATACTACAGTGAGTCACATATCATTTATATCATTCTACATAAATGTCAACGACATGCCAACGACAGTGTTATTGTCAAATTACATCAGTTAGACACAGTCGAAGTAAATGATAAAGTGTTGTTATAGTAGGAGATACAAACCCTGGGGTTCTTCTATTACCCATAGACAAGACACAATTTCTCACGGTCCCCGTGTAATAACGTAGCAACCTTTCCCCTATTTTGACGGATTTATTAATGATTTTGTTTGTTTGCCCATACTAAGTTGGCTGTCATTTTTACAAAACTAACAAAATGACGGTGATTTAAAAGTGACGTCATAAGAACCCTTTAAATGTACATTATATTTGTGTTTGTTATGGGATGTAATCTGTAAATACTGCTTCCAATATTGCTGTTCCTCTGAAGAGCTTAAGTCAACTTACACAAACGAAGAGTAACTGTCGAAAATGTTACTTCGTATATTTGAGTGTATATTCCACCTGCACGCAGTATCTACACATTTCACCCAACAAGCATAATGAACTGACATATATCGAACACTGAAAGGGTTCCTGCGAAGGATTCACTCATCGCTTTCGTTTTGCTAAACGGGAAAATAGTTATCTACACAGTATGTGAAAACAAAATAAAAATTTGATGGAAGGTAGATTTTTAAGTTATTTTACAGAGTTTGTAAGAATGTTATATTCTAACCTGAGATCACTGTTAAACCTCAGGATTTGTGTCTCCTTTTCAGTGTAATAACTTCATGATTTATCATAAAACAGTGAATACCATGATTTTGATAAAGGTCAAAAATTATAATATACCGGTATCGTTTATAATTAAGTGGCATAATTACGTTTCGGTCAATAATTTCGGTTTCCATAGTTTTTGCATCCAGGTCTCTCGTCCAGAAAAATATTGAGAAGTGATAAAGGCCAATGCAAACTTTACGATTTCTGTCTCTCTAAGGATGCAGTCAAACTGACCTCATTTAAAAAGTCGAAGGTACGTTAAACGCAGGTACAAAGATACTGTGAACTTGAAAGAGGATAGTCCTAAGTAATTGTGAAATTAAACTTTTCATACTACTCTGTTCGTCTTCCATTCCGAGTGAAACACAGAATGTATCCTGTAAAAAAAACTCTCCTATTTTCCAAACCACTATTTCTGGACACGGAATGATTCCGAAAATTAAAATAGGGCAGTCTCAAGAAAATAGCTTTCTCACAGATACAAATTCCTTTTCTTTTTTCTTTTTTTTTTGTTGCTCAATTCCAATGATGTATCTCATGTATTTTATATTATGCATGATGCTTTGAGGAGATGAAGATGTTGCAGATACCGTACTGGTTGGTGAGACCGAGTGGTTTAAGAATGATTCTTCATTTGAAAAGCAACATTTCCCTTTAAGGACAGGAATTCAGACTTCATGTCTATAGGTTGACAAAATTCACTCTTTATAGGCGAATTATCACTTTGAAGTGACACCGTCACTAAAAGAGACTTTTTATGTATTTACGGCGTATTTTCTGTCAACTAATATGAAAGATTGCCAAACATTGGTTTTTTTAGTTCGTTTCTACTCCTGTTAGAACGAAATGTAGGCCTGATGGATACTAAAAGATATCAACAAAAAGCCATAGCTATTGCGTACTTGTCACAGTTCCGATCCTTTTTTCATAATTCTAGATGCCGTATTCCTTGAACTACTTTCCACCAGAGGCGTTGCACAGGAATGAATATTCAGAAAATAGTGACACTTGGTCTGTGGCTAGTATCATCTGGGAGATATTAACAGGTAAATAAGTGAGATTTGCTTTTGTTTCATTTCTGCGGGAAAAATAATCAGATAGTGAATTACAATAATCAGTGAAATTAAAAATATCATGAGGTACAGAAATGTTTAGGGTAAATAAATTATGGTATATAAATCTTACATTTTTTTTTACTTCTTTCTTTGGCATTCTGTGTATTAATGAAGAATGAAATATTAGCATAAAAAGCATACAGTTTCGCAAAAGTGGTTTTTACAAAGGGTAATGATACGGTTTACATGTTGTCGATACAATTTAAGTTGATCGAACTTTATTTATTGAGTTTTTCACAAAGCCATAATACCTTTTTTCCTTCTTTGGGGGGTACATAATTTGACACTCAGGTAAACTTCCGTTCCCATGTGAACCGGATGGCACAACATTTGATAACCAGGCAGAGCCACCAAAGGAAGCAGAGATCACCCATTATGAGTTAATAAAGTAAGTTCCTGTTCAGTATGAACTTCAACCAGATTCAATCTTTTCCTTTTCCGTGTGTAAATATATTTCCCCATACCTTGAATTATTACGTAGAAGCTTTGAATTCCATCTTCCATAATTTGTGTACCAAATACGTCGATTGTTCAACTCTGATTACTTCCACACTGAACTATCAACAAAGTCATGCAGTCTCCAGATTAACCATCAAAGACAGATCAGTGAATAGAAATGGTCTAGCTACCATCTCATCCCCTACACCTCTATCAAGTAATCAAGTAAACCTGTAAAGAACAATAAAGTTATTCAAAACAAATATTGGTGTTGAATGTCCACAGAATTATATTTGTCACTCACTTACTTTAATTGCTGATGTTGATCTTTAGTGAACTGTTTCTTTATTACTAGAAATAAGATGCTACATCAGTGTTGGCACCAAATTGGTCATCAACCGGCCTACAGTCCGAGAGATTAGAGAATCTTATCAAAAGGTAACTCGCTGTCTTCATTAAATTTCGTAACCTTGAGATGTCACTGGTAAATTTTATTTCACTTACTTTCGGTGTTTCAATCTCGTTGGTGTTCATTTTTATCACTATAAATGTATGCAAAATGGAAAATGGTAATGTAAACAGTAAAGATAGTGATTGTGACTCAATGTAGTGATAAAAAATATTAAATTCGTTCATTCAAATTAAATGACACAATTTAATTGTTCCATTTCTCTTCTCTACTGATTTTTATCTTCAGATTTTCGAATCCCTGAAGGATGATACCTACGAGATTCCTCGCTTAGATTTATACACTTCTATGATTGGCAATACACGAGACAATCCAGAAGAAACGTACATTGACAATTATTCCATAGCAAAATAAAATTAGTAACGTAGTCACCATGAACTTAGTTCGACTCTTCTAAACCTTGAACGTTATTCTACATGTTACAGTCTTGTACTCATCGCATCGCATAACGCATGCACTCATCGTGTGCACATACTTGTATTTTTCTGTTACGTTATAAACTTACCATTTATAATAATAAAGTACTGTGCCATATTGGCCAACAACAAAAAGTCCGAATACTGGGCTCGTAATTGTAAGTAATATTTTATCATGTAAATAAATCGTACATGTTAGAGTGGCATGATGAATCAATCACTCACTAAAGTATGCCACATGCCTGAACGTTAAACACCGGGATGACTACTCGTATAGAAGATGCAATGCTTGTGTAAAAGTCAATGGAAACTATTGAATTTATGTTTCCTTTTCACGTTTTAAATATAGGGGCTTGTTACCTAAGTCGCAATGAGTGGATAGATGCGGACGTAATGAGCGGACAGTTGACTAAAAGAGAACGATTTAAGTAACTGTAATCCCAATGTTAAGTAAATGTCAATAATTTACAACTTCGCTGTATCGGAGATGTCAAAACTGCTGTAGCTTATATCCAGGGAGAAAGAAATATGATTGCATACATTTCATACACAAAGGATTTTGTATATACGTTTATGTTACTTCCATTAACATATTAACAAAGAAATGGAAATCTTTGCCTTTAAGTCGAATTTTGTCGTTTCACCCTGTTTTATCGTTATTCTCTGTAGTGACTGTTGGGCTATTTGTTTACATTTGTTCCCATGTTCTGCTATGCGTTCAGTGCATTATACTGTAAGGAGTTTCATTATAGAACACCGAGTTGTATGTGAGCACTGCTGCATAGATTAGTCTTCCTTGTGTACAAGTAAAAATCAACTTGACAATCAATGTCAAGTTAAACTTTCCTTTCTAAAACAAGCTGTAATTATAAATTAAAACAAACAAACTGTAATTATTAATTTTTCATACCACATTGAGGTAAAGGGTTCATGGTATGGCATATCAGGGAGTTGCCAACGAACACGATAAATTTATGGTGACCAACCTCATCGCCGCAGGTCATTTGTATCACCTCAGGGTGATTATACCCAACTCTGATAACCAGCAACAACACGATTAACTAGTCGTTAAATGCCTTACTTCTCATGAATTGTATTTCGTATACTATGTAGCAAAGGATAGGTTATACGTGATATGTGTGATTCGGTAGGGATGTTTCTTGACTAATTAAGCATGGAAACAGACCTTTCAATGGCTTCAACTCCGACTAAGATAATGATACAAGTTGTGACATTTTCATAAAAAAATAAGGCTTCTATGATATCTTGCAAAGTCACAGTTCACTGCTGATGACACTGTTGCACGATGTTTTACCGTGTAAAATAATGTTCACTGTTCTAAATCTACAATTACATTGCGTGTGTGTAAAGAATCGTTATCTCGTTGGAAACAAATCGAAAGTTATTTCACATTTTTATCATCTCATGCATGTAAAGTGAGTTCTTCATTAACCGTGTGTTAAGTTATAAGTGATATACCACAAAGCATATTTACATAACTGTGCTGTGTGCTATTTCCTTTCACTTTCAGTTTTGGGAGAAAGGGGAGGGTAAGCAACAAATACGAGATTAATTAGCTGTTAAAGGGAAGGTCATTTGTCTTTAAAGTTGAAACAACGTTATAGCTGGTACCATTGATAAGATTAAAATATTTTTCTGTGGTAGGTCTACCTGTGAGTTGCTTTTTGTTTTTTAGTATCTTCTTCATGTTTTCTACTATTTGTTACCTCGGTTTGTACAAATAAAAGATTTTTTTTGCAGATAACGTTTACTTTACTTTTATTTTTTACACGAGGAAGTGAATAATATTTCATCATCTAAAAGTGTCTCTGCAGTCCCTCTAGTCAAAAAAAAAAAAACTTGTTAAATACAAACAGAAATGTATCCTGAATGTTCCTGTCTCACTTCAGTTGTGTTCATCGAAAATTATTACTCTCAAATGTCTTTACTGTTTTGTGTTAATTTCCTTTAAAAAGGATATGACCTTACTGACAAGCAGGACACAATCGAAATTGAGTTACACGATGATGCTTATCCCACATTCAGGAATCTGTGACGGACTTAAAGCAGGATCAGATGAGTGATGAAATGGTCACATATTAGAGTAGTCGACATGATGTGGTTAAATTATAGTTTGTGGTAACAAAAAGAAAATATCCACGTCTGGAAGCTTTTTTACCCTCTGTATCATCCTAAACGAAAACATCGTAGGAATGAACAAATACATTGATCTTTAGTTTTGATTATTGTATTCTTTGTCTCGCAAATAATTGTTATGTCCTTGATGTTTTATCCAACTCTGCGTAAAAATCACCCATAGGTCTGAACCGAAAACTTTGCAGCAAAGCAAAATATTTATGAAACAATTGTCCACTCAGTGTACAATATTATTCCTTATCGATTTTTTTTGGGGGGGGGGGGTTGTTGGTGAAACGAAGTTTGCCAGGTGTATATATTTGGATCCATGCAAGCATTTTACACTCATTTTTACTCAATTCTTTCGCGACAGTTGGCGGTGTCGAATTACCCACCAAATTGTAAGAAGAGCATGAGGCTTCAAATTTTGAAAGCATCTAGAAAAATATGCCTGTTTGATTAAACTTACACTTCGGTGAATGTCCATTACAATTTTATACGTCACAGAGAGGAGCAACCTAAGTCCCGTCGTTGTTACACTGAGCAGAACACCGATAAATATTGCATAGACACCAGTTACGCGCTACATTAGTAATGGCGAATGTGAAGAATCACATTGCCAACGTATCTGCAGATGACATGTAATATCAAAATATAAACGAAAGAAAACTATTAAATGTAATAAATGTTTCCAAATATGTGTAAGATTTTATATGAAACTTAAAATACATTATTTGCAATCAATAATTACACAGCGTATTACTAAATTCTTCACAATTATCGAATACCGTGTCTTGTCGAGAAGCCTTTGTCATACCCTCAGTACACAATTAACGTTCATCTTATGTCTTATGCAACAACGTCGTAGGCATCCAGAACTATTATGCATTAATTTCTTCAAGTACGGTAGAACATTTACCAAAAAAATCATATTTAAAGTGAAATCAAGTTGATATATCCAACGAAACTCCTATAGTCAGTTTGCAAAATAACAGTTATATTACAATCCTGAACAGTCGGTATATGCACAAAAGGTTACGAGCTAGAAAAATAGGACTCATAACCACGTCCGTTTGAATGATGAACGAGAATGTTCTTTATGGCTAATTATAGAGTTCGTTACAACGTGATAGTTTTGACGGACTGGTTGTTGTAACTGAAACATAAAAATTAAAACATAAAAACTTCTAACTATGATAGTACTCAATACGTAGGTAGAGCTTGTATTTGTATTTTAAGGAAAGAAGCCGAAACGGGCCAGCCAAAAGCCGCTGCAACTGACTGCCCGCTCTGTCGGTACATTATTGCTACGCTGAGTCGTTTACAAGGCCACGATAACAAACAGAAGGGTCTCAAGCAATACGTTGGACTGGTTGCCGGGGCATCCATACACGTTACAACAATCGTACTCAAGTCTTTTAGACATAGACGGTATGCTAATGACACAGAAATTTTTAAGTATGTCTGAGCGTTAAGAAATCAATCTATTCACCCGGGAGTCTTAAAAGATGTGTGACAAGCTTCTTGCAAAGAGCACCCTTCATTCAGAAGCTGCAATGTAAAACCCTGAATGAAAATCCGTTGGAATTTAAAAATTTGTTTTGTTTAAATCTGTCACCGCTTTTGAGATATGACTTACTTTTCAAAGTTTGGGGAAATGCAAAACAGATGACGTGGAGTGTTACACGGTCAGTTTTTCTTTTGTTAACTCAATATATTTTGCCTCCAATTACTGAGTTTCACATTGATAAGTGATATCGATATTTTTGAAGAAAATACATGCTTCCAAACTAAAACCCTCCGGGCATGTAAAATTCTCAAACGTCCTTGAAACAAAGGTTTCACAAACAAAGGATTAACATAAAGGAGTCCTTCTGTTGACGTCACAAATTTGCATACTTAGCCAATGTTTTTTCATGATACAGCAGAGAGACACAATTTGCCTGTTACTTGGTCAATCTTTGACGGATTTTGATGAAATGTGTCGCTTTTTATAATATTCTCAATGCTGAATGCACCCAATACTCCAAAATGTCATGTTCATGACCTTTAAATTTAAAGCATTCGAAATACAGGTGTTCATCGGGCCTTTGCAGTCTTCGTATGCAAAAATGGAAATCTTGTTGAAAGCAATAAAATCAGTAAGCGTGCAGAGCGGGATTAAGCTTCCAGATTGCTCCAGAAACAAACATTAGGACTATTAGGTTAGTTACCCGATGCACGTATGAGAAGTGTGGGCTATTAACACATCTGTAGTTGTGTTCAACTGTTTTTATGTAATATAAAGCTCTGCCTCATTACAATTCCACCGAGACAGGAATATTTGATATCTGCCATTTGAAAATCAGAGCTACTCAAATAGCGGATCAGATGAAAAAATATTATTCTTCCTTCATTCAGAGGATTTAAGATTCATCAGCCAAGGAAACATTTGGATTTTAAATCCGGGAATACCCCCTCCAGTCACTAATGAGGTTCACAGACTTTGAACATAATTTGCAAAATCTAATGAAAAAAGAGGCTTTTGAATTGAAGATTCCAGCGGCAACATGTTACAGAAAACAAACCATGCGACATTCGTGGAAATTTGCCATACCAGCTGTTAAAGCAAGGATTTTTTACTGGACCCCCCTCAGTCACCATCACCACCTATGGTGAATGAATGACTGAAAACAATACAGCAGTATGCAAGCGCACACAGCTAGGAACCCACTATCACCGAGGTAAACAATGGGGTCTAAAAAACATCACCGACAAGCTTGAGTGATCGCATTGAGACCCACAGCCAGAGAGAAAAAAGCTTTCATGACACTGAAATATCACAAGCCAAATTTTGACACCACACCGTGCCAAAATACAGCCCAGAATGATAAACCTCTCGAAATCGAACTCGCCAACGTCAGCAAAATCATCCTTGACAGAGTGACTGAGTTCAGACATATCGGCATCAATTAACCAATGGAAAACTCTTCTGTTATGCTCAAATGGTTTAAATCCATCGCGAGCGTGCAAACCAAATCACTCCTTCATGTTCCGATATCGTAGATTTTTATCGGTCGTGTGAGAAGCTGTTCAAGGACGACCTCAAATTTGCCCATAGACTCTCCACAATTACAGCTGAGGAGCTATTTGGTATAATTATGCACTGAAATCGTAAGTTCTTGAAGAGGCACATCTTACGTAAAGGGTTATGATAACGGCATCTTCTAAATCACCGTGGGGGGGGGGGGCGTTCGATAACGCAGAAGTGTGACAGATTGTTGGAACTTACTACCTCTTACACCAGGAAATCATTGGTCCATATAGAAGCGAATGCCTCGTAGATTTCGACGAGCCTCCACGTGCAATAGAACACATAAAAGAAACACCTTTGTAAGACTTTTGGTAAATATATTACCGTTTCCCTCTGTAGGTTGTTGATTACGTTGATCTAACCCAAACCTCACCAAAAAATGAGCATTGCTCCCTTGCCAAACCTAATAATACCCCTTGTATTTTCATGCTGAATCCAACCACTCATGTAATCCTAAAATCATCGCAACGCCATTAACAAACTGCTTGATGAAATGTCACCACGCGAAGAGATGTCCATAGCCATTCCCTCTCACCAGCAGGAAACAGACACCAGTGGAGCTCCTACCACCCAAAGTACCAAGACCATGAAACGCAACCACGGAGACCAAGGAATATCTAGTTTGACTATCGTACACAAAAGTGTAGATACCGATACATGAAAAGATTTGAACTGGGTCAATAGACACTCCCCACTCACTCACCAGTGAACTTCATAAAATTCTCAAGAGAAAACGATTAAACTCAGGTCATTCTACTTGGACAACCTTCCAAAAAAATACAAACGAATATAATAAATTGCTCCTACATATCTTTAACCACCCCCTCCCCTCCCTGAAGAAATACCAATCTTTGCAACTACAAAGCATCTTGCTCCACGGGCCCAATAAATAAAATAAATGAAGACTGAGACATGTTCCAACCCACTGTAACAACATCACGTGATATCGGAAATTATGTACGGAAACTAAAATAAAGGACTTCAAAAGCAGATGAAGAAATGACGTCATCTCGTATAACGATAGAACGTAAAAGCTCAGTATTGAGCTTCGTTCGTACCTACAGCTGGCAATTGATAAAAACAAAATGTGTCATACACCGTTACATGGAGACTTCTTAAGAGAGCAACTGAATTCCTACAGTGACTAAATGAAACGATGGGACCTCATGTCTTCGGGAAAAGTTATCATGTATGCACCATGCAACACTTAACAACGGTTCAAAATTTGTGTTCACCTGTAGGCATTCGAAAAAGTTGAACCCCTTACAGTGATCCCATGTTATTGTCTTTCTTTTTCTTTACTGGAGTATAATTGTTTTTGTTTCTCTGTACTGAAGTTTGTAACAGCTAAAAAGGGGGTCAACCTCTCGGTCCGACATGGTTGTCACTCCGACAAGTTTTCAGTCCGAAACGAAATAGACGTTTTCAGTCCGAAAATGACATACACGCTTACAGTCCAAGAAAATTTTAGTCCCGAAAAATACACATTTTCAGTCGGAAGGTGAAATATACGTTTTCAGTCCGAAAAATGAATTTCTTTTTAAAAAGTCGCTGACCTTGACTTCCTTGTCAATAATTTTCATCGATTTTATAAAATTTTATTCACACACCCGACATTTGGGGGCTCATCGAGTTGATATCAATCGGCCTAAGCTTGTGATGATTTTGAAGTGTATATGAGAAAACCTATAACTTGCATAGTCAAGTTTCACATCCAGTGTTTATGAAACTTTTCAAAATGTTTGAATTTTACCCTCACTTGCACTGGCTGATATGTGCATATAACTAAATACTAATCTGAAAATTGCCTCGTTACGAATTCTCAGAAACCAAATTAAACAGACTCATTTATTGATGTTACTTGTATGTAGCACATAAGGCTCTTCTTAGGATGACCATTTTTCATTAGTATATTCATTGAGTTGACATAAAGATTGTGTTGATTTCGAAGGGTCTAAACACTTGACAAGACTTACATTTAGCATTAATAGTCACGTTTCACACCCAATAGTTATGAATGAAAACTGTCAAAATCTTCGATTTTTTGACAGTCGCTTGCACTGGTTGAATGCATGTGAATACGTAAGTCTCTGGTTACGAATTCTCATAAACCAAATTAAATAGGCTCAATAAGCCCCTCTGACTGACACAAATGTGAAGTTTTCCGCAATTTGATGCAAAATTCGTCAAAGTAAGTTATCTAGAAGTGAGATCTTTGACAAAATGACTCGAGTTGTTTTGCAATGTGGTAGAGGAAAGGAATGTGATGGATGGTATTGAATTCCCTCCATTTGCGACACAAACGTTGATAAAAATCCAGAGCAATTGAAATCTAAATAACAGTGGATTAAAAGGCGTTTTCAGCATGTTATTGCCGGACTGAAAGCGTACATTTCATATTGGAAATGAAAACGTGCATATCATTTTCGGACTGAAAACGTAAGCAAGTGAACACGTGTACCCCGATTTGCTCATTTTAATCCCCTCCCTACCCACTTTTCGAGCCTCCCCCCCCCCCCCGGTCCCTACATGTGTTACACCAGATCAAGTAACACCGGTCAACTACATAGTTTTTAAAACTTGGGAAAATTTGGTTTTAGAGCATATGCCATAGACTATGCTTCCCAGATGCAGAGAAATCAAATGAAGCGGATCAAATTTTCTTGGCAACCGCCGGTGTGGCTTCAGTACTGGCATACTTGTCGGTGTTCCAGAGGGGTGATAGTTAATGGGTAGCACACCACTGATTCACCAAACATTGCGTCAATAAACCCCTCTGGTTGGAGGACTGCTTCACGATTGGCATTAGGAAAGTATAAAGTATGACTTTAACAGTTCCATATCAAGCATCACAGTCTTTGTGCGCTGGCAGGCCTGGGTGATCAACCCCATCGGGTTTTTCATGCCTATAGATTTCCCAATTTTCACTTTCTTCTGAGGCGCTTGACTTAGAAAGAAACTGTTTGGCTGTTTCTCACTGTTGTTTGGCCCTTTATCTGTGATACTCATTTTTTTTTTCGACCAACAGGCCATTTTGGGCACCAACTGGAGTAAATTCTTCACAGCGGAATCATCTGACGTAAAAGAAGTCTGCTTCCAGTTTCGGTGTTACACAGCTTACGTCAGATGTCAGTAAGATGTCGTCAGTAAGATGATGTCGTCTGGAATTGAAAGATTCTGCAGATATTCATAACAGAGTAACAGATATTAATTACCACAACAGAGGTGACATAAATGACCTCAAGTCTAGGCTACAGTCAAGAAAGTATATTTTTCCTAGTAACTTAACCTAATAGCTCTCTCTTAAATTTCAATTGAAATGTCTGATTTAAATCATAATTACACATTCAGAATTTCATCCTTGGCTTTTGAGTTTCACAATGACATAAACAGACTACCATCCCTTAACAAAGATCAATACAGAAGATCTATTACTTACAAGGTTTTGCTTGGTACTGAACCCAGGATATGGAATCAGTTTTCTAACCTTTATTGTAGGTGTGGAGAGTAAAGCCTGAACTCAATTACATACCCAGAGATACGACGCTGTCCACCACAATTGTCCAGCACATGCAGATACATACACATAAGTTTCACACGTTTTCTCAGGAAAACACGAATATTTCATTCTTTAGCAAGGAATCAAAAGAAAGTGTACAAAATGATTATGATTTCCTCATTCAATATCACTAAAACATATATTGTAAGGAGATAAAATGCAGTTTCATATAGCATCAACAAGTACATAACCGAAGACACACCAAAGGTTAGAAATTGTTAAAAGAATAGGCCAGGCAATATTCAAAATATCATCTTAGTAAAGTACATAATAATATGAAAATACAAGTCAACAACTTTCAATCTGCTCCAAGACTTTGTGTATACATGCCAATCATTTGAAAGAGCCAAAATTTTTAAATAGGCTGACAAAGTCTGACAGTCTGACATAGAGAAACAAGAAACACAAAACTATTGTGCAATTTTTACATCATCACGCAGTAATCATGAATTATTAATGAGACAGTCTCAAACATTAATTATTTGTCGTTAAATGGGTTGCTCTCTCAATATCTTTGTGGACCAAGTGAGTGTTACTTTTATGGGAAATGGCTTGTATGGTCACTACTGCATATTCTCCATTTGTGACATGTATAGTTTGGGATGGTCTGGAATATCCTTTTAAATAACCAGCACATCTCGAATCCATCAGTACAGTAACAAAGCAATCTGCATTATAAGTAAGATCATAGTTGCACTGAATAAACAAACAAGTACAATATTGCAAACAGCATATCAACACAGGCTAACACAGCTTGTGCAAAGTTATTCACAAGTTTTATTCCTGGGCAATACTGCTTCTATTGTCCATTCCTGACCTCTATTTGCACCATGTGAAAAAACTTTGTTATCCTAACAGATGCTTCACAGTCATCAGCATTCAATTCCAATACTTTTAAAAGCAAATTAGCTTTAAAAAAATGTAAAATCCAGGAAGACAGTGGAAATTTTGCCATATCAGACTGTGCATGAACACTGAAGGCAGCTAGTTGTAAATCAAGTGTGCTAGAATTACACTACATTACTATGGTTATATTATAAAATCATTACACTTTCAAAAACTTATCAAAGGAGTGCTCAATGCTGGAATATGAGCTGAAAATTTGTCAAAGTCAAATTCCACGTAATATGTCATAGCCACTCCAAAATAACATCATTTAAGCCATATTTTTAGTAGATGAATATTCATATCCATTCCCGATTGGTCTCTTTGATTTCAAGTACTGATGGTTAATTGCTATGTGTTCTTCGAGAATCGGAATTGTGTAGGGCTACCAAAGATGAAGCGACAATTTTCATATTTCGATATCTGGAAGATGAATGCAGAGTTCCCTTTCAGGTTTGGTAACAGGTGAGCTTTTCCCCTACTTTCTCTTCACTGAAACACTAACAAAGAACTAAGGAAGGTGACCAAGCAATAACAGTGCCAGTACAAATCATATTCTAGCGTTCCAACAATTCCAGCTGAAAAGTCCAGATGGCACATCTTAACACGCCCAAAGATCAGAGAAAGTATGAAACTACGTTTTCCAAGGTATCTGTCTTATCAAACAAACATTTCGGTGAAAAGGTCCTTTAGTAAATGTAGGCATACAGGACTTACATCCAACTAACCAGACTGATCGATCAAGCAGTTATAAAATATTTTCACTCTTAGACATATCGAAAGTTTCATGTCCTCGTCAGTTTACGCTACAGAGTTGTCGTATTTCCTTGTGTACAAAAATCATTGGCACAGCACATGGACACAGCCTTCTTTTGAAAGTTTGGTGATTTAACAAGTTCAGACATCCTGCACAAAAAAAATCTCCTTCAAAAAAGTCTTCATTCAAAAAAGTCTTCATAGAAAATTCAAACTTTGCTGTATTTATACGAACTGAGTGACACCTTGACAGGTCTGATGGCAATATGCCATAATCGGTATCTAACTGGAACCTTCTAAGAGGCTTTAGATGCCTTATTTGAACACGCAAATACCTCACACATTAGCATTTCAGATTCCACAGTAACGTGTGGATTAGCATAGAGGTGCAGTATTTAGCCAGTTCTTGCAATTGAAAGTGAATTCACGGCGTGATCAGAGGAAGTTGTTGCATACTAATGGGGCAATTTTGGGCTAAATTTGCCTGGTAAAATGGTGGGAAGGTTTTACGGTTTTTTGCAGTTGTGAAGGAAATGGAATAGCCTGAGTGCAATTTTCAGAGTATTTTGATGTTTCAACTGATTCTGATTATCTTTTTGACTATTGTTGTAAATGAAAGAAAATATGATTCTACAACTATATTACTGATACAGTATTAGTCTCAACAATGTGCAATTTTCTAAAACTTTGTTTAAACAACAATATGACAGTTTACTATGGCAACAGAATGCAAACAATTGTTACAGAAGTGCAATTCTATTATTTCAGTATGTGTCATGTGATATGGCAAGGAAAACATTAAATCATAACTTACTTTGATATGGTTTACACTTAATATATACATGCTACAAATTACTACACAGGATGTATTTCAACAAAGCAGTAACGAAGTCTGTTATTGAGTACTAGTACAAGTGAAATATGTACCTATCACTATAACAAATCACTCCATTGGGCTAAGCACACTACCTTCAAACCTGAGGAGACTACAAATCTGAACAATTACATCAGGAATTTACCATGGGCAATTTTTAAACACATACAGGTTAGCGGAGACATACTGAGTCAATGATTTCTAGAAATGATTACATGCTACAACCTCTTCCAATTATAATGTAATGAAAATATAAATGCATATACATTTACTGAAACTTAAAAAACACTTAAAACTATTTCTACTAATTCATAAATTAAAAATTTACTGCAACTTTACAGATCTTTTAATTAAAAGTTCATACTATTTCAGCTGCATCATGGATATTGTAGTTTGGAAAGAAATACAGAAGAGTTGACATTTTACCTCAAAATAAAGCATCACAAAGAAAGAGACTTATGATGCTCCTTGGAAAAAAAATCAACTTTATAAACACAATTCTTCACAAATTTTCCGTTGATGGCAACCAATGACAGTTTATTTTACTTGGTAGACTGGTTATAATTCACTTCTTCACATTTGAATTTTGACCAATTTGAACAATTTATATTGGCAGAAAGTTTGCAGACATTGATCATTGATGATTTCAGCACTGGCATAGTCAGGGGAACAAGGGAGACATGTCCTCTCATTCATACCCCTACAAAACTAAAAAACCAGAGAGCCCACAGGCATTGTGGTTCTCATAATTCCATTATGGTTATTTTGAATATGATGTATTGCATGAGTTGATGATGTGCAACATGCATAGTCAGAAATGTTTCAGCAACCCCAAAATGACCTTTGACCACCACCAAAACCAATAGGATTCTTCCTCTCACTTTGATAAACCCACGAGCTGAGTATGAAAAGTATTCATCATTCCTAACTTGAGATATTGTGTGCACAGTGTCTCAAGTATTTGACCTAAGGTGACCCCAGATGACCTTTGACCTCCACCAAAACAACAGGGTTCTTCCTCTCAATATGAAAAAGCCACATACTAAGTTTGAAAGTATTCATTACACCTAACTTGAGAAATGGCATGCACAATGTTCTCAGCATTTTGGCCTCTGGTGACCAAGATGACCTTTGAATTCCACCACAAATAACAGTGGTCTTCCTCTCAATACGGCAAACCTACATGTTAACTATGAAGAGTATCCATCATTCCTATCCCATCATTCCAATCTGGAGATCTTATCTGCACAAGATTTTCAGTATTTGACCTCTGGTGACCCCAGATGGAATTTCACCTCCACCACAAACAAAAGGTCTATTCCACATAATATGACAAACCTACATATCAAGTATAAAAGTATCCATCATTCTTATCTGGAGATATTGTGTGCACAACTTTTCCAGCATTTGACCTCTGGTGACCCCAGATGACCCTTGACCTCTACCAAAAATAACAGGGTTTTTTTTTCTCTCAGTATGACAAACCTAAGTATGAAAAGTATCCATCATTCCTACCTGGAGATATCACTTGCACAAGGTTTTCAGCATTTGACCTCTGGTGACCCCACATGACCTCCACCAAGAACAATCTAAATATTGCACACTTATATACCAAGTATGGAGAATATCCATCATTCCTATTTGGTGATATAACTTGAGCAAGGTTTAGCATTTGACCTCTGGTGCAGCCCAGATGACCTTTGACCTCCACCACAAACACTTTGGTCCCTCTTGCAATATGACAAATCTACATACCAAGTGTGAAGAGTATCCATCATTCTTATCTGGATATATTGTGTGCACAAGCAAAGTGCACTTTGGTGTAGTACATGCTGTTAACATCGAGTTACCGTTAACCAGAAGAATAATTCAGAAAACAAAAATTAGAATGTTTGCAATGTGAAATTAATGCACAGGAAGCATATGTTCCTGGGTTCTAAGCAGTATTTTTATCAGAATTCTCTGTACGCTACTTGCCAACTGATAGTTGCGCTTAAATTAGCGAGCCTCCCTACAACCCTCAAAACCCTCTGGTGTAGTCCAAATACAGCGTGCCACACTGCAGTAGAAGTATTCTGTATTTCTGCATCACACTGAAACTTTGTTTAAAATAATTGGATATGAATAACTCATGTTCCAGGCCTCCTAGAACACAAAATTCTAGCTAGGGTCATGGGCTCATAACGAGTTTCTTGATCTCTTACAAGCATCTTGTGATGCTACCAGTTCTGAAGATTTGAATGCAAACTGCAAAAACAAATTCCTACAAAATTAAGGAGAATCGTTTCCTATGCACGAATTACTGGCTACACCATTTTCAGAAGTTTGCTTGCGAAGCCAAAAGGGTAACCTCCAGCTATTTACTTCAGTGGTCTTCAAACTCTTTCCCTGGAATCCCACTAAAATGCTGGAAATCTGAAGCAACCATCCTGTACTGCGTAGGCTGATTCTAACAAATATGTTGTTAATTTGCAGAGAGTTATTTATATGAAATCTAACCAGAAAGCCAAAAAGGCTTTGTGATTCCGTGCGACATGGTTATATTATAACAAACATGAATTATCCACATGACAAGTACGAGAGTTACTGCAATTACCGTTCTTGAAACAACACATTTGCCTTTAACCCAAAATAACCTTTATTTTGGTGACCTCAAATGACATTTGATGTCCACTAAAAGCAATAGGGATCACCTACCCAGTATGGGGAACCCACACATCAAGTATGACATCAGTCAACATCACCCTTCTGGAGATAATGTGTTAGCAAGGTTTGACCTTGGGTGACCTCAAACGACCTTTGACCTCCACCAAAACGATAGTAGTTTTCTACTTAGTGTATACAATCCATACATTGAGTATGACATCAGTCACAGTTATCTTTCTGGAGATATTATGTTTACAAGGGTTTCACAGTTTGACCTCTGGTGACTTCAAATGACCTTTGACCGCCACCAAAAACAATAGGGATCATCTCCTCAATATAACCAAGCCACACATTAAGTATGACATCAGTCACAGTTACCCTTCTGGAGATATTGTGTTTACAAGATTTTTACAGTTTGACCTCTGGTGACCTCAAATGACCTTTGACCTCCACCACAAACCAAATGGATCATCTACTTAATATGAGCAACCCACACACTAAGTATGACATTAGCCACAGTTACAGTTCTTGAGATATCCTGTTTAAAAGGTTTTTACATTTTAACCTCTGGTGACCTCAAATGACCTCTGACCTCCACCAAAAATGATAGCAGTCTTCTACTTAGTATATACAATCCATACATTGAGTATCATATCAGTCACCATTATCCTTCTGGAGATATTGTGTTTACAAGGGTTTCACAGTTTGATCTCTGGTGACCTCAAATGACCTTTGACCTCCACTAAAAACAATAGAGATCATCTCCTCAATACAACCAACCCACACATTACGTATGACATCAGTCACAGTTACCCTTCTGGAGATATTGAGTTTACAAGATTTTTACAGTTTGACCTCTGGTGACCTCACATGACCTTGGACCTCCACCCAAAAACAAAGGGAATCATCTACTCAATATGACCAATCCACACACTAAATATGACATCGGTCATAGTTATCCTTCTGGAGATATTGTGTTTACAAGGTTTTTACGGTTTGACCACTGGTGACCTCAAATGACCTTTGACCTCCACCAAAAACAATAGGGATCATCTACTTAATATGACCAACCCACACACTAAATACGACATCTGTCACAGTTACCCTTCTGGACATATTGTGTTTACAAGGTTTTTACAGTTTGACCTCTGGTGACCTCAAATGACCTTTGACCTCTACCAAAAACAATAGGGAACATTTACTTAATATGACCAACCAACACACGAAGTATGACATCAGTCACAGTTACCGTTCTTGAGATATTTTTTACAAGGTTCTCACATTTTGACCTCTTGTGACCTCAAATGACCTTTGACCTCCACCAAAAACAATAGGGATCATCTACTCACTATGACCAACCCACACATCAAGTACCAGATCCATCATGGTTACCCTTTTTGAAATATCGTGTTTACAAGCAGGGCGTCACACACATACACACGCACACGCACGCACACACGACATCACCATCCCATAGATTCCTTCTGCCTTCGGCAAGGAATCAAAAATGGTGTGTACGTGTCACAACCTTTTATTGTGACTCAGCAGAATTGAACATTTTATTATTTATTTTTATTGTTTTTCATAAAAAAGCTAGGCCTCCCATCCAAAGTTTCAGGTCACCAGATCTAGTTGGTATACTCTTTCATTTCTTTTTTTTTTATTTTTTGAATGCTCAGCCCCAACCTATGATGGATCTTTGCTTCGATAGTCATGTCACAATTCTTCCACACTCCCCCTACTTACTCTAACTTCAGCCACACCCCCCCCCCCCCTTTTTTTGAGATGTCTGGATCCACCCCTGTTAACCTATTGGATAAGTATTACCATTTTCAGAGTCTGATTGTATCTCCCCATTAATCCATTGAGAAATAGCAGACATGAGATCCTTATTTCAAGGCTAAGTACATGTGGCTTAAATAGCCTCGAAGTGTGATTGTGAAGCCAAAAACTTCTTGAACACCATGTGTCAACAAATTATGGTTTTGCAGCTAGACAGTTCACTCATCCTTCTCCCCCCCCCCCTCCCTCAGGCCCCAATATTGCTCCCTAGTTGAACCCACTTGGTAAAATCCTGTGAATGCAGGGGCCTGAATAATGATACTTGTTCTCCCGAACTGATCTTGAATAAAGGTGAAACTGGATGTGCAATGTGAGATTTCCAGCAAGCTGGCACATATTTTTGTCAAAAATTTTTCTTGTATGCTATGCACTAAAGGATGTTAGCATTGAAGCTTAGACAGTGTAAACATGGCATCTTAAAGACCATGTATGTTGGTCCCCACAAAATTCTCTTGAATGAACTTTGCTACTGTAGAAAATGGACTTGTGAAGTACCACTTACTGCAATCTAGCAAAGTATCTTTGTCAAGAATTTGTGCGCTACATGCCAACCAATGGTTGCATTTTGCTTAGTAAGAAGCCATTGTTTCAAGTAGATTTTGTCCCCTATAACATCCACCTGACTGAAATATGTTTGCCATATCCCCAGATCCATGGTCTCCTTCGGTCTGTTTGCTCCTTTAACTAGTTGATCATTCACATTTGAATCCCCCCGTTGAATAAATCCTGTAAATCCTGGCTAAAATGGTGACTTCAAGTGAACATGACCATCATGACAGAGGCGATACTCTACAATCATGATGGCTCACAGAAACAATGAAGAGTTTGAACTTCACAAAACCTTGATATATTTATGAAGCAAGACAATTTGTGGCTGTCACCATCTTCCACCATTTCAGTAACAAAGGAATCAGTCGAGAGAATGCAGGAGTATGTCAGGATTCCTCAGATGACCTGTCTTCTCCTTTCAATTTCTGTACATTTAAAGAGAGAACAGATTTAAACCTCAAAACATATTCTAGTGGATAAGCATCATTCAAGGTCAGATAATTACATGTGACACTGCTCAAAGATTTCATGTAACTTTAAGCATCTTGGTTTGACTGTTCCTTACTTTTAAAGCTGCATTATTTATTGTTGTTGTTGTTGTTTATTTCATTCGTCACACAAGACATTCAAAGTTTCAAACTTAATATACAGAATTCATATACAAAATTATACTTAATACAAAGGGAGGAGAAAATAGGCCACAATATATGAAGGAATCAAGACAAAAGAGCAAGAGCCCAAGGGCACTGTGGTTCCTTGCACAGATGGAGAGTTTACAATGTAAATTATGACGTAAAAGGGAGCATATTGCATTTTTTGTATGATAGCCCATATGGCCCATTTCTGACCATGAACTGTCACTTTTGTAACATGACATCTGTAAAGAAAGGAACATATTTCATGCTTTTATAAAATGCCCCATTTCAGACATTGGACCCCAAACATGACAAACATGCACCCACATGGAACCACTTCCATAGCACTAATGTGACCATCAACAGTGCTACATACAATCTGTAAGAGAAGAAGCATTTTGCATGATTTCACAACAGTCTATGAGCACTATGGTTCCTTGTACTTGAAATATACATACTGTAAAATGATATGTCTGCATTCATAAATACAAAAAAATCCATTTCAATTAATGTGATGAATTGAAGATGTTGATTCCTGCAATATACAGCAATATCCCATTCATTCTACAAAGCACAAACAACTGTGAATCTCTCATTTAAAGCCCCACAGAAGGGGTTCTGCAAATTGCAATAAGGCTCATTACATCTATGCCCCTTTAAAGTCCATCCAACTCTGACAAAATATGCCCTGGAGGAGACTCCTGGAATCTAGTTTCCACTGGGAAGAACACCAACTGACTTATTTTCTTACATTGTGTCCTGCCCACCTTACTAATTGAAGGACATTTACGTGAATGCACACACCAGCATTCAAGCACGAGGACATAAACTGATCCAGCCAAAACTTGTCTGGTGTGACCACCTACAGCACTTCCAACAGAACTGCTGCTTCTTCATTTGATCATGAAACTGCTAACTCAAGCAGTACTTCCATGATTCACTGGACTGGGACTGATAGAACATATAAGCATCCATAGCATAACAAGGTTTTCAGACTGTTGCCCCCAGGTTCCCCAGATGACCTATGACCTCTATCGAAAACGATAGGGCACACTTTCTCAATATGGCAAACCAACATACCAAGTTTGACTTTCATCTGACTTTCGCCTATTGAGTTAGAGCATACCCAAGCAAAACAGACTTTTGCCCCCAGTTCCCCAGATGACCTTTGACCTCTACCAAAAACATTAGGGCACACCTTCTCAATATGGCAAACCTACATACGATGTTTGACTTTCATCTGACTTTCCCCTATTGAGTTAGAGCGTACCCAAGCAAAACAGACTTTTTCCCCCCGTTCCCCCAGATGACCTTTGACCTCTATCAAAAACATTAGGGCACACCTTCTCAATATGGCAAACCTACATACGAAGTTTGACTTTCATCTAACTTTCCACTATTGAGTTAGAGCGTACCTAAGCAAGTGTAACAGATGCACACACACACACGCCGACCTGACTGCATAGGTTCCTTCGCTGACGCAAGGAACCAAAAAGGAACCAGATGACGCTAGTTCGCTTGTCTAGTGTGGTCCATTAAGTGGAACATAGAACCAAGAAGAAAAACATAAAACAAAGATTGTGACCCCCTTATAAGTCGACTGGAATATAGATCAAATAATAAATCTAGAGATAGAATTTGCCAGTGTGTTAACTGAGAAAAAGTTAAAATTTCCTAGGATGATAAAATTAATGCCTTTAAATATTTCTTAAATAAATTAATATTGGGTGCATGTCTAATGTTATAGGCAAGGGAATTCCAGAAAGATACCCCATTACTTCTTATATCTTGGTCGTGTTATTTGTTCTTGTTCAGGGATTAAGAAGATCTTTTTTTCCGGTTTATCATCCTGAAAAATAAAGAATGGAAATCTTGAGGAGGTCGGCCAGTACTGTGCTTATACAAAAAAAAAATACCTAACTGAAAATTGTAGTGATCACTTAGCGTAAGTACATTATGAAAATGAAAGAGTGGAAGGATTGCGGGTATATTGTGAAACATTGAAAATAATTCGGACAGTCGGCTTTTATAGAATAAACAGTTTATCTGTACTAGGTAGACAACATATTGCCCCATAAAAGGATGCTATAGGTAAGATGAGGTAGAATTAAAGCATTATAGACAGTTAATATTGCACCAGTAGGGATATATTTTAATCTATTCATAACACCAACAATTTGAGCTATGGACTTATTAACCTTGTAAATATGATCCATCCAAAAGAACTTGTCATCAATTACGACCCCTTAAAATTTGACAGTATCGATGTTTGTTATTGTAATATTCTTAAAATGAAGACAAAACTCTGGAGTATCACCTCTGATATTATTAGAAGCCAGTAACTTTGTTTTGCTAGTGTTTAAGGTAACTTATTTGATGCTAACCATTTAGCAACATTATCTAATTCCAGAGAAGCCACTTGAAGGGCTTGAATGACGTCAGTGTTATGACAATAAACAGTTGTGTCATTGGCAAATACTAAAAAATTAAGAAAACTAGATGGTTTGTAGAAATTACTTTATGTATAACAGAAAAAGAAGTGGTCCCAGAACAATTAAATTTTGAGTCCAATCCATTAAAATGAACATATACAACATTAAAAAAACAAATACACCATTACACAAATAAATTATGTAGTAAAATGTGGAAGAATTAAAAAACCAGGGTGATGATGCAAGAAATAAATTTTGTATCCAGAATTACTTATTACCATTAAATTAATGGCATTAATATCATTCATGTTGAACTGTGTAAAGCATAACCCCTGAGACCAGCTGCTACTTATAAATAACTGGGGATAGCTATCTGATGCAGCACGGCTTGTTTAGCATGAGCAAAAAATGGGCTACAGCAATGTGAAGTGAGCAGAGCATTAGTAGCACTCTCAGTTCCATTTTCCATGTTACTGCTACACGTGGAACGTTTGATCAGAACTGCCAGCAGTATGACATGTATCTAGGTATAATTCCATGAACCACAGGCATTGTAGACTTGTGCCTGGCCACAGAAATTAGTGGGCAATATGATTCCTTTAAAAACATTACCAATGCAGAGCTGTTCGTGGTGGTGATCTAGTCTACCAGAAGCAACTAGGCCAACAAACCACTGCTTAAATAGCGGAGTAAATCTGTTGCTTTGATCAACAGATAAATGTCACAGTATATACTTATGCTTGAAAACATATTTTACATTAGTTTTTGCTACGGTAGTTCTTTTCTACTTTTGTTCCCTTCCATTTTTCTACGTCCTATTTCAAGGAAAGTTTATGAAATCAGGACATCCCACTTCTTGGAGGTTTTAAAAAATGTGGAATGTCCCACAGACAGTTGGCAGGTCTGAATATGTAGATGTTGCATCAAAGAATCTACACATGCACTGTACATTTCTTGCAAAATTACCTGACAAAATATTTTCACAAAATGATACAAATGTTATTCAGTGCTTGGTTGTAGACTGCATACCTGTGTTGCTTCACCTCCCTCAGGAAGAGGACGCAATGCAGCACTAAAGAAAAGCAAGAAAATATGAACTGAAATTAACAGAAGAATGACATGCCTAGCAGATGAGTACAACTTGAAGTAATACACAAAGATAGTGGGTGTTAACTAAGTAAGAACCCCTGTCACATTACCTTACAAAGAATATTATGAAAATTTACGTGAAATTGTGACAAAAACAAATACTACTTAAAGAAAATGCAAGTCAGTATTGCAGGACACACAAGCAACATCATGCAATTAGCCAGCCAGAATTTACTATCCGTCAGAAGTTCAGAGGCAGCAACGGGTAACTACATGGTATCTTGCCAAACAATTAGAGGATGGAGGTAACATTTCAAAATAGCAGAATAACCATAACCTTTGACATTCAAGCATTCCCTGTTCTTTTCTTGCATTCTTTTAACAATACACTGCACTGAAAGGATTAAGCAGTCCACATCAGACCATGAATTTGGCCTAATTAGAACCTGGCAGAAGTCTTTAGTTAGGTGATAAAGAATCATATTCACAAAGAACAATCTCATGGTCACAATAGGTGTCTTACAATGTAAAACGGAAATGTGAAAGACTTCAGTATGAACAAGTAGAAAAATGTACAGCTAAATGGCTGATGTAAGATATATACTCACCCTAATGATTCGTTGGTGTAGTCATGGCTAAAATTGAGAGAAGATACGATTAATTGATCTTTTCTAAAATTTAATAAAGGACACACCAAGAAATTCTAGCTACATCTAGTTTACTTCTGTTCTGCAAAATTTTTGTTGAATGAAATATTACACCTTACATATTACCTAAATACTCTCCGGCACAAAAATTTCCATTCCAACAAAAACGTTGTGCCATATACTCTTAAGTATTATCAGCATGTTGCTACTTGCCATTTAAAGGAAAACCATTATGAAGCCTCCCAGATAGTCCTGATACTTCAAACATACTTTTTCAAACAATAAGACACCATTACGTAGTACAATAAATTAACATCCAAGAAAATATGAAGTTTTTATGAATATACATTTTATTCACTCACATGTTGTTGCAAAATTATGTCATTCATGACACCACACATGCACCTGTACATGTCATGTAGTATTCTCGGTGCATTTGATACGTCATACATTTCCAAAGTAGCAATACGCTGAACAACAACGGCAGGAAGTTTGAAGTTATATTTGGAAAGAAGTAATTACGAAAATAAAACCAATACTGTCGTAACTCATTGTAAGTAGATGTACACTAGGTGTAGATTGAAACTGAAACACCCACTACAGTTTCTTTTTAATTTCCTTAATACTAGTCACACTGTGTGATACTGTACACATGCAGAAGCAAACGCAAACATGAGCACACAAACACACACATGCACATATCCCTTCATAGCGTCAAACCCGAGGTTGCCACTTTCTTTTTGCAAAGTGAGAAAAGTTCTCTTGGGGGCGCAGAGCCAAAACATCAGTGGAATTTATACAAAGGCTAAGCCATAGCTACCTGTATCAGATGTTGAGATATTGTATTTATCTATCAACTTAGAATGCTTACTATGGAAGGGGGCCAAGGGTAATATGCTGTCAAGTGGGGATAAGTGCTAAATAGATGATATCCCCAAGTTAATATGCTCACCGCACCTTCTTGTGTTACACAACAAACAGGTCGGCAGTTCACATAACCTGTGTGTATCCTCAAATGGCACGCATTACAGGCACACACACGTGCACACGCATATGCCATCTTGATTACAAACTAAGGTTATCCTTCCATCACAAACAAATGGAAAAAGTGCGGCAAATGCACTAAAGATGAGGAAAGTTTCAGAGAAGATATGACTCATCTATCACAGCAAATATCTTTAAAGTAAAAGGTCTTCCTATTTTCCAAAAGTCACCTTTATAGTAGCCAACAATAGCCAGCAACGGGTGTTCACTCAAGCATAACTCATAATCGGAGCAAGCCCCATGTGCTCATTCATGCTCAAGCTCTTCTGAATATTCCACCAGATAGCTTGACCTGTACTTAATGAGATTTGGGGTACAAAGAGCAATTTTGCTCATAGAAGAATTGGTTAAGAACAAGCACTAGTCACAGGTGTAATAGATTCAAAAGCAAGAAACTAAATCTGACAGTTTTTTCCACTCACTTTACATGTACTGTCATCAGCCTAGAAATACACTAATGTTTGGCCTACAGTAATTCCTAACATAATTAGGCCTAGCCTACCTCAGTTAACACTCTCGACCAATGCATAGCATCTACGTACAATTAACATTGATACAGTGCAGCTTTGATAAATAACTTACTCTTTTTTTCTTCTCCTTCCTGTGAAACAAATGGAAAAAAAAACATGCACAGTAAATACCATATGAAACTGGGTCCATGTATTTTGTTGGAACTTAATACACTATTGATTTCATAAGGGTGCAGAATGCATTGTCAGAGAGCAGATATATAAACTGCTTGACTTTTGTCAGTTACAAACATGATCTGACTATTACAACTGAATATAAAATAGGCTCCACATAGTTCAATGCTCTACCAACTGGCAAATCAATGACTGCATTACAAGAAACTTTGCTGGGTGTATGATGCTCATACTTTCCATTCTGGTATCTGTAAATAATCTGCAGGGGCTAAGAGTATTGATTCAAGTCAGCTATTACACAAGGCAAGCAAAAAGGAGTGGTCAGATTTCAGTTGAACTCACTCAGAGAACTTTCATACTAGATACCACACATGAACTGTTACCTGACTGAAATGTAGCAAGATCTACAAATCTTACCAAAAAAAATGTACACTTTTGACAAATTTTAGTTCTTGAGGTATTGTGCTTACAAAGTTGTAACACTTGCAATCATAACAATAACAACCCATCCATTGCTGGCTTCCTACAATACTAACTAGTAAGAAAGGCTCAAGTGGAAGTAATGATATTTTTGAACACAAATATACATTGATATGAACACTCATCAAATGCTACAAACATAACATTAAACTGAATTTGAGCAATTGCTACTTCTCTGAAGATGTCATATTTAAAAGCTTTAACAACTTTGACTTTTGGGAGCATCAAATAACCATCAATATTCACAAAATGAGTACCACACTCAATTTCAGAAACACTTACGGTTGTGAAATAACACTGACACATTTCAAACTGAATTTTCATGCACACTACCCAACATTGCACAACTGTATACAAATAACTGTAATATAGGGCTAAAATAAAACACAAACCTCTGAAGTAGACAAAAGCAAGAACAGCAAGAATAAAAACACAAACAATGGCTGCAGGTATGGCCACAATAAGTGCCACTTGAGTAGTCGAAGGAGGCTGAGGAACTAGAAAAAAGGATGAAAAGAAATTAACCACCGTTTCCCCAAAACTCCCCGGTTTGGGAATTCACTACCAACGTACTCACCTCACGTACCCAACCTTCGCTTCTACTTTTGGCTCCCGCAGTCTGGGAATTACGGAAGGGCGATGACCAGATACACACACACAAAATTGCCAGATGCTAGAACATGGTCAATACGGTAATGCATAGGTTATGTGAGGTGAGGGAGTATGCGCTGTGAATACTAGAAATATCTCTGAAAGAATAGACAGATCCAATATGATACCTATGACATTGGTTTCTACCAGTTTTTAAACAGATACCTGCACACACAGATGCATATAACAATACACCATTATTTCAATATGATACCATTCATTAAACTAAAAGGGATATTAAAACTCTGGCAATTTTTGTCTCATCTAGACAATGATATGTAACTTTTTTTTCTTTTTTTTTTTAATGCTCAAAGATGTTGGTTTCATGTATACTGTGTTCAGAAAAAAATAAGTATGAACACTGGCAGCTAAGGAATAACCAAAATTTGTGATTGCTTGCTAAGCATAACTGCTGAATACATAAATATCACTTAAAGTATGAATTTGATAGTAAAGCTTTCAAAAGCAAACCAATATAAGGCTGTGGAGTCTTCTACCGTACATAAAAATTGTAGTTCTGAAGATAAATTTACCCACTCACACATTGCATTATTATTTATGCTTTAGAGTAATTGTCAAACAAAGCAGCTACAATAATTGATTGATCTGTTCAATGTGTACAAACCTAAAGTCTAGAATTGAAGGTTGAAAAATACATCCTATTCATCCAGCTCCACTGTATCTTCATATCAGAGATATAACATTGGCAATTGAGTACTGTACTTTTCAAGCATATTGGAATCAAACAATCATTATACGTTGCGAGGATCTCTGCATGTCAGTGATGTTTTAGTATTAGTGTATCCATTGCAATGCACAAGTTGAACCAGAAAGCCAAAAGGCTTACTGGTTCCTTGCCATATGGCTATATTATAGCAAACATAAATTGCCCCCATGACAAGTATGAGATCAATTACAGTTTATTCTTCTTGAAACATCATGTTAACAACCTTTTGACCCAAAATGACCTTTCACCTTCTACTAAAACAATAGGTGCAAAACTAATATCCCTCCTCATTCTTTCTCTCTTCATCCTTCCCTTCTTTCCTTTCATTGCCTTTTCTTTTGCAAATTCCTCGGGGATCAGTTTTCTCCCCCATATTGTACTGTTATTGTATTATTGTTGTGTCCTCTACTTTAGCCGTTGCTAGCTTTATTGACAGTTTCCTGTTTTTCTAGTGTCCTTCGTATGTTTGTAATACTTATGTAATTGCTCTCCTGTGTTTCTCTGTCCATATGAGAAATAAATTTGAACTGAATTGAATTAATAGTAATAATCTACTCAGTATGCAGGTCTATAAGAAAGTTGCTACAGCAAAAAAAAATGCTGAGGTAAAATGGTTCTACCTCAGAAAAAGTTTATTTTACCATAGCATTTTAAAAAGTGATTTCTTTTAAATGTACACTGTCATCAAACTTCAGGAAAATATCCAGTTGGAGTTAAGAGTTTGTGTTAATTGGTCATATTTTGTCAATTTGTCATATTAAACACTGTCATACATGGTGAAATATTCTTCAAACAATTTTCATGTTGATCAAACTTTTCACATAAAACATGCCATCCTGGTCCTGATGACCCAATATAAGCTTAGCAATACATTAGGTAACATATGAAACATTTTCCAGCAGTCTGGATCAAAATTTACTTGAAAACCTTCAACTAGTCTGTTCCTCTACTGTAAGACACTACAGTTAGTGACACATGTTGGCTAGGCTCTATCTCAGCATACATGTTTATATGTTAGGCAACAGAAGTCCCAAGTCACTCTGGAAGAGTCTTGTGGGAGCGGGAAACCTTCTAATTTAAGTCCATGTAAACAAATTGTTAGTTTTAAGTCTTTTGCACATTTTGCGTCAATTTTGTTTGGCATTCTTGACCGACTAACTGGGATATATTTCAATACTTTCAATGTTCGATCCTGCTTAAGTTCCTGCACAGGTGATAATAGCTACAGTATAAAGTGTACACAGACAGCAATGCAACTTGTGAGATCCAACAAGTTTTCTGGGACTGAAATCTCTTACTTAAGTCACACACTAAGTATGAGACCAGTAAAAGTCTCTCTTCTGGAGATATTGTGTTAACAATTGTTTTGTACTCTGACCTCTGGTGACCTGAAATAACATTTGACCTCCATCTAAAACAATAAGGATCATCTACTAAGTATTGCCAACCTAAACGCCAAGTATGACATCCATCAAGGTTACCATTCAGGAGATATCATGTTTACAAGGTTTTGCAGTCTGACCCTCTGGTGACCTCAAACGACCTTTGACCCTTGTTTGGCTTTGGTCATGAACAATGTGTTTTTGTAAGGTGCTGGTAATTGGCCTCTTGCGAGAGCTAAATGTTTCACGCTATTTTTGGCCCACGGTTTCTCCTTGCTGTGTCACTCTAAGACATAAGTAAGCAGGGGATAAGCATATGTCTATGATGTGGATTCTCCACAACTCCCTGGTGTCGGTATTCTATGATGTGAATTCCCCACAACTGTCTGGTGTGAAATGACCTTTCAGTTTGCTCCAGACTATCTTGAGGGCACTGCTTTGGTGAGTGGATGTAGGAGGCAGACACCTCAGAGCCTCATCAGGCACGTCCTGGGCCTAAGGTGTGTGTTCAAGTTTTTTGTTGCATTGTTCACCTGCTTTGCTCAGCCCTACAAGGGTGAGCCTAGGTCTAGAAGGTGCAGTGTCAGAATTGATTTTGGTGGAATTTAGATCAAACTGATGCATAATAAGTAAGCAAGGGGTAAGCATATGTCTATGATGTGAATTGAGATGGTTAAAGAAGTTAGAAGAACTTGGTTTACCACTCATAATAACAGCAATTTCTTACCATGAAATGGTTCCAGTGTCTGTTCTTCAGTTTTATCTTGTCCTATTACGTTAGATGCGCTGCACGCTACCACTGATGTATCATTTGATGATATAAAGACTTCCATCTGTTCTCTATAGAGGGAGCCATTCACAAATATCTTATACTTATTGGCTTCAGGGTTGGCTGAACACTTGCAGGAAAGTTTAAACTGATTTGTAGTTTCATTGGTGACTAGCAAAGTGCAATATGGTTTATCTGCATGAAAAGTAATTAAACAGAACTAGAAAGAAAAATGACTGTGATTCCTTGTTAATTAATATATCATTTTTTGATACACAAACACAATCACACAAAAGCAACCAGTGGAGAAGGGAAGACATCAAAACGAAAAACAAAAGTCAAGAATGACAACCACATTCAGTATGACTTACCGATTTGATGTTTAATACCTAAAGGCTGATATGAATGAGTAATATCATTCACTCTGCACTGATGAAGATTGTGGTCATAGGATGACATACATCTTGTAACCAAGGTAATTCACAAGTAAATAGAAAGTTGGGACAATTTGGATCTGAAATTGTGCAAGTCAGCAAAGGCAACCTGGATTACCTCTTACCTCAAAAAGGAGGTGTTTACTGTGACTAAAGCAACAATGTATTTTGTAACCTTTACAAGGAGTTGCTGGCAACTGGAATAGTCTCTGAATACTTAGAAAAGGTGATAACAGCTATGTCAAGTGGTTGTTTGGAGAGGGCACAGAAAATTGTGGTAGCCCGTAAACAATTTGCATGAGCCCGATATCAAATTTTTGTAAAAGTTGAAATCCCTATAAGTTTACAAATCCTTTTTAAGCATGTCTACAGTTATTTTTTATATCATCTGAGCTAATCTGGTTAAAATTGCACCTCAAAATCTGTTATTTTATCCAACATTTACTTGCATTAACGATACCATGTAAAGCTGCCAAACTTTGCGTATCTCACTAACATTAGCATGAAAATCATTACAGGAAGAGTGTCCTTTTAAACAAATCCAATGCATTAACCTACAGCAATAACCTGTGAACAAACAAGCAACATAAACGTTCATGAAAAGTTCCACTGAGTGTTCAAAATGATGATTTGGAAATTTGTAACATTAGGCTGCAACTGCAAGTAGGATGCTTAGGCCTAGCCCCTCACCTCCTGCGCAAATGCAGCACCGTTACGTTGACTAATCAGACAAGGGCGACCAAATAAACAGTCTCCCAGCTTTTTTGAAGTTATTTCAAGGTACTGCATGGTAGTTGAAACGTTATCAAGCTGCTTAGTCTATTGCATTCAGTTTTCAGGCGCATTTTTTAGGAGCGCGCAAAGTTGGGCATGCGTGAAGTTTGGTGTTTGCACTATATATGGGTAACGTTAGCTTGAGTACTTGCAAACATCCTTCCATACAAGCTTACGAATAGTGCTGGTATTTTACCAAATTACTTCATAAACACGAATTTAGGTTCAAGTTACATGCAAAAATGTAACTTATAAGAAATTTTTATTTGTTATGATTTCTCTACCGCAATGAAGTAAAGTTCTGCAGTAATTTTTGCAAGGTTATGAACTGTCACACTGCAGATCAGTTTGCATGTTCAGGCCTAAGCTTACATTTTTCTATTGATATTGCACAAAGGATAGGATGTATGCAGAACCTTCCGGAAACATTGCTAAGATCGTTTTCTTTGTAACTAGAAAACTATTGAGCAAGAGTAAAAAATACAGGCAGACTGTATAAAATGAATCATTTATTTTAACTGCAGCTAAAAAGTGAAGATGAATTGAGTGTTTGGGATACGTGTTTGAATGGATGTATTTACTATAGCATGAATGTATAAAACTTCGCACATCTAACGTAAAAACCTTGAAATTTCTAGCTGTTGTAAATTAAAAGTGCCTACAAATCATCTACAGTATCTTGTTTCCGCAAGTCTAAAATTCAATATTCCTAGTAATTTTATCCAATATGCTATGGATTGTACCTTGAACTTATTATTTTAACCAACATTTACTGGAGTTAACAATACAAAGTAAACCTGCCAAACTTCATGCATCTTACTTACGATAGCATGACAATCATTACATGAAGTGTCCTTTTAAACAAATCCTGTGCCTAAACCTACAGCACAAGCCTGTTAACAAGCTAGCAACAAAAATGGTCAGGGAAACCTCCATTGAAGAGTCAAAATCATGATTTGAAAATTTGTCATTCCTTGAAACTGTGAATAGGATGTTCTAGGCCTAGCCTACCTCACCTATGAAAATGCACTTACTGTAAGTTGACTAACCAGGCAAATGACCTTTGACCTCCACCAAAATAATTTGGTTCTTCTACTTAATATGGTACACCTAAATAGCAAATATGATATCTGTCCAAACTTCCCTCCTTGAGATATAATGTCTACAAGGTTTTCACAATTTGACCCCTGTTAATTGACCCAAAATGACATTTGATCCAAAACAAAAGGGTTCTTCTTCTTAATGTGGCACACCTACCTACTATGTATGAGATCTGTCCAAGCCTCCCTTCTTGAGATATTGTGTTTACAAGGTAGGGCATCACTGACAAAAAACACACATACATACACACACCAATGCATGATTACAAATGCTATAATAATCATCGAAACCGTAGAAATGGAATTTGCTCCTTTTTGAAGTGGAAAATCGGCCTCTTTGAATGATGTAATATACACGAGAATCCACAGGGACCAAGAAAAAAATAATTTCAAGGATATGTCATTGCCAATTTTGTACCTGTATTGGGGTGTTTTCTCCTTATCAAATAATCTGAATGGATCTGACTATGGAAAAAAAATTTCTGTAATCAGTATTTGCCAATATCGCATAATTGTTTGAACACTATGAAGGAGCCACCACCATACAGTAGTAGCATTGAGACACAATTTCAACTGAGTAGTGTACAATCTGGAGAAGCATAATTTTGCATGACTATATAAAAGGGACCATATGGTTTATCTGGATCTTGGACCCAAACATCCTGAACACCACAGATTCCATAACCACAATGCTAGTGACAAAATTTCACGTTGCAAAGACAAATATGCAAAAAGAAACTTTTTGTCTAAGGTTACCTGGTAGTCGAGAATTTTCAACAAAAAAAAAAAAACTGTAATCATCAGAAAGTAAAAGTTATTAAATTAAGTTTTCTGGAAATGACAATAGTATCAATATTCTGAATAAGATCAGTTCAAATTTTTTCGTAAAAATGTTTTAATCTTTAATTGAGAAATTGCGGACATAAGATCCTATTTTAAGGCTGGGTGCATGCAGCTTAAAGTACAACTAGAAAGTACCGTTTCCTGCTATCTGGAACTTTTGAAAAGCCAAAATTTCCTTGTACACTTCGTGCCAACCGGTGGTGGGGCTCCGCTTAAATAGCAACCCAGCTAGTTAGTAACAAACATAATAACTTCAAACAATCTCGACTTCCATCCAATACCTAGGCGCTGGTGCGCCGATGCATTCATAAAAATAAGTATTTGTAAAGAACAAAAAAAAGAAAAAGGATATGTAGATTTATATGATTCTTGTATCACTTTAAAAACAATGATTTGTGTGCCAGTTTTAATGAACTGATCTTTCTTTTTGTACAAACTGATGAAACTGCAGACATGATATCCCTATTTCAAGGCTGCGTACATGCAGTTCAAATACACCCAAGAAATGCCATTTCCTGACATCTCAAGCTTTTGAGAAGCCAACATTTTCTTGTGCAATCCATGCTAACCTATGGTGGTGCGCAGCTTAGATAGTAAACCCACCCAATTTCGAGCGGATGCACCAATTGTGCTCAACAAAAGTTATTTGTCAAGAACTAAAAAAAATTAATAAAATGAAAGAGGGTGCATAGCTTATTATGATTCTTGCATCACCTTAGAAACACTTGATTGATCTGTATTACCAAATTCAATGCATTGAATTTTTGTTTTGCACTAATTGCCTACTTTTAGACAAGATACCCATATTTCAAGGCTGGGTACATTAAGCTCAAATACACCCTCCAGATGCTGTTTCCTGCCATGGGGGGTCTTGAAAAGCCAAATTTTTCTTGTACGATGCGTGCTCTCAGTGGATGTAGCAGAGTGTACAAGAGGGAGATTCTCCCTCCCCTTTAACCCTTCCCCTGGGACAGCTATCGTCCTGCTTGGCCCCCTCTTCTGCCAAATCATAGAACTGCCACTGCTATAGCCAATCACAAAGGTCAAAATTAACCCATTCCATTAAAACTGTATTTGTTCTGGTGAATGAGTGTCCTGTACAATAGCCTTCATGTAGTCCTGAATGTTGAATGTTTCAAACAACGTATCAAATTGTTTCACTCTGCTATATCATCATGTGGTGGTGTTTTGTTGGGTGGTTGAATCAAAGAAGAGAAGAAAAAAGACAATTGTCCATTAGGCCAAGTGATTAGTGATGGTCACTTGTCTTACCTCTTTTTTTTTTTCATTTGCTAATCACATGATTGCACCACAGAAGGAATAATGGATAATGGGTACAACTTTTCATAGGTCACTGTTACAAAGTTGTGATGTCTGTGATTCTGGAGAGTAAAGTTGAAACATTAAGAAACAAAGCTACCAAACTCCTATCATCTGATCTCTTCTTCATCTTCTTTTAGTTTCAAGGTCAGGGACCGATATTTTTGAACTGGGACCCCCACATAGAAATATGCATGGGTCCTAGGGCCCCTACGAGGAAATCCTAATGGAAGCCCTGCTGTCGTACCCCTAACTTTTGCTGTCGTACCCCTGACTTCAAGATAATCAGGCTACATTCAGAGTAAAACACGCAAAAAATTAGTAGCATGGGAAGGAAACACCTAGTCTCATAATTGTAAGGTTATGTTCCACCAACAAACAACACTATCAACTATCAGTATTCTGATGGCTCATAAAGCATCTCAGTGTAGATCCTCCTACCCATGAGTAGCACATGTGTCTTCTAGCTTTGTATCACACGAAACTTTTGTATCAAATTTAATGTTCTCATGTACAGTAAAGTTATCTTTACTACAAGAGAAGAATTCAACACCAACTGGGGACAAAATGTCTATGTCTATTTCATCCCTCTACAGACAGGTAACACATGTCACTGCTATTGCATATTTGTCTTGTATATAATTTAAGATATTAATCTGATTTTATCTGGAGCAATGAGGTTTATATACTTACACCTGATATTCACAGCAACACCAACATTGATACTTGGTACAATCTTCTGTCCACTGGTAACACATGTCACACTTCTATCAACTTTGTTTGGTATGTAGGCCATTGTACTGATTATAGTTCTATTCTGCTCTTGTGACAGGTCAGGGGTGACACCCGAGGTTCTGGTTTCTCCATTTACCAGCCAAGATAATGAAACTGATGGCTTTCCTCCCTTAGCAACACACTGGATGGAAACCTCTTTCAAAAATTCCACATCTGTGACATTTGTCAAAATCACATCATTCATCTTCAAGAACACCTTTGGAGCAACTGCAGAGAAAATGACGGACACAAAAACATGACCAAAAGTCACAAAGGTTTAACTGAGATATTTAGGTCAAGGAGCTTAATTCACTGAGTTGCACAAGCAATTTACAGAAGCATTTGACACTGTTAGCTTTCATGACACTCTTCCTGACTCAATGTAATGAATACCATTTTTACCTGATGATCTGTCTACATTTGTCACTTCCTCCCAGTCAAACACAAACTGAAGCAAGCTACAGTACATTAGATAACCTAGCACGGATATTCATTCAGGTTTCATCAATGTTTCACATACATTGAGTCAGGAGGAATTACTGTATTGTTTGGAAAATTGACATAGTCAAACATGTAACTTAAATTTTGTAAAACTCCATCAGTTTTCTGCAGAGAGTAAAGCAAGTAAAATGTCCCACGTGCCATGTGGTGTTTCTCCTCAATATGAAATTGTTAAGTGTTTCTTTGCCAATGAATATGCTTGATGCTGTTTCTCCTTACAGTGAATTTGTTTGGTTTTGCTCCCTTAAGTAAGTTTGGTGTTTCTCCTTGAAATGAAAGTCTGGTGTTTCACCTTACCATGATTTCATTTGTTGTTTCTTCCTACAACAAATTTCCTTGGTGTTTTCCTTACAAATTTTGTGCAGCTTGTGGCCTCGCACGAAGTGTTTTGTAACAAGTCTTAAGAATTTGGCAGCAACAACAAAGCAGGTACTACACTATGTTTTGATTGTCTAATTAACGTGTAAATTCAGCTCTACTCAGGGGCGTAGCCACTGAGGGGGGGGGGCACAAGGGGGCACATCCCCCCATGACAAAGCTGTGCCACCCCAGGTGCCCCCCATGAAAAATTTTGAAATGTGCAGTTTTATCTTGCGGTCAATTTATTAAGTCAAAATATCTACATATAGACAAAACTTGTGCCCCACCAAGAAAGGTCTGTGCCCCACCAGTGCCCCCCTGCTCAAAAAATCCTGGCTACGCCACTGGCTCTACTTCTGTATCAAGCACTCTACTTTGGTTAGTAATCATATATATTTACACATTTTTTATACAAATATAAGTTTTTAAGTTTTCAAAACCAACCAAACCTTTACTCTCGTGTGCGCTAAAGTTAAGACCCCTGCTAATGACCTTTTGATTCCCAATTTGAGTTGCCAACCATGGCGTAAAAAGCGTTGCGAACTGTGTAACATTATGTTGTGTACTAGTTTACTGCGCAGACATGCAAGTGGTAACGTTTTTCACTTAAAATCTAAGGGAAGCTCCTGTAATGCTACTTTGCATTTATTGCATCATCTGCCCTTCTTGTACTATTCAATGTGTGGGATCCTCTGTCAAACATCACTCTCGGCTAAATCAACATGACAGTGCTCACTATAGGTCTGAGCGGGACACTATCTTTGTGTAGTTTTGACAAACCGTAGAGGCGACTAATGACTGAGCCAGACTTGCAGCATGATGTATACTCCTCTCCCGATAGTGCACCTTGTTTTTTCAGTCTGTATAAGAAATTATGAAGCTGTCGTTCATATGCTTCATTCAGGCCATCATCAATCTGCTGGAACTTACATTCGTCATTCAGCAAATTCTATCAACATCTTTCTATCTCGCACTTTTGCCCGGCAAAATCAATATTTTTATCTGCTGGGAAGCAGGGTCCTGATCAGTACCAATTTAGTTGTGCTAGGTGTATGAAGTGACCGGCCATGTCAATTTTTTTCACGCTTTAAAAAATCATCCCACCTTGGCATCTCTGCTAATGTAGTGTGATAGTCCTTCAGCCGCCTCTTCCCAAAGTGATTGCTTACCATGGACCATCAGTTACATTGTATCGATCATGATGTTTGTGCACATTTTGCACATTAGTTCAATGGTTGGGCAGTCTTAACATTCAGTGAATTCCATCTGCATATGGCATAACTGCAGTCTGATTGACTGAACCAATCTTGGAAACCTGAGTGGTTGCGAGAGGTAACAACGAGAAAAATTCCACACATCTTTGGCTTATTTCACACAAGATAGATGGGTAAGTCAATGAACGATCTATATCGCTGTTAACATGAAGTGATAAAGGACAGTTAGACTATAAAGTAGAAAGGAAGATGAGCTGGGGTAAGAGTTTAGGGATGTCTGTTCTTACAGGGTCTTTTCATATGCACACTGTCCTTTCTGACCCTTTCCTCAGTAAACTAAAATTGTTGCTGTGAACTCAATATGATAAAGATTGATTAGAGACTTTTTCTTCTTTTTCTGGACCTCATTGAGAATAGTCAAGTGATACTATAAACGGTGGAGCTATGCAACAATATCCATAACCATATACTTAAGTTGTAACCTATATAAGTTACAACCTATATATACATTGAAATTATAACCTATGGGCAGTGGCAGAATGCCACAATATTAAAACAGCCATAACCAATATTGAAAATATCCCTTCCTTCCCTTCTCCTCTTCTTCTTTTTGTTCCTTTGTTGTTCTACTTTTGTCTTCTTGTATATTTTTGTTCTTTTTCACTTTTGGTCACTAGCTTAGATAACAGTCTACTCTGTTAATCTAGTGTCCTTCATACGTATACATGTATTACAATCTGCATCACTTAATTTGCACATACTTTGTAAAACATATGAGAAATGAATTTGAAATTGAAATTGAAAAATGGTTATAAAATGAAGGCATAAAGATGCAGTGTGGTGGTTTGTGTGTTCTAAAATGTATACTAGCTTAATATATCGATAATGTATACATATTTTCAGTTAAAACACTTTTATAATGATTTACAGTATAATGTTTGTATAAACTATTTATATTGATGTCATACTATATATTCATTTCACAGTATAACATGTTTATAATGGGAGTGGACAACAACCATTATACTGACTCTACAACCTTTTTAAAATAACTTAATATTTTAACATATTAACGTTGTAACATGTTGTCACAAACGGCACCTCATAGTATCACAATGAGTGACAAATACCTAGGCTATTCTTTGTATCAACAGGACAACAATGCTATCATATCCTGAACATCTGATACATTTCACACTCTTAATCACGTGTTTATCTCTTCCTTGTGATTTTTAATGGCAAAGTCTTTGATTCTTAGTAGCAGTGTTCAAAATAAATTGAAATGTATCACAGGGACACGAAAGCCTTGCCCAACCCCAAAAGTAAGAACAATCAAGAAAAGGAGACAACATGAAATGTCTTACCATTAACATCCATTTCATCATTTTCATGTCATAAAACTAAGACTTACTTGCTTCAATCAGTGGGCAACCAGTATCAGACAAATCAGTAGCTTACAGGCTGGTAACCCGCTGTGTGTGATTAGTCCATACCTGGTGCAAACACTTAATCCAACTACACCTCATGAAGTCTAATGGTTGTATGTGTAAAGATACAGTTGCAGTGGTGCTATTGCATATTTTGAAAGCTGAAGCTGCGTGCGCACCCACAGTATTTCATGCGACACAGAGTAAATACAAGTTTTCAATGTACATAAAGTTACAGGAACATTTTCATGCAAATTTTAAAGTGTGCACATGTGCATAGTTTCTCTTACATATGCTCTTGAAGAAGATACTGTAGGTACTGCATTATGCGAAGCGGAGAGAAAAAAGATCATGAGCACTATTACAGTCTTGGACAGTATCACAAAAGTTCAGCAACGGTGTTTCCATCACATCAGAACCAGTACCAATTGAAGTACTACAGTACTTTCCATGTGTTCAAAGTGATAACAAACAGACATAATGTAAACAGATCTGGGCTCCATTGTAGTGCTGCAGCAATGTATTGCCACATGCTTACCAAGGGAATGGTACACTTTCCATGTACATACCAATACACTGCACATTTTGAAAATTGAAATGTCTGAAAGTGTCTTGTGAAAAGAAATATGAAAGATCCTATATAACCTTTCCAAAATTAAACAAAAACTAATACGGGGTATCAAATTTTACTTGTACATGAGCTATGTTTTACCTTTGTGTTCACTTCTCTATCTCCCCCAACAGGTCTGGTGGGGTTTTAGTATTTGTGTCAACAGAAAGATATTATAGGACATTGTTTTGTAGCTTGGATCAATGGACAATTCGATCTTTTCTATTTAACTTTTCATCAAATAGCCTAGCACTCACCTTACAATTATGTAAATCATCTGGTATCTTTCATTCTCACAGGCCAATTGTTAGTAATTTCCAAACTTCATTTTATTTAAAGAAATTTTTAAATGTTTTGATGTGATTTTTAGAGCCTAAAATACTAAGGTCACAATTTAGTTCAATGGAAGATAGCTTCTTAGAGGGTTGAGATTAGCACTGCGTATGTAGCCTACACATCAGTTCTAACACACTCCTTCTGTTTGCATGGCTAGTGTCATTGTCATACATCAAGAATATATTTTTATTTCACGTAGGTACATATGGATAACTTTGTGAATTTTGAAAGTAACTGGTGAAAAACGCAATCAATTCCAGACTACCTTCCAAGCAACATTAATTGGCTTTAAAAATATTTTGGAGCTATGCCGTTAAAGCCGCAGCCCAGCCATAACACCTGGGAGTTAACTTGTGTATCACATTTCACACCATGTAACATTAGTTTCTTTCCTACGAATGAACTAATTTATTCAACAAACAAAACAGTGCCGGTATTTTTTTATGAAATGACTTTGTAGAACACATACAAGACAAATTTTTAATTCTCACAATATTTGAGTTGTTCTGATTTCTCTTCATCAATGACAACAGGATTTCTAGCAATTTTCAAGAGGCAAACGTCGTGCCTCATGCCACTTCTGTTAGCACCTTGGTTCACATAGCAGGCTGGGTGCATGCAATGTTATTTGAAAACAGGCCACTTAATTTGGTCAGCTTTCCCCAAAGGCCCCTCCTCTCTGCTTTAAAAACATTTACAGAAATTCTAGAAAAGCAAAAATCTGCTACTGTAGCTGCCACCATTTGCACATTCAGGTCTAAGCTTATATTTTCTTATTGATATTGAATGTAGGAAAGGAGGAATACTAGCATCTTCTGCAAACATTTGTTAAAAGCATTTTGCTATTGAGCATGATAGCATCATGATAGCATCATATTTTTAGACAATTTTGAGATTAGGAATGTTAGAATTAACAGCACATTTCAAGGACAACTTTTTGAAAATGGTACCAGTTCCGATAAATTAAATCAGTTCTAGGAGGATTTGTAAAGATACCGGCTGGTACTGATAACAGTAATTGAAAAATTTTAATTGGTAAAGAGAAGAACCGGTTCTGGTAATACCAGTATCAACTTGAGTACCAGATACTGCCGAACTCTAGAGAGAAGCGTTTGAAGGTAGACAAAACGTGAAAAAAGTAGATAGATTTGATAAATTCAAAAGGCAACAAATGGGCAGGAGGACAGACAGACAGACAGACAGACAGACAGACAGATGGACAATGAACGGACGGATGTATGGACAGACGAAAAGACAGAGACAGACCACAGAGACAGACCACAGAGACAGACCACAGAGACAGACCACAGAGACAGACCACAGAGACAGACCACAGAGACAGACGCGCACGGACAGACACGCGCACGGACAGACACGCGCACGGACAGACACGCGCACGGACAGACACGCGCACGGACAGACACGCGCACGGACAGACACGCACACGGACAGACACGCGGACGGACAGACACGCGGACGGACAGACACGCGGCAGGCAGACAGGCAGACAGAGAGACAGGCAGACAGAGAGACAGGCAGACAGATAGACAGACAGACAGATAGACAGACAGATAGATAGACAGACAGACAGACAGACAGACAGACAGACAGACAGATAGACAGACAGACAGATAGACAGACAGACAGATAGACAGATAGACAGATAGACAGATAGACAGATTGACAGATAGACAGATAGACAGATAGACAGATAGGCAGATAGGCAGATAGGCAGATAGGCAGATAGGCAGATAGGCAGATAGGCAGATAGGCAGATAGGCAGATAGGCAGATAGGCAGATAGGCAGATAGGCAGATAGGCAGATAGGCAGATAGGCAGATAGGCAGATAGGCAGATAGACAGACAGACAGACAGACAGACAGACAGACAGACAGACAGACAGACAGACAGACAGACAGATAGACAGATAGACAGATAGACAGATAGACAGATAGACAGATAGACAGATAGACAGATAGACAGATAGACAGATAGACAGATAGACAGATAGACAGATAGACAGATAGACAGATAGACAGATAGATAGATAGATAGATAGATAGATAGATGCACCTAGGTTTCATCCCTGAGCACACTTCATTAAATTTACTAACTGCTCTTTGCCTTCCATTGCACATCTATGCATACCATCATGAACATCAAAGAAATTTTTGGCAGAGACTGAATTTTGGTGGATGTTCATTTGATTGACCTAAAGTTAATGTAATTTGACCTTCAACATAATGATTGTGATTCCTCGTTAACCTGTAGAACTTTCAGTCTTTGTTAGGGCTTGCAGTGACAGATAAATTACTTCTAAAGATACATTGTTGTGTTTACATATACAGTTGCTTCTCTTTTGTCATCATTGCTGACCTCAGACCTCATAAAAAATAATGTGTTGAGCATCAACTAACCAAAGCCAAGGTGACTACCACACCACATTAGAAGATCAGTGCTGCAATTGTGAGATATCATATTTTTTTTTTTTTTGCCATGTTTTCACACATTGACCTGTATTGATCTTCATGAATTTTGATCTACTGTACATGAATGAAGATCAATATTGTGACCATCCAATCTGGCCCTTCCTAAAGTACACACTGAATCTGATGTTAAAGCAATTTTCACTTAATCTAGAGATATGTTGCAAACGAGAGATACACAGACAGAAGAACAACCCTAACGTTACTCCAACAACCTTCATGTAAAACAACCAGAAAGTCACATGACTTAGTGATTCCTTGCCGATATCTCATTTTTTCACACACACACAATCACTTACCAACAAAAGCAGCTCAGTGGAGAAGGTAAGGGACCATGTCAATATGAAAAACACCAGAAAGCCAAAAGGCTTTGTGAATCCTTGCAACATGGTTATATTACAACAAACATGAATTATCCACATGACATGCTTGAGATCAACTGCAGTTATTCTTCTTGAAACACCACAAACAAAAGGAGTCTTCCACTTAGTATATACAATCCACACATCAAGTATGACTTCAGTCAAGGTTAGATTCCTGGAGATATTGTGTTTACAAGGTTTTTACAGTTTGACCTCTCATGACCTCAAATGACCTTTGATCTCCACTCAAACAATAAGGATCATCTTCTCAATATCACCAACCCACACACCACGTATGACATCAGTCACAGTTACCCTTCTAGAGATAATGCGTTTACAAGGTTTTTACAGTGTGACTTTTGGTGACCTCAAATGACCTTTGACCTCCAGCAAAAACAATAGGGGTCATCTACTCAATATGACCAACTCACACATTTAAGTATGACATCAGTCGCAGTTACCCTTCTGGAGATACTGTGTTTACAAGGTTTTTACAGTTTGACCTTTAGTGACCTCAAATGACCTTTGACCTCGACCAAAAATAACAGGGATCATCTACTCATTATGACCAACCCACACATCAAGTATGACATCAGTCACAGTTACCCTTCTAGAGATATTGTATTTAGAAGGTTTTTACAGGTTTGACCTTTGGTGACCTCAAATGACCTTTGACCTCCACCAAAAACAATAGGGATCATCTACTCAACATGACCAACCCACATACTAAGTATGACATCAGTCACAGTCACCCTTCTGGAGATATTGTGTTTACAAGGTTTTTACACTTTGACCTTTGGTGACCTCAAATGACCTTTAACCTCCACCAAGAACAATAGGGATCATCTACTCAATATGACCAATTAACACACTAAGTATGACATCAGTCACAGTTACCATTCTTGAGATATTGTGTTTACAAGGTTTTCACATTTTGACCTCTAGTGACCTCAAATGACCTTTGACCTCCACCAAAAACAATAGGCATCATCTTCTCACTATGACCAACTCACACACCACATATGAGATCCATCATGGTTACCCTTTTTGAGATATCGTGTTTACAAGCAGGGCGTCACACACACACCCACACACGCACGCACACACCCACACGACATCACCATCGCATAGATTCCTTCTGCCTTCAGCAAGGAATCAAGAAGGACCATCTATTATAAACTAAGGGCTACCAATCAATGAACCAACCTTGGAGTTCAAACAGCATGAACTTAAAAGACATATCACACATGTGAGCATACACACCAGTATTTACCCACATACTGTATATGATTATCACTTTTGTTTTGGATTGTGAATTTAACTGAAACACATTCACTTTAAAACATGATTTCATAATCCTTAGCAACTACAAGGTGACAAGGAACAATCTTACTCTCTATTTTGAGTTCTTTTTTAGCTTTAACTTCCCCTCCTCCTTGGCAAGTGTACACTCCTTCATCTTCTTCAGTCGCATTATGAACTACCAGCGTAACATTCCCTTCGTTTATTATCAGTGAGTGTTTCTTCGGATTGTAAACTGTATTTCCCTGGGAAATGAAAACGCTTTCAGCTGGTGTGTCTCTCTTAGAAGTCTGCCAGGTTAAGAAGGTCACATCAGTAACTTCACAATGAAAACTGGCTTGGTGGTATATTTCGATCGTTACCACCTCAGCAGAAATTGCTGTTGAAGAAATTTATTCAGAAAATTCCCAAATTATGTGAAAATTTGTTTCAATATAAATCAACAGAGTGTGATTTGTCCCAAACTCTCTATGACAAAAGAAAACCAGAAAGTCAAAGGACTTTATGATTCCTTGCCAATGTCTCCTTTGCTTTTTCCAAACACACAATCACTTTTACACAAAAGTGACCAAGGGAGAGGGCAAAGGTCCAAATCAAAACAAAAAACAGAACACAAGAATGTAAACCACATATGAAAGTAAGTGGATAAAAAGTTTTGACACCAAAGTGTGGCTAAGTCTACAAAGGCTTGCTGGAAATTATTTTCCTGCCTGAGGGTAGTTCCTCTGGGAAAAGGTGACTAAACTAAAGTACTTTGTTAATCTTGGCAAGCAGTTCCTGCAAAGCTGTTCTGATAAATCTAAAAAGCTATGTTCAGTGATGTTAATGATTGTTTGGAGAAGGTTACACAAAAAAAAAATGTGACACTTGACTTCCCCAAAGTATTACACAATTGTTATCTACAGGTAGATCTACAAGTGGGTCCACAAATGTCAGCTTTTGCAGTAAATACAAATCTCTAAGATTGTTAAGTCTGCAATTTTAACATTTGACTAAATATGAAAACTTTATTTTCTCAGTCTCCCATGGAACAATACTGTACAAATAACAGAGATCATCTACTCATCGACTGCTACCAATTTTGACAGTTTGAAGTGCTAGTTACATTCAGTTGCTGAAATATCATCCTCAATATGTTTTCACACTTTAATCTCTGGTGACCTCAAATGACCTTTAACCTCCATAAAAATCGAAAGAAATCATTTCCCAATAGTGGACTACCAACACAACACCTTTGAAGTTCAAGCACCTTTCCCTTCTTGAGATACTGCATTTACAAGGTTTTCAAACCATGTCCTCTTTTGACCTCACATAATAAACCTTTGACCTCCATAAAAAATGAGAGACGTTATCTACTAACTAAGTGCAACCAATGATAATAATTGGAAGTTTCATCAACATTCAGTTGCTGAAATATCTCCCTTGAACTGGTTTTCATATTTCATGCTCTGGTGACCTCAAATGACCTTTACCCCCATCAAAGGCAATAGGGATAATCTACTCACAATGGACTATCAATGCATTACCTTTGAAGTTCAAGCACCTTTCCCTTCTTGAGACATGTGTTTACAAGGTTTTCAAACTATGTCCTCTATTGACCTTGTATGACCATTGACCTCCATACAAAATAAGAGACATCGTCTACTCATCATGTGCTGCCAATGATAAGAGGTTGAAGTTCCAACAACATTCCATTGCTGAGATATCTCCCTTAGTAGGTTTTCATATAATATGCTCTGGTGACTTCAAATGACCTTTGACCACAATGAAAAATAAAAGGGATCATCTACTCACAACAGACAACCAACACACCAATTTTGCAGTTTGAGTACCTTTCCCTTCTTGAAATATCATATTTACAAGATATACACACACACATACACACATGCCATCACCATCTCATAGATTCCAAAAAAGCATGAAAGGAATAATATGAGCAGTACTTTAATGTACACTTAATCATGGTTATGAGTTAAGATACAAACGACACGAATAACTTTATCTATGTAAAATGACATCCTTACAGTGCAACTTACCTTGAACATCTACCAAGGGTAACAGCACCAGGCAGGTAAAAAAGAAGAATGTCATATTTTTTGAGCTGAAAAAGAACAAATATGCACATACCACATCAAAAATAGGACCACCAATATACTGTAGCATGCACTCTTCTTCAAACTGCGACTTGTTAGCTTTTTTTTACCATGAATTGACAGCTGCTATGAAACACCCTGCATGTGCTCTTTAAGTGTTTTTTTTCCTTTTTCATTGCTTGTCCTAAACCACTTGATGTAGCAATCTTTCTTCTTTTATTTCTTTTTTCCCATTTTGGCTGTGACATACTAGACTGTTAATGAAAATACACTATAAAACAACCTACAGAACCAGGGACAGTCTAGAAACAGAACATCTGTACAAATGTATGCATTTTACGAAATTTGTAAATATTCACTGTTAATTTAAATCTCACTTTCGCACTATTTCCATGGTCCAGAAAAATGCTACTAGGGTTACAAAGTATGTTCCGCACATTCATACCATAGCACGCTTTGTGTTTTTGTGTCGTAGGTCAATAAATGTTTATTGGGAAGTGCTTTCTCACTTTATAAATTTGTTATAGATTTCTAGTTCATTAATTTAGAAGCAGAATAAAAAATTCCAAATATTCATGAGCAAAACAGCTTCCATTTATTCTTAGTTTTGGAACAGATAATAATCAAGTGTCATACCAGTTTTCCTTTCTATGGAAGCTTCTGAATAAATGAAAACACCAGGTCCTTTAACTTTTGCAGAAGTGTAATTTACACCTGATGAGATAAAACAGAGAAAATAACATTAGGCGAATACATTTCAGACAGAATGAAATACATATGTATGTCTCTAGATCCAAGATTTGTGTCTGCACTGGAATTACTGAACGACATATTCCTCTAAAAATATCTGAAACTGTCAGTTGTGATTCAGAGGATTACAAAAAATAAACCCAACAATGACACTCCTCGAGAAAGCCAGACATTGCATGCTAAACCTGCATGTAATAAAAGTCACAAGAACCTCTGGCACTCATCAAATTCTACACAAGTTTATAAACTGCAATAGCAAGCCTAAATTTCCAACAGTTGTTGGCATTTACGTCTTTTTTTTTAACGTACATACAACTTCTTTGTTTTACGAAGGTAGCGATCCAGTGCGTGAGTATTAATGCACATCCCTTTTGTTCAAGCTATTGGAGTGATACACCAGATTTACCAAAATGCACGCATTTTGCATGTGTCCCGCACATTTGACACTGCCCTCACACTGTTCACTTTTTATCACATGCATACTGTACAGTATATGCCTCAACTGGCCATGCTTCCTGCCTACACAAGATTATAAAACTGAGAGTCTCTGCCACAAAAATCATAGCAGCAAAGAATTTTCATGGTTAAAAGACTGTGAATACAGCCAAATCATAAGACACAATTGTACCAAATGACCAATGAGTTGGTAAAAGATACTGACAGTAAAATCACACTGTACATAAATTGCTTGGCCATATCCATGCACATCATGTACCTGTGGCTATGTGCAGTATGCAGAGTGTAAGGACTAAGCTGTAGTGCTGTACCTTCCCACTAAACCTGCTTCTGGTTTCTCCTGACTAATAGACCAATAATTTAATACTTCCCATTCACTGACAGTAGGAACACATTGTACTCTTTGCAATAGCACTATATATCTGGAAAACCCAGATGAGTGACCATGGTGAGGTATGTTCTGCATAATTAGATTTCTTGACAGCTACTTGTAGCCATTTCAACATGTTACTGTACATGTCTAACTAATGAACTTGATTACCCACATGGATCTTTGTTTAGTTTAGTTTGGTTTGGTTTAGTTCAGTTTAATGGTTTAGTTAGAGTAGACTCATTAGAAGGGTACAATAGCATTTAATGGAAAACCATACAGTACAGACAATTCAGTAACAAGTAGTGTCTGCTGATAGCTCATAATTAGGGCTTAACAGATATCCAGAACATGCATCAGATTGTGCATATATGCTATCAGTATCAGTAAAATACTGGACTAGCAAAATTAAGCAAATTCAATTTGCCAATGCTCAGCAACCTAAATATAGTTGCACCATGTGGCATTACAACCCATGAACCAGGGTAGTAATTGAGAAATGTCTTACAACTTTGAAGAGCTATTCTCTGTCTGAAAAAGGTAAAAAAATGGGTTGCATTGGCATTCACTGGCATGGTTTAAGATTGCAAAGGTACAGTATAAGGAATAGCAGTGTACAGAATGCTCAGTCAATCTGTGAAATGCTAAAGCATTGATCTAGCAAAAATATCAGATCAGATACGGGCTGATGTTGTGAAAAATATCTGCCATCTGATTGGCAGCGAAAAGCAGCACTGGTTAAAAAAAACATGGAGTTCACGTTATGCACTATTGAAAATTGATTTTCTAAGTTGAATAGCATTTGCCAATCTTCAGATCACTTGCAACGTTTATCAAGATCACCTTGAACACCTAGCATCATGTTCAGAATAAACATCAGAGTATGTTTTTGTAAATTTCTTGACTGAAGAACTAAAAGTATTGTCCAGATCATTAATACATTCCAGAAATAGTGTAACAAAGGACCAAGAACAGAACCCTGAGGCACACAACTAGAAACCTTTACCCAATCAGAAGTATGGCTACTAACATGATAACTCCAGTAATCCTTAATCTAGCCAAAAGCTGGCCATCAAAATCCAGACTTTGCAATTTTAGTAGTGACTGCGAGGGACCTTGTCGAAGGCTTTCTGGAAATCTGCAAATACTACATCAATCAACTTATAACTATCCCAAAATGTGATAACATCTTCCAAGAATTCCAAAAGGTTAGTCACACAAGATCTTTTCTGATGAAAACCACGTTGGGAACGAATCAATAATAAGTTAACATAAAAATGGTTGATAACCACAATGTCCATATTAATAATATCGGCTCCATAAATTTAGAAACAACACTGGTAAGACTTACAGGCCTATAGCTACTGTACAGGAAAGACTACCTTTACCCTTCTTAAAAATAAGAGTAACATTTCCACACTTCCGGTCATTGGGAACAAAAACCTCATGCATTGATTTGTTGAAAATCATGGAAAGTGGATAAGAACATGAGCAAATTTATTCAGTACAAAAGAACAGACAGAATCAACATCCAAGACCTTTGCATAACTTTAAATCTTTAAATTTCTTTAAATACTATAGCTTCTTTAGAACAATCTCCTCAGAAAAAAAAAAAGTTCACTCAAAATTGAATCACAGATCCCAGAATCCAGAACAGGAATGTCATCCAAACTCTCGGTAAACACCAAAGAAAACTAATTATTCAAACTGTCTGCAATCTTTCGAATATCACTAATGATGCAGCCAGAAGAATCTTGGAGAGGTGCAACACTATCCTTCATTTTCTGTTTAGACCAAACATAAGGGAAGGAAGTTCCTGGTTTCTCTTTAATATTAAAGCAATATCACCCTCAAAAGCACACTTAGTACTGGAAGTCAAACGATCCACAGAAACTTCCTGTCTCTTAAAATTGTCAAAATCTGTAGCAAACCCAGAGAAGCAAGCAGTCTCCACAATTTACCACATGATACTCAACTGTACAAGTAAACTCACTGATTGATATTGATAATAACACAGACCTCAAGTTCCCTAACTTACTTAAAGGGAATATGAGGTCATCCCACACTGAATAAGTATACTCCCTTATTCTAATTCAAGAATGACTTTTTTCATTACAATATTATTTTTTTTCAGCTGCTTAATTTTGCAGCACAACACATTCCTTATGCTGATACTCAGCTATATCATGAAAATACTTAAGCCTATGTCTATACATCTGTACTAAGTGTACCTCAGGCTGATCAGTACTTTGAGTCAATGAACACATTCTAAAGTCCAGAGAGGCATTGTGTTGTCTGCATCGTATTTACTTCAAACAACATCAAAAACAAGTGTTTGCCATCTTAATTTTAGCTATCTTTCATTTCTATGGACACAGTTTACTCACAGCCAAATTTTCAAGTTTCAGCATTATTGCTGACTAACGTGAACATTTCAAATGGTACCATGTCTTTGATGAAACTCTCATTCCAAATTTAAAGTTGTGTTGTTTTCATGACCATGTTAATCGTTAATCATTAATTGTTATCGTTTTTATTATAATGTTTGATAATGTTACGTAATACTTTAGCAACTTAGCAGTATTTTGATACATCTCATTCTGAACTGATTGACTCAAGGTTCCATATACTGTAACCCTTGTTTATGCCAGTGGACTGCCTCCTGAAATTCAAAACGTATTTCCAAGGAGTTACTCATTTCTAACACAAGCAAAGGTAGGAGAATGATGAAGGCACATTACATTACTGTTGAGCTCCATACACTGTATATTTTAGTCATGTCTTCACAATTTCAAGATCAAGATGTTTGATAGGTGATAGACTCATGATACCCACATGCTATAAGACAAATGTGAAGAGAATTGGAAGACTGTGATTACTTTTCAAAATACATTAGGGACAACTACACATTCCCTTTAAATTAGTAGAAGTTAGAAATACACTTTAAAGGATTGTATTGTACCAGTTTCCTGCACTGTCTGCCCCAATTGTGTGTGGCTACAATATTATAGGCCTGGTGAAGCTAAGAGTGCTGTACAATCTTATTTTAATTTGAGCACTACTGCTGTATACCCAAGATTTCTGCTCTTAGAATTACAGTATTTTAATGCACCTAAATTAACGCAATGTAACTTTGGTGGAGTCATAAAAGTCAAATGACAGCCATGAGGTACATGTATGTGTAACGTGTGAACTTGCCTAGCTAGCTGCATCGGTATGAGAAAAAGCAGATATCGGTATACCAGCTGCCTTAGACCTGGTCTATCAGAAATTTTCATGGAATCACTGTTTACTGTGTTACCTGTGTTGCTGTGTAGAAATTAATGCACTGTACAAGTACATGTCTGTGCAAACTGTGGCAATTCTTTTAGATCTATATACTTTGAAGGAGAATTAGTTTGTAAATAATTTTAGCAGGTATTGTTATGTTTTATGTGTTTATTCCTAAGTGTTTGATGACATTGTGCCCAATTAAAATCTTGCCTTTGACTTGGAATCAACGTTAGACAAACATTCATCTCAACTCTACTGGATGTAACTTTCCTTGCATTTAAAAATGACTGGCATATCCGTTTGCGGTGTATAACTGAAATGTGGTGACATCGCTGCTACCATCGGATTGTCGCACAAACATGTTTTGTGCAATGTCCATGTGCAATGTCTACGTTCAGTTCTTAACCACATTCATTTCTTTCATAACGGCTTCAAAATAAATGCAAATTGCAAAAAATCCTCATACAATTGTATGTCAAGTGCTATTTTTCTAAGAAATAATGAATAAAAAGTTGTCTTCAAACCAAACAACACTTAGATATTTGTTCCAACCATGCTGCTTTGGTTTGGCGCTGTGGCATGCTGGCAATTGACTAAAATCGATAAAACTTTGCATTAATATGTCTTTCTCATTCTCCTTTATTTTGGTGATGCCAAGATTGAGTAATCCACAGATTCAACTTAAGTTTGAAATGAGGGTTGCAATACACATTGCAATGACTATGAAGTAATCTTGAGTCAATCACTACCAAAAAGAAGCAATGAAAAGCAATTAATCTGCACAACTTAGAATAATGATGTTTGTAAACAAAAAATGCTGTCTTTTCTTTCCAGAATTGTACTATGCAAGCATCATTGATACATTTTGGTCACAAATTGTGGTAATGTTTGCAAATTTTTAACTCATGCCTAAGCAGGAACTTAAAAATATCCCCATGACATAAGTAACAAATTTGCTTTGAGCATCAGAAATGATAGAGCAAATATCTGTTTTTGATATTGTTTGAGGAATGTACATTGAATGTCACATTTACATTAAAGTTGCATAAAATAGGTTTTGTCTGACATAACAGTTTCAGCTGGTATGGGTGTGTCATTTATTCTAGGTTAATTAGGGGATGTGTCATTCTACCCTAGGTGCAATTGCAATAGGCCTAGACACTAAACATAGCTTTACTGGCTACTGTACCGTCTCGTCCAAGTTGACACGAGACGCAGACGGGAACGAGTTCCAACAAAACAGACGAAGTGGGCGAATTGTAGACGAGTTAAGAATATATAGCCAAATAATGGAACAGTCAAATCCGTTTGCAGAGGGATGATCTTTGAAAACAAAGGGACTTGTAACCTTATCAGTCTAATCTGTGAAATGCAAACATAATCAATAAAGCACCTTTGTGTGGGAACTCGTCCATGTAAGAGACGATGTGGACGAGTTTTACTTGCACATTGTTTTCAGTTCTAGTGAGCAAGTTTCCACAGAAATGTGTAAACGATGAGTATAACTAGAAAGCCAAAAGGCTTAGTGATTCCTTGCCTCATGATATATATTGTAACAAACATGAATCGCCCACATGACGAGCATGACATCCCACACAGTTATCCTACTTGAGATACCATCTTAGTAAGGACAAAACCATTTGAAATCTTGTGACCAAAAATGACCTTTCACCTCCACTTAAAACAATAAGGATCACCTACCCTATATTGCCATCAACATGCTAAATATGAACAATTCACAAGCTAAGTATGAGATCCCTCATATTTATCACCCTTAAAATATCATGTCTACAAGGTTTTGACCTTTTGTCACCTCCCAAATAACCTTTGACCTCCACAAACATGAGAAAACTCCCAAACAGATATGATGCTGCAGGGGAACAAATTGTATTTTGTCGTGTCTAATAACTTGATAAAAAGGTACTGCAAACATATTTATTTAATCAAACTTATAGCATTTTATTTTGTTGAGTTACGGCTATTGGTGGCAGCTCTTTCGTATTTGATTTTTAGCGTGATGTCCTTCCCAATGGCTATGATGTCCTTGAAAATTAACAAAAACTGATAACCCTATTAAACCAGAATCTAGCAAGACTTGTAACTTTGCCTTAAGTCTACTTAAAGACACAACACACAGTGCAAGTTTCCCTGGTTTGATACACAGTAGTCTTTAGTTTAAAGCTTGCTTTGATTACCTGAACTACTTTAAGCCTTGCTCAGAGGGCGAACAGAGACACTGTTTATACAGTAAATGGTTAAGTCCATTGAGCACCTGGCTCAACAGACTGTATGATTTATTCTGGACATTGTGGTCTCTACTGGCAGTCAACTGTGATAAATTATGTCAGGTAACAGTGACCAATTTGAACAGAGGTGGGTCAGTTACAATTTGATTCATTCAATTATTCACAGTTTTATGCATGCTCAAGGGTATTTGATCCAAATGATCAGTAATTTAGTTCTTTTTATAAAACTAATAACCCATGGTATACTTAATTAATCAATTCCAATTTACAATTCATGCATGCTGACATGTCCTTATGAGGACAGTGGCATAAGGTTTGCCAAATAATAATTTTTGATATCAAATTTAATGTTGTCTTCATGTTTTCTTTAAGGTTATTGAAGAGACAATGATGGTATGTCCTAAAAGAAGTTCTTGTGCATCAAAAAAACAGGAAACAATACTAGGTTTATTTTTTGTTGTTTTCACAATATATTCTGAAACGTGAACATGCATTTCATTTTCATAATATATATGCCAGAAGCCAAAAAAGCAGCGCACCTCCCTGTTATTACCAGGCAACTCCCTACCCTGGTATTACAGTATTTCTCGACTAAACAGTGCGGCCAACTTCAAGTGCTGCAAGCTAAATGACAATATGCTACTGCCAAAACTATTTGGCCCACTATTGAAAACTGTAGGCCAACCGATAAGAACTGAAGGCCAAGCGATCCTTAATTATGCCAATATTACCTACTTTCATTTTTAACAATTTGATGTCAAATAGCGCCAAAGCCAAACTAACTTTCATCTCTACAAAAATGCGTAGGAACCATCAAATCAACAAGAGGATTCTACACTACAAGTATAAAATTTATTGGAAGGATCGTTCTTTAAATATTGCATATTCAAGTCTTTCACATTTTGAACTCCCATGACCCTAAATGACCTTTCACCTATGCCAAAAAAGTAGGGATCATCCACTCAATATGGGCAATCCACATGCTAACTATGAGATCTCTCACATTTATCGTTCTGGAGATATTGTGTTTACAAGCAATTTTCAAGGTATTTACCTTTTGACCTCTGGTGACCCCAAATGACCTTTGACCTCCACCAAAAACAATAGGGATCATCTACTCAATAAGGGCAATCTACATGCCAAGTATGAAATCACTCAGAGTTACCCTTCTTGAGATATCATGTTTACAAGCAGGCGTCACACACGCACATACATGCACACACACATACACACACACAACATCACCATCGGATAGATTCCTTGCCTGCCTCTGGCAATGAATCAAAAGCAGGTCCTTGTAGTACAGTAATCGAGGCCTACATATTTATATTTTGTTTTGTCATCAAACGATGTAGCAATTACTCACAGTTGTGTAACCTTAATCAACCAATAGAATGAAGAAACTGTTCAGATACATTCCTGTGCAAAATTACGTCGGGGTGTCCTACTTTCTTCTATCTTGTTTCGTTTGTACAACATGGAATTCTAGCTCTATGGTTCAAACGATCAAGAATGAAATATTTTTAGCTGTCACATATTCGCACTGTATTCACACACATGGCCACAATATTGACAAGGCCAAATATTTGGCACTCTGTATTCGACTTGACACAGCAAAAAGTGCACAGAATGTTTAACAAGGGCCAGATGCTGTTGGAGTAGCATCTCCCTAGTCAAACCATATATGACTATCCTGCATCTGTTTATGCAAGCCCGCATCCCTTTGTGCACATCATATGAAAGTTATCTGTTTCAAGGAATGAAAGTAGCAATTTTGCATCTGTATGTGAAACCTATAGCATCTACTGAAATAAGACTTTGTAGGAGACATAAAAATAGCGTTTCTGCTACGTATATTTTCAACCATGCCTTTAGCAACGAACTAGGCGTAGTTTCAAACGCCAAAGGTGCATTGCGTAAAACATAAAGTAGTTTCATCATATAACATTTCACCTTCACACGTCCTACATGGTATTATTTCAATAAAATTTTTTAGAGGGTTTGGTCTGATTTTTTACCCAGTTTTCTGAACAGCGTTAACACAGAACGTTATACCATGGGCAGATGTCGTTAGAGTGGCATCTCCCTAGTCAAACCATGTGTGATTGTCTTGCACATTCTTATGCAAGTCCGCATCCCTTTGTGCACATCATATGAAAGTTATCTGACTCGAGTAACAAAACTAGCAATTTTGCATCGTGATGTGAAACCTGGCATCTGCTTAGGTATACAATACTTCTCGATATTAACCGGTCAGGTAAAGTTTCTTCAATCTAAGAACTTGTTGTTTTTTTGTTTCCAGTGTTGTTTTTCTTTCATGCTGATCTGGTCTCACTTTTTTTAACTCAGTCTCCTAGTGCTAACACAGAACGCCAAACCCAACCTATCTCGTGCATATCCTGTGCATGCCATCTTTAAGTTATCCAAGAAACGTTAAAAAAAAAATATAAACGTAGCAGTCTTATGCTTATGTATATTCAGTATTTCCCGAATTAACCTGTAAGTTAAAGTTCCTTCAATCTAAGATTGCTTTAATTTGTTAGTTTTAAATCTAAATTATTTTAATTTGGAACCTTGAAAAGCTTACACAAGGTTTTTTTCAATATTTTAATGCCAGTTTTGTCTCATTTTTACTATGTCTTCTTAATAGCGTCAACACAGATCGCCAAACCAAATGTGACTATCTCACATCTGTATATGCAAGATCGGCTCTACTATTTAACTTGAAATAAACAATAATTTAAATTAAATTTTGTTCGAGAAAGCTTCAGTTTGAATGGTTCTAACAGTACAGTAGACTCCCCTTACATACATTATTTTATGTACATTGCAGGGTTTCCCCTAGTACTTAATTGCAGAGGCGGCCGCCTCGCAACTTTTTAAGACCGCCTCGCCAAAAAATGCGGTAATTACCGCCTCACACGTTTATATCCAGGGCTAGAAAAAGTCAGGAAGCGAGAGGCTCCTTCCCGGGAAGTCTCGCGGGAAATCCGCTTCTGTACTTCTGGCCGTGTTTATCTTGTACAGTACATACAGTACCATGCTTATTTCGAACTTTCAATCACAGAATGGTAGAGATCACACATGTATGTGGTTTCCTAAATAGTTACGTCCGAAAATAACTGGTGAATAAATCCATTCAAATGTGTATCCCATATGCCCCATCCACTTTCAATCGTCAACAAAAATTGAAGTAAATTACTACTGGTGTCATATAATACCCTTATTTTTTACTCATGATCAATATTTTTCAAGTTATATATGTGAAAAACAACCGTTGGGAAATGTTTGCAGAAGAGTCTACGTATACCTCCTTTACTCCATTCAATGTCAATTAAAAAGCATAAGCTTAGGCCTGCCACGCCTGAATGCGCAAATTATTTGCAGTATGACAGCTAGTGGACATATCACAACCCACAGAAATACAAAAACGAACTCATATTTCTATGTCCAAAACGCTTCATGAAACCAATAGTCTGCTTCTTCAAACCTTTAGTCCAAACATTTTAAAGTGACTACTAGTAGGATCAATGAACCAAAAAAAAAAAACTCTGAAACCTGCAACTTCCCTGTAATACGGAAATATGAATTGCCAATGTGGTTAGGCTATTCGATATACGTCCACTGCATTAGGATACCATTACTTCAAATTTTCAGAAGGCTGCGCACGATCTTACGTGATTCTTTTCACGAAACTTTTAGGGACATTTCAACTTCAAAAATGTATGTAATACAGTTTACTCTACATGACATGAGCAACATTTCACAGAACATTTTGATTTTGAAGCAATATCAATTATTATTTTTCTGATCAAACTATCGTGTTTTCACCTGATACAGTAACAGTTTTCAACATGTAGAGTTGAAATTAAGCATGGGTTTCAAATGATTCGGACATGTCTAAAAACGCTAAAATCGCTGAGTTTCCGGCTGCTTTGCACCCTGGACCCCTACCGGGATCGTCCATGAACCTCACAAGGGGCCCTATGGCGGGCCCATTGACCCCACGCTGGTATGACAATCGCTTGGCTATCGAATGACGCCTACAGCGCCATGTTAGGTCTGGCGGGAAACTCCGACTATATGGTAACTAGTCTCCCAGAAAATTTACACTTTTTCCGACCCTGTTTATATCATGGTCAAAATCACCTAATCTTCAAGAACCTACTTAGTACGGATTTGCACCCAAAATTAATGGCGGCGTCAAGTAATTCGCCCTCGCCGCCTCATACTCTGAAAAACCTAGGGGAAACCCTGACATTGATTGGTTTACTTGACGGCTTAGACTCAAGAATTTCGTCTTGGTAAACTGTGTTAGGTATTTTAGGTGTTTGCAAAGGATCCATGCACAACACGGACGAATTGTGGGTAAAGTGGCAATGATTGGCAATTTGGACGCAGACGAGTGCCAACGTGGACGAGACGGTACTGTATATCATTATGGCGCACTTGCCATAGCCTATACACACTAAAACATAAGTCTAATACATTAATAATTAAGTGGGCTATATCATTCTTCCAAGGCCTAGACTAGAGCTGTTTGTGTATAGGTCCTAACAAACGAGCTAACGCAACCTGAACGCCTGTAGGCTGTAGTGTAGGTCTAGCCTATGAAAAGACATTAGTGACGTTTGCCATGGTTAACATTAGGCTAGTAAGAACAAGGGTTACCATGCATGAGAAAAACTCACAATTTGTGCATTACCTGTTCACCGTACAGAACAATGAAGAGGACAAATAGTACTTCTGAAACTCCACAACGCTTAGTGTAAGACATGAAAAGGAAAAAGGAAGATTTTTGCGGGATGTAGTCCCCTAACTTTCAAACGTTTTCAGCGAGGTATTGGCAACTTTAGAGGATTTTCAATTCAAGGAACTGTATATACTCTATGCGGTATTTAGGACTGCGATTTTGAAAGCGAGGGGAATCCCGAAATCTGGTGTGTACGGAAGTCGAGAAGTGCAGTGAATTGGGGAAATCGATGTACTGTACCCATAACTCGATATGTCCATTCCATTGTTTGGAAAACACGTGAAAGGAGAACGTCAGAAGATAAAAGGGGGTACTTCAAAAGGACGATTGCGGTGTCAACATTTTTGCTACATCCGGCCTTCATGACCCAAGTCCATACTGTCACTCAAATGGACGGCTGTACTTGAATGGCGATTTTTGTGAACAACGATTTTTACATGAGCGGCTGCTGTATTTGAACGGCGATTTCTAATGGCACACACTGAAATCGTACGGCAGTTTCGGAATGAACAGCTGCTGTATTTGAACGGCGAGTTTTATATGGGTGGCTCTGAATCAACGACCATTTCTGAGTGGACGGCAGCCGTATTTGAGCAGTGATTTCTAAATGCCAGCATGTCTGAATGTGAATGGCCATTTCTGAATGGACGGCATCTTACTCAACGACGACTTCTGATTGGACAGAGCCTCTCGTTGACGATTTCCGCGTACCATACAGATAGCGTCTTGGATAACAGAAGTCAATGCATTTTTATTATTTCAGCTGACATTCACTCTACTTACAGTTTGTGTGACATGAAAATGACATTTTGGACTATTGCATTAACCATTAAAAAAGGTTAAAAAGCCACAAATTCCATCAAAATGCATGACATATTGACAATTTTACAGGCAAATTCCTGTCCCAAACCTGCGAATGAATAAGCATGACCTTCTATGATATGTCTTACGTAAATTCTTCGTTTTATTAACTTTCATTTCGAGGAAAACTGAGAATTTTATATGCCCAGGGGGTTTTATTTTGGAAGCATGTATTTTCTCCGTCAAAAATACATATCACTTACCACTCAGTGTGAAATCCAATAAGTAAATACATTATATAAAGAGAGCTAACACAAGAAATATCGACTCTGTGCAACACTACGTTATCAATTTTGCATTTCCATTAAAATTTGAAAAGTCATTTTTCAAAAATTGTAATAGATATGAAAAAAATTCCAACGGATTTTTATTCAGGGTTTCACTCTGCAATTTCTGAATGGAGATGGCTCTTCTCTAGATGCATGTCACACGACCTAATAGGCTTACTGTCAACTTTTCGTTTCTTTTGCGTTTTTATTGCATAAATTATTTAAAATTTCATAATTTGAAAATAATCTGTCGTTGTTGCCAGTTTTAGGTCATATATTGCACCATTTCGGATTAAATATTCAATGTTTTGCCAAACGGTTGTCCTGTAAAACACACCCATGGCAAAATCCTGGTTACGCGTCTGGTCTGTAAGTTAATTCAAGTTAAAAGTAGTTGAAATACCGAACTTTCTAGGCCATCATTCAGTTGGTGTATTTTTTTTTTTTCGATATGTATATTTTCCTTTCAGAAAATTCAGAATTTTATACAGGAGAGGGTGCAGTCTTCCCGAAAAGGCACTAGCAAGCTCGAAGGAACGATTGTTTGTTTGTTTGTTTTTTTTTTTTTTCGAAGGCTCACTGAGAATTTTGAACAACTCTCTGTGAGACGTTTTCCCGCCGCCATCTGGGAGAAAAGCCAAAATTTTCCTGTACCCTCTGCCCCAATTGATGGTGGCTCACCGCTTATAGATAGTCCTGTCTGCCATGCCCTCCCACCCACCCAAACCTGTCAGTTTGTCAAACATGTTCCCTCCCCCACAACATTTCAATTTGGATACAACTATAGCCTAAGTGCAAGGGAATCCATACATATGATTCTTTTATATCCATTCTTCACAAATTGAGACATTACAGGCATGAGATCCTGTAGCTATTTCAAGGCTATATAAAATTCAGCCTAGAACCGAAGGGTATTGCCGTTTTCTGCCATGCATCTGGGAGATTTCTAAAGCTAATCTTACCTTGTCCGCTCCACGCAAACTGAAGGTGACGCTCCACTTAAATATTTGTTAGGGGTTCCCATATTCCTTAAGCACTCAGCCCTGCATTTTTATTTTTTTTTTTATTTTTTGTCGTTCCGCCAACCTGAATATGCATGTGAAAGCCGTGATGTCAGTGAGAGGTTAATTCTCGTGCCCTATGCCTGAACCCTGATCGATTCTTCCGGGGAGGAGGGGGGGGGGTCTTGGTTACCCCTTCTCATGAGCCTCTTCAAATTTATCTTTGTACTACGCCCTTGGTGTGTCTGTGTTACGTTGTCTTTAGAGAGAGTCAAAGTTTCCTGTACTTAGGTTATATATTCGTCACTATTGAACCTCACTGAAAGATGAGTTTGACAGAGTTTTAACAGCTGTGAAAAAGTCGCCTGTCAAGTTGTGTCAACAAACGAAGAGCTAGTCCAAAAACTGTCAGCATTAATAGGTGAAACCCCTGTTATCAAGTTAGGCCCATTGCAATTTGCGTTTGACATAGAAGGCTGTATCAAAAGTTAATGGTGTTTTGAAATACTGCTAAACTTAACGGGTTCGTGAAAAATTATATTCAGCATCTCAACTAGAAAACGATAGGTCTTATGTATATTGTCTGTAATTTGGATTGCAGGAAATAACTGCGAGGATCCCGAAAATGAAATAAATTTCCATACTAGTCGATGGCGAATGTAAGTTGCAACAAAATGTCTCACGTTTCTCTCTCTCATAAAAGAAAAGAATTGAATCTTTGAGATGTTTTTAAGAAGCTGGGTCAATTTGCCAAACTTAGGTCATTTACAGAGATTGAATTAAAATACCGCTCTGATTCTTTTCACTTTCATTGTCCCAATCATAATGATTTTCGCACCGTCTCACCGTCTTTCTCACCGTCTTATGCATTGATACAGCAAACTGCTCTCGTTGTGAAAGTTATATAGGCCTATAATTTGAAGCAAGAAAATAACAAAACGATGGAAAAAAATAATACCAAAAACTCGAATAAAACAATTGACTGGCGTCCGGTATTCATGACGAAACCAGCTTGATGAATTTGTTACCAGCTGCAGTGAGTTAGCACAAAATAGATCATCACTGTAATAAGTGCACGGCTCATCTTCTTAAACAAGGTTTTCTGCAAAGGATTAAAAATAAAACGACAATGTTTCGTGTTATTTCCCAGGTCATCCTCAAAAATGATTTCAGGTTTACGAATGTTTTTTTTTTCTAACAATCAATCGGCTACTAATTTGAAATCCTTTAAGATAAAGTGACTTGCATCTATAGAAGAGAGCTCTATCCAGAAGTTGCAGACTGAAGTCCCGAGTGATAATCCGTTGGAATCGTGTTTTTATCTGGTACCGTTTTGAGATACTGCTTTACAAAGTTTGATGAAAATACAACGCGGACGATGTAAGGGGATTGCACAGTGTCAGTATTTCTTCTGTTAGAACCTAAAGTGATTGCGTGTGTACTGAAAGCCAGATGGATAAGATTATGTTCGATCCTAACTTTTCCTTTATTTACAAATGTGCACGCGAGGTGCATGTATGTGGACGAACTACGTCTTTCCATGCACAAAAATGATAGTAACCACTTTGAAAAGTAGCGGGATTTGGCAGAAAACAGTAAAAAACAGAAATCATATTTGAAAATTAACGCCTGCTGTTGTAAGCGGCTTGTAATGAATATGCAGCACATGTCTCATTGTGTATCAAAAACAAGTTACTCAAATCGCCGCTCCTTGGTTGGTATCTGGAATAGTAGTATTTGGTGAAAGGAATCACTGTATCTACAAATAACCTACAAACTGATCATATTGCGGCGTCAGTGATCCTGAGGTGTTTTGACTAACTGAATATTCAATACTAGTATACTTCCCATTGGCTTGCTCAAAGAAGCACAAGGTTGATTTGAATGAAAACTGTCAACCACTACATTATTGTATACAGCTTTTGTCGTTATGTTAAAAGAACTTGAAATCATATGGCAGAATTAACTACATGGAACCTGTTTTATTTCTTAAATCGTCTGAATGGTGCAATTAAAAGCCTTGCCAAACTTTTGGACATGAAATTTCAATGTTTGTACATTTTGCTTACGCACGCAATCACTTTACCATTTTATCTCTTTACTACTTAATTACTGGTCTCACATTGGTAAGCGATATCAATATCTCTACGGAAGGCAATACGTGCTTCTAAAATAATTCACTCAGGACATATAACTTTCTCAGTTGTCCTTGAAATAAAGGTTAAGTTAACAAAGGATGACGTATGATAAGGAATATCAGGTGAGTCCCTCCCTGGACGTCACAAATTTGCATATTTGACTTATGTTTATCCATGATGCAATTGTAAAAGAGAAATTTGTTTGCAAAATGGTCAATGTTTGATAGGAATATCATGAAAACTGTGACTTTTTCAACATTTTTATTAATTATAAATTTGGTCAATACTGCATGCTTTTCCTGTCACATGTACTTTCAAGCACTGGATTATACACTATAAATTGACGTAAATTAGTCTACATAAAAAGGTGAGTAATACCGAATTCCTTTTTTACTTCTCTCATGTCAAATATGTTGAGTGATTTAGGGTACGATCCACACTCAAATTGTAGTTATTTGTTTTACAACTATACTTTAATTTTACTAATGATATATTAGACACCAGCTTATACAAGTACATGATAAAAGTTTAAAGTTGAACATGAACATCATACTTTCGTCACTAATATATAACATTTTACAGGCGCTGTTCCAGGTTTTCTCCAAAGGGAGAAGGGGGGGGGGGGTGTGGGTGTTGACGATGACTTGTTGATGAGTGAGACTGTTTTCATCTTCTTCTTTTTTTGTTTTTTTTTTGTATAACATTTATTTCAGTCTCTTTGAAAACATTTACAAAATGATAATTGAAATAGAAAATATATACAGAATATGAAATACGGAGGACATTATCTTTCATACATTTATATGTAAAAATACAGGTGTGACACCTATTCAAGTCATAGATATTTAACATGTTCAAATTCACAAAAACTGGATTTGTATGACTGAAATAATGTTTGTTCAAAATAAAGCGAGTACTTTTCTGAAGGAGAAAAAGTGGCTGAATGCTTGGTTCATACATAGGTACTTCCCTATACAATATTATTATTATTACAATAGGAAAGGTAAGGAAGAATAAGAGTATTTTGAAGCGTAATCAAGATGTTTTTACTTAAGAAAGTACGAAGATAATTATCCCACCCCTGGAAACTTTCTTACTGATAAAGTTGGCATGATCTTTCCACGAAAGGTGCCGGTCAATAACGACCGAGGCTAGAAACTTATAGTAGACTTTGATAACTTGATTCTCACACTACAAAGATTAATAGCATGAACGTCAATACGAAGAGCTTTACACGAGGATCGGAAGATAATGGAGATAGTTTTCTGCATATTGAGAGATAATTTGTTAGCACACAAACAGTTAAACACATATTCGAATCTCTGCTTTACAGTTTGTAGCAGAACATCAGCATCCTGATGGGAGTTAAACAGATTGTTAATATCAGTCTACGATATAATGCGAAGTGTATCGCTGGCCTTGTGCAAGTCATTAATATTACAAAAAGCAGAGGGCCGATAATAGACCCCTGCGGAACCCAGCAATTGATGGGTTTGGAGTTAGAGACAGTATCATTAACAATTAAAAATTGATGTCGATTACAAAGGTAGCTCTTAAACCAATTAAGTGTAGTTCGGTGAGCACCATAATGTTCTAGTTTAGAAAGTAAAACAAAATGGTCCAAGGTTTCAAAGGCTTTTGACAGGTCTAAGAAAGTCTCAGAAGCATAACGATTTTTTTTCAGAAACATTGGCTACAGTATCAGTCAAATGCAACAGAGCATATAGGCGGTGGAACGACCTGGCAAACAACCAAACTGGTAATCATAAAAAGCATTGTGTTTGTTCAGGAAATTATAAAATGTAGAAAATATAAGTTCTTCGAGAATCTTCCGAAAGCACGCGAATGCACAGAGATAGGCTTATTATTATTGTTGACATTTCCGTATCACCACTTTTAAGGAGAAGAACGACACGTGCTGTTTTCAACAAGTTAGGAAAAATTCCCTGACTAAAAGAGAGATTGAAAACATATGTCAGTGGCTGCAGGAGAGAGGGCGACGTGCTTCATAACGTTGCACGAAATCCCGTCGAAACCATGACTGAAACAAGGTTCAGCGACATAATGATTTTTTTAACTTCATCACAGCTCGTAGGGCTAATAGACAATGAATCAGCCACTGGGTTTTCTAAATAATTATGAAAATTGAAATAAGAATTTGGAATAGTACTTAGGGTAATAGGCCGATATTTGTAAAATAATTGTTTGTTTGAATTGTTTTGGGATCAGTAACTAATTTTGTCATTATTTTTGATACGAGCAATAGAAGCTTTGTTGTTAGTACCATGTAGGGTGCGATTAATGGAACGCAAGGTACTGTTAATATTATTGTTGCAGTTCTGAATAAATGGTTATAGAAAAGACTTCTTGGCACAACAAATTACAAACGTTAAGTGATTGCAATACCATTTATACTCATTTAAGTTACTAACAGTTCGACGTCTTAAATATTTTTATAGGGACGTTTTTTGAGTTTGAATTCAGAATAGATGCAGTCAACCAATCCTCATTGGTGTTACTGTTCCCAATCACTGCACGTTGGGTAAAAGGGAAATTTATATTGAAATAATTACAAAAGATACTATTTAAGTAATTAAAGGCTTCATCAGTCTGTTTGCAGTTATATACCTCTTGCCAAGTCTCACTTTGAAGAGTGTAGAGAAAAGTATTAAGGTTGCTAGGTGTTATGTTTCGAAAGTTTGACGTTTTAACATTATTAAGGCTCCTGTGAATACTAAGCTTGTAGAGAGTACTATAGTGAAAATAGGAAAGTGATCAGAAATATCCTCTATAGGATTCCAGAAGTGTATTTTTGCTTGAAGGTATTGGTAATAATTGCATCGAGGAGTGATAGCTGTGGTAGAAGTTACCCATGTAGGTAAGGAAAGTATTACAAGGGACTGATAAAGCGACTAGAAATATGTTCATTTACATTTAAGAAATTACAATTGAAATCTACTATAAAAAAAAACAATCCGACTTGATTTTATTTTTAAGAAATAAATAGCGATGATTATGAATTGTGGGCTCTATTTATGATACCATTAGGGCAATAAATAACCTCAACTTAAACAGGGGAGTTGGAGGGAAAAGTTTCAATAAAAATGGATTTCAAGATACCTTCAATGAAAATACTTTAGTCAGAGCGAAGTGTATACTTTAAATTTGAGTTAATGTATACGGCAATACCTCCACCACGACCTTTTCAAGAGACCTGTTCAAAATTATAATCCTCAATATTGTAAAGAGAAAATGATTACATGAATCGTGAAACAAGGTTTCTGTTACACTGTTTCAATTACAGAAAAAGTTGTGATTTACAGACTGAGGGCATCAAAATGTCTCTTTAACGATCTAGCATTTGAATGGTAAAGTGAGAAAGTATTATTCCAGTGATTGGTGGAAATGTTTTTTTTTTACGTTGTAATCGTATAATAGCTGAAATTATCATCATAGGAGCTATTTGCGGAATGAACATCGGGATTGACTGTAAAGGTGAATTATTATTTTCGTCAAGAATGTTGATAGAGTTATTACAATTGAAGCAAGCAATGCTATCAGTCGAAATACCGTTTTGGGAATGCAATTATTATGCCAATTAATGCTAGAAAAGCACTTGCAACAACTACCATGCGGACAGCCTTTGAATGTCATCAACACTACGTAGGCTAAAACAGCAGAGATGATTCAGAATGGTAGATTGCATTTAGAAAAGAGAAGAAATACTCAACTATCATTGAAAAATAAAGAAAAATTAAGAACAGATTAAGACTAAAAATAGCACTAACAACAACAAAAGAAGCAGCAAACAGCAGCGGTTGCAAAAGTACAAGGGGTGTAAGGTGGGCTACCATTAAAAGGCTGTATTGCATCACCCTGAGCTATATTTTTACCTTCCTGAAAGGAAAATTCTCAACTGGTTCTAAGTTACAGTACTCTTAGATTGCCAGCAAATTCGAAAGATGCAGAGCAGCTCGTATTACATAGCGTACACATGGATCCATTGTTTTGATTACACATGTGGAGGAATGTAAGACAGGCTGAGGGAGGGACTAGAGGTAGGTGGTTGGGAGAACTGAAACTGTCTGGGGTGATGCATTACAGCCTTTAAGTGTCATTTTTGGCGACTTTAACCATTCAAGTAAGTGCAATATCTCCTCCCTGTATGGGGATGAGATAACATTATTTTTGGAGAACCTTGGTCACATGCCCTGCTTGCCCATGTATAATTCTGGCCCTGCATTCAATTGGTCCTGCATCCCACTAGCGGTAGCCCTGCATGGTCACTGGTCTCCCTTCCTAGCGGCCTCCTTTCTGACTTTACCCACTTTCTAACCTACCGTATCTCCTTACTTGCCGTTTACTCCATTCCACTTATACAGGCCGCCTGCCTGTTACACGCGTCAGGGATGAGTCCCTTTCCAAATTATACGCGGAAGATTTAATTTCTGGGCTACTGAGCACTTCGGGCAAATCTAGGGTAGGGTTCCTTTTTGGAGAAGGAAAGGAACCATAACGCAGAGCATCCAACAACACAAGGCACATTGATTTTGGGAGAGCGCCATTTACTAGAATTTAGCGTATGTTCACTCCCTACAAATGGTCACCCTTACATGTAGTATCGGGCTTTTATGCGGATGCACTACCTAGAGCTGATTGACTCAACGTACATATTACGGAAACATTAAATAAGTTGGAACAACAAAGTGTAACGGTACGGAACGCGACGACGGCGGTACACTCAATCAATCATTGCTCTGTATTGCCTTCTACTCGAAAGCTGTTAAAAATGGACTTCCAGCTCGGGATTTTCGTTTTAATTTCGTTTGTGTTTATAAGTTCAGGTATGTAATCATATATATCAATTTACGTTTCTTTCGGTTCTTCGGCTTTATCAGATTAACTTAGGCTCAAAATGAATTTCGTTCACGGTTTTAGGCTAAAATTTTGAATGGGATTCGTCCTGTAGCGTTAACATTTAACGTTGCTGATTAACAACTCTTTTAAACTGACCATTTACTAAATTTAGGCTTAGCTTAGGCCTAGCCTTACACGGTATCCCCGTCTATTATCACAGGAAGAAAGGTAGGAATGTGGGCTAGTCCCCGAGTCAATTTCATATGTAGGCCTATTTATCAAGGCTTCAGCCTTTGTGAGTTTTAGCGTGGGTCATTATGATTTGAATTAGCCTAGCCTTAGGCTAAATCATTCATGGGCTTACTTTACAACTGGCATAAACTTGCTTGGGCATAGGACTATGTCAAGAGTTCTTGGAATCATCACCATCGGTCGTCGATTATTTCTACCAGTATTTAGTTACTAAGTTAAAGGTAGAAAATTCCGGTCATTTTTCACGTACTGTGACTACAGCTTATCCGTAGGCGTAGGCGATCCTTTAATTTCTGCCCTGGTTCTGTAGTTTCCGCTCCTGATTTTCCACCCTTAAATCATGGGACTTTCATTGGACTTTCTGTCACTGTTTTAGAAGTAAATGTCAAAAATTTGTTGTATCAGTTCCAGGCTCATTATAAATGACTCTGGCCATGACTCAGTGTTACCTAAGTTAATTCCTCAAAAATAGGCCTTAAAGTTAATCTGGCTAAGTTAAGTGGCCTAGCCTACAGTAGGCCCTATCTTGAATTTTTAAACATGTTCACAAAGCAGCTGTAGGCAGAACTTAAGTGTTTCACTTCAAGAATGTTCAAATTCAAAACACCTTTTAGTGTGCGCCTGTACTGTTCGACCGACACTGGGTGAGGCAGTAGAAAGCATGCATGATCTGTACGTTAAGAATAAAAAAGAATAAAAATTTTGTTGACCCTCGATCAATATAAATACATTTGGGCCATGTTCGACATAAGTCGTGTTCATGAAGTCTTAAATTTGAACTAATCTTCATTTCGTGTCGTTATTTTTTGCCGCTAAAAACAGTGTTTCATCCCCCCCCCAAAAAAAATTAAGCGCGGACAACATTTTTTAAGGGGCGGAAACTACTTAGGCATTAGTCTATCCTTAGGTCCAGCTTGCTAAATCTACTCTGAGAATACAGGTACGCCTTAGTCCTCAAGCAAGCTGCATGCTCTGTTACATGGCACTGGCAGTCATTACATTTACACTCCTCTTCACAGCCCTTGCCGCAATAACATTACTGTAGTGTAATTTTCCCTTCATTAGCTGACCCCCACAGAGTGCCATCTCTCATTTTCCCACCAAACTTCACACGATAATCACTGGCACTGTATTTACCTGTATCTGCAAAAGATTTATACAAAGTGTCAACCACGTCTCTTCACTGGCAAGTTTGTCCCTAACAGTGAGTCAGCGGGCAATGTTTTGGCGACTTCAGTAAATGCGAATCTGCAGGCAGAGTGCTAGACGTTATTCGGGGGTAACTTTGCTAAAACATACCATAGACAGGCCTACGTCCTGCACAACTGACTGAGGAAAAAAACAAATCTGTGATACATAACGCGCCATAGAATGCATCTCTCCACAGGTTTAAAAATGAAGCTGCCCAGTTGTTACGCCTTGCATCTTGACAGAGTAGTTTTGGGATCAAGCACAACCACTGGTATTCCAGAATTCACGCAAAAACTTTCCAATATCAGGAGTTTTGCCTGCATAGGTTACATGCATATAGACCATAAGCCTACTACTTTTGAATTGCTAAGATGAACATTTTTGGGAGGTAAGCTGTAGCGTCTCATGCTTTTGGTAAAATTACTCTTCACACCATGTATTGTAAAAATGTATGGCCAGCACCTCGACAATGACGACTCAGAGAAAACTACATATTGCTTGATTTGATTCCTGTTCAAACAGCGCTTCTTTTTGCAGTTATTTTAAATGGTAAATTCCTTATAGCAGGACATAAATTTCTTTCTTTTACTGTAGTATCTTTCTTTCACTTATTCATTTCACTTATCGCATAGTTTTGGCTGGTCGGCAATGAGGGGAAAATTGACATTGTAGGGACAATTAATTAAGTCTGTGAAAGTGGAATGTAACAGAAGGCACAGCTGAGCTGAGGCTTGCGGTACTGTAGTAGTACTTCTCTTGATGGTCAAACATCTTGGAAGTTATTTACTGCTTGTTTTTGTTTGTTTAGGAAATGTTTATAGAATGTCCAAATTAGGCTTCTACATGTATAGAATTTGGTGGGTATGACTGTGATGTATATTTTTTTTTTAATTGCGGGAAGTACTTCTGTACAGACCTTCACACATTGTCACAAACTGAGTATTACAGATCTCCTGAACATGATTCAAACTGGAAACAATGTCAGTAGAAGAAGCGCACTGTAGCAATATATATTCAAAGATACATTCTCAAATATAATTTTAAGTTCTACTTTTAGCTTAATGTTGCATGCTGTGCATACAAAGGGCGGAGCAGATTTTAGTGCCACGAGATACCAACAAAGAGGAAAAGGTCCAAGTTAAAGGAAATACCAATGGACAGCGGGGAAGGTTTTCACCCATATACGTGATGTGACTCTCTGTGTGAAGAATTGTGTTCCATAACTCCAGATGTCTGAGACCTTGCAACTTGACCTCAGGGCTAGCAGTGGTAACCCTAGTACAGGCTAAGTTAGTACATAAACTGCTTGCTAGTATTGTAAACACTGTACTTGGTAAGCATCAGTATTAGTTGTCAATGTCTTTGCTACTACTCACTTCTTCTCAAGTGCCCTAAATTAAAAAAGAGTAGTTACTTTGCTAAGAATTTTGCAGTTTTGTCTGGAAAGAGAGGCTATGTTTTCCATTTAAAATAACAGATGAGACTTACAGTACAGCAGTTTGCAAAGTGACTTCTATCAGTTCAGTCTACCAAATTAGAATTCTATTCAGACAGGCATTCAGGCAATTCTAGTATCCCTTGCACTATACAGTACATTTTCAAGTATACCTTCATTGTGCTCACTGTGCTACTTAATTTAAATTCTAAACTCCTAGGCCAATACTTAAAGGGAAATAGGGCGTTTGTTTTACAGGAAACATCCATATTTTTGAAAGCAATGTTTGTGGACGCAGAATGATAGATTATTCACAATAAGGAAGGACAGTGCCCTTCTTTTCAAGAAGTAAGTTTCTCACAGATAGAAATTCAGTTATTTGTTGCTCAACACTAATTTGTTCACCCAAACTTTTCAAAATTCAAATGATGCATCTTCCATCACTCATCACATGCATGATGTTTTGAGGAGATGAAGCTTTGGCAGGTATTTATTGATGAGACTGGATGGTTTAACAATGACTAACACTATTTCTTTTGTATGTCATGTTGGTGTATTCTAAACGCCCTATTTCCCTTTAAACTACAATAAATGACATTCATAGCTTCAAGTGTCATTTCAACCATTTGTTAGTTATTGGTCAACTCCAAATCAGTGCCCTTGTCTTCTGCCAAAATGACTGTTGACATTCTCAGTTTAGCTTAGTTTATCTCTTTTGTTCCAATTTTCAAATCATTAATAGGCCTGTAACTCAAAATTTATCTTTTTAAGTTTATAACTTACTCTTTGTGCCCATGTGTTCAATTGTTGCTCCTTGTTGTTGACAGCCCTGAGGTGGGTCATTAGATTCATATTTTGTAACACCTGTTGAGTACAGTATCACTGTAATGTTGCTGGTACAATAAGTAGTCAAACTAAGAAATTCTGAACATCTCTTGACGGAACGGATTAAACAATGATACGATACTGTAGCTGCCACTTTTTTCCATATATCGAAATATAGGAAAATTGAAACTGCAGGTGTATTCAAGTGGGAGTGGTTGCCATGAAAATCTAGATTGTTTCTACTCAAAGTCTTGTTTTTCTGTTTCCAAACTTTGTAAGATGCATTAGGTGAGGAAAACTACTTGAAATAATTATCAAGAGTTATTAGTCAGCTCTTGCTTGATTTACCCGTGCATTGTATGTCCAGGGCTGCTTTGTACAGCCATGTTTCAGTTTTTACATCTGTCTTTACCCATCCTGTATTAGACCTCACAAACCAAATGCTTGCAGAGCTCCAAACATTGGCTTATTCAATTATCAAAACGTTCACCGAGGAAGTCATTTATCAGAAAATATTTGGGTCACACAATTGGAATTTAGGTCACATGGCTAATTACAATATGTGTGAAATCAGGAATTAGGTCAAGTTGAAGGTATTGCTGTATGATTTCAATAGTAATAGCATGACATTGCACAACTTCATTGGATAATCTTTCTCAGCGTATCTCTTGTTAATAACTTCCTGTATTGTTGTCGTAATAGATCATGGGATGCCCTCAAACTGTATTACTTTCTTACCTGAATTGCAGGTCATCCTTCCTGGAGACAGACTGCACACCGTGTACTGTACCTTTGCTTAGCAGAATGATGCATCTGTGCAACCTGTTGGTGGTCTAAGCCAAGAACTATGTTTTTATTACTGTACATCATCAGTTTATAAAAGCAATCTTCTTGGCTATGAAGACTTTGCAGCTTGCTCAAAGCATGCCAGCATACATCCAGTGGGTGCTGCTGTATGTATTTCTGGACACCTGTATAGCACCGTACAGTGTAGTATATCTCTTTTGTCTCAGGATTGTGATTTTAAAAAATGTGCTGAAAAATATCTTGTCTAATATTATGAATGACCTTGTCTGTCTACTTCCAATTTGAAATAATTTAACTCACACATCACTGTCTGCCTTGCAAATTGGAAACTGAAGTACTTACTTTTTATCACAAGGCACTGTATAGTAAAAGTTAAAACCACCAATATTATGACTTTACAAAAATGAGGTCAATAATAAAAACAGCTACTGACGTACCCATTGTTATCATGTTACTGTATGTGTGTAGTGCACCAGCAGGCATGATGCAGTGTTGTTTTACCTGTACCTGACATGTGCACTAGGGGGGAGGGACTTTGCAAACCGTCCCCTCTTTAAGTTAGTTGTTCTGTACAATAACAGATGTGAGTGATGCCTCTCATTATGGATTCATGTTAAGAGATTGTGAGGCAGTGACATACTGGACTTGATCAGGGTGGATGACCTTTGACCTATGGTACTGTATCATGGGTATGCATTACGTATTTGCAGTTACAGAGATCTGTAGACATACTGTAGTACAGCGAGTACCTGACCTACGTTGCAACAAGTTGAATACTGACTAGATCAGGCTTCCTCAATTAAATTTTCTGAAGCACCACACCTTTTGAAAATTTTGGCATTTCAGAAGGGGCTTAGATGCAAAATTGAAAATGGTGCAAAGTTTGTTCAATTTTCCTGGCCAAAATTTTTCCCAAACCTCACAATTTTTTGGATAAATCATCTTATCGAAAGTGGAACTTTGCATCAGATTAAGAAATCAACAAGAAAACATTCTCCACCCGTGAACCTAGTGGCTGAAATGACATTTAGATGATCTGGCAAGCCTTGAAAAATCTGGAACAAATGTGGTTGTACTGTAGATATTGTCATTATATCCTGCAGGTGGTTGTGAGAAAGACGTGTTCGAAACTTGTTCTTGATAAAGTTCATGTTGCTGAAGGAACTTTTGCAGATGTAGGTCGATCCGAATATCCCCACCACTTTCAAGGACAATGATTTCAGCTCACTGCAAGCTTGAGGAACACTTATCCAGAAATCCGCTGATGTTTTTGCGACTGTGCAAAACTTTCAATTCATCATCACTTTGCAGATCGATTAGCTGAGATATTATCCCAGTAGTTTTTTGCCCCACTGCAAACCATGTCGAGCGCCACAAGTGGCACACGTGTGGCTATTTGAGGAAGCCTGGATTAGATGGTAGTTACATGTCAAGACCTATGATTCTACATGCACTGTACAGTACGTTACATACATGCAACAGTCCACCTACCCTGATGCAGTAGTGCTGTATGTGCTGTAGAAATATGCTCCGACTCCCTTCGAGTATCTATTTCATTCTGTGCAAACATGGTAGCTACGATACTTGCACAGTACCGTACAGTACTACTGTACCTACTATGTGTGTATTGTGTTCCTATGTACAGTGCAGTACATTCAGCTCACAGTATATGTTCCTTGGTTTGTAGGGAGTACAGTATGGTGATGTCATCATACAGTATTATGGGTGTTCTAATGCATGTTGTAACTGTAACTTTAAGGTTGATATGAAACACCCTCTCATCATTGCTGGTCTTTATTGTATGCAACATATTCTTTTTCCCTCAGTAATATTGTACAGTAGTCTCAGGCTCTCAGCATCCTTTCTGTTGCTCTTTTGGTTTACTCATTCATGGATATGTTGACTCACATTTCATTGCACAGACAAGACACAGTTTAAAGGGACTATACCTACAGGGTACAAAAAAGGAATGTTCACAAAACGTGAAAAATGAATTCAAGTGGCTCAACTCCCATATCTTCACAGGACAATCCTGAGCCGAGATATAAAATGTTGCAGCTTAGAGAGTCACTTGATTTACATTGGCAGATTGTGCAATAATTTGTGATATCAGTCTTGCACCACTCCAAATTACTGTCTGTGTTATTATTCTTTGTTTTTCGGAAACCATTGCGCCTTATCACGAAATGTACTGACCATCTTACTGTTTAGATATGACTATGGAGCGACTTGACTGTACAGTACAACCCTTCTGCACACAAAGTGCGTTGCAAGAATGTAGTCCACTTTTCAAGTTTATATAACAGTCGAATTTCTAAACTTATTAGATGAAATAGAAACTCTTAAATGTGAGTTTTACGTGACGGATATTTATAAGTTATCGCAAAACCTGACTATTTGAGATAAAGTGATTACTGTATCTTAGCAAAACGTTATCTCATCAATGAACAAGCTACTGTATAATTAGATAGGAGTTGAATGAATAGGCTTTTTTTTCTCAACTTTTTTTCAACTTTTAACTTCAGATGCATGTAAAGTGCTTGTTGGGTGGAGACAGGATGGAGGGGAGTGGGTGGGGTTAGGCTGTTGGCTTAATTGCAGGATGTGACTTGGTCTGGTCCATACACTGTTTTTGATGTTATTTTACTGACCAGTACTGTGCTGTGGGAGACTGCAGGATAAAACAGCACTGTACAGGAATTGTTTAGAGTTGTACAGTATACAGTAGAGCTGGATCTCTTGTGGCGCAGAAACTTTATTTGTTGCAAAGTATACCTGGACAATTTAGCTATAATTATTGTGGGGCTGTTTCTTCAGAGAGCTATCTCGTTCTTCCTACATTTTGTAAGCAAAAGTCAATTTTTACGTGACAAAGTTTTTGTTATCAATACAGTGGGAGCTAGTAACTGGATACAGTGAGTAATTTTTGACATATTTACATGTACACATGTACTGCAAGGAAAAGCACTGTGTGACATCTTATCAGATATTTTTGCATCCTTGCAGTTGCTGGTATTAATTTGTGATCAAATATTGAATCACTGTAGTACAGCAGTTCAAACTCAAGTTACTGTAGTACTTCTAGTTCCAGTTCATTGCTCACGTGAACTTGTAGTTGACAGAACTTTTCTAATTTGTAGAAACTTCAGCACTGCTTGTGCACTAGACTGTGCATTTTACTACAGTAGCATACCATTTTTGATTCCTTGCCAAAGGCAGGCAATGAATCTATGCTATGGTGATGGTGTGTGTGTGTATGTGATGCTTTGTTAACAGGATATCTTCAAGAAGAAAATTGTGCTTGAACCTCAAAGTTGGTGTGTTAGTAGTCCATCCTAAGTAGATGATCCCTATCGTTTTCATGGAGGTCAAAGGTCATATGAGGACACCAGAGTTTAGAGTACGAAAACCTATTAAAGGAGATATTACAGCAACCGAATGCTTTTGGAACTTCAAACCCTTATGATTGGTAGCAACTGATGAGAAGATGATGTCTGCCATTTTTTGCGGAGGTCAAAGGTCATGTGAGGTCAGTAGAGGACATTGTTTGAAAACCTTGTAAACACTGTATCTCAAGAAGGGAAAGGTGCTCGAATATCAATCTTGGTGTGTTGGTAGCCCATGTTAAGTAGATGATCCCTATTGTTTTTCATGGAGGTCAAAGGACATTTAAGGTCACCAGAGCTTAAAGTAGGAAAACCTAGTAAGTGAGATATGTCAGCAACTAAGTGTTGCTGGAACTTCAAACTCTTACCGTTGGTAGCACCTTATGAGTAGATGATGTCTGTCATTTTTTGTCGTCACTGTAATGTGACATGAAATGATTGTAGTAAGTTCTATCATTCCAAACATCTTTCCTGGGTTCAAAAGCCCAGCATGTGATACTTACAGTGCTTTACATGTCCTGAATGGGAATCATTGAAGAGGTTAAATCACTCATATTAGGGAAAATAATGGATATTTATTTTCTTTTGCAGTTTGCCAATTGAAGACCCATTTTTCATAGCAGAGGTAACTGCTAGATACACTTTGGTCTCATTCGCTTTCAATTTGTGGAACATTTTGTATGCCATTTTCTATGCCAAACAACCACTTAACATACTGTACTGTGTAGCTCATCACTTTTTCTAAGCCTTCAGAGAAAATCCCTGTTGCCAGAAACTCTCTGTCAAGATTTACAACTTTAGTACTTTGTTGTTTTAGTCACAGTAAACCTCCCAGCGGGGCTTTGTTGACTTGCACAATCTCAGGTCTGTAACCACAATTTGGTGTCACAAACTTTCCATTCACTTGTGAATTACCTCCTTCATGACCACAATTGTCATCAATGCTAAGTGAATGACATTACTCATCGCATATTAGCACTTGGTAACATCAAACTCACAAGTGACCCAGAATGTGGTTGCCATTCTTGCATTTTGTTTTTCATTAATGGACATGACAGCATGTCCATTATTGTGGTTTGTCGCATTTTCTGATGATCACGTGACCACATTTCTTTCGTTCAGTTTATCGGACGACTCCCATCGAGAAACAAAACGATCTTTTGGGAAAAGATTTTTGCAGCAAGGGAGATGGGTATGTGACAAGATTGTGTGAAAAATGTTGCTAATTACAAAATGCGGTACATTTTTCCTCAAATGCTCTAAATTTAAATATTAAGTAGGCTACTTACAATATAAAGTAGGCTAATACGCCTAGGCCTGGTACTTTGCACATGACGCAGTCATGAACGAAAGATGCTGTCCCATGTAAACTGGGTTTCTTACTCTCTTTCCAGATCGTTGTGTTTGCTAGCGTTTATATATATTTCAAAATCAATTTTTTAGAACTGTCTGGTTATCAAATTAATTTTATAATAGATTTATGAAATGGTTATGGAGACATCTGTATAAATGTGAAAAGATAAGTGTAATTCTTTCTGGCAATTCCCTGGAATTTCGGCATAGCGGTCTGCTACGATGTCTCCGTTCGTCGCTTGAACTGCATACAGTTTACGTATGTACAATATGTGTACAGTAGTAGCCGGGCCGCGGATCAGCGATCAGTAGTAAGCCAGTATGTATACGGTCTATTGCAGTCACTGTACAAACGATGTGACCAATTGCACAAATTAGTTTTCTAACGTGTTTAAGGTAAATGTTCGTAATAAACAAAAGAAATTTCTAAGGTCCTACGGGAGGCAAGTGCAATCAAGCCTCACATCCGAATTTTTGATGCAAATCTCATATTTTACCATATGTATAAGTCTGAGCTGAAGTCAAAACATAAAACGGAGTAGATTAACTGTACTTACATTTGCAGATTCACTTCATTTCAGGCACTTAGGCTATCTTCTGAGTATGAGAGCCAAAGTTTTATTAAAAACTTCATGTACTCCTCTCTTGTCGGACAGAGGCGTGCTGCAATCCGAGGTGGGGCAGGTGGGCAGTTGCCACCCCATTGGAAATACTCGGGAGAACAATCATACAGTTTTGCCCAGGCTTCAATAATTCAGGCAGACTTAAAATAAAAAAACAGCAGGCAAAATAAACATAATATAATAACATTTTAAGATACGGAGGGGTTCCGGGACACGTCACTTTGAGTGTATGTGCTTGCCAATGAGAGAGTGTATGTTTGGGTGTGTGTGTGCACTAGGATGGATTGCTTATAGATGATTCCGGTCCTGGAAACGACCCAGGGTTAGACAGGAAGTTGGATTTTTGAAAATATTTACTCCCCCCCCGTCCACACACCAGTTCTACGTCCCTGTTGTCGGATTAACCAGGTAGTCTATCCTCACCCTACTGTACATAGGCAACCAGAGACTTGTGCATGGTCATGTCCATTGTGGTTACGGTACATAACCACATTTTCTAGTTTTGATATGGTCTTCCCTTCTCCATTGGGTTGCTTTTGTTTGTAAGTGATTGTGTGTGTATGATAAAATGAGATATCCGGTAAGGAATCACCAAGTCATTTGGCTTTCTGGTTTACCTATGCAGTAGATCGAGTGTATTTGTATACAGTGCCCAGTTTCAGTGTGTAGTATACAGTCTGTTTCTGCTCTATACTGGTTGTGAATTGAGATCCCCCCATCCTTTCCCTTTTAATGTGTTGCAGTTAACTGTTCAAGTACTGTAGGTTGAGGGTTTATTTCTTGTTTCTCTAGATGATACTGTGCGACCCTGTAATGTAATTCTTAGCAAAAAGGCTGCTCATTTTCCTGTGATCAAAATATTTCTGTAATGTTCTATACAACTGAAAACAGTGTTAATGTTGCTGTATGCGGTAAACATACTGTAGGAATTGAAGTCCTGTGAAATGCTGCCCACATACAGTAGACGTACAGTACTGTAGTTTGTATCATTTGCCAAATCTGCTGTGTAGGGTTTTGTTGGGCAGGTGCAATGAAATATTGTTTTGAACAGCTCCGTTTATATTTGTCTCCAGAGTGCGGTACTTACTTAGTACAGGTACTGTACTCTAGGTCTATCATAGGATTAAGATCAGTGTAGAGCTGTTGAACCAGTCCAGCACAGACCTGTGTGATTATTTCATGGTAGTTTATCATACCCTTCATTGTTTTGTCATAGGTGTGAGGTACATATAAACTGTAGTGAAGAGGTTACATAACAAGCAGTGAAGGGTGCTTTTAAGGGTACCAGTAAAAGCTACATCTCGTCTGACATTCGATACTTGTACATGTATGCCAAGATCCATAGTGAGCCACTCTTTTTCTACTTCATGTGCAAAGCAAATCCACTTATAGCAGTTTTGATTATGTTTGGTTTTTTTTTCTTTTTCCAAAGAAACAGTTTCCAAGCTTGCAAGTTCCCTGAAATCTAGCAAAACTCATGTGAGCAGAGAATGTTTCTGATGTCAATGTATATGAAAAAAAGTGTGTCTTTCGAAACACAACAGATGAACAGTCCTGTACCAACTTCGTTAAAAACTATCAAAGTTTGCTTACTGCGCATACATTGGTCACATGTGCTGTACAGTATGATCTCATATACCTTGTTCTGCCGACAATATCTGCAGCTGTTTCACTTAATGTTGTAGGCAGCATGTTGCTGTTAATCTCAATCATCGAACTTGTCATTAATTTGCAATATGATCCTAGCCAGCAACAGCAACTCTGGTCATAAAATTGCTAGAGAAAACAGAAGCAGCAGTTATTTCAAAAGTACAATTTACATAGTAGTAACATGCAGTTGGTACTGTATGTAATGCACAAAATTAAATTATGAAAAATGCAATCAGTGCTAAAGTGTAGTAATTAGTGCTGTAGTTAGTCAATTAATATTCAATGCTCATTGCATCATACACTGTATGCTTTAGAGAGAGTGTGTCCATACTGTATGTCACTCTGTCGAGTGCTCGCTAATTATGCACACTTACAGTGGTTTGCAATAGGTAGAATGTATACAGTACAGTACAGAGGCTCAACAAACCCTTGTTGATAAGCTCAAGTACTGTGCGACAGTTAAAGGTATGTGTAGGCTACGGTACTGTACATTTACAGTACCTCTAAACAGACTTCGGAGCATATACAGCACTCCAAGGGCTGTATAGCAGTTTGTCAGCCATAGTGAGCTGTTTTGTTCTAATATAGTTGGCCTCCTTGTAGACCTCAGGATTCTGTTGAATCATACAATTTACTGTAAGCTATTTTCTTGTTTGTTGTTTGAGTTGTGTGTAACAGACCATATCTGACATCAGTTTATTTGTTTAATCAACCATTTTTATGGATTCCATCATTTGTTATACTGTTTTCAAAAGTTGTGAATTTGAGAGGAATAAATTGTTCCCAAAACTGTCAACATCTTTCCATGAAGAAACACGATTATAACATTACAGGTGTAATTGTATTGTATCAATGAACAACCTCAGCATCACAAATGGAGTACTGTGCATGAAACAAATTCTGTACAGTAGCTTCTCAAGACATACTCTGAGAAATGTGGATGCCAGATTGCAAGAAAATAAAAGTTTCATAGTGGACTAAACATTGCAGTTTAGCACACATGCTTGTACTGCAAACTAACCAACGTTCTAAACTTATTTTTGTGTTTACATATTTACGTGCCCTTTTTTTTTTTTTTTTGGTACTTACTATACTGTAAAGGTGCATGCATGTTTGCAATACATTATACCTACAGTAGGCCCAATCAGGTTACCATTCTGCAGTTGATCTCGACCAACAGAATTAGAACCATTGTACACAAATTGAACGGTTATATTTATCTAATGAACTGAGAGTTGAGCAAGTTCTCATTTACCAATGGTAAACTCTATTGAGAACATTACAAATGCTCACAATGCTGAACTCAAGGCCACATTCATTTGAAATTGGTGAATTCAGTATCAGTATGTTTAGTACTGCATATGCTCTATTTATTGATTGGCTACTCTAGCTTGTTGGAGCATGTGGACCTTGTCATTGCGGAGTAGTTTTGGAATTTTATATAGTAGTTACTAGTCTTTGCAACAGGGTTGTTTGATTTAAATCAAGTTAATTAAAATGATGATTGGAATTGAAACACAAATATGATTTGTTTCAAACAAAGTGATTTGTTTTATTTAAATTATACTGTATCATGATCTTTATAAAGTGATAAAACTGAAAAACTATGCTTTTGTAGTAGACCTTGAACAGTATTCATGGTATCTTGTTTCAATGTTCAATAGACCTGTCTTTAATAAAGTTCTCATTCATAAAGATCTACAGAAATATTGCATCTTCTGTGCTTTAATTTGTAATTTTGTCGTTTTTTTTTTTTTTTTCTACTGTACGACAGTTGGACTATAGTGAATTAGGTAGTCACACTGTGTCAATTGACAGGTCTCTATATTTTAGATTGAATGACAGAATAGTTGGTACACAGATTACAGATTTGCTGGTACTGTTCAACTTTACTGTATGTTATCCATAGAACAGCAATACAAAAGTACATGGAACACTTGCTCTCTGAGGTAAAGTAGATACCAGCAGTACCAGGGCGGAGGCTATAAATTTGATAGATACTGTAAAAGAACTAGACTCCTATGAATGTAAAGCATGCTGTTTTGATGAACATATATATAGTACCAGAGAAAGCAGTAAGTTCCGCAAGCCTCATAAAATTGAAATTTCCACAGTAAAAAAAAACAGAAGCCTTGTATTTACTGTTTAATGTCTGTAGCTGGTTGAAAGGGTGGAAAGTGATACTTTACTGCGGGTATACTGCAAAGATTGTATAGTGTGCTGTTGCATGTTGTACTGGTATGAAGCAATGCACAGAATATGTATGGTAGATACTGTATGCTTGAATACGTGCAGAATAATGACTTAATAATACTAGACGTACAGTACAAAGAGGCCACATCCACTAATGTGCAAAAATTCTGAAACACATGAATATGCAAAACAATCTAAGCAAATTAGTGCGTAGCAAATGATGAAACGCCCCTCGTGTTTTCCAATCCGCACTATGGAATCTCTGGTTTGTAGACTGCTCTGAAGCTAGCACAGGATTCCAGAATGTTTGTTCAGCACAATATTTGCATAATACAGTATTTGAGCATAGAGGATTTGTTCAACCATGCTGGAATTCTATACTAACCTCAAACTGGACAGGGAAGAAGTTGATAATGTTACTGTCTACAAGCTAGTGTTGGAATGTTTAATGCACAACCAAGCACTGCGCTGTGCATAAGGAAATGGTGAAATGCTTGTTATCGGTTGCCATTATCGGAGATGACTATCATTTTTGCCGATACAAATATCTTACAGATCTATGACGCCATTATCTGCCGATACCGATACTGCTGACCAATAGTCGGCTCAACACTATTGAATGCTGTTGTATTGGTGTTCTGCATTCTCTTGTTGAAATTTATACTGTACTGTGCATACTGTACTGTAAGTCAAGGGACTGCATTGAAGGTGTGTGTAACAGGTTGTATTAAGTGCAGGTACAGTACTTTGTATGCATAGAAAACATATGCAACACTGGTACACTATGCGTGAAATTTCCAACTTACTTTACTCCTCACTTTCCTGTCTCAGCATAACAAATGCACTCCCATTTACAATGCTTAGAGTGCTGGTTATTATGCTGCAGGTAGGTACTGTAAGTGAGGTTGTTAAGAATTAACCAAATCAGAGGAGTTTAACGTTGTACAGTACATGTCAGAACAGCAGCTCCCTGATTACACAACCTGTACTTAACTTATAAGTGTAGATTAGACAGAGCTATATGTGTAATATCAGTGATAAACTCAACTTAAAAGAGACTATCATCCATTTTGAGCTCATCATTTCATCTTCATCCTACTGGGTTGTCCTCTTATTTTTTAGGAGGAGGTTATCTTGTTTGAAATATCCCTACTCACCCAAATCCACCATAAGTGAGTCATCCAGTAAAGAAACAAAGATATGATTGTTGCATTCAAACATTCTGTAGATTCCATCTTGTTTATCTTGTGAATTGACAGGTCCATATAAACCAGCCATCTCTTAATATATACACACTCTGGACGCTGTCTAATAGGTGAATCACTATCCAGTGAGGAGTTGCCATGTAAACTAAACAGTTCACTGTTCGGGTACTGTGGGTCCACCTCTGACCCTTCCATTGGTAGAGGGGTGTAATGAGAAGGGGCACCCATTTTGAAATTTATGAAATTTTTACAATACAAGAGGTGTCAACACATGTTACTACTTCTTAAACAAATCAGTCTAAATAACTGACGTGAAATTTCCATCTAGAAATCAAACTGGTATGTTAAACACTGTTTGGAATGGTCAAGTTGGTGAATTTGTGTCTTAAGGTGGTAGTTACAAAGATGAATGCTGTTCTTTACAGAAGTTGAATTTTTTTGGAAGTGCCTCTCTTTTACTGTAGAGGCATGCTTCATGTAACCATTTGTGGAAGTTGAATGTTTTGAAATGAGAGTGTTTTAGCAGACGGGACAGTTTTGGGTGTCAAATATGGGTAAAACCTGTGAAATGAGCTGGTCTGTGAACTCCCTTTGAAACACCTCAGAGATCCGCCTAGATACCATTTTATTCAGGGTTCTACCCTGCAACTTTTTGGTACAAGGTGCAGTAAAATCATCTCTATCCTAGATGCATGTTACACCACCTTTGATAAGATTGAGATGACTTTGTGTTAACCAGGGATGAAGTTAAGTGGTAAGTCCTTGGTTTCCAGGAGGCTCGAATCTCTTATGGGCAATCAAGTTTTGCTCCAAGGTTTTCCTTCAGACAACCATATTCAGTTAGATTTTGCCCAAAATTACCTGAGACAACAGTATGAAATGTGATAATGAATTTTTCACATCACAATGGGAGTAAATTCTTGGTCATATTAAGTGATAATCTTTAGCAGGACAAGTAAATTGGACATGTTACTTAATCATAGGAATAGCAAGTAAAATAGCTAAAATTTCAACACTTTACAGGGTGGGAACTTCTAGTTTGGTAGTCAGGGTCTTTGGTCTCAGATCTTTATAGTTGCATGCACCCATCTTTAATTGTGGTCCATCATTGTCAATGTTTCATGAAAAGTTGGTGGTATTCAAATTGTAGGCTATAGTTTGAGCCTACAGTTTAGTGCAAACACTCACTCTTACGGTTTCACATGGAAAAGCAATGTACATACTGGCTCTGCGTAACATAAATGCTTCCAGACTAAGTTACAATTTGCATCCAGAAGGGGGGACTTTCAACCCTACACTTATATAATCCCTACAATTGTAAATTGCTGAATGTTTACTTTTAAAAGAGTTGCACATACTGTACAGTACTGTATGTCTGGTTTCTTGCCAAGGCACTGCCACAGTATACTGTACTGAACATGTGCATGTCTGCCGGTACTGCAGAGCTCTAGCATATGTATGTGTAACTGTCTATCACTATCAGTGTTTGTGCAAACATTTGAACTAGATTTAGTGTACCTCTGTCGTGGTGTGTACAGCAGATAAGGTTTCAGTTAACTTTTGGCTCCATTTCTCTATTTTGCTCAAACTTGAAATTTCCAACAGCTTTGATAGAAGACAGCCGTGGGTAGTATTAATTCTGTTTCTCATTTTAAGGATGGATAAATGTACACATGTGAGTACTCCCTTGAAACCAAAACCACATGTTGCTATTTCTGGGTCATGTCAAAAAGAGTAAAAGATCAAGTCTCATGCTGTACTTTGTTAATGCATAAAATAGTTGCAACTTTGTGCACAATAGTCTCTCAGTTTTGATATTAAACATTACAATTTCATTTTCGTCTAGTTTTGATCTGGTAAATAGTTCATGAGTGATATTTGCCATCTGGATTGATTTGGTTTCATAATGATGAAAGAGAAGTACAGTACAGTACAGTAGGTGCTGAACTGAAAACTCCAAATGTGCAGTGTGATAATATTTCTTTTATTGTTGGTGTTGTTAATATTGCATCACACTGTACATGGTGGATGGCAACCAGAGTCCAGACTGAATTTTCAGGTTCCTCAAAATTCAAGGGATTAGGGCAGCCTACCTGTGAAACAATGTTGGAAATTTCAACAGATAGGGAAGCATTAAATCTCTGTTTCCTTAAAAACAAATACAATAAAGAATGTTCTTGTTCAGTTTGGGAGATACTGATTCCTTAGCATATGTTTATTGTACATGTATGTCAGTGGTGGATTGCTTGATGGGAAATCTTTGATGTCATTCCAGACAACTACTGTAGACCTTCCTAGTGTTTCTGTAGTGTCTTGACTGCCTGGTCAAAGAAACATTAAGGTATAGTACAGCAGGAGAGCTGTATTCATTGTCTTATGGTGACCATGACAACTTAAAGGTAAATAGGGCATTTAGAATGTACCAACAAACAGTAGCATACAAAGAAAATAGCCTTAATCATCGTTAAACCATTTTGTCTCAACAATAAGCATCTGCAAAATCTTTATCTCCTCAAAACATTATGTATGCGATTAGTAGAGGAGGATGCATCATTTGAATTTTGGTATTGTTTGGGTGAACACATTATTTTTGAGCAACATTTTCATCTGTGAGACTCAGAGACTTATAATATTTATTGAAAGGAAGGAAACTGTCCTTCCTTATTTTCAATGATGTATCATTCTATGCTCACAAATATCGGTTTTGAAAAATTGATTGTTTTTACGTAAAATGAATGCTCTCTTTTCCTTTAAAGGTGATTGGTCCTCTTACAAATATGTCAAATGATGTCATTCTCATATTGATATTGTAACTCTATGCAAATTTCACCAGTTTGCTGTTACTCCTTACACAGTTACACAAAGAGTTATGTTACAAACACAACGGTCTACCGGTGTCATGTGATCCTTGCAACTAGTAACAATAAACTAGAGACATTTGCAGAGAGTTACCAAGAAGAGACAGACATACACTACTGTAGCAAAATAATCACCTTTACTACTGGATAAGTCTAGTGTCAGGTAACTTACAAAGTTAAAAACAAGTTACAGTGTTTGTTTTGTTTGGTGTCGAGAGCTCATAATTTTATTCACATAGTTATAAATTAAGGACTATGTGATTACAGTGACTTTTCTTGCTAACTCAATTACTTGAGAACCTAACATTATTTTTTTCATTAATGCTGTGTGTAGAGTATTAAAGTCCACTCAGCTGACATTGAGATTTTTGTCCTGCTCAACTTTTACTGTCAGTTGGTCTCACAACCTGCATCATTTTGGGTTGACAATACAGTCTTACAGAAGTAGGAGGCTTGAACCGTACAGAACCATATTTGAAGTAATTCTAGGAGCTTGAACCCATGGGACACTTTTGTAGGATACTTTTGTATTTGACCTTGATAAGGTGTGAGTAAGATGCGACCCCCAGGACTAATCTGTCAATGATACCTTAAAGATTGACATCTGCAAGTAATTTCCCATCCACGCATGTACAGTTACCTTCAAGGCATGTTTTGTGGTCAGTAACAGCCATGAATCTTTCTTGGGAGCGCTCAGTTATCAACCAGTGAACAATATTGCATTCAAGGAGAAATGAAACTGGCTCCTGTTACTCAGCTATGTATGCATCATGAAGAAATAAAACACCGAGCTTGATCCTTCCATCTGTATGTGCCTAGGGATGTGTCAGTGTAAAAGGAGACTCTCTTTTTCAGTGAGTTTCTGTGACTGCTCTTCAGAAATTGCTTTTTGGAAGGGTTTTGATACTGTTAAAGCTGGCTGCATGCACGGTGATGAAAAATACAGTATCATCTCCATGGTCAGTTCTCCCCCAGGCAGGTCTGGTAAGCTGTTACATGTTCATTGATGATGTGGCGATTTGTTGCATGTCCCTGTGATAGATGGTGAAGTGCAGACACTTATCAAATAGACTTGCATAAATTAGCAACTGTGTGAAGCATGCAAAGCTATTCTGTTATAAACCAAGACGTTTATTGCAAACTCCCTTTGGTGTGAATTGCCTGAGCTAGAAGTTTATGTGAGCTGTAAATTGAAGTTAGCATCTAGGCATCTGTCACCGGAATTAATATGCTGGTTGTCAGGGTGGATTTTTGCTAATTGATGCTGATCAAGGTAGCAGTTGGAATACAACAGAAACCCTCTTTGAATCTTTTTTTTTTTTTTAATATTGTTGCTCTCACCAATTAATAGACTAGCACCAAAAGCAGTTTGGACTGCAAAAATCTTGTTTTAGGCATAATGTATCAGCAACTTGAAGAATACAAGAAACTTTTGATTGGGTTGCATCAGAATGTCATACAGAAGTTTTTAAGCTGCTATTTTTAGGGTGAAAAGTAAGGCAAAGCCAACATGTCAAACAATAGCACATTCCGTACAGTAGTTGCACACAAGCACTGGGTAGTTGATATGAAAGTCCTGCAAGGTGCTCTCTCTGACTTGAAGATCTTTTGGCAACCATAGTCCTTTACCGTGCATTGCCGTGGCCCTACAGTATGAACATGATGCCTATATTCCCTACTTATTACCAGAGTGCACTGTGATAGGTAAATTGTTCTCATCATAAAAAAGTGAAGCGCAAGAACATTGTTCCACTCTGGTGGTTATGTATGGATTTTAACCTTCAAGCAAAGTGATTAAATAGAAGCTCATCCTTTACCTTAACAAAAGCTTATTTTATGCCTAGATTTCAGATTGTTGTGTTTTTTTCATATCCTTTTGCTATAACAGTTTGTTGGGCACTGTAAAAGATAAGGAACTTAGAGAACTACTGTATGGAACATTGACTTTACTTTAGAGATAGCTTTTAATAACAGGACAGACACTGGCAGCATTCTTTCAACCCTGTACTGCAAAGTGCACGGAGACAATTAACAGTATTTGCTCCATAAGTAAAAATGATGCCCAACTACAGTACACAAGGATGACAAATCTCCGCTGAATCTTTGCCTGGTTCTCATGCGTTCATCTCATCTCTGCATGAGACTGCCTCCAATTTTCTCCTCCCTAGAGCTCAGTGTTGCAAGGATACTTTCTATAATGAGGAAACTGATGTTTACATCAACAAGGTTGGGATGAGGGGGGACCCAGTGGGATGAAGGTCATGACTTATAATTGATAATTGTGCTGTCTGAACAGCAGGTTTGTATTTCAAGTTTAAATTACATCCAACATATAAATACCAGAACACAAATTTTGTTTGAGATTTAGGCCTATTTGAATCTCCTTTGGATATACTGTAAGTTTGATGGACAATTACTGTACGTAAGTTGTCTAGTAGAGCTTTAAGGTATGTTGTATTTGCCGAACAGCTGGAGGCACCTGCTTTCCATGGTTGGTAGGATACCAAGGAATATACAGTAGTTCTGCTCAGCTACGAGCTTCTTGTGAAGTCATAGTATGGCATCTTGCTTTGCACCTTAATGTACCACCACATACAGTACTGTATCTTACATACTGTATGGACATGTTTTGAAGTGTTCTCAGTGGCATTAGGCATACGTAATTTTGTCTCACATACAGTAGGCCTTCAAAGTAAGTCAGTGAAACCTTGCATTATGTTAGCAATGTCAGAACAGGGGTTACTTACATCGGTTTATCAGAACCCCACACAAAATTTCAGGGTTGGGTGGTTAATTCCGGTTTTCAAGTTGGTACCAGTATTGTCAGAACTGGTTCTACTCTGTACCATAATTAAGGTTTTCAATTACTATTACTGGTACAACACTGTACTTTGTACCTTTACAAATCTGTCTGGCACCAACTTAATTTTTCAGGACCAGTAACCAGTCTAAAAAATTAGCAAAAATTATCTTTGAAATGTTCAGTTAATTCTAACATATCTAATCTCAAAATTGTCTAAAAATATGAAGGCTGTCAACAAGTTCTAAAAAATCCCCAAAGACATCCTTGTCTTGTAACCTGCAACCATTCTCTGAGCCTAACACAAGCAACGTCAGCTAGAAAATCTTAACATTAGGCTGTTCCATGCATGAAACTTCAGGACTGGATTGAAACATTTTCTCCAGGATATAACAGGTACCTCAGGCTTTCTTAAATCCAATCACCATGTTTAACCTCAGCATGTTTACTTCAACTTATGCTAAAGATTGAAGGTGAATGGGTGATTTTGGATACATGTTTGAGTGGATCAATTTATGAGTTATTTTCCAAGTTAACATTTTACAAACGCAGGTGTGTGTGAAGGACTATACTGGTACTAGAACTGTACCAATACCGGTACTGGGGAAGGGAAAGTAGTGGTATCGGTACCTGTACTGGATGTGACATTGCCTTTGTCATCCTGCAGCGATGTACTGTATGTGTGTACATGTATGTTTAAGATACTGTGCCTACCTTGTAAACACGGTATCTCAAAAGGGAAGCTTATACAGATCTAATTTTTACTTAGTTCATACAGTAGGTGTACCACAGTGTGAACTACAACTGTATCGTTTTTGGTGGAGTTCAGAGGTCATTTTTGGTCAAAATGTGAAAAATTTTAAGCTTAGTACTCATAGTCTGCTTATCGGAGTAAGGTCTGTTTCTCACCAATATCAGGTATTCATAGTGCCGTATTTGGCTTCATGTGACACAGGAGCATACATAGAGCTTGAAATACAGTATGAGTACAGGTGCCTTGCGTGTTGGCTATTTGCCTGTTTACATTGTGGTTTTAATGAAGAATTATCATAAAGTATTAATAGAAAAATTCCTCTGAATTTAAGGTGGCAAGTGTACCACGTCATGGAGAACAATATGTATATGACTCTGACACAATAAACATAGACCTAATTGATAGACAGATTGTGAATGATATTAACACACTCCTATGATTTTACTGCATTACGTGTACCAGCTCAGTTGTCTACAGGTCATAATTAAACCGCCATCAAGGAGAGTTCAGATTTAACTGTAACTGTAGATTCTAACTATTTTGTCCTTGAATGAAAGAAATTTAAAACCAGTAGATTTGTTTTTATCATTACCTTGTAACTGAACCATCCTCTTCAAAACAACATAAATCCAGGTTCCTGATAACCTTGGCAACTCAAGTGCATATAGAACACTGTACAGTACACTGTTACTAATATATAGTGTGCTAATTTATTAGATCTAAAATTTGCAACAAATCTGGCTGATACACAGCACTTCATGAATATAGTGAAAGAAACATGGATTGAGTAACCATTTTGCCTTGTCTACAGTATTAAGGCCTTAACCCAAATTCATTCCAGTTTGAAATTCCAAATACTGTAGTTGATGTAGGCCTTAACCAGGGGTCAGCAACGTTTTGGGGGCATGGGTCAACTTGCCATTTGGCGGATTAGCAGAGGGCCAAAGGGGTAGCTGAAATAGCTGGAGGCAAGGCATGCCTTTTGCATACAATTTTGACTGGATTTGATTTTTGCGTGATGGATTCTTGACACCGGCGGGCCAGATTAAATTGGCCCAAGGACCATACTGTAGGTTGCTGAAAGAATTGTAATCCCCCTAACAGGCCTTAAAGCCCTGTTTTGTGCTTTACTATATATGTAATAATAATAGTAATAATGCACCAAATCTACCAAAGTTGCTATGATTCTGCACAAAGTTGACATTATGTCTAGATTTCTGCTGTAATACAAACATACAAACCTGGAATTCTCTAGAGTGTGCTGACAATGTTATTTCTATATTTAAATGTGAGAGCATGATATCTGTACTTAATTCCCCTTGTCCCTGTATTAAATTTTAATAACTTTGTTGTAAATGTCAATAAAATGTGGATACAGAACCTCTGCAGACTCTCATCCAGCCTGCAAAAAGTACAGTATGTGAAGCAGACAGTCAGTAAAATTGCGCAGTGTACAATACATTTTTTGTTAGCTGCAATAAAAATAAAGGGCACTTTGTGGTATTTTAAAGGTGGACTGTACTGCAGCTGTAGTTTATAGTCATAACAGACTTTGCAAGGCTCTCTTCTCCAAGTTTTATCCATTAACACTAAGTGTGGATACTGTGCATGTATCCTGTCAAGACTGGAAGAAGAGCAACTTTTGCCAAAGAAATTCTGACAGAAAAGCTCACCTATGACCATGAGAAACAAATAAACTTTCAACTTTTCTGGGAAGGAGCGTTAAAGGCATGCTGGCCCGCAATTCTGCAGGTTTAGTCCTGAAAAAGTTTCGATTTTTGGTTTTTCTTTTTTGCTTCTTTTGTGCTAATGTTTAGAAAAGCAGACATTTGGCGGGAATGGCAGGTTCATGCACTTGGCTCAATTTCCTTTTCCATTATGGTACTGAACACCTCTAGCCTAAGTCTATGTGTGGCTCTATAGAAACTGTAAATGTTCAGGAAGTGTTCTTTACTGTACAAACAATAAAATATAGATACTGTAGGTGTACATACTGTAATTGCACGATACAACAGTAATCATCTTCCTTAAATGTCAAAGTCCATACAATACTGTACCTGTGGTAGCCATACTGACTGCCCCTTTAAGTGGTAAGTCATTGCTCAAATGCCTTGTTCACCTCAGCCAATATGTAAGCCCACATTCCTAAAGTAGAATATTTCCCAATTTTAAATTTATATGTTGTTTCTAGCAACACTCCATAGAATGATGACCTCTGCTATGACTACCTGGTATGCAATTAGAGGTTGATGATTGATATGGGAGGTAAAGCTTAAAAGAAAAACAATTGGTTGTTTGTGTTTTAATCACAGCAGTCTGGAGGGTGACACATAATACAAATATGTCAAATTAAAGTCAACAATGTTGGTTTGGAGTAAATACATCACCACTGCATTCTACTGTAGATACAGTGTGTATTCTGTACAATGAAAGACTGTGAAAGGGCCATGTATTTCATGTGATTTATGTTACAGTGTATGTATATGTGACATCACTGGGTGTGTACTGAATGTCGACTGCCTACTGTATGGCTAAATGTGATCTCTCTATGATCTCTAAAATATTACTGCACAATAGCAAACTTTGTCATGTGGATGGTCATGTGGATGGGGGGGGGGTTGTGCTAAGGGAGAAGTGGGTTGAAGTGAGGGGGAAAGCAGTAATGACACTATCAAAGTACTGTAAAGTAACACCATTGGTTGGCATGTAGCATATGTCTGGCTTTTTGAGTGTCAGGGAACATTTTTGATTCCTTGCCGAAGGCAGAAGGAATCTATGCGATGGTGATGTCGTGCGTGTGTATGTGTGTGTGTGTATGTGTGTATGTGACACTTCTTGTAAACACGATATCTCAAGAAGGGTAACCATAACTGATGTCATACTTGGTGTGTGGGTTGGTCATATTGAGTAGATGATCCCTATTGTTTTTGGTGGAGGTCAAAGGTCATTTGGGGTCACCAGAGGTCAAAATGTGAAAACCTTGTAAACACGGTATCTCAAGAACGGTAACTGTGACTGATGTCATACTTTGTGTGTGGGTTGTTCATATTGAGTAGATGATCCCTATTGTTTTTAGTGGTCAAAGGTCATTTGAGGTCACCAGAGGTCAAAATGTGAAAACCTTGCAAACACGATATCTCAAGAACGGTAACTGTGTCTGATGTCATACCTACTGTGTGGGTTAGTCATATTGAGTAGATGGTCCCTATTGTTTTTGGTGGCGGTCAAAGGTCATTTGAGGTTGACGGAGGTCACACTGGAAAAACCTTGTAAACACGATATCTCAAGAATGGTAACTGTGACTGATGTCATACTTGGTGTGTGAGTTGGTCATATTGAGTAGATGATCCCTATTGTTTTAAGTGGAGGTCAAAGGTCATTTGATGTCACCAGAGGTCAAAATGTGAAAACCTTGCAAACACGATATCTCAAGAACGGTAACTGTGTCTGATGTCATACCTGGTGTGTGGGTTAGTCATATTGTTATAATATAACCATGTGGCAAGGAATCACAAAGCCTTTTGGCTTTCTGGTCTGTTTTGTCTCACAGGTACTTACAAACATTCCCCTTTATTACCTTCAAATTTTATGTAGAGGGGAGAGGCAACCAGGGGGCAAGGCATGTGACAGGAGAGCTTCCGTTCTGCTGCTGCTGCCTTTCCACAAATCACACCACTGTTACTTTACAGTACAGTAGCTGCCCTAGTCATAGCCCTCCTAATGGAAACCCCCATATACAGCAGACTAGGGAGATTTAATTTTTAACACTAGTCTTTTGATATACTCTATAGCCTTGCTTTTTGATACCTAACCTAAATATTTTCAAAATGATCAAGGAGCAGCCTAATCAGTTTGGGGTCCATGCATAAATATTTCACACAGATTTCATCTCCCCATTTCTGTGTCCTGTTGGGTATGATTTAAGGTCTCAGTCTTTCATACTGTAAATCAGGCAGCCCTGAGTTGCCAGTTAACACTGTATCACCCCACAGTTTCTTGTTCATGGTATTGCAATAAGATAAATTCTGCTGAAAAAAACTACAGAAACAATATTTTGTTGTAAAATGTAAGATCAGAGTAAGAGAATTTTAGTATATTTATATAGTTTGCAAGTTATTTGTGATATTATTTGTAATATAGGTTGAGAAACTTGGAAGGTCATGTTCTTTGACTCGTACAGTGTAATGTTGGTTGACATTGTCCAAAATTTTCAATGAGAGAGCTGAATGTTGTTATCAGTACAAAGTTAGGTGTGATGATATAACACTGTTGGAAGGAAGTGACAAGAATCAATGACTGCCGCTGGAGCGATTCAAAACCATTCTGTGTGACTGTTTCATTTGTACACTCCTTGAATAAATTGTTCAGCTACATACAGCACTTAATAACCTCTGTGTGTTGTGTCACTTTTGAGTTGCCTTAATAGTGTGCCCTCAGAAGAGAAAAATAAAATAGTCTAAATTTTTGTGCTAATTTGTGTTAAAAACAATATATCAGACTGACATATGCTGAAATGAATGAGATTCAATGAAAGCTATGTAAAGGAGAAGGATAGGTGCAGTTAGTTGTGATGTAATGACCGGAGAGAATGCTGTACAGTTAAAATTGTGGATAAATTGCCATTAAATTTCCTGCCATTTTCTTCCACTGACACATTTATTTGCTCATTTTACAGCAGATGAAAACTAACGACTATTGACAACTGAATCTTTTCCTGAATCTAAACTCCATATCTGGGGTTCTTGAAGTAATAATTTTTAGGGTACTGCAGTATGTGTCTGAATAATTCCTAGGCCCACATTTTGGTCTACTTCAGATACTTTTCTTTGTTGGGTTATTATGAGGAATGTAAATCCCAGTTTATAATCTTACTACAGGTAACAGATACTTTATTCTGGCTCAGTGGACTTGAAAGCCTGAGTAGATTTGAAGCTGTGTAGTAGCTTTATATGAATGAGGATCAATTTGAATTACCCTGCAGTTTATACAGTAGGTCGTAGGTTCCTCAGGGAACCAGTAGAATTAACCATAATTTGGAAGAGTCTTAGGAGACTGCAGGCTACAGTATATTGTTGGTTCAGAAGGACATTCTGTACATTACTGCGTTGTAATAGAGTTGTTTGTAAGAATTACAGTGGCTGGTGTTAAAGGTGAACATGCCTGTAGGTCACATATGGATGTGTACCATGAATGGATGCTTCCTGTCTGAGCATGCCTTGTTTACACACATCTTGCAGGTTGGAACAGCAGTGGCTTATCCACCATTTTCTGATAATGGCGGGCTAATGGATCGTCATCCGGATGGAGAGATCTAAAGGAAGGCGTGTCCTTCCCATTTTAGAAAAGTCAATGTTGTGTAGTGTTAATACCCTTGAGAAGTCAGTGAATGCAACTGCTTGACGGCATACATCATGCTGTCTTTCTCCTGTCTCTCATTCTCCTTTCTCCATCTCTGCTTTTCCTCATGTTGAAAATTTTTGTTAGTTGCCAATAGAAGGAACTTGCACCTGCAGTGGTTCCCTCCTCCCCTTCCTCCTGATTCACCACGTGAAGAGTATATAGCATTACTGGACGCAATAGGATCATGTCTTCTCTAGCGCTGTTCAAACATTACATGATGGAGATGTATACGGGTATAGCAAATAGTACATTGTATAATACAGACACAAATATACTGTACTGTCAATCAGCTAAAAAGTATGTATTCAATTGTGCGCATACACATGTATGAAGTTGTGTCGAAGATGTGTGTATGGTAAGGTTTAAAAAAAGATAAAACTCTCAGTATATTCTGATTATTGGTAAACTACACCGTAGTCTGTAGATAACATGTATAACTAGTTTTTAAATAACATGTCCTTAATGTAAGTAACGTGATAAGTGATTTGAAGGGACATTTCAAACCTTTTTTGAAACTGCTTTTATTAGCTTATTTCAGATCTTCTCTAGCTCTGTACAAAGTTTACCTCCAGTGTGGTGCTATGTTAGTTTATTATCAATGTCAGCTCTTTATTTTGGTGACTGAGATGTATAGTAATTAGCATCAAATACAGGAATTGCAATCTCTTAGCCCAGAGCTGGTGCAGTAGGCTACCATATTAAGAGTAATTTAGTGACTATTTCCAGTTAGTCTAGAGCCATTCCTGCCCAGCGCAATACTGTTTCCATTACTTTTAAGTTGCAAGTTGTAATACATCCTAAGTCAGTTCTGGCTAATAAGATAAGGTTTACTGTAGTTTTAACCACGAATATAAAATTTGAAACGGAGGCTTCGTGTGTATCTTATTACTGTGACTTGAAAAAAAAGATTAAAAATTTTAAGAATTGTTTTGGCAATATGATATTATGATAAGGTCATTACTGCAGAGGAAGTCTTTGAGTGAGGTGAAGTTACCAATATCATCTTTTGGCATGACAGCACTCAAGTATCAGTCCATTTTATCTGTCAGTTAGGTGGCTCAATTGTAGGTAGCTGCATCTTGGAGCTGGCAGTCATCCAGGTCAAGAGAAATGATAGGAGTGTTTATGTTTAATGGGGGGTTGCTTGAAACTTCAATAAATTTAAAGACATCTGATTTTTGTAAAGCTTAAATGACATATCAATGTCAAGTTACATCCTGTGATAAACCTCTTACTGATACAGTGTGACTGTTAGAACTGACAAGGCTTGGTATGCAGTCAAGAGTGAGATAATATACTGAGTTACTTTTGTGACTGATTTGGTGCAATTGTTTCACATAACAATTTTTGCCTTATATGTTTAATAGAGAAGGGGAATTGTAAGACTGTTGCCTTAGTACAAGGACAGTTTACATTTGGTGTGTCAGAGATTTCTAGGGCCAGGGATTTTGAAATGCTTCTGTCTCTGCAGACGACACCATTTTAGGGGAGAGGATGAGGATGGGTTCTGTTGCTACTGTATAGAGGGTACCATTTACTGTAGAGAGGAGAATTGGAAAAGCTTCACATAAAATATGCTCTTCTCAGGAATAAAACTACAAAACAAATGCTGAAAGTGGTGGAGAAAGTGAGAACTTGATGTCATTTTAAAGAGGACGTTGCAATACAGTAGACCTGGTACAGTAGTAATATGTTTTGGGTTAAGTAATTGGGAACTGCACCAGTGTACACATCATCTCATTCAAGCTGATAGTGTGTGTTAGCTGATCATACTGAGCATGTTTAAGCAAGAAGGGACTCATGAGAGTGAACTTCAACAGGTGAAACATACTGTAAGTGCTGACTTTGGCATCACTACATTACCAGACCTTAAAGCTGGAATATAAGGATGTACAGACATTGCACTTTTTATGTTAACTAGTCTCGTCAAAAGTAATAGAAAAGATCGTGTGAAACAACTCTGGAAAAATGTATAACTGATAGCGTAACATAATGATCAGCCTAACCAATGTGCTTAAAGATAAGCACATTCGATGTTTTGGTTGAGACTGTAGAAGGATGGCTTTGTACTAGCTAGGCCTGTCAGGATTACGTTTGCGACGAATGCGATGTTGTTTGGGTTTTGCTATCCAAGTGTTTCCATACAGTAGTGAGTCACGAAGTAGTCGCTTATGTGACGTACTGTATCCCGTTGATTTGATGCGTGCTTCATGGGAATCTATCTGAAAACTATTTATGTTGGCCATGTTGGGAATTTCTTGGAATTTTGGCGGCAACTTGGTAACTAATGATCCAATTACATTCTAGGCAGGTGCAGGAATCTTTCTTGGCAATATGCCAAACCTCCCATTCATGAATGCCACTAGCAGGTGTTGACTACAACTAGACTGCTGGAAGTGCATGTTGTTTGCAATTACAACTGCTTCAATCAAATGAAAAAGTGCTGTTCAGTTGAAAGTTGTGCAGCTTGTACTTTTCTAATTTGTTCAAGTTGTCTATTGTTATGGAAAAAAAACAGTACCTCTGATAATGATCATGGTGAGTGATCATGTTGAATGAAGAAACTGTACCCTCGCATGACTCTGAGATGTAGTGGTAAAGATTGTAATGGCCAATCATGTTTCATTCTGTTGTTTAGATTGTACTGTTTGAATATCTTAAGGAGGAGGAGGAAAGTTGTAGTTATCTTTTTTTTCACACACGGGACACTGTGATACTGTAGGTGTCATGATTATTACTGGTTTCAATGAAATCATAAGCTTTGTAATCAAGATGGTATGTTGTTTGTGTGACACCATGCTTACAAACTCTAAACAATATTTTGATGTAGCTTAATTGGATCTGTGCTGTACTTGGTATGTCTACTGTATTTAGGTATGTGTGTTTGTGTACTGCATGTATGTTTGTAATTTATGCTGTCTTAAAAGGAGAAGAGTGAATGATATATTTGGTACTGTACATAGGTGTACCCACAAGAGACCTTATTTTTGTGGAGATCAAAGGTTGTTTAAGGTCAACAGGTTCACATAGTGGAAACTTTGTAATCACATTATCTCAAGACAAAATCTTCCAGGGAAAGAATTTTTGAGGGGTCTGTAGGTATACCACATTAAGTGCAAGAATCCTGTTGTTTTTGGTGGAGGTCAAAAGTCATTTACAGTCAAATAACTTTTGAAAGTTTTGTAAACATGATGCTTCATGAAGGGGGAGTTTGGGCAGATTTCTTATTGATATGTAGGTTGTACCTGATCAAGTACAAGTAATGCAGCCTTTGTCTTACAGCAGGTTGAGATCAAACGTAATTTGGGATCAAGTGGGGTCAAATAGTTGAAACATTGTAAACATGATGCTGTGACTCAAGAAGAGACACTTGAACATATCTCATATTTGGTATGTACATGTAACTTTTGACTGCCTAAAATCTGTTGTTTGTGACAGCGGTCAAAGGTCATTTGATGTCACCAGGAGTCAAATAGTGAAATCCTTGTAAACAAGGGAGGGAGGCTTGCCCTGATGTCATATTTGTTTTGTAGAGGATAGTGTCAAAAGTAATATTGATTGTAAATGCATAGATAATATTTGGTTTCTCAGACCATTTGGTTTAAACAAGGGTTTATCTTTTAACTCCATGTGCACATGGAAGTTACATTTACAGGAACCTGAACATATCTCTTATTTGGTATGTACTGTGGGTGTACATGTTGAGTTATGATAGACCTACCTATCAATCATTACCTTAAGGTAAAAGATGTTGCTATGTATGTGTAGTTGTTGTAAGAGTGCAATATTGACAATAAGAGTGCAATTACTGAAACAGTTAACTAACCAAGCAGGTTGCGCATCCTCACCAATATGTAGCATGTCAGATTCAAAATACCCATAATTGAATCATCAAAACCACAATGCCTTCGGGCTTTCTGGTCATTGTTACTTGAAATCAAACAGACCAATGGGAATGGATAGGAATATTCCTTTATGCAAAAATGGGGCCTTAACAATGTTTCTTGTTTTTTTTTTTTTTGTAGTGGTTGTAACATATTTGACTTTCACTGGCAAAATATGACAGATTTTCAACTCATATTCCAACTTTGAAAAATGGTTACCAGATCACAGCCATTTGCAATAATACAGTAGGCACCA